>CM016621.1:42994060-43685477 GCA_005393395.2 Gossypium australe
CGCAGTGCATAAAGAATGGGATTATTTCCGTTTCGACCCTCCAGATTGTGCGCGTGTTGCAAATCAGCCCTCCCCTCTTTATTTTATTTCAAATCGACCCCAAAATCACATTTTTAATCCAATTTGATCCCTTTTTTAGTATTTTATAATAATTATTATTATTTACTTTATCCTTTTTTTATTATTACTATATTATTATTAATAGTATTATTATTATTATTACTATTATTATTATTAGCACTATATTTATATTGTATATTGTACATCATCATTATTTTATCATTATCACTGCATTATTACTATTATTATTATTATTATAACTGTTCTATATTGTACATATTTTTATATTATTATTATTATTATGCTACTATCATTATGTTATTTTTCTTTCTATATTATTATTATTATGCTATTACTTGTATATACTTATTATTATTATTATTATATTTATTATCATATTGTATATACTTTGTATTAGTATTATTATCTCGTTATCATTATTATATTTATATTGGCACGTTGTACATATTTTATGTCCGTATTATTATTATTATTATTATTATTATTATTATTATCATTACTATTATTATTATATTTATATTATCATATTGTATATACTTTTTATTATCTCGATCTTTACTAATACCTTCAACCCTTTTTTTTTTCATTATTATTTCAAAGCCGTCTTTTACCTTTACACTTTTATATTATTGTATCTTTTATTACTAGTATTGTTGATTTCATATTTTTGACGCGTCATGTGGATCAACGGTTTTAGATCGCAATCCGACATTTTTTTATTCATACAAAAGAGGTAATATTTGTGTGTTTAGAAGGTCGAAAAATTACACCCTAACGTGTTGGGTGTCGATCTTTTCATTCGACTAAATATTCAAATATCCTTTTCTTGTCGAAGATGATCTCGGTGTCGAAATATAAGGGTGTTATATCCTAACGTGTTGGGTATGATACTTTTATTCCTTTGAAGCGAGATAATCTTAAGATTTAATCCCGAATGGACGAATTTTATTCTTTTCAATTTTTACCCTAAATATTTTCAAGTTTTCAACATTAGGACAACATCAATCAATTTGGTACCAACTTTGGGCGTTACAAGGGTGCTAACCCTTCCTTGTACGTAACCGACTCCCGAACCTGTTTTCTCAAATATTCGTAGACCAAAAACATTGTTTTAGTAAATCCAAATGTTTTATTAAAACAAAGGTGATCCGACCACACCTAATAAAAGGTCGGTGGCGACTCCCTTTCTATTCTCAAAAAAACATATTTTCAAAAGTCGATTCCCGTTTTTTCAAAAATGGTTACGTCAGCTTGGCGACTCCACTGGGGACCTTGAGAGAGTCAGGCCGTAAATTGATTGATTTCGTCCTTTTGAATGAAAATTTGAAAATATTTTTTTTAAAAAAAAAATCATGTTTCATTTGATGTATCTGTTTATGTGTTAATTACAATAAGGTCGAGTCTCATAATTCTTACACTTGCATTGCATGACCGTTGTGGTCGCACCTTTTAAGTGGAGTAAGAAACTAAGCCTTCGTGAGGTTTTCACCTCCGCATGGGCTAGTGGATTGCTTCCGGGATACATCCGTACCTATGTGCTTCGTGAGGTCTTCACCTCCGCATGGCCATAGGGAAATGTATCCCCTTGAACCGAACTCGGTCCGTATGAGCCTATAATGGGTGAGGATTGAGGAATCTGCTGGTTCAGGTACCCCTCTCTAGAACCAGACCCCATGTAGAAGCCCTAAAGCCTACCCTAGGTAGAACGGTGATGATATTTTTCTTGTTTTGATTATGCAATACTGACTCATGTTGATTTGTTTGACTTGCATGACATTCCATATAGTAGAGGTGTCAAATTCTGTTCGATTACTGATATAGGAAGTTTGCTATGGAAAACGACTTTCTTGATAAAGTAGAGGACAATGTGGCTGTGCGCGCGTGGTCAGAAAAGTTGCAGTTGGAAAAAGGAGATAGCTTAGCTGAAGGTCATACGTCGGAGCTGAGGGACTTCACCCGTGTCAGCGTGACACAAAATGAGCTTCAAGAGTTGCGAGATATCTGGACCCATTGGGAAGATGAAGCTAAACAGATGTTCCGCCACCGTTACGGTGACATCTCTCACTTATTGGATGTTAAGATAGATAAACACCTGTTTCGGGCTATGGTCCAGTTTTGGAATTCTGCATACAATTGCTTCACTTTTGGGAAAGTGGATTTGGTGCCAACAATAGAAGAATATACCACTTTGCTTTGTATCCCCGGAATGCAAGTTGACAAGGTTTATATTAGGCTTACCTATGTCTCTCATTTGGATAAGAAGTTGATGAAAATTACGGGAATGAGTGAACAGTGGATCTCGACCAAGATTCAACAGAAAGGTGAAGGGAGATGTATTCCTTGGGTAAATTTAAGGGATCTGATTTTGACGCATCCTGATGTGAGAAGGAAAGTTGATATCTTCGCCTTAAGCCTCTACGGATTAGTCGTCTTCCCAAAAGCCCTGAGACACATAGATGAAGCAGTAGTGGATCTATTCGACCGATTGGATAAACAAGTCACACCTGTCCCGGTAATTCTTGCGGAGACTTTCAGATCATTAAATGCATGCAGAAGAGTGGGAGAAGGAAGGTTTATCGGATGCGCACAACTATTGATAGTATGGTTTCATAGGCATCTTTGGAAGATGGATAAAGTCTCTTGTCGACCCTTTTATAAGGATTATTCACCGATAAAAGAGGAAGTAGCCATGTCAAGACGAGAAGATATAACGGAAGAAGGATGGAGGACAATTCTTCAGAATCTTCAGGAAGGAGACATTGAGTGGAGAGCTCCATGGATGGTGCCTGGAGAGATCCTTTACAGATGCGGAGACTTTAGTTGGGTCCCTCTACCCAGAATTTGGGGAGTCATCGTGTATGCCCCTTTGCTAGTAGCAAGACAATACCAGTCTAGACAGTTCGTGCCAGCAACACATGGGTTGGATCGAAGCGAATTCTCTTATACAGGAGAAGGTTATAAGAAGAAGATTAAGGAAATTGCAAGTGCTTAGAAGCAAACCTACCGGATGAAGAGGTTGACTGTGGGCGAAATGGCGACTTCTGAGTATACAGTGTGGCTAAACAAAAGAATCAATGACAATATCTCGAGACCAAGTTCAGATAATGCTCAATCTACGGAGGAATGGTTACAAGTGATACCAACGGAGCTAGAAATTATAAAGCAAGATTTTGTACGGCGGAGTTTAGAGCTCGAGAAGAAAATTGAACAGTTAGAGGAAGAGAGGATGCTCTTGAAATTGAACGTAGAGATACAGAAATCAGAAGTAGAAAAGATAAGGAAAGGGAAGAACAAAACTGAAGAAGAGTTGGATAGCCTAAAGAAGGACTACAAAAAGATGCGCCTCTCAATGAGAACTGCGAGACTAGGAAAGACTTCGAGTCAATGGCGACAAGAGTTACAAGAGGAAAGAGCTAGGACTGAGTAATGGGAAAGGAAATTCCAAGAAATGAAGGCCCAGAAAGAGATCTTAGAAAAGCAAGTGTCGGAAGGCCAAAACAGAAGAAATGAGTTGAAGACTAGAGTGGCGGAGGTGTAAAGGTCTTTAAATCATTATCGGAATCGCGACTCGGTGATAGAATTAAAGGCAAGCTTGAGCAGAATCGGAGAAATGGAAAAGAAAACCGAAGAGTTAGAAGTGGCACTGCAGGATTGTCAAGATTATATTGGGTACTTGAAAGAGAGTAGGGAGCAACGGGAGGAGGAGTTACATAAGGCTCAGAAGCAAATCGAAAATAGAGACTATCTCATGAGAGAAGCCATAAATCAGATTCGAGAGGTGGCCGAGCACTTACAAATTTTGGCAGCAAAAGCAGAAGTATTAAGCGTGCGGCATGAGTCACGGACAAGCCAAGGACAGGAGTTGGTTTCGTTACTCCAAAAGATTAGGGATCTAGGCGCTAAGGCCAAACCATGTCTGTAATCTATTTTATGTAAAGAGCTTTGTTTTCTAAGGAAGTTTCCTATAAGGAATTGAATCAGAATTGACACCTTTTTTGCATTCATACCATGCATTTGCATTGCATTCTATACAACAGCATCATATCACCTCAATCATCCACTAAGACTAAAAATCATATAACTTACAGTTCGACATTACGGATCTGGAATCGCGCCACCCTTATAGGACCCGATTAAGAACTAGAGCCATGGATGCTGAACTCAACGAAAGAATCGAAAGAATGGAAAGAATCCAAGGACAGTTGCAAGAGCAGTTGGCCCAGTCGCAGCAAGAAACAATGGACCTGATAGTGAAATCCAGGGAAGAATCACTTGAGCAAAAGGACAAAATGGCCAAGCTAATGGAGATGATAACGACCCTGGTCAAAGGAAAAGGACCTGTGCAGAGTCCTGATATTACAGAGCCCCATTCGAGAGTCAATCAGAGTCCACTCCATCCCTCAGGATTTACTCCACCTCACCCCCATACAATACCAGGAGATTGGCCTCAAAGGGAATCTACAGGCCTGGAACAACCATCTGTACCACCACCTGCTCACCTAGGACCAGGAATATTCGTATCAAACCCCGGAGCTAACCCTGCTGACCCTATTGTCCCAGATTTGGATGATCCTATGGAAATAGCCAAGCTAAGAATGAGGGATCATGATGCTCAGGACAAGTATAAGAGTCTGGAAGAAAGACTCAGGGCGATAGAGGGAACTAGAGTCTCCTCTGCAATGAGCGCCAAAGAGCTCAGTTTGGTTCCCGATCTGGTCTTGCCTCCGAAATTTAAAGCGTCAGACTTCGAAAAATATGATGGAACAAGGTGTCCAAAGGCGCATCTTATCATGTTTTGTCGAAAAATGGCTGGTTATGTGAATGAAGACAAATTGTTAATACACTGCTTTCAAGATAGCTTGATCGGGTCAGCCCTCCGGTGGTATAATCAGCTCGGCAGAGAGAGGATCCAATCATGGGATGACTTAGCTTCAGTGTTCTGTGAGCAATACAAGCATGTCTCTGATATGGCGCCCGATCGACTAACGCTACAGATGATGGAAAAGAAGCCATCAGAGACTTTTAGACAATACGCTCAAAGGTGGAGGGACGTCTCGGTTCAAGTAGAACCCCCACTGACTAAAACTGAGATAACGGTCCTTTTTATTAACACTTTGAAGGCACCGTTTTATGACAAGTTAGTGGGAAATACCACAAAAGACTTCGCTGATATCGTAATATCAGGGGAACTCATTGAGAATGGCATTAAGAGTGGAAAGATGGAAGGTTTCGAGAGCTCGAAAAGGCCAGCACCTATAAAGAAGAAAGAGCCTGAAACCCATATGGTTGGGGCTGGGAACCACTACGCTTCCAATCCATACCCAATCCAACCACGACCTCAATTCCGCCCACCCCCTAATTTCTATTTTCCTCCTCAAAACCTCTACTATCAAACACCCCATCCTTACCCCGTCTATGCCACTGATAACCAAAGACCGTTCACCATATCCCCGCCAAATACCACGCCCGCTCAAAGTCAGCCTAAAAATGAACAGAGACTAACAAGACCCAATCCCGAAAAACCTCAATTCACCTCTATTCCCGTGTCGTACGGAGAACTGTGCCCGAAATTATTGGAAAAACAATTAATATCCCCGCATTACATGGCACCGTTGAAGCCTCCATACCGAAAGTGGTATGATCCTAATGCTAATTGCATGTATCATGCTGGAAGCCAGGGGCATTCTACGGACAATTGTATAGCTTTTAAAAGGAGGGTTCAAGGTCTTATCGATGTGGGGATTTTACGATTTGACGGCACCGGTAATGTGGCTGGAAATCCGCTCCTTAACCATCCCGTAGGGAACGTGAGTGTGGTGACACAAGAAGATAGGTCGCAAGCCAAAAGTTGTGTCTCCGAGATAATGACACCTTTGAAGAAAGTGTGGGAAATAATGACTGAAAAGGGTTTGCTCGGCAGAAGTTTCAAGGAGGAAAGCATGGAAGGTCAAAGTTTTTGCGTTTTTCACGGCATAGAAGGACACCACATCCAATCTTGTGAGAAATTCAAAGAATTGCTTCAAGGTATGATGAACAATAAGGAGGTTGAGGTCTGTAATAAGAAGGAAGAGATCCACGAAAAGGATATATGTGTTTCCGAGGGTCAATCATCAGGCCCCTCTTATAGCGCTGACCGACCCTTGGTAATCTACTACGAAGCAAAAAAGGAAGAGGTGAAAACAAAGATGATAATCAAAGTACCTTCTCCCTTCCCTTACAAGGACAGCAAGGCGGTGCCGTGGAAATATGATGTCAGCATTACCATGCCCGAAGCTACGACGGGTGATGTTAGCGAGGTGGGGCATTTCACCCGTAGCGGGAGATGTTATTCTCCCAAGATGGTTGAACCAAAAAAGAAAGCCGTCGACTCGAGTCAAAAAGGAAAGGCACCAATGCATGAAGCCGAGGTTGAGGTTGAAATACAATCCGAACAAGAAACTAAAAGGCCAGTGAATGAGGATGAAGCACATGAATTCTTGAAGTTCATCAAACACAGTGAATATAACATCGTGGAACAGTTGAACAAATAGCCGGCAAGAATCTCGGTGTTATCCCTGCTATTGAACTCTGAGGCACATCGGAACGCCTTACTAAAAGTGCTGAATCAAGCTTATGTGGAAAGCAATGTATCTCTGGAAAAGCTTGACAGGTGGGCAAACAACTTAAACGTGGACAATTTCATCTCTTTCAGCGATGATGAAATACCACCAAACGGTAGAGGCTCTATCAAAGCATTACATATTACGACCTATTGTAAGGGTTACATAGTACCGAGTGTACTCATCGACAATGGATCCGCACTCAATGTCATGCTTTTGGCCACGCTTTCCAGGATGCCAGTTGATATGTCTTATCTAAGGCCTTGTCATTCCATAGTAAGAGCATTCGATGGACAGGACGAGCGGTCATGGGGAAGATCGAGATTCCTCTAGACGTGGGCCCGTGTACATATGACATAGAATTCCAGGTCATGGATATCTCGCCTTCGTATAATTGTCTCTTAGGGAGGCCTTGGATCCATTCTGCTGGGGCAGTCCCTTTATCTCTCCACCAAAAAGTAAAGTTTGTCATGGGTAATCGCTTGATCACGGTCGCTGGTGAGGAAGTCATCGTCGCGTCCATCTCTACTGATGCACCCTACATCGAGGTGAACAAAGATGCAGTAGAATGTTCCTTCCGTTCCTTCGAATTCATCAATGCTACTTTTATTGCTGAAGGAAGCAGAGCCCCCACGCCCAAATTGTCAAGGAATACCAAGATGGGAATCAAGCTGACTGTAGGGAAAGGAGCCAGAGTGAAGAGAGGTTTGGGAAAATACCAGCAAGGAATAGTCAAAGCACTAAAACCAGTACACCATAAGGCTCGATGTGGTTTAGGATTCAAGCCCGACGCTTGGCAAAGAAGGAAACAGTTACAGAAAGAGCAAGAAATAAGGATTGCAAGAGCCTCAGGTCGGGAATTGGAATGGGAGCCCATAATATATCCGCCTTTGTCGAAAACATTTACATCGGCAGGAATTACATACCCGGGAAGAGATGATCCACAAAGCATGATGTTATGGATTGAAAGGGGCCTACAGGACTTCAGTATAAACGTCATTAACAAGGGAATAATGCAGTGGAAGATATTTCAGCGATACGCCTTTGCCCCCTGGATTCACTCCGAACAATTGGACTGCCGTGGATCTCCTCGTAATTTCCAAGTCTCCTCCAAAGTAATGCTCAATACTGACTTTTTGTATACCCCTAAGCTGTAGGGGAATCTGTTATGAGAGTTTATGTTGTCTATTTAGCCTTTAAATGAAACATGAATAAAGATGCATTTTGTCATTGCCTTTTTATTCTCATCGGCTCCATATTTATTTCCTTTTTTATAACCTGTCCCTATATATGCCGTATCATCGTATCACGTTTATAGGATCCGGTACCTTGATGCCCCTCTATAGTTTCTTTTCCATCTACCTTTCAGGTGCTCAGATATCAACGACGCGAACAATCCTGTTACAAGTCCTAAAATCAACTTCAAGAAAGCCATTTGTGTGGGAGAATTCGAGGCTGAAGAAAATGCTGAAGATTATGTCTCTTCCACAGACTTACTAAGAATGGTAGAATAAGAGGATAAACAGATTCTGCCCTATCAAGAATCTGTCGAGACAGTGAATTTGGGAAGCGAAGAAAAGAGGCAAGAGGTAAAAGTTGGGACCTCCATGTCAAAGGACACCAAACATGATCTGATCGCCTTACTTTATGAATACAAAGACGTGTTCGCATGGTCGTATCAAGATATGCCAGGTTTGAACGAAGATGTAGTGGTCCATAGACTCCCATTAAAACCAGAATGCAAGCCTATCCAACAGAAGTTAAGGCGGATGAGGCCTGAAATGCTCTTAAAGATAAAGGAAGAAGTAAAGAAACAATTTGATGCTGGCTTCCTACAAATCTCTAGATATCCAGAATGGGTGGCTAATATAGTCCCAGTACCGAAGAAAGATGGCAAAGTGCGAATGTGCATGGATTACCATGATTTGAATCGAGCAAGCCCTAAAGATAATTTCCCGTTGCCACACATCGATACATTGGTAGATAACACGGCAAAGCATTCATTTTTCTCCTTCATGGATGGATTTTCGGGCTACAATCAAATCAAGATGGCTCCCGAGGATATGGAGAAAACTACATTCACGACAATGTGGGGGACATTCTGCTCCAAGGTGATGCCGTTTGGACTAAAGAATGCCGGGGCAACATACCAGAGAGCCATGGTAACATTGTTTCATGACATGATGCACAAGGAAATAGAAGTCGATGTCGACGATATGATCACCAAATCTCGAGGGGAAAGAGAGCATATCGAGAACCTCCGGAAGTTGTTTGAAAGACTGAGAAAATTCCAACTGAAGCTTAACCCAGCCAAATGTACCTTCGGGGCTACCTTTGGAAAATTACTGGGGTTCATCGTTAGCGAGAAAGGTATCGAGGTTGATCTGGATAAAATAAAGGCCATACAAGAACTACCGCCCCCGCCCACACAAAAGGAAGTCAGAGGATTTCTAGGGAGACTGAACTACATCGCTCGATTCATTGCTCAACTCACCAAGCAGTGTGATCCGATTTTTCGACTCCTTCGAAAACACAATCCTGGAGAATGGAACGAGGAATGTCAAGAGGCTTTTGACAAGATAAAGCGGTATTTGTCTAGTCCCTCGGTGCTAGTACCACCAACTCTTAGAAGACCGCTAATACTATATCTGACTGTGTTCGAAAACTCAATGGGTTGCGTCCTGGGGCAACATGATGAGTCCGGAAAAAGGGAACAGGCGATCTATTATCTCAGCAAGAAATTCACAGAGTATGAAGCAAAGTATCCATCAATCGAAAAATTCTGTTGTGCTCTGGTTTGGGCAACTTGGAGGCTCAGACAATATGTGCTGTATCATACGACATGGTTAATTTCAAAGCTGGACCCAATAGAATACATGATGGAATCACCTGCACTCTCAGGAAGAATGGCACGATGGCAGATCCTACTATCGGAGTACGATATCATCTATGTGAATCAAAAGTCGATAAAAGGGAGCGCAATAGCTGACTTCTTAGCAACTCGAACAATAGAAGAATACGAGCCATTGAGATTTGACTTCCCAGACGAAGACTTGATATGCATTACGGAAAAAGAATGTGAATCGTCGAAAGAGAAATCATGGAAGATGAGTTTTAATGGTACGTCAAATGCATTGAGGCATGGGATTGGAGGAGTCTTATGTCACCAGAAGGGAATCATTACCCCTTTACTGCCAGATTAAATTTCTTCTGTACCAACAACATGGCGGAATATGAGGCTTGCATCATGGGACTTCGCGTAGCTATCGAGCAGAACGTCAAGGTCTTAGCGGTCTCCGGGGACTCGGCATTGGTGATTTACCAAATCCGTGGAGGTTGGGAAGTAAGAGACTCGAAGTTGGTCAAATATCGCGATCTTGTTGCGGAATTGGTTGAAGAATTCGAAGAAGTGACTTTTAATTACTTCCCACGTGAAGAAAATCAACTGGCTGATGCCCTAGCCACCTTGGCTTCAATGTTCAAAGCAAACCGAGAAATAGAAATAATGCCTCTCCAGATGAGCATATATGAGGCCCCTGCGCATTGTTTTAGCATTGAAAACGAGGCAGATGGATAACCATGGTTCCATGATATCTTAGAATATGTCAAGAATCAAAGATATCCCGAGCAAGCAAACGAGA
Organism: Gossypium australe; assembly: GCA_005393395.2. NCBI lineage: Eukaryota > Viridiplantae > Streptophyta > Magnoliopsida > Malvales > Malvaceae > Gossypium > Gossypium australe. The sequence continues at coordinate 43,004,382 of CM016621.1, forward strand.
ACGACAAAAGAACGATCAGAAGATTGGCAGCGGGATTTGTTCTCGATAGGGACATCCTATACAAAAGAGGGAAAGATCAAATGCTCCTGAGATGTGTGGATACTGTTGAAGCCAGAAAGATACTCGAAGAGGTCTATGAAGGAGTTTGTGGAACGCACACCAATGGCTTCACTATGGCCAGGCAGATTATGAGGCTCGGTTATTACTGGTTGACAATGGAAAGCGACTGCATTAGTTATGCACGAAAGTGTTACAAATGTCAAGTTTATGGCGATAAAATTCATGCAGCACCTTCGCCCCTTCACGTCATGACTTCTCCTTGGCCTTTTTCTATGTGGGGGATGGATGTTATAGGGCCAATTTCCCCAAAGGCTTCTAATGGACATCGATTCATTTTTGTGGTCATAGATTACTTCACAAAATGGGTAGAAGCTGCTTCGTTTGCCAATGTGACAAAGACCGCAGTTTGCAAGTTCTTAAAAAGGGAGATCATATGTCGATACGGTTTGCCTGAGAGAATCATCTCAGATAATGCATTGAACCTGAACAATAAGATGATGAATGAAGTGTGCGAGCAATTTCAAATAAAGTATCATAACTCCTCACCCTATCGTCCAAAGATGAACGGGGCGGTAGAAGCCGCTAACAAAAATATCAAGAAGATTATTGGGAAAATGACTAAGACATATAAAGACTGGCACGAGAAGCTATCATTTGCTCTATATGCGTATCGCACATGTGTACGGACCTCCACGGGGGCAACTCCTTTCTCTTTGGTCTATGAAATGGAAGCTGTACTACCCATTGAAGTTGAGATCCCCTCCCTGCGAGTCTTAATGGAATCAAAACTAGAAGAATCGGAATGGGTTCGGGCTCGATATGACCAACTAAACCTGATTGAAGAAAAACGCCTAAAAGCAATCTGTCATGGACAAATGTACCAGAAAAGAATGATCGCCGCCCATGACAGGAAGGTGCATCCAAGAGAATTCCGTGAAAGAGAACTCGTCCTGAGAAAGATTCTCCCGATACAAAAAGACTTCCGAGGAAAATTGGCACCGAATTGGGAAGGACCATACGTCGTAAAGAGGGCTTTCTCAGGTAGAGCTTTGATTCTCACTGAAATGGATGGGAAAGAATTACCAAATCTGGTAAACTCAGATGCCGTGAAGAAATATTACGTCTAAAAAAAAGAAGATAAAAACCCGAAAAGGGTGTCTTGATAAACAAAGAAGGTTTAGGATGAAAACCCGAAAGGGCATCCTAAGGAAGCAAATTTGGGCCGAAAAAGCAAGAATTGTTTGAACAAGGAGTCAAACAGCGAAATTATAGTATTGAGGCATATTCTGAAGCTCAAGAATCTTCTACACGAAAAACCTTGCTCGAAAAGATTCAGGATGAAGAAACATGGAGAAGTTCATGTGTCGGATATCTAGAGCACTTACGATAACTGAACTTGTTTTCCTTTTATAATGCTTTCTTGATCGAGTTCTTCCTTGTCAATTTTCTTTGCTTGTTGCTTTTGAAATAAATATAGATATGAGGTATCCCTTTCATGCCTACTTTGCCATTTTTATGCATTTTATTTATGTTTTATTTTAGAGATAAATAGTAAAATTACACACTCTAAACAAAAAAAATATTGAGCATTACCTGGATGAGAATTGGTAAGTACGAGAGCCTCAAAGCAAGGACAAAGTTCAACAGGGGGAAAAAAGGTGATATACGAGAAACACAAATTACTCGTAAAGCTTGAGAACAGGTACAATACCTAAAAGGGGAGTCAAGAATCAAAACAATGAATACAGGTCATCATGACAGAAAAAGAGATACATGACAAACAAACCCAGAGTGCATGGCATGATCATGTAGGCATAAAAGCATTTAAGACAAGCACGTGCATATCATGATAACATCATGCATGATACATACAGGTACACCAGTAAAGCAAGGAGTTTTGACGATAACTGTACCGAACCCAGGAGAAAGAAAACATTCGAGTTCCACCAGATGATACTTTTTCAATTTCTGTTTGCGAAAGTCAACTCCTCAGGTCGCACGCTGAGGTATTTTCAATTTCTGTTTTTCAATCAACTCCTCAGGTCGCACGCTGAGGTGTTTTCAATTTCTGTTTTTCAATCAACTCCTCAGGTCGCCCGCTGAGGTACTTTCAATTTCCGTTTGCAAAAATCAACTCCTCGGGTCGCATGCTGAGGTATTTTTAATTCTTGTTTTTCAATTTCTGCTTGCAAAAATCAACTCCTCAGGTCGCACGCTGAGGTATTTTCAATCTCTAATTTTCAATTTCCGTTTGCAAAAATCAAGTCCTCGGGTCGCACGCTGAGGTATTTTTTAATTCTTGTTTTTCAATTTCTGCTTGCAAAAAAATCAACTCCTCAGGTCGCACGCTGAGGTATTTTCAATCTCTGTTTTTCAATTTCCGTTTGCAAAAATCAACTCCTCGGGTCGCACGCTGAGGTATTTTTAATTCTTGTTTTTCAATTTCTGCTTGCAAAAAATAACTCCTCGGGTCGCAAGCTGAGGTATTTTCAATTCTTGTTTTTCAATTTCTGTTTGCAAAAATCAATTCCTCAGGTCGTACGCTGAGGCACTTTTTAATTTCTGTTTTTCAAAAATCAATTCCTCAGGTCGCACGCTGAGATATTTTCAATTTCTAATTTTCAATTTCTGTTTGTTCAAAAAAAAGTAAAAAAAGTAAAAAAAAAAAAGGGGTCAACTCAGGTGAGTTGAGCCTCAGGTCGCACGCTGAGGTCACACGCAGAGAGATGGTAGTGGAGCAGACTGAAGATTGAAGCCTCCCCGAAGATAGTAAGGAAACAATTTGAAAAAGTTCAGATTTATTTTTTCGAAGTCCCGGTGGAGAAGATCAAAGCTACGAATCTCTTCTCCCTGAAATCACATCGAAGCCGATCGAGGTACTAGTTACTGTGCCCTTGAAAAAGCAATGGAATAAGAAATGTTATCTCCCTGAAGATATAACGAAACAGTGAAGCGGATCAAAGCAAAAAAGTTACAATGGAGTTTGAAGCTGTTTGAAGAAGACGAGGACCAAGAAGTTAAGACTAGGCCAAGATCGAGCAAAATTGGTTCTTCTATTGTCTTTGCTCTATTCTCATTTCATGACAATGAGCAAAGAGGGGCAGCTGTAATCACCAATTTTGCCCGGGTTCATTAACCCAGAGCCCAATATCAAACCCAATTACCATACCAAACAGATTAACTAAGTCCAATATACAAGTGGCCCACTAGTCCCCTGGTGCGCCGCTCTCCACCAGCCGCTGTCTGCCACTGACCCTCCACTTGCACCTCCACTTGCGCCGCTCGTCCATCTGCAAGAAGAAGAAGACAAATAATAATAAAGAGATCATGTAAAAATCGGCTATAAAGCCATTCGGAAATAATGTAAACAGGACCTTTTTTTGGAATGAATAGAGGAGAAATAATTTCAAAAACACAGAAATAAGAGCAGTAGAGAAAACAGGAAATCCAAAAACACAACAAAACCAGATTCGTTGTTTCGAAGGTATTTTCATTTATTTATCCTTGTTTCTGTCTGCTTCGACTTTTTATTTTTAAATATACGTACGTAAAAAAAAATAAACAAAAAGGGAGAAATTTTACCTTTCCGGCCACCGCGTCTGGAAACTAGGGTTCTGGAAACCCTAGCCAAGAAGCGTCGCGCGCGTGTCTCCACGCGCGTCCCCTGGTGCGCCGCTCTCCACCAGCCGCTGTCTGCCACAGACCCTCCACTTGCACCTCCACTTGCGCCGCTCGTCCATCTACAAGAAGAAGAAGACAAATAATAATAAAGAGATCATGTAAAAATCGGCTATAAAGCCATTTGGAAATAATGTAAACAGGACCTTTTTTTGGAATGAATAGAGGAGTAATAATTTCAAAAACACAGAAATAAGAGCAGTAGAGAAAACAGGAAATCCAAAAACACAACAAAATCAGATTCGTTGTTTCGAAGGTATTTTCATTTATTTATCCTTGTTTCTGTCTGCTTCGACTTTTTATTTTTAAATATACGTACGTAAAAAAAATAAATAAAAAGGGAGAAATTTTACCTTTCCGCGGTGGCCGGCACGGCGGCGTCCACGGTGTCCCTCTCGCCGGAGATCAGACCTGCAGAGAAAAAGAAACAAAGAATCAGCCTTTTTTTTTAGACAAGGAGAGAAATGAAGCAAAAATAAAAAAGGGTGCCTTATATACTAGAGCAAAACGGTGCGTTTTGGCACCCCCATTAAGCCTAAAACGGCGCCGTTTTGAGCCAGGATCCGCGTGTTGACCCGACCCGCCTCAGGATCCGCGTGTTTTCATGTATTGCCCTTTTGGTCCTTCCGCAATTTTTTACCTTTCTAATCCAGTTTTCGTTATTTTCAAATTTGCCCCAATATGTTTTCTTCTGTTCCAATTAAGTCCAGCGCAAAAACGCAGTGCATAAAGAATGGGATTATTTCCGTTTCGACCCTCCAGATTGTGCGCGCGTTGCAAATCAGCCCTCCCCTCTTTATTTTATTTCAAATCGACCCCAAAATCACCTTTTTAATCCAATTTGATCCCTTTTTTAGTATTTTATAATTATTATTATTATTTACTTTGTCCTTGTATTATTATTACTATATTATTATTAATAGTATTATTATTATTATTATTACTATTATTATTATTAGCACTATATTTATATTGTATATTGTACATCATCATTATTTTATCATTATCACTGCATTATTACTATTATTATTATTATAACTATTCTATATTGTACATATTTTGTATCATTATTATTATTATGCTACTATCATTATGTTATTTTTCTTTCTATATTATTATTATTATGCTATTACTTGTATATACTTATTATTATTATTATTATTATTATTATTATTATTATTATTATTATTATTATTATTATTATTATTATCATATTGTATATACTTTGCATTAGTATTATTATCTCGTTATCATTATTATATTATATTGGCACGTTGTACATATTTTATGTCCGTATCATTATTATTATTATTATTATTATTATTATTATTATTATTATTATTATTATTATTATTATTATATTTATCATTACTATTATTATTATATTTATATTATTATATTGTATATACTTTTTATTATCTCGATCTTTACTAATACCTTCAACCCCTTTTTTTTTCATTATTATTTCAAAGCCGTCTTTTACCTTTACACTTTTATATTATTGTATCTTTTATTACCAGTATTGTTGATTTCGTATTTTTGTCGCGTCATGTGGATCAACGGTTTTAAATCGTAATCCGACATTTTTTTATTCATACAAAAGAGGTAATATTTGTGTGTTTAGAAGGCCGAAAAATTACACCCTAACGTGTTGGGTGTCGATCTTTTCGTTCGACTAAATATTCAAATATCCTTTTCTTGTCGAAGATGATCTCGGTGTCGAAATATAAGGGTGTTATATCCTAACGTGTTGGGTATGATACTTTTATTCCTTTGAAGCGAGATAATCTTAAGATTTAATCCCGAATGGACGAATTTTATTCTTTTCAATTTTTACCCTAAATATTTTCAAGTTTTCAACATTAGGACAACATCAATCAATTTGGTACCAACTTTGGGCGTTACAAGGGTGCTAACCCTTCCTTATACGTAACCGACTCCCGAACCTGTTTTCTCAAATATTCGTAGACCAAAAACATTGTTTTAGTAAATCCAAATGTTTTATTAAAACAAAGGTGATCCGACCACACCTAATAAAAGGTCGGTGGCGACTCCCTTTCTATTCTCAAAAAAACATATTTTCAAAAGTCAATTCCCGTTTTTTCAAAAATGGTTACGACACCTTAAGCGTGGGCAACTTCTACGGCTCATTGACGTTCATGTTGATACAATGTGGGGGCGTTATTGCGACTCTCGACGCTTTTTGGCTCATCCAAGTTTCTTTAATTTTCAATCATTATTTCTTTATTGCTATTGGATCCATAGAAAAAATTGCTTTAATTGTTTATCATCTAATTTCTTCTTGTATGTATTGAGTTGTTTGTTGATTTGTCTTTGTGAGATTTGATGATGATGAAGATGGGAAATAATTAAAAAAAAATCAAATTCTAAGTTAGAATTTGAGGAAGAAGATGACAGTTGAGGTTTCTAGGGTTTTTTAATTATTATTTTTTTGTTTTATTTTATCTTGGTTAATAGTTGGTATTGGGCATGTAACGACCCAATTTTAGTCGAAGTAAGAAAATGTGGTCTCAAAATCCAATTCCGTAAATCAAGTTTGTAAAATTTTAAATTAAAAGATTTGCGTATTTAGTATGAACATATATTAAAGAACTGTCAAATAATTAAATTGAGAAAATTAATTAATTACAGTGTAGGGATTAAATTGTAAAAATGTAATCTCTATTGAATTTTAATTTAGTAAATGCATGGGAACTTGAATAGCAATTAACCAAGGGACTTAATGACTATTTAATCATTAATGTTATGGATAGTGGAATGTGATGATCATCCACTCACTTTTAATTAATAATACTTAATTAATAAATAAAACATGGTTAATAGGTAAAACATTAAGTTAATTAAGCTTAATGACATTACTAATTAAGGTATATATAGCAAAGTGAGTGGGAGACGAAAATCGTCATCTTTCTCCAAGCTTGAGCCGTCCAAATTAGGGAGAAAATGAAAGAAAAAAAAATTACTTTCTCTTTTATAATTTGGTCCCAAATTCTCTAAGGTAAACATACTTTTCTTTTGAATTTTTTATGTTTTCATGATCATCTAAGCTTGATTATTAATACCCATGCTTTAGATTTTTAGATCAATGAGTTTTATTCAAGTTGTCATAAATGGATATTTGATGAAATTAAGCTTGAAGTTGATTAAATTGTTAGTTCGTAAGCTTGGGGTGATGTTAGGACTAAGTTAGAAGGTAGTGAAAAATGATGGACTTGATTAGAAATTTAACTAAGCTTTATAGTTAATTTTGTGACATGAGAGACTAAATTGAATTTTTTTTTTAGAAATTATGCTATAGATTAAAAATACAAGGTCTCTAATGAAAGAATATGAAATTTGATTTTGATCTGATGTTAAATATCGAAAAACATGAGCATTTTGAATATATGGACTAAAATGAATAGAATGAAAAATATGTTTAATTATTGTGTTTTCATGTGTTTATGTGAAACTGATACTATTTCTATAATCAAATTATAGTGCGTAGATAAAGACAACATCGGACCGTCTCATGATAAAGGAAAGGCGAAGGCCGTAAACGAGTAGTTATCCCATTTCGTGCTTTCATGATTTTGATCCAATATACATATAGCTGTTAGATTTGGTGCCCTAAGTGTAGTATATTCATATGTACACTTGTAATTTTTTCGAATATATTAGTTTAATAAAAGTCTTCATGAATTATATTAATACCCTTTGTATATTGCCCTCAATGGTTTTTGCATGCAAAGCAAAATTGAAGCAAATATTAGTTCAATTGGGGAGATGAACCTAAATATGTCTTTAGTCTAAATGGAAATGAGCAAACTGATTAAAAGACTAATATGACGTCTATCAAGTCCATTTGAGAGATACTTTGTCTTGGGCATCAGAGTGGATGACTCCTAGAAGATAGAGACATAGATGTGACTAATTAGATTGATAGGACCAAAGTAGAATAGATCCATAAATCCATTTATGGATTTATTCACTTGTGACGTTCATAGTGTGACATACCTTAATCCTGAGTGGATGATTGATTATGTATGTGTGACTCATATACTTTGATGTAAGTAAAAGTCTGAGTTTGAATAGATAAGGAATCGAAAGCTAGTGTGTTGGGTATATACTTCTACAATATGTAGCATCATTCACAATAGTGGAATTCATAGCCCAAGAAATGGGTAAATGATATCCTCTAATTGGCATTACATGATAGATGGGAAGTAAACGTAGCCATGGGTCGTTTGTCTTTGTGATGAATGACTTAATTACTATTTGATAGTAACTGATTTTTCATGAAAGAAGATGTAATGGTTACCATAAAATAAAATAAGATCATATTGGGAGAACGAATTTATCCCGAAGAGTTTAAGGATATCTTATAAGGGTAACACACTTATGACAAGGTCATTGGATCAGCATTAATTAAGTAATTTTCCTAATGGCATGTCATTTGAGAGAGCTCAGTCACGATACTATAGTGGAACGACTTAGTGACTAAATGAGTTTATAATTAATTAGTGACAAGTTGGAACTTAATTATAAATCATTTGAGTCCTAATCACATATGTTCAATCGGTCCCTCCGCTAACTTGTTGAAACCAGAAATGAATTGCATGATGAATCAAATGAATATAAGTGGATAGAAATGAAAAAAGTTAGAGAAATGAGTTACATTCGGAAATGAATGCGGTTTCTCACTGAGTATGGAAATGACTTAAGAATTAATTTAAGTTTTTCAAATTATTATTTAATTAATTAAAGTTTGGAAATGGAATTAAATTAATTAGTAATTGTGAATCTGTTGAATGTAGAAATTAAATATATTTTCTCATAGATTCCTTTACGGTAAAGTTGCGACTCTCCCTTGTTGAGGTCACGACATCAAGTCCCTATCATCAAAGTCGAGACATAACTATATTGAAGTCGCGAAACTAAGCCCTCTACCTTCATGGTCACGACTCATCCTTATTGAAGTCACAACATCAACCTACAACCCTCAGTATCATGACATTCATTCTTCGATGTCACGACAACACCTATGTATTAGTCATTTTTTATGTTTTAGTCCTTCAATTATTACCAGAGTTTCATACGAGTTTTCGTAAGCCTATTTATAACCCAGATTTGAATAAATAATACTTTTAGAAGAATTAAAAATTCAATTGTATGCATGATTCATCTTTTGAAAATTTAAATGAAATTGTAGTTGCTTCGGCAACAAATTTGTCATCTCGGATCCAGCGATTGGGTCGAGTGTGGGGTGTTATAGGGAAAAATATATTTTAGTCCTTTAAAGTAGTATGCAGCACTTATGACATAGTAATTTTGTCATGTGGCATCCAATAATTGGGCCATGTGTCAAAAAAAAATCCATGTTAGATTGTCATTAGAGTTGTTAGCGGGAGTGTCCAAAATAAACTGTGGATTGCGAACTACCTCTACCCTAACCGATTCTTTCCATCCCACCAAATGCCACCATAAAAACCAACCACCTCTACTCGATGAGAATATTGAAAACCCAGCTTAGCAATAATAACATCTGTTTCAGAAGCATTAATCATTGACTCCAACAAGCTAACAATATTAGGTTTATACTTTGAATTATATTCCCGAAAAATACTAGTAAATTTTGCGCTGGCACACCCCTGACAGTTCCAAGAAAAAACAGACAAATTCAAATCCATATAGAATTAAAATGCTAAAAAGAACCGACCTTTACTGTTGGACAACATTTTTAACTTCCAACTACGTGTCAGCCACTTCAAACCTTTTATACCGCCCTCATTTCCATGCTAAGAAGAGATACGACCCACCATATTGTTGAGCGATTTCGATATTAGCACCCGAGTGCCGCCTAACAACTTGAAACGAGTCCCTCGATCCCGTATTGTCTTACTAAGCTTCCTTCCTTTTTTGGCAGCATCAGCTTTACCTCTAACAAACCGCCCTTTATAAATGGTCTCATCACTTCCTATCACTTCCACATGATCAACTTCCGCTACCTCAACTAGATTTGGGTGAATGTTTTCTTTAAAAATGATCATTGAGTGCTTTGATGGGTCAAGCACGCCTTCTTTTAGCATCACAATGATTTCCAAATGACCCTCAAAAGTCGAATTAAAATGGGTAGTTAAATTGGAGTTATTACCTTCAGCAGACTGATCGTCGTTTGCACTGCTTGACTCATCTAGTTGTTTATTAAAATCTGCAAAAACAGCAGTAGCTGCATCATTTTGTTTAATTCCCAACTGGACCTCTCCAGAGTTGGCCGAAACACCTTATCGCTTTTTAGCACCAGCAGGCCTATAAGCCTTCCAAAGCCCAACCAGCTTAACCAGGTTGACAAACCCCAATTTATTCACTTGGGCCCAATCCTTGTCATGGAATTTTGGGTTAACCCTAGACTCCCCCAACGATAGACCCCCCAGCTCAGCTTGAGATCCACCTTTGGAACCCACTGTCCCACTCTTATTTCCTAGGCCTAGTAGAATGACCTGCCTAGATCTCCTCCAAACGAGATCAAAGATCCGGTTGTTGCCTTTAAACCTAGCCTCATCTCTGGCCCCCTTCCCTTTAATGCTTACCTCTTGTAAATCCTCAATCCTTGATCCCTTTCCTTCCTCATTTCCATTAACAACAGCAAGAACATTAAATCTTGATTCCCCAAACTTAACCCTTAGATTTGCAGTTACGTTTCTCTGTGAATCCTTGGAATTATGTATTTACTTTCTCTCAACGAGCACTCATGGTCCATATACGCCTACTCCCTTTGCCCTATCATCATCCACCATTACCGTATTAGCACCCAAAAGTTTCTCCACCGTCCAGTGGCCCCCTTCCATCTGCCCTTGGACAAGGTTCTATTTTTTGACATAATTCCTTTAAATGCCCATATCGACCACACGAGAAACAAACCATTGGCAAATATTCATACTCCACCCGTTGGAGTATTCTATTAATCCAAACCTGGGATGCCAATAGTTTATCCAGATTCACGAAAATCACCATACGAGCAAACTGACCCCGTACTCTAATATCAGTATTAAAATTCAATTTCACAACTTTCCCCACCATGGCTCCAATCTCCCACAAAATCATTTGATTATACATGTGTCCTAAGAGCCCCAAAAGATGGATAGAAGACATTACAATGCTTGGAAAGGGTTAAGCAGGATTAAAGTCTATAGATCACAGTTACACTGTCAAATATTGTCCATAAATGACCCAATGACCCAGAGAGAGCACTTTTTCAAAACCATCACTATTCTGGAATTTAGCTAAGAAATACTCGTTCTCAATGTCCATAAGTTGGAACGACATAGAAGGTTTCCAAAGAATTGAAATCTTGTTTTGTATAGTCGCATGCCTAATGTTCCGACCTAAAAGCTTAATCACCAGTGTATTAACCATGTCTTTAACTAATAAATGTCGAACCCTCTCCGAGAAGACAATCGAAGGAATGCCATTAATGATTGATATCGTGATGTCCCCATCCACAAAGTCAAAATCATCCTCCACTCTGAATCTTGTTACAACACTTCCCTTCCTTGAGTCAATGGGATCCTTCCCCACTAATCTCTTTTTTCTAGGATAACGATGGGTTAAGGGTTGGATCAACTTTCATCCCAACATCAGAGTCAACTCTTTGCTCCTTAAGACTTACTTTCTTAGTGGAACTATCCTCAATCGGCCGAACCTCATCCCCATCACCCTCACAAAGAGAAATTGTTTCCATCATTTTTGCAGATTTCAATTTAGCCCAATTTTAAACATTCATTCTTTATCTATTTTTTAATTATTCCTTTTAGACACCTTTTTAGATCTTCTAAACCTTTTGGTTAATTTTAGCATTCATCCTTAGATTATTGCCCAAACTTTAAATTAGTCCTTAAAATTCAATATATTCTAATTAAGTTCTCAAAGGTTAGTATCTTACCTATCAAGTCTTTCTATTAGTCTATCCATTAGCTTGGATGATAAATTATTGCTCAAATCTAATGCAAGGCATATTTAAAACACGTGATAATTAAAAAATAGATATTGTATATTTCTCAAATCAAATTAAAATAAAAATACGAACACGTGATAATTTGCTCGAATCAAATTACGAACTCGTGTGCATTATTTTATCGTATGAACGACTTGAATCTAACATATTAAAATAAAATTAACTTTTATAAAGTTGAATGATATTGTATATTTGTTTAATATGCCAGATCTAACATATTTATATGACAAATACACGTGTTTTAAAAATGTTCAACATCATATTTGAACTAGACCTGTCCATAGGTTGGGTCACTCGGCCTAGCTCGAAGGCACCCGAAAAGTGGGAGGGTTTGGGTAAAAATATAGGCCCGAAAAATGAGCTTGGGCAAAAAAAAAAAGCTCATTTAGAAAGCAGGTCGAGCCTCGAGTAAAGCTTTTTTGGCTTGGGCCCAGCCCAAATATGCAAAAAAAAAAAAACTGTTGCTTTTCCTTGTTATTTTTTACTCTTTTTTTTGGCTAGTTTCTTGTTTTTTTTTTCACTATTTTGCTACCATTTCACTATTATGTTGGTGCTATTTTGTTGTTATTATTTGGATATTATATAACTCTTGATTTATTGTTAATTTTGTTACTATTTTAGAGGCATTTGCTTATTAAATTACACGTATCTTAGTGTTATTTAAGTATACATATATATTTATTTTCAATTTGTTGGGAAACATTTATTTTAATGTTTTTAGTATTTTTGATGTATTATATATTTTTTAAAAATTATATAATAAAAAATATATAAAAATTAATACAAGTGAGTTGGGCCCAAGTTTTAACATTTTATCCAAACTGAGCTTGGGAAAAATCTTAGGCCCATTTTTTGGGTCGGGCCCGAGCCTAGAAAACTGGCCTAAAATTTTAGTATTTTGTTATTATTTGTTGTTATTATTTGGATATTATATAACTCTTGATTTATTGTTAATTTTATTACTATTTTAGAGGCATTTGCTTATTAAATTACACGTATCTTAGTGTTATTTAAGTATACATATATATTTATTTTCAATTTGTTGGGAAACATTTATTTTAATGTTTTTAGTATTTTTGATGTATTATATATTTTTTAAAAATTATATAATAAAAAATATATAAAAATAAATACAAGTGAGTTGGGCCCAAGTTTTAACATTTTATCCAAAATGAGCTTGGGAAAAATCTTAGGCCCATGGACACCTCTAATTTGAGTTTATATTTATTCCCTAAACTAATAGTTAGCCAAACAAAAGCGCCTAATTGGTGTAATATTGATACTTTAAAGACTCAACTAAAATGCTTTAAAATACAATGATCAATTTAGAATGTAGGTAACAATTTTAGGATGTTTGATACAATTATCCTAAAGCTTTTTCAAAATAATAATTTTATGTAATTTCTTTAGATAAGATATTATTGGGTAAGTTTTTTTTAAAAAAATTTAAAGGATGAATACAACATTTGATACTTAAACTTGACATTTTTTTAAATTTAGTACTTAAGCTTTTTTAATCCAATTTGGCACTTAATTTTGACACTACTTAATTTGATACCTAAGGTTTTTTTTGTCCAAATTGATTCCTTAACTTGTCAAACGTTATACAAATTACTCTAATATACTAATAGTGTTATTTTTTTATGAGTTAAGCATAAATAATCGATGCATGATGAACATGCAACATATGACAAGGATTTTCTCTTTTTATTTTTATTCTAAAAGTTCATTTACTTTTACTTTTATTTTATTTTTTTTTATTTTGACATAATGAATTTATTTTGCTTTGAGTTTTTAAGACAGTTGTTTTCTTCTTCAATATTCGTTCATTAAGTATAGCTCAAAACACAATTTTGAACATGAATTTATTATGATACTAACAACATTCTTGTGGAATTGAGGGATAATAGGTGTCGAATTCACCAAAAATAATATTCCTACACCTAAACAATAAATAAATAAATAGCAATGTAAGGAATAGGATCGATCCCATAAAGACTGGGATATCAAAAATTGTTGTTCGGTTCAACTAGATTGTGCATCTAGGCAATTGTTGTTCCCATAACGTGTGACAATCTGTGCAAAAATAAAAAGAAGAATTTAAATCTAATAATAAGTAAAAATAATAAAGATATTTGAAATCGAAATAACCATAAAAATAAGAAAAAAATGAAATTTAATTAAATAAATCGATATGATGAAATTCTAGCTTCAAGGTCGATTTTGTTTTGATTTTAAATTGACCCTCGATAACAAGTCTTCTCTTTCAATTGATAAGTCAGTTATAGTGATCAAGGACACATCATACCACCAACCTTTCTGCGTGTAAATTAATTGCGGGAATGCCCAACAACTAACCTTACCAAACGAACAACCACGAAACATGCGTCCATAATTTAGCTCTCTGGTGACCTTGCGAGCTAAAAGGACCCAACTCAAACCAACGAGATCAACATAAGCTTTCAATTCTTTTAATAAAAATAATAACTATTCATTAAGATTTTCTTCATTTTATTAAAAAAAATGATCATTCTCGAGAGCTAAGCCTAGAGAGATTGAACTTAAATTTATTCTGTTTTAACATAGTGAAATTATGCACATTTCTATTTGCCTAGAAAAGAATTGTAAAAAAAAAAATAAAGAAATTAATTTATGTAAGATTGGCGCTCATTTTCTATATTACATGCTTCACTATTATGATTTTAAGTAAAATTTAAGCTTAGGAACTGTGAAAAGATATTTACGATGGTGTTATAAAATTGTCGATCTTTATTTATTGGAAAACCCTTCTTTTCCAATACTAATCCAAGATTCCTGGGATTATTCCTATAGGATTAATTTTTTTTAATTATTACAATAATATGTTGGTCGGCTCTACATTGGGACACTTGTGTTTTACTGGGTAGATCTTCAAAATTTAACTATTTTAGCAACCAACCAACCAATGTTCAACACATACACTTGAAAACAACAATAAACAACTAGTTTAAAATTGGATACCCAATTTCTAAACCATATTAAATATAATGATTGCCGACAATGGAGACTGTGACTGGAAATCTGGAATACATAGCTATACCTATAGGCAGTGGGCTCTGCTTCATTGACGAATATCTGGTGAAGGGTTTATTGGTACTATATACTTTATGTTATTTTTTTGGTATTATTAAATATATAAATTTTTTTATTATCTATATCCTTTCTAATAATATTGTTGTCAAATTTCTGAATTAAATATGTGATATTAGTAACATATAATATTATTAATATTACTTTCGTTTTTTTTTATATGGTGGGAGCTATATATTACACTGTTTAACTCTGATTCTCTTTAATTATTTGCTAAATTGCTTGGTGCTAATTGGCCCAATGGTGTTTTGTTTCGTACGATTTCCAATGAAGACTTCAGTTACAAACCCAAATATATATCCTTAAGTTAATGTTTGAATTTTAGAATTTTGATTTGTATTTAGAAATGTAATCATTGTGATTATTTATTTACATTTAAAAAATTTGCACGTACAATTAATAATATTAAAATTATTTTTATATATTTAAAATATTTTTTTTTAATTTCTATACATCTTAAATGATACCAATAGAATTTTTTTTTTAAATAAGACAGTTGAAGTATATTAATAATTAAAAAAACAATCCAGCAACCGTAATAAATGGAAACTAAAAACCCAAGCTCATTTCCTAAAATCAATAACTATACCCTAGCTAAATTAATGTAACCTGCCATTTGAAATTAGGGGTGAGCAAAATTCGATTCAATTTGAAAAATTTGATAAAAATTTTAAATTGTGAATTAAATAGTTCGAGTTATTTTTGAGTTAATCAAGTTATTTGGATGAACTCGAATAAAAAATTAAGTTTTTCGGTTTAACTCGAATATGAATTACACAATTCGAGTTATCCGAAAATCCGAATAAGAAAAGGCAAAACTATGCCATTTTGATAAATGTTTACCTTTTTTAAAGTTAAAAGTCAAAACTATTAAGTTAAAAGGCAAATCTACGTTATTTTGATAAATGTTTACTCATTAAGTTAAAAGGCAAAACCATTATATTGTTTATGTAGTTAAATAAATTTATACTTCGTTTACTAGTTAAATAATCGGTTTATGTAAACGCAATATTGAGTATAAATAATAGGATTTGTTAACTCGACTCGACTCAAAATTTTTTGACTCGATTCGATCCGATTTGAAAATAATTCAAATTTAGTTCGGTTGCTAAAATAGGATTCGTCAACTCGACTAACTCGAAATTTTTTAACTTGATTCGACTCGACTCGATCGAATACTCACCCCTATTTGAAACGACATAACACAATCAAAAGTCCATTCCCAAATATTTATTTCCCCCAAAACCAAACCCTTATAGCTCTTAGAATCGGAAATATTCTACGGTGGCCTGAATATCACCACTTCCTATTTTCTCCTCTTGACTCTTACTTCCCTTCACTACTGTTTTCCATGATCGATCTACAAAATCTAGCACCCCGTCAAGAAGTGTTTATTTCCTCTCTTAATAATTTAGTAGTCAAAAGATGAACTACTTGGTTCCCCTGCCTTTGAATATGCAAGAATACACAATTTTTAAATTTCTTCTGCAAAGAGTTTAGATTTGAGATGTAAGCACTGATGCATGAATCATCTTTCATGTTTGCCTGCAGTTTCTTTATCACCATAAGAGAATCGACTTTGATCACCACATCTTGAAACCCCAATTCAATGCTCAATCAAATTGCTTGGAGACATGCAATAACTTCTGCAGCAAACCCCGTTGGTATGTAATTGTTAATAATTGTTGTTGACCCCAGAACAACCCCTCTTTGATTTCTGATAACAATACTCGAACATGATTTCAAGGAATGGGCATGAAAAGCCCCCATCAAAATTTATCTTTATGAAAGCATTCTCTGAAGGCTTCCATATTACAATCTCAACTTTAATAACAAGTAACATTTTGTTTAAAGCATATAATTCTTCTAATTAAACTTGAATCCTTTCTACTATTGCTTGAGCATGATTTTTAATCTCATCATGCACAAATTTAATTCCTTCAATCCCTGCTTCCTCTGTCAGGAAATGTGCCCTTATTGTAGTAAACATGTAACTGCTTTCTATTTATTTGAACGATGAATAAATAAATAAAGTTAATTTCACATTTCAGTATTATGTCTTTTATATTTTTGCATGCATAGCGAAATTGTGACAAGCAAATATTAGTTCATTGATTGTCTAAGTTCAAATTGAAGATAAGTGGCATTGTAAGAACGTTTACATTGCGAGAAAGACAACTTACTTCAATAGATAATCTAAATAAGTCTATAATCCCGCAAAAGAATCAAAGTGAGCATTTGATTCAAATATTGAGAAGGATTATTATGTCATCTACAATTCTAATTTGGGAGATGGCTAGTCTTGGCTATCGAAGTAGTTGACTCTACGTGTAGAGATATAGATGTATTCATTGGTAGAATGATACATTAGACTGGACCCAAGACGAATTAATTTTGAATCCATTTGTGAATTAATTCACTTGTGACGTTCATGGTTTGATTTACCTAAATCCTGAGTTAGTAACTGGCCATGTGTATGCAACTCATGTGCTTTGATATAAGTGGAGGCTTATGCTCTAAAGATGATCGAACCTTAGCTGGTATGTTGGGTACATGACTTGTGTATGGTATGGCTTTACTAGAAACAGTGGAATTCATAGCTCAATTAAAGAGTTAATGATATCCTCTCATTGGCATTGTGTGGATTGATAAATATGGAACGCGATCACGGGTTGCTTGTTCACGAATGAGCAATTTATCACAATCATTTGTTGATAATGATCATATTGATCATTAAGAAGACACAATGGTGACAATGAGATAAAATAAGATTGTATTGAGTGAACGGATTTAACTCAAAGGAATCAAGGATATCATATGAGGGTAACATACACATGACGAGGTCATTGGACAAAGTAGTTGGATGAATTGCTTTCGTAAAGAGTATACAATAGGCAGTTTTCAATCATGATACTTCTTGTGGACAGACTCCATGATTAAGTGATTGCGAATTATCAGAATGATGCTCCTGGACATAATTGCAATCATTAGAGCCTAATTGTATATGTCTGATTGGTCCTTCCGCCAGTTCAACAAAAGCTCGATCGGATTGTATTTGAATCAGAAGAAAATTCTACGACTTTGATAACAATTTAATTGAGTCGATTTATTCGATGTGAAATTAAATTAGGTGGTAGTGAGAATTGTTCAACTAGAGAATTTGATTAAAAAATTTTCTTGAAAATTTAATTTGGAAGATCTAAGTGATTTTTGGAAAAATTAATTTTGATCAAGTAAATTTAAATTAGTCAAATCAATTAAAATTAATATGATATTTTTGGAAGTTAATTTTCAAGTCAGACAATTGACTAAATGGGTAATTGAACTTGAAAATTGGACTTGAGATAGTAAATTAGGCTCGGGAGCCCAAAACTGAGACCAAGATCCAAAAACTGGTCGAATCAGGCCCGATATGTGAAATCAGGTCGACGGTCCAACCGATGGCTAGATCAGACTGTTCGGCTCGGCGTGTTGTAAGGGTGTTGCACCTACATCACCGGACACGGCGGTGTCGATGGTTGCGACGGCGGTGTCCCAATGGCCTGTGGCGGTTGGTCGTCGGTGGTTGAGCAATGGAAATGTTACATTTATACTAGAATTCCACCAGAGAATTTGATTTCAGCTTAATTATTCTAAAAATAATATTATTTTAATGGTTTAATATTAAATTTAATTTAACACTTATCTTAATAGTATTTTATTAATTTAATATTGAAGTGATTATCTTAATATTAAATTTAATTTAATATTTATCTTGTAGATAAACAATTTATTATTTTAATAAGATTTTAATATTAAATTTAATCTAATATTTGTTTTGATAAATATTATATTAAAATGATTAAGTTTAATTATAGTTGAACTCTCTAAACTCTCCCTATATAAAGAGAGCATTGAGTCGTTATTTACATACTTGAATTCAAGAAAAAGTTGTGGAGAGAAAATTCTCTGAAGAGATTATTCTAGAAAATTTATAGAGATATTTTTTGATTTACAACTTGACCCAAAAGTTTAGAGAAATTGTAAAATTACCCCACTGGTAATTTTAGTGAATTTTCTTTTAATTTGAAGCGTGCTCACACTCGGCAGACGTGAGCTTGAGGATAGTGGAGAAGACTACTCGATCGAAGCGTTCATCCTAGACGAATCGAAAAGGTACAATTTTGATTAAGTGTTTATTACTTTAGATATCACAACTAAGATCTTGTTTTGGAAAAATTTTAAAACTCTCGTTTTCCCTAAATTTATTTTATGCTGCATTTTCCAAACCTTTTTTTTCCAAAATCATCAACACTAAACATATTGGTAATCAACTATGGATTCCACTGCCCAGTTTATTGATCAAGTAAATTAGATACATTTATTATATTTTGGCCACTAAATCTTGTCTGAATTATGTGCCCTTTCAGTCCAGGAACCAACGCCTCTATCCAAACATTAGTTCTGGAACTAGCACCCACATGCCAGCACAAACCTTCTTGGAATAATCCCTTTGCAGACCATATACTCTTCCATGTATAAGATGGGTAAGCTCTTAAATTTGAACTCATAAAATTTGACTCTGAGTAATACTTTATTTTGAGCCATATTTAGTCAATTCATACAATATGCTCATACTAGCATATCCTAATTTTCAACGCTATAACAAAGAAGTATTTTCATTTTTAATCAAGAGACAAAAGTTTGAATCATGCAAGTCTTCTAAGTGCACCATGTATGTATTTCTTATTCTATGACCAACAAACATAATCTTATTAGACACAATGTCAATAACTTTACATCCATTAGACCCAAATATGACATTAAGACCTTTATCACATAATTGACTAATACTCAATAGATTATGCTTAAAACTATTGAAATATAAAACATTTTCCACAAAAATTGAAGAGTTTTTATCAATAGAGTCAATTTCTTCAATGAGTCCTTTGGAGTTGTAACTAAAGGTAACTTCTCCTCCACTTTTTGGTTTCAACTCAATTAAATGGCTATTGTCACCGGTCATGTGCCTTGAGCATCCACTATTAAGGTACCATGAGTTTTTGCTTGAATTGCCCACCCTGAAACAATGTTTTTTTACCTACAAACATAGAATTAACTTCTGATTTTTGGTACCCAAATTCTTTTGGATTCATAAGCATTAGTTGCCAAGAATCTAGTGACTTTAGGTAGCCATTTATAAAGGATATCTTTGTCTTGAGTAGTACTTAGTCCTTTAGGGGCCTATACACTCTTAACAAATTTTCCTTTGTAAAAACTTAGGGAACCTCTATGTTTATTGTAATTAAAGCTTGATTTAATAAAGCTTTCCTTTGAGTTTTCTCCATTTTCAAATCTTTTTGGAAAAACTTTGTTAGATAAAACTTTTTGTTTTTCAAGCAACTCAAGTTGATTTTGATGATCGTCATGAACTTTTGAAAGTAAATTATACAAGTCGAAATTCTTTTTCTCAAAATTATTTATATTTACTTGCATATCATTTATCTTACTTTCAAGTTCATGATTGGCTTTGAAGAGTGAACTATTTTTATCTTTTAGTTTTAAAATAATTTTCCTATATTTTGAAATCATTAAATCAAACTCCAAGCCTAATTCATCATAGGCATCTTGCAACTCATCAAAATAATATGAATTTGAAGTAGATTAGTTAGAAGTTACTTTAGAATCTTCTATGGCTATAAGGCAAAAGTAAGCTTTTTTCTTGTTCTCATGAGTGACCTCAAGCTTATCTCATATCTCCTCGGCATTGGAACAAGATGACACCCTATTGAACTTATCTGGACCAAGTGTACAAAATAGAATGTGCATGGCTTTAGCATTAAGTTGTACATTCCTTTTATCTTCTTCACTCCATTCTCTTTTACTTATTGACATTAATTGCTCTCCTTGTTTTTGAAAAGTAAAAGAACCATCCATGATGATATCTCAAGCTACAAGATCATTCGCTTGAACGAAAAGCATCATTCATGTCTTCCAATAAAAGTAATTTGCCCCACTAAAGTATGGAGGCTTTGAGATGGATTGAGATTCTTTATAGAAATTTGACCAGAAGTGGGCGTCATTTTTGTAGAAAGTGTTGATGATTGTTTGAGCTTCTCTGAGAATCTTCTCTTGGTTGTTAAACTATCTATAGAGACTAGCTCTGATACTAATTGCTAGCTCGATTGATCATTGAAAATAGCCAAGAGGGGGTGAATTGACCTTTTAAAAATTTGGTGGAAACAATGAAAGAATATGAAACAATGAATGCAATGATTTATAGTGGTTCGACTCCAATTGCCTACTCCACTATCTTAGCTTTCCACAACTAAGGATATTTCCCAAATTCACTAATTTGATCAACCTTTGAGGATAAGGTTTAACCTTACAACTCCCTTAAGATTTCTATCCAAATCTTAATACACAAACCCTCTCAAAGAGAAAAAAATAGGCAAACAAAGAAATAATCCTTATAAGATTAGGATGTTTGCCAATTAAGCACAAATACAAGGGAAACATTTGAGCTAATAGAAAATTCAATGAATGCTCAGAAGTGCTTACAATAAAAAGATAAAGAATTGAAGCACAAAGTGATTGGTAATGGATTTTTTATGTATCTTGAAGCACATGATCTATTGTAATCTCACTTTTTGTTGTAGGACCTTCAAAAGCTGGCATTTATACCCTCTAATTGGTTTCCAACCGTTGTTGTTGTTGTTGAGGAATTGAATAGAGTCGTCGGGGATGAAAATACCATATCATTAAATTCACTTGCAACAAAAGGTATCGATACTTTTTCTATGTGTATCGATACTATTAGCATTTAATACATGATTCAGTGACTATTAAAGTTAATTTACAATGATACCAAAGACATTTTATCGATACCTGGTAAAAGGTATCAGTACTTTTTGAAAAGGTATCTGTAATGACCTAAAATTTATGGTAATTGGAAAAGTGCATTTTTGGGTCTCTGTTTTCGTAAAATGAATTCATAAATATTTGTTAAAAATTTTTATGAAGTTAGTTGTGTGGTTAATTAGGTTTTGGTTAGATGAGTAAGCTTGAATTAAGGTTAATTTAGTATAAGGACTAGATTGAATATAGGGTAAAAGTTGAACTATAAAATCAAGAAAAGTCAAGGGACTAAATTAGCAATAAAACCATAAGTAACAAGTGTGTGGTAATAGTGAAATACATGTGGTAAAAGAAAATACATATATTAATTAATTATTTACTTATTATTTAAGTAAAAGATATTATGTTATTATATTATTATTATATTATATAACATAAAATAAAATAAATAAAAGAAATAAAGAAACAAAAGGATGAAAAAGAAACAGAATTGGAAAACGAAACAGGGGAGAAGAATATGGAAAGAAAAAGAAAAGGAGAAACTAGGGTTTTAAGGTTCAAGGTTTAATTGGTAAGTCAATTTAGTCCATTTTCTTGTAATTTTGATGTTTTTGGAATCCTAGAACAAAATACTACTTGATATAACTGGAAATTTTGAAAGTTAGTTGATTTTTAGATGTGGGTTATGTTGAATTAATTGAAGAATTAGGGTCCGAATTGGTAGAATTTTTATGTTAGAATTGAGAAAAGAATTGAATTGTAAAACAAATTATAAGTTTTATGTAATAGGGACTAAATTGAAAGAAATTTGAACTTAGGGTTTTATGGTGAAATTAGAGAATTGAAATTAGTTGTAAGTGATAATTGAATGAAAATTAATGAATAAATTGTAAATAAAATAAAGTTAGTTTTGATTAAGGATTGAGTTGAAAATTATACAAAATTTGAATGTAAATTGAAATATTTAATATGAAATTGTAGTGTATTGATAATTTTTAATTGTTTTAATTCCGTAGCTAATGTGGTGCCGGAGACCTCGGCTAGGAAAGGAAAAGAGAAAGTCAACGAGGAGTAATTCGGGAAATTCCGGTTTGTATTTTTATAATCCGAATTTAATAATTATTTATTGTATTTATTAATAATATGTATGGTAAGTGAAAATTGAGGTAAGTGTTGATATTGTGATACTTTAATTGGAATTGTGAATATGTATGGATTATTGAATTGGAATGTGTATTGATTGAAAATTGAAAGTAAATTGAATACCCTATTAAGAATGTCGGGCTAAGTCGGATATAGTTGGCATGCCATAGGTTTGGAAGTGTTTAGGGATACTTCGACTTCGAGTCGATGAAGCACTATGTGTCGTATTATTTTTGCTTCGGATAAATCCGATGAGGTACTGAGTACCGTATTGTTTTTCTTCAGCATTGCCGATGAGGCACTGAGTGCCGTACTGGTGTGTTTGGGTTGGATTCGCGTATCCGTTTGAGTCCGAGTCGTGTTAATAGGGATATATGAATGAATTGACCAAATGATTGACATTGAATGATGTTGAATAAGAAATTAATATTAAAATTTAAATTGAAATTGAGAAATTTATTGTGAAGTGCTATTGAATGGTAACTGTGAGATTGAAATAGAAGATATGATTATTGAAAGTGATATGAATGATGAGTTTATGAAATTGATTATTTATTGAATGATTTTTGTTATGTATGATTATGTATATAATCATTATAAATTTTTGCTTAATAAGTATTCAGATTATAGAAATACCACTGAGTTTATACTCAGCGTACGGTTTGTTTCCATGCGCAGGTTAGGTAAAGTCCGATCGTTGAATTAGCATCCAAAGCCGATCCCGAACTCAAACACGTGGTGAAGTATTATCTCTTTTGAAAATGGCATGTACCTAGGTTGTCTTTTAATGTCATTTTGAAATGTGAATATTGATGATATATAAGATGATATTGGTTGATCTATATATACAAATATATGACTTATAATATGGTCATTTACATGGTTTTAATTTGAATTGATTGAATAGTATTTAAATGAATTGTTTAGATAATTTATGTTAGATATCTATGAACATACATGAGTTAGATTATTATATTGATAGTTCTGCCCTATTTTAAATGTATTTAATCGTGTTTTGGACTGGTTGAAAAATTAGATTTTGAGTTGCTTGTTGTTCAGGAATTGCAGGGTTGGTAAACTTGTTGTATAAGGCTCATTTTGAGTCCACATGGCTTGGCACACGGGCGTGTGAGCCCTGCACCTAGGAAAAATTTAGAAAGTTCTCAAAAAATCCTCTAAGCTTCCAATTAAGTCCCGATTTATTTTTAACACGTGTTTTGGGCCTCGAGGGCTCATTAAAGGGACTTTATGATTAAACTGTGAAATGTATGTTAAATTATTATGTGATTGTTTGTAATTGATCTGAATTGTCCCTATTTCGACGACGGATAAGGGTTAGGGGGTGTTACAGTATCGATAATTTTTGTGATTGCTTGAAAAATCATCAAGTCGGGATGCAAAAACGGTATCAATATCAAAGATTGTATCGATAAAAATACAATAGGTATCAATACTTTTTGAAAGGTATCGATACTTTTTGTAGGGAGCAGTTTTTCAATCAATTTAAAAAATGTTTCAATTGAGTTAAAAGAGTTTAAACCATTTTTGAACTTTGTCCAAAATTTTTCTAAGTGTTCAAAACATTTTCTATGATGTTTGGAAGTCTCGAAACAATTTTTTTGTTTTGAACTTTATAATTTCTTTATTCAAAAAAATATTTTTGTTTGTTATATCACAACAATTCATCAAATAAAGCTAGTTTAACACACATAAATTCAACCACTCACTCTCAATGAATCTTTTTCTTCCCCCATGCTTTTGCCATCAAAATCATCTTGGAATGAATCTGGACAATGATTGTCTAGAGTCATGTTGCATCTAGACAATCATATGTCTAGATTCATTCTTGACTTAACTTTTAAATAGTTTTTTAATTAATGTTTTAATTTTTTTTTGAAATTTTTGAATTTTATTTGATATTTTTATAAAGTTTAATAAAGTTTAAAATTTTATAAAATTTTAAAATTTTTTAATTTTTTTAAAAATATGCTTTGAAATAAATGAATCCAGACAAAAGTATGTCCAAGTTCATTCCAGTAAAAAGATTTAAATATTCCTCCTAATTTTTAATTTTTTTTAAAAAATATTATTTTTTATTAATGTGCCAGTTGACATGTCATTAACATAGAGCGACACATCTGCATCTTTAACAGCTACGTCACCACAATAACAGTCAAAGACAAAAAAAACATTGGTCAATGGACTTAATTGATGCAATTTGAGAGTTTGAGGACTTAATTGAGTGTGTTTTCCGCATAAGAGCTTAATTAATTTTTTGCCAAAGTTCAGACGCTTATATAATCCCTTTTAGCCTAAAGTTAATATATACAACCAACTCGTACATCACATGAGTATATTATATATACTATAATAGGATTTGGAAGAAAATAAAGGTATATTTTTGGAGTATGACAAGTGAATAATCTCTTTGATCCACACGTAATCATTTTATTATAAATAAAATATGGGTGCCCTATTATTGATGACAAATATTTAAAATTTTATTACAATATTTTAATTTAATTTATTTTTTATCAATTATATTTATGTTGTAACATTAAATTTAAAATAAATTGCTTTAATTCTTTTTTAAAATAATTTTTAATTTCAAAAGAAAAAATTGTGTCAATAAATATATTCTAAAAATTATTAAAATTCAAATAATTTTAAAATCATGTCAATTATGGAAATTATTCTTTGTATGTTAAATAATTGAATTTTAAAAATTATTACTCCATATAATTGTTTTTTTTAATAATCGCTGAACTATATAATTGTTATATGACAAAAACAACTATATAATTGTTATATATATATACACTTTTCAAAACAATCCATATTTTTTTAAAAAAATGGTATACCATATAATGTATGTTGCAGATTAATTTCACCACTAAAATATTTTCGACTTATAAGTTAGAATGTGTTGGATAATTTGAAAATTTAAGTGTAAAAAATTTAAGTATTGAATTTTTATTTGTCAAATTTTATAAGTGTTTGAATTTATATTAAAAAAACTATTTGGAAAAAGTAATAGAAGAAGTATTGAATATAATTATATTGTTTGATAAAAATAAATATTTATTTTTAAAAGATTAATAATTTTTTAGATTTTAATATTGTTAATATAATATTTTATATTATTTGGATGAAAAATAAATATAGTAATTTGAATATATTATTTTTAAAAAAATGATAATTTATTTTAAATTTTAATAAATTAAAATCAACTTAATAACTATATACTTATCTTATTCTAACATCTTTTATTGAAAATTTTATATTAAGTAAAAAAATAAAATGATTATCAAACACATTTAAAATATTAAATATTTATCAAAAACACTCAAAATTTTCAAAAACATAATATATATATATATATATATTTATTAATAAAAACAACATTATTATTATTGAACGAATATAAAAATCATAACAACGAAACCAAGGAGTAATAGACCAAAACTAATCTAGGCCATCAACAAGCCCTTCCCATACACCCAGCCTAATATCTATCGCAAATAAAATTCGAGATAAAAAAGGTGGGATTGATTCCCAAATATGTACATGGGCACAGAATAAAGCTAACCCAGTTAACTTGTGAGTCGCTTTATTAACACTCCGCCAATCTAATTAAATGTCACATGGATTCTTAAGAAAAATGCAATCCCCAACAATTATGAACTATATTAAGCTTAGAATTGTGGAGTTCCTTCCACCACCACATTGTTGACGCCATCGCCCTTCAACCATGAGAGGACGTCTCTAATGGCGAGAGCTTCCGTTAGAATGGGTTGCTCCACCCTCACAATTCGCACGGAGACCCCTTAATAAACTCACCTCTGCCATTTCGCACGACTTTTCCAATCAACTGCTGTTTGAATTTCCAGCTGTTCACTGGAGCACGACCGACGGCTTGCGGTAGCCGACTCCACCGTCCCTTGGCTTCCTTCCAATCCTGCATATATATCACATCGATTTAATTCCTTTAGTGAAGTTGTGTCAAATGCTTTATTTGAGCCCCCTTATTACATTTTTAGGAAAAATATATTTTTTAACTGTATCATAATCTAATCATTTAATACTTGCAATTATTTTCTACATGCTTGGAATGACATAAGAAGTTTGATAAAGCCAAGTTGAAGGGCTTAGGTAAGGCCCACTACAACAACCTTACTTTGGTTAGGCAAGGCCCGGTAGCTTCTGTACCCATGGAAAAGGGCATTGTCTCTTTAAAATTAACACTACTTTTTGTTTTAAATTTCGCCAAAATAATTGCTTTCATTATTGGGTTAAAGCAAATTAAGTTGGATTTGTGTTTACACTCAACCTTGACAGTTATTCAGCAAAGTTTCCGATTTTTGGAATTCCCAGAATTAGGTAAAATTAAGAAAGAAGAGAAAAATGATCAGCAATTATGAGTTGTGCTGAAGCCCTATCATTTCTGATATAGATGAATGAAAATTGAGTTGACGTTTTCATTTGCTTGGGGTTTAACATTACACGTTACCTAACTAAGATCACCAACTGTTTAAAATCATGTTCCTCAAAGTAGGTTGGAGGAGGATGATTACTGCCTTCACAATCATATCAAACCCTATTTTAAGTTCAACATATGAGTATTTTCTTTTCTTTTTGTCTTCTAACTAACTCCCATCATTCTTTTTTTTTTACTTCTATGTTGGTGAATATGGTCAAGTCATGTTGTGATTGCAACTCTTAAACTTTAATGCATGGATATAAACTTACAAACCTTTTATTTGGGACTTCATACAATTAACATCATTACGTTTTGTTTTTTTATTTTTATACTTTAATTATTATTTTGTTCCCTTAATTCCAAAAAATATTAAAACCAATAATGTTATCTATCATTTGCAATGTTTTTATCGGTTAGCGTTGAGCTTTGCAGAGTAATCTAAGATAAATTTATAATTTAAGTATTAAAAAAATAAAAAAAATCAATATAATTTAAGGACGAAATGAATTAAGCCACTCATGAAAAAATAAAGAAAGCATCTAAACCTCTAGATTAAACAGCTCCAAATGATTTTTGGGTCGGATCAATTTAGATTGAACTAATATATAAATTATTTTAAATCGGATGATTTTTTATTCAGGTTTTGATTAGTTCAAATTTATATTACTTTAGATTGAGCGATTAAATCGAATTTAACAAGTATGAAAATATCATTTTTTAATCAAATTAAATTTGAATTAATGGGATTGAATTTTTTAGATAATTGTTATCGATACGGCTGGCCCTTCTACGATGACCAAACTAGAATTATTGCAGTGGGTCCTGTAAGATAGATTGGTCCACTCATGTAATTATAGGAAAATTGTAGTTTAATGGTAGTACATTTTATTTTGCTAGCTAAGCTCATTATCTCAAAACTGACTTTTATAAATATAATATTCCCGCTTTCATTGATCACTCCTTATCCAAAACACATTGGATTTAGAACCCATTTAGTCTTACTTCCCAGAACATAAATTAGGACCATAATTGGTCTGTTCTCTAAAGCCACTAACAAAGGGTAAAATGTTTCCACAGTCAAATATCAAAGGGTTGGAACATTTTTATTTTATTTATTTGTTCTTGCTATATAAAGTGTTCCTTAAGATAATGTTTAATGTCCCAAAGGAGCTACAAGATAGCACCACCACTTACATGGCCCTTATTAGATTCACAATCACTTTCCTATGTACTACATTGAAATTGATGAACTCCCCAATTTTTATTTTCTTACCTATACATTTATATCACCGTCGTGGGGCAAACCAAAATGAGAAGTGAAGTGGTGTGGGGAAGGGTTTTAATAACACTTGAAATTCAAGCAAATGAAAATGTGATTTGAAGGTATTAAGATTGTTTAAGCCAAAAGGCAGCAGCTCCCAACTCACCTAAATTTAAAGGGGAAGCCAACAGGAAAGAATATGTATATATATAAAGTTGATAAAGCTGTTATAAAAGCGATTACGATTTCTTTGTGTCCTCTCGACAGTGATAGACAACCAATTTGGAGGGTGTTGGGAACTGAAAAACAAAGATGATAATGATAGAAGTTTCATGTAATTTTCAATTATTATCTAAACAAACCAGATGCATGGCACTAAGTAGTATACAAAGCTGAAAGTGATACTTACGGATGGATGAATAAGAAATGTACTTTTGTTCTTTTATAAACAATCGTTCACATATAGAATTGCATCATTCTAATACACAAATATGGCCATATGCAACCAGGCAATGAAGAGTAAAAAGACACTAAAACAAGCCTTATTCTGCAGTTCTACCTCACACCCACACAAAAGAATGGACGAAAAAGCTTACAATATGATTTTTTTTTTTTTTTTTGCTCACAAATAGTCCAAAACCAGAGGTGATTAATTTTGTGTATCATACTTATATACACTAGATATGAAGGAAAAAGAAAAACTATGGTACACACCTGATATGGAAAAAAGCAGAGCTAAATATGTCCATAAGCTGTCGTAAGTCTCTGGATATCCTTAGCGCACATATCGGAATTTTGTAAACCTTCTTGTTGCTGCTGCGGCTGTTGATTTTGAGGCCACATACTGTTTGATAAACTCTTAGTATTCGTTGAGCAATGTGTTTCCGATTTTATCTCGATATTGTATAAGCTGGATTGTGGTGCTTGATTTTGCAAAGCAGCCGCCATTAATAATGGGTTATTGAGATATTCCGGCCATTTCATTTCGTCGGGTTGGGTTTCCATTAGATGGATTGGAGCTTCTTCTTTCTCTGATGTGCTGCAATCTGCCATTCCCCAAGTGTAACTGTTGTTAACAGTAAAGGAAGGCATTGAAGGAGTGTGAGAGGGAAGTGTGACAGAAGGGTTGAATCCTATAGGAGAGGAAAGGAACGGTGAGGTTGTCAATGGTGGGAGAAGTGTAGACATGGAACTTGAAGAAAACTCCGACTGGGAGAACCAGGGTGAGAGCCTTGGGTTGGTTGATGCGTAGCTCAATTGCTGAACCGGAAAATGAGGCATGAAATCACAAGGCTGGCTGTTGGTAGTGGTGGCTGTGCTTGCGAATCTATCAAGGAACAAGTCTTTGCGGGTTGTAGATGTCATCAGATTGTTGGAGCTGGAACAGCCTTCCATTTCCAACTGATAACCTGGTGCTGGTGCAGTAATTGATGACGTTGGTCTTTGTTCATATAAAGTTGTTCCAGGTTTAAGGTTGTCGGTGTTGAGCTTCAATTCACTAGATGCCCCGGAAACCATGTCCAGGCTGTTTGTGTGTTGACTCTTGTTGTCTTCTCCATTTTCAACCTCAGAGAGAAGCTTGTGAGTGACAGGGTCAATGCCTCTCTGCCTAAGCTTCTTCTTCAAGCAAGAGTTCCATAGATTTTTAATTTCATTGTCGGTTCTTCCAGGCAATTGCGCAGCTATCTGGGACCACCTGAGGATCCAATTCCATCCAACATAAGCAAAGAATGTTTTACTGATTTCTGTAAAAAAAAAAATCAACAGAAAATTAATTCAAATGAGAGAAAGAAAGAAAATACCGATTCCCCAAAACTGCATGAAGTTCGATTATGAGATTCTCTTCTTCTTGTGAGAATGTGCCTCTCTTTAAATCAGGCCTTAAGTAATTAATCCACCTTAATCTGCAGCTCTTTCCACATCTCTGCAGGCCTGCCATGGAAGCGCCAATTCATGAATGTATGATTTAAGGAAGAACACAAACATGAAAAAAGAAAAAGAAGTTGAATTTACCAGCTTGTTTTGGGACAGAGCTCCAGCAACCATGGCCGTACTTTGTAATATGCCTCAACAGCTTCTCATCTTCTTCAGGGGACCAAAGACCTTTCCTTAGCTTCTGCTTGTAACAGCAGGAGTGCCTCCCCATTTTGAGACCAGACACTAATTGTAAAGGAGGGAGAGCAAAAGACCTTTCCCAAAACAGAAAACTTTGGTGAATCCTAGGTGAAAATGGTAGCTATGAACAGTTGTTTTTGGAATGCTTTGGTAAGAAAAAAGAAAATGTAACAGACAAAGAGAGGATTTTGATATAAAATAAGGGCACGAAAATGAAGTAGCAGCTGTGAAAGGAGTTGAATTTAATATAAAGAGGAAGCTCTCCCCAAGGAAAAGTCGTATTCAATACGGTATTATACTTTCTCACAACCCCACCTTGGTTGATCCAGGGCTAGGTAACTCAATTTCCTTTTCTTTTTTTTTTTTTAAAAGAAAAACAGCTTTTAACTTGGAATTTCATCTCAACTAAAACAACCATAAGTTAATAGACTTAAGGTTGCATGTGTCTCTGAGAATGAAAGTCTTGTGAAGCGATGGTGGGGGCATTTTTCCTTGTATTATATTGAGATGAAAACAGAAAGTTCTGATTATAATCATGAACTTATAATCCCATGCTTTTAACTTCAACCCTAGTCCACATGGTAAAAGTTTAAGTCAATGGAGACTAATCACAGTAAATTCTGTTTTAACCCCGGCCCCCAAAAGTAAAAACATTGTTGATAGTTGATACTGGTATCAGCTCCTTTCTTTTACCGTACTAGCTTTCGTTTCTTTTGGAATCATAATGGCATTGAAAAGGCTTCATCATTACGTGGAAAGAAAGAAATTATTTTGTTCATTTTCTGAGAATTAACAATGGCTTTCCTGAAACTGATGAATCCCACTAAGTGCTATAAACTTACTCCACAAATACCTTCTTTCCGGATTGTGATATTTGAGACTTGTTCTCATTTGTTTCCCTTTTTCATCCTCTCTCATTAATGGTTTTCTTTGACACGGAAATGAGCCAATTTCAGAAACTGATGAAAAAAAAGCATGCTGTCTTTCATCTATATTCTATACATACGTTTGTATTTTATCTGCTAACACATTCCCAGTAACACAAACTGCAACTATATTAGACCAAAAGAAAAGGCAACACCCAAATTTTGTTACAAATTCATAACTACAATTCAACTCTTTTTACTGACATTGGTAAATAAAATAAAATAAAAATCACTATTTCCAGGCCACCCCCACCACTTTTGTACATGTTTCTGACCTTACTGCATCACCCTTTCTCCAATCACTATTTTTTTTTGACAGATTTTGCTATATATTGCTATGTTGTCCTAGTTTCTCACTTCATACTTCACATATATATATGTGGCCTAATAGTGGTGCTACATTTGAATGCAGAAGGTACACACTACAAAAACTTCTGGGACCAAAGAAACTGTCAATATCAAACTACTCATGAATCACAATCCAACCCTAAGGTTGGACTTTTCAAGATTCAAAGCATTTAGCAGATAAATCATAGGACAACTTTTTCACAAATGCTACTTGTTTATCATAGTTTTCGTAATTAATGCAGCCTTAAACTCAGTTTCTATGGCATGTTCCTTTCATTAAACCTACCCCTACGTCTTGCACACAAAACATACAAAAGCTTCTTCAAATATAATCACCACGTTAGATTTAAATATACATAAATTTGATTAGGGTATTAAACTATATAAAGTCAATTTCTGCAAGAAAACTTATTTAATTATCAATATGAACATAAAAATTTAAGTACAAAAAATGATTGGGTTTGGAGGTTAATTTTATATTTATCTTTAATGATTAGAAGTTTACAGCATGAGTGCATGACAGACCGGATAATTCCCAGAAACTCAATATTTTAATTCATAGGAAGAGTAAAATGTCATTAGTGTGGACCATTTTATATGTAGAAATTTTAATTTAGTGAATTAATCCAGATTTAAACCTTCCTAATCCTTGATGTTTGCACCCTTTTCTTTAGCCATTTACGACAAAAACGAAATTCAATTGTTTTTTTCTAGGAGATTATCAAAATCGTGAACAGATAGATTAAACTATAATTTTCATAAACCTCCCTTTAGTTTTTAATTAAATCAAGCTTATGACTTGAAAGATAACAAGGAATTCATCAAATTTTTATTCCAAATCATTAGCTGTCCTGGCCATGGCCCGCATTGAAATATGAAACCCAATGGGGGAATCTTGATAAAAAAGATTACAACGTATTGATCACAGGAGGCAATACAGTACCTTAACATCAATTATACATTGGACCCAATTTGACAATTATTTTTTAAAAATAGAATTAAATATATTCATCCATATTCAGCTTTTATTCCCATAATTCTTTTTCTTGAATTTTGTATATTGAAAGACATTATTTTCAATTCTAAATATAATCCAGATATACTAAATTTACACAATTCAAAGGACGCGTCTGCCGAAACATAGCGTTAAAATTACTTCATGTAGCAATAATGCCAAATCCTTTATTTTTCTTTTGAAGACAGGTGAAGAAGTTCATGGGAACTTGGGGTTGGACCCATCATTTGAAAGGAAACTGAAGCTTGGGATGAATGGCTGATAAAGACATTGAAAGGGTGTGAAGAGGATGATGGTCTGAGATGGGGTGAGAATCAGTGGATTTTGTGTGCATGCAAAATTTGTCCAGAGAGGAATGGACCCATTTACACACACACCACTACACTGCATCTGCATCTGCATCTGCATCTGCTATTATACGCTATACAAATTAACAGATCACTACGCCATCTTTCTGGGTCCCAAATGTCTCAAAATTATGCAAGGGATACTCTCCTCCAATATCATCATTTCATCCTCACTTTTTTTTAAACCTTACAATATACATATATGTATTACCCTAATGTTTAGTGCATGAGCCTTTTTAACCAGGCATTCAATTTTCTTTTTCCATTATGTTCGATGCTTAATTTCATCCTATAGTCAATTCAAACCTTGGTTGAGTAGAAGATTTATTGTTAAATTCAGTTGACACTAGTGTCAAGTTTCATCCATTGACCACTTTATTACATATCGTTGAAGTACAAATATTTATGACATATTGTAAGTAAATTGAAAATTAAAAAAAAAAAAAGTTAGGAATATTTTATATCCTTTTATAATAATTTAAAATATGATTATAGTGTTAAATTTAAAGTTTATTAGGTGTACATAAATTTATAAATACCTATATTGTTAAATTTTACCTCATGGAATTGACTTTAGTTAAGCATTTCACCTAATTTCTTTTGACTGGGAATAAATCTAAAAGCACAGGAAGCTCTCATAGAGATAATCGGAGAAGTGCGGGACCGGTAGCCAGCAGGTTATAGCCATAAGTAATGTTCATAGTCATACGTACTCCTCCACCGACAAAATCAAACTATTCTTTTTTTCTCTTCCATTTTTCCAATCACGAAAAATATCATTGAAACCCATTTTTAATGTTTTAAAAGACCAAAGTTTTAAGATCATAGAATATTATATAGTGTTTTTTTTTAACCTTTTAAACGAAGATATTTGTGGTTTTTAGCAAAGTTGAGATTGTTTTCCTGATTGGAGTTATAATGAATATTTCTCTACTCGTAGAGGTTTTTATTTGGGATATCGGTTCGATTTAGTTGAATTTTTCTAAATTTTTTGAATTATCCATCCTAATTTAATTTGGTTTTCGGTTTTCTTATATTTTGATAAAATAAACTTTATTTTATGGTTTTTGAATGTTATTTGACAAAGTTTCAAGATCTTTTTCATAAATATTTTTAAAAATAATAATTTTTCAAAAAAGTTTAAATTATTTTCACTATTTTGGAATATAAAATATTTATTTTTATATTATAAAAAATTAAATTAAATTATATATATTAAATAAAAGAGAATTCTAATCAATTTCAGGTAACCTTGATTTTTGAACTCGTATTCCATAAATTGCTCAAATACCTCAGTTCAGGTTGGTTTTTGGTTTGATCAGTTTGTTTGCTCAGCTCTAATTTCTACATATTGTATCATATACTTTCCATGTAATATCAAATTTGAAGAGCATTTAGGTTTGAGTATAATTTATATTTGAATTTTCTCTCATATTTATTTTGGTTCTTATTCATATTAAAATTCGAATTGAATCATTTATTAAATTCGATGTTTATAAAAACCCCATGTGATGGCCGTCTTAAGTGTGGCCTAAGTTCGAATCGTATTAGTTGTACTTGTTATTCAAACTTTATCCTGTTATTATAATTAAAAAAAAAATTCGATGTTTATAAGAAATGATTGGGATTAAAACTATTAGGGTGATGAATGTGTGAAGTTTATATTTAAAAAATGCTAGGTAGTTGATGAGAGTTGTAATAAATGTTGGACACATTTACTTTATAATAATTAGAGTCGTTTGTTATCCGCACATTTTTTGCAGACTGACTTACAATTGAAGGGGATATTGAATATGGTAATAAAATAATTGTACACTCTGTACAGTATAATATATACTAATTTAACGAAAAAAGATTGTGAAATAAATTAATGATATAATTGACAGCCTAATTCAACTATTTTTTTTTTGTTTGTTTCTTTTGGAGATAACAGAATTCAATCTATATCAATATTCCATAATGAAGGTAATTAATATTAAAAAAAATTATTCTACAAAGACTATGTCTCTTCTGACAACTATGGTAATTTCTTATTTATTTCTATGGAAAGATTCCTTTATTTTATGTATGTGTGTAATATATATCAACCCCTGAGCATCTTCTTATTCTTTGAATTTTCCAATTTTCGTATTACACCAAATTTGTCTACATTCTAACACTTCTTGACATTAGCAATGTCCCAATTCGCATACACACCAAAATCATTTTATAATTTAATTAAAACCTTTTTTTTTTTAAAAAAAAAAATACTTACAATTATTGTATGTCCATGCCTCATCATTGAATCCTGAGCTTATCATATGCACGCACATGAGCTGTTTCCTATAGTCAACTATTTTCTTTCACCGTTAAATATAAAACTATATATGTATATATATTGATACACATACAATAAGGAAGGTTTATAAGGAAAAGCAATGCGATGAAGATTGGTAGTGGTGAAAAGTCGAAATAAGGAGAGCAATTTTAAGGTGTTAAGGAAGTGAGTTATTTATTTTTTCTCAAAATCTTTAATTTCTTATCTAGTAGTATAACTTGATAGGATATATATTTAAAACGTTGTAAATTTATTTGGTTTTTACACAAAATCGTTGACTTGAGTTTCCGAGTTCCATCCTTTTCCAAACTAAGGATTTTGTTTCTTCAGTTTGGATTGATGAAGCAGGCTTTAATTTGACTGCATGTACATCATATATAATTGTTTTTTTTTTTTTTTAAATCATGGTCGAGAAGTGGTTGAGTCTCGTCCAAATAATAATAATAGAATATTTGATTCAAGCTTGGATCCAAATTTTCCAACTTCAAAAATCTAATTTATTATTTAAAAATATATAAAAATAATATTATATTGATATTTAAGGTTAGGAGTTGAGACCCAATATTAGACGGTGGCGTAGGAGGAGTAAAATCAAGAATGACATTTAGATTGGGATGAAAGCAAGGGTGTGCTAATAATCGGATCACTTCTTAACTTTATATTTTGTTTCAGTTGAATTCTACAATATTTTTTTATTTTAAAAATTTAAAGATACCATGAATAATTAATACCTCCAAATATATCCATCACTAGGTAGTGGAAAATGGGAAAAAGGAAAAAGTAATTGTGAAATAGACAAGGTTTTTGGCCTTGAGTAGGGTCTAGAATATGTGACGATTGTCCAATTAAACCCAACCTATAGGAGCATATTTTTAATTATTCTTCCCATAAGGTTCAAAAAGAATCCCAACATGGAAATCAAGAAAAGAAAATTTCCAATGTGACTATCATTTCATATTCAATTGAATTTAATGTCAAATTAAATTAAATATTCATTGAAATGTGAATTGTTTTGTTCCTTTGCCTTAAAATAAATTTATCAAAGATGGAAATTAAATAAAGGAACCGACCCTATACTTAAAAGTTTCCAAGATAATTGATTTGATGATTACAATTAAAAGAAAAGCCCTAAATATAGGATTTGAGACACCAAAGGGAGGTCCCTAATCACTAATTGAATGTGTCGCATTCTTCTTATCAACTACACGCCCAAAGGTATCACAAATAAGGTAAGGTGGGATAATTCAAGAATACTATGAAACTCAACAAGGCATCTAAAAACCATTCATTTCCAAATTGGAAAACAGAATGTACGGAAATGGCAGCCCCTCCTCTTAGCCTTAGGGGCTACCCCCACCCCCCTTTCTTTCCTCTTTTGGGACCCATTTCATTTACACAAACTTCAATAAAGATGTGGATATGTATATTATATATATTTATGTAGGCCTCAATATCCGGGCGTACATCATTGGGACCCGACCCGACCCCTTCCCCCTTCCTCTCTCAATCACTAGACTTTGACATGACGCGGATTGTGCATTGAGATGTGAAATAATGATTGATTATCATCACAAATGAAGATCACAACTTAAAAGGTCTAATTGTACCCTTGGTCTCTGTACTCCTTAGACTTTTTCAATTTAATCCCTTTTCTTTTAATTCTAGCCATTCACTCGCAACAAATAGGTATCCTAGTTTCGACCAAATTTGAATATTTACTATCAATTAAATTTAATTTTTAAATCAAAATTCTGAATATTATCACATTTTGTAAATAAAAAAAATTACTTTTTATCTTGAACTCCAATGATTACATCCATTGTTTCCAAAGAAGGCTATATCTTGTTTTAGGGATTTATTATTTTTATTTCTCACTAATGTTGTGGAAACACTTAACATTAGGATTGTCGGCAAATCCTTGTTTATTAACCCGCCGGTACTCATTTCCTTACTACACACTAAGGAATATTGGTTTTATTATAATGATTTTACTTGTACTTTGAAATTCATTAATAACACCTTGTGCATTAATGAATTCTAACTTTTTTGGCAACACTTTTTATCCTTGGCTTAATATTTTATTACTTTCCATAAAAAAACACATATTTTATTACTATAAACTTTTCGATCCATAGGTTGAAAGGGATGTCAATGATTGAGGGTTTTGAGCAAAAATAAATTATGGAACCAAAATGAAGCAATAGATAGAGAGGCAAGTACGGCGCGACTAGTAACAAGAGTTTGAATCTTCAATTGGGACCTTTGGGGGATACGATTAAGTATAGAGCTGACCTTTGATTGCTGACACTCACAATTCAGGCTTTCCTCAAGTATTAGCCACGTATAATAAATTCAGGGACTGTTGTTTGAAAACGACCACCACCACCGCCAATCCATACGTTTAACATTATTAGCTGCATGCATCGCTGTCCACACGACTGGCTTGGCTTCCAATCATGTTTCCTTTTCCCTACTATATCGCATCTTCTTTGTTGTTATTCACATTTCACCCTATCATACCAGAGCCTTTCATTTTCTTTTTCCTTAGAATATCTAAAAATTTCCTCCAACTAATTTAAATTCTATCTAACTCAATTTAATTATAAAAAAAATAATAGCATTAACCCGTTTAATTAGACTTTGAATTGACTTATACTTTAAAATGACCCGTATTCCATAGAGCCAACTTTACCACTATAACATTGTTGGTGTGTGAGAATAAAAATAAACTTATGAGAAATTAATAAATGTGTTAAGGCATATATCAATGCTATTTTCTTTGAGGTTCTATTTGTCCTCTCCCATTTTATGGTATGCAAAAATGTTACTGGCAAATGAACCTCGAGGATATAATGAAACCCAGTGTTTGTCTACATTTTGTACTAACAGAAACAGTCCACTAAGCACTGAGCGGAGCATACTAAGGATATTAATTTCTATAAAGAATTTTTACAATGATTCTTTATAGAACAATCTAGGAAAATATAAGATGATGTGAGAATAGAAAGAAACTTTGTTTCTATGTTTTTTGGGGCGTGTTATACAAATGAAATTCCACTCCTATTTATAAGAGGTCTCATGTCTTTTCATAAGAATATAGCTACCCAAATGGATAGTTACATTTTTAGCAATAAATATAATTATTCAATAGATATTTACTTGAATAATTAAGACTACTTGTTAATAATCAAGTGACGTAACTTTTGAATTTAAAAGACATAACCCATCACTATAAATAGTGACGACTTTTGGTTAATAACCAAGTGACATAACTTTTGCTTACTTATAACTTTTCATTTTTCAACTATTAAAACACTACATATTTTGAAAATGTTCCAACAAAGACTACCTTCACCGACCTCCTAGCTTCGCCTCCAACCTAGCTCTAATGGTCCAACTCCACCATTGACATTATTTCACTAGGACTTGGGGAACACGTAAGATAACCATTTTTGGCAGCAGGCCCACTCCAATAAGATAAAAATCACTTGTCACTTACATACCCTGCAACTTAGGTGATGTCATGTTGTCACTTAATATGGATCTTGAAAGGAACCAATTGACCAACCAAAGGTCACAATGTGTCTAACCAAACTCACCTATATAAACCCCTTTCACCTCAAAGAGAGACTGTAACAGCCCAATTTCGGTGAAATCGAAACAATGGTTTTGGGACCACAAATTCTAGCCGAAAATAAAATTTATTTTTATTTTATTATATAGACCGTATTATATTAGAAAAGACATGTGAAAATTTTGACAAGAAAATTTTACCGATTATGTGCTTAATTACGAGAAGGACCAAATCACATAAAATGCAAAAGTTGAATTCTAGTAGCTAGAGGGATTAAATATCTATGGAATTTAAAACTAGAGGTCCTTATATGGCAATTAGACCATTAAAGAAAAGTATGTAGATATTTTGGTGACTCATCCATGGAAATTTACAAAAAGGGCAAGGACTAAATTGGAAAGTGAAATATTTAATTAATTAAAAGATGATAAAAAAGAAATATCATCTTATTTTATCATCTTCTTCCCCAAAAATACATAGAAACCCTAGGAGAGAGAGAAGAAACTTTCATGGCCAAATTCGGTAAGTTTCTTTGTCCCGTTTTTAGTAATTTTGATATTTTTGGAACCGAAATAGTTTAATCTATCTATTTGGGGGATCAATTTGTAAAGTTATCAAAGTATGGAAAATGGGTTATGGATGTATATGTTGAAAATTTGAAATTTATGGTAGAAAATGAAAGGTTGATGATAGATAAACAACTTTTACAAAGTGATTTTGATGAAAACATGATTTAGGGACTAAAATTGAAATTTGATGAAAAATTCTGAATTTTTATGAATACATGTGCTGTAAATTTTGAGATGGAATTTTGGTTAAGCTTGGAATAAGGAGTAAATTGCACAAATTTCATTTTTTGAGCCTAGGGACGAAATGGGAATTTATGGAAAAGTTAGGGGCAAAATAGTAATTTTACCTAGGATGAAAATTGAGTCTACTTGTAACAGCCCAATTTTGGGGCTATTCGGAACAATGGTTTCGAGACCATTAACCCGAGGTTGAGGACAATTATTTTCATATTATTTCATGTGTTGTAGCATGATTATATGGATGCATGAAAATTTTTGTGCTTTAATTTTAACAATTGTATGTGTAATTGTGAAAAAGTACTAAATCGCATAAAGTGCGAAAGTTCTATTTTACAAGGTAGAGGTACCTAATAGCTATAGAATGTTAAAATGGAGGTCTTTAAAGTGAAATTAGGCTAATAGAGGAGTGTTGGCCGGCCATATGGTATAGGGAGACACGAGCATTTAATTTTTGGTCAAAATTGGGTGAATTATGTGAGAAAAGATGAATAAAATATGGTAAAAAGAAAAACTATCATCTTTCACTATTCACTCTTCATCTCCACCAAAAATTTCATTCTTAGAGGGGTTTTGAAAGCTTGAAAATTTCAGCAACTCAACTTCTATACAAGTAAGTGATTTTGGTGGTGTTATTTGATAAATTTTGTACTTTTGGAGTCCTCAAAGCTTAATCTAGCTAATGAAAGGACTAATTTGTGATATGGTTGAAAGTCTAGAGACTTGCCATGAGAATGGTTATGTTGTTAGCTGAGTTTTTATGGAAGAAAATGAATGTTAGGGAGATGAGAAACAACTTTTGTGAAAGGTGTTAGCATGAAAACACCTAATTAGGATTTGAATGCAAAGAATTAATTTGTGTCATAAATGCATGAAATAGATGGAATTGTGAGTAGTTGTAAGAGAAATAAATGTTTATCTAGGCTTGTCTAATGAGAAAATGTGTTGAAAAATGATTTACGAGGCTAGGGGCAAAATAATTTTGGCATAATACAATGGCAAAATGGTCATTTTTGCCTAAGTGTAGATTTTGATGCATTATGATCATAGAATGATCTAAATGAGTGAATTTTATTGTTATAGATCGAGAAGAGAACGAAATTAACCTTGACCGGGGAAAAGGCAAGGTTATGGATTAAACCGTAAATTGAAACATTTTGCACCGAGGTAAGTTTATGTGTAAACGATACATTTTATATATACATTGTTGTTGCTAATTAGTGCATGGCAAATTGAGAACATATATGATTCAAGTGGATTGAATGTGGTAGTTATTGAATAGTTTTCGTTTGAATGATGAAATAGATATGTAAATGTGTAATATCAATACTTGACGGTGGTTTAAGTGTGATACCACCTTAATACTTAATTACGATTGGCTGTGTACGATACCATCGTCTATTTATCAATTGGTGGGCTATGTGCGATACCACTGTAACTATCCTTTTTGGTGAGCTATGTGCGATACCACCTTAATAAAGACTGATGGTGGGCTAAGTGCGGAACCACCGAGTGATTGCATTATGAATGGTTGATTAAGAAATTGTGATGTGTTGTAATATGTGATATTATGGTGCTAATTGCAGGGGAGCATGTTAACGAATGTAAGCATTAAGCTTGTGATATGGTTGGAAGGTGGTAAGGGAAGAAATGAGTAAGCATGATTATGAATGTGGATTGTTCTTCTTTTGTATGTAATGCTATATATTTTTTAGCACATACTATAATGTTATTTGTTTACATGTAAACTTACTAAGCTCAAAGCTTACTCCCCTTTTCTTTTCCCTTGTCTTATAGAGTTAAAGATCCGGGTCGAGATACGAAGATAATTGGAAGATCGCCCACACTATCAGCTCACCTCGGTATATCTAGACTTAGTACATTTGAGTATGGCATGTATAGGGGCTAGACTAGGTATATTGTTTTGTTGTTTTGGCTAAGAGTGTGTTGGCCCCTTTGTTGAGAAACTCTTGTGTATATAGCCATAGTTGTTGGCTCTCTGTTATATATATGAAAATATGAGTTGTTTAGTGATATGTTGAATGGATTCATGTTGTGTGAGCTAGAGGGATGAAAAGAGCTTGGTAAATAGCCTTGTTTTTGTCCACACGGGTAGGCACACGAGCGTGTGTCTAGGCCGTGTGTGACACACGGTCAGTCCCATGGGTGTGTGTCTCGGCCGTGTGTGACACACGGTCAGTCCCATGGGTGTGTGACTTGGCCGTGTGTCCCTTGCATGTTGGTGTTGTAAGTCAGTGTCGACCACGGGCTAGCCACACGGGCGTGTGCCTAGGTCGTGTGACCTTTATAAGGTTGCTGACGTAACAAACAGAATACCCAAGTTTTTATACACGAGAAAGGAAACGGGCGTGTCTAGGCCGTGTGGAGCACACGGGCCAAGCACACAGGCGTGTGTCCCACTGTGAAAAAACCCTTGTAGGTTAGAAATGAAAATAAGTCCCACACGGGGTAGGGATATGGGCGTGTGTGACCACACGGCCTGCCCACACGGGCGTGTCCCATTTCACACTGGCGTGTGGCCCCTGTTTAGGTGAAATATTTTTAAGATCGCAAAAGTTTCCGGTTGGGTTCTGAAACCCCTCGTAAGTATGTTTAAGGCCTCGTAGGTCCTTAATGAGGTTGTTGTGATGACGATAGAGATATGTCAAGTTGGGACTGAGAGTTTATAGACTAAAGTTGTTGATTAAGTACAGTAATGCCTCGTGCCCGGTTTCAGCATAGGATACGGGTAAGGGGTGTTACACCACTTTAATGTGAAATATGATAAATTGATGTTAAATTTACTCATATAGATCTAGATAGGCCAAATTCGGAGCTAGAACGAGAAAAAGAGGAAAATGTTGGATTAGTAGATTTTACGTACACGAACATTTGTCGAGGTAAGTTTGTGTAACTAAATTATGTATACTCATATATTTGTATTGAATGTGTATATGTGTGAATTATTTAAATGTTATAAATATGAACTTTGTTACATGATTTAGAATACTTAACAAAAGTTAAGTCCTGTAAACATATCCGAGAAATACCAGATAAATGATAATGCCTGATTTAAATGATAAAATGTTATTCTTGTACTTTGTTTGAATAGCAAATGTGATTAAAGGAATTATTGGATACAATTTTGATAAATAGGTGAAATAATGACATGGGTAATTATGTTCGGAAAATGTTAAATCCGTTTGAATAAATGAAAACCGATGGTTATGTGATTTCCCAAATGAATGAGATCCTGCATTTGTTGTTGATGGGAATTAGCTCGGATGAGTAATCCTATTGACAAGGATTTAGCCCAGACGGGTAATCTTGATATAAGTCCTCTCAAGCATATGTTATGGATTGGATTTAACTCGGACAGGTAATCCAGATCAAGCTCTTTAGAGCATATGTCATAAAAAGGATTTAGCCTGGACTGGTAATCCTGTTGTTTTTGTATATGTGGCTCGAGAGTGTACTCTCTAAAATAGTACCTTATGGGTACCATTGGACATGAATTGACGGATCCTGATTTATACACCTCGAGTGTACTATCTGTGTACCAATCGATATTTTTAATAAATTCTATGGGTAAAAGTTCTTGACATGTGAAGACATGAATAAGAAATGAGTTATTACACATAACGGACTGAAATACATGAAAATGACGATACGTGACGATTGATATGTGGAAATAGGAAATTATGATGTTGTACATGGAATTTATTTAATGAGTATGTACATCATTGATTATAGATTGTACACCTTGAGTGTACTAATCGTGACCTTGATATTCCGAGTGATATGGGTAAAGTTTGATATGAAATAATTTGAACTCGAGATGATTTATACATGTTAAATGAATACATGTTATAGAAAGCATATGTGCATGGAAACTTGATTGTTGTTGAGCCCATATATGTTTGTG
The DNA here is from genome assembly GCA_005393395.2 of Gossypium australe. Lineage (NCBI taxonomy): Eukaryota > Viridiplantae > Streptophyta > Magnoliopsida > Malvales > Malvaceae > Gossypium > Gossypium australe. Next base: position 43,048,357 of record CM016621.1, read on the forward strand.
ATGTTATTATGGAATATATGACTAACAAGGGCAATGAGGATATGTGTAGGGCTTGATGTCAAAGTGATTGAATATGCCTTACATAGTTACCTCAAAATAGAATGAATGGTAAGTTACGTACCATGTTATACGAACTTACTAAGCATTTTATGCTTACTTAGTTTTATTTCCCTGTTTTAGAGTAAATCGTAAGCTCGTTAGATTGGAAACTTGGCGGAGACCATTCACACTATCCATCGGCCCATGTCGGTACAATATGGTAAATTCAATTGTGGTTTTGGTTAATAACCAAGTGACATAACTTTTGGTTACTTATAATTTTTCATTTTCAACTATTAGAACACTATATATTTTGAAAATGTTCTAACAAAGACTACCTTCACCAACCTCCTAGCTTCGCCTCCAACCTAGCACTGGTCCAACTCCACCATTGACATTATTTCACTAGGACTTGGGGAACACGTAAGATAACCATTTTTGGCAGCAGGCCTACTCCAATAAGATAAAAATCACTTGTCACTTACATACCCTGCAACTTAGGTGATGTCACGTTGTCACTTAATATTGATCTTGAAAGGAACCAATTAACCAACCGAAGGTCACAATGTGTCTAACCAAACCCACCTATATAAATCCCTTTCACCTCAAAGAGGGACATATTCATTCATCTCTTATGTGTCCATTCATCTCTTACCATACTCATTCTCTAATCTTATCAATCATATCATCCCTTTTCTCTACTTTCTTTCGTCTTTCTCTAGAACTTTCACCCACTTCTCCATCAGCATTGTGTGGCTCCTTACCCAAATAGGGTGAATCATCTTCAATCTCCACCACATCCTCCTCTATGGCACTTAATTGTATCAACACCCCATATAAAAAATTATTCAAAACTTAAAATGATCTGAACTTCAAATGAATCAATCAAAAAAAATATGAGTCTTAAATCAAAATGAGCCGTTTTTAAAACAACCTCTATCCAAAACAATCCAAACCTAAAATGACCTAAACCAAAATGACTTGAAAATTTAAAACTCAAAATTGATCAAATCCAAAATAACTAAAAAAAAAAACTAACTCAACTGACCCAATTCGTAAAACAAAAAAGTATTTAGTAACAAAATTGATGAATATCCATTCAATAGATACTAACAAGAAAGGAAATATTTTATTTTATTATTAAAATATGTACAACATTTCATTTGCTCTATCTTTACCTAACTAGTATGTATGTTTTTGTTTTATGATAAAATGAATATTTTTTTAATCTTTACCTAACATATCCCCTATTCCAAGTGAATTGAGTGTTGGAGATATTGAGTGGACGATAAATCCGGAGACTATATGGAATTAAAAAGTAGACTTCGAGGCACGGGTGACGCTTTCCAAAGAGAACTATTTGTTCCAACACAAAGTTGCTAGAGGGTTAAGACAAAGGTCTTCCCAACATACAACGAAGCTTTTGAATTTCCTTTGATTAGCAAAATCGAGGAATTGCCTAACTTTTACTCTAATTTCTGAAATTGGATTGATTGTAATGTACATTGTGAGCACCATAGTCCCTCTATTTATATCCACTCAATGGATACTATTTTGAAGAGCCACAACCCTTCATATTGGACATACTTCTTAGAAGAAACATATCCCATGGAAATGTATCCATTGGATGATAAATGTAACACCCCTAACCCGTATCCATCGTCAAAACAGGATTACGGAGCATTACTGGACAAACAAAATAGTAAACCATTCAAATCATACATTAATACAAACATAATCAAATTTCATTCAAATAAGTTTATAATGTCCCTTAATAGAGCTCTCGAGATCTTAAAAAATACTATAGAAACAGTTCAGGACTAAATCAAAAACATTTGAAAATTTTAGGAAAAAGTTGAAAATTTTGGACTGTAGGGGTCACACGCCTGTGTCTTAGGCCATGTGGACGTTCGAAATAGGGACACACGGTCGTGCCCTAGCCCGCGTCTATGCCCGTATAACTCACTAACTTGGGTCACATGGCCAAGCCACACGCTTGTGAGCCAGGTCGTGTACCCCTTGAAATGACCTCACACGCCGTGTACTAGGCCTTGTGCTAGGCTGTGTAACTGCCTGACTTGTAAGCCTAGAACCTACAAGGGACACACGACCGTGTCGTATGGCCGTATGGCCCCATAATGAACCTTAAAACACAAGTTTACCATTTCAAGTTGCTTGGACTTTAAGAAACCCAAATACCAACCAAAATACCAACTCAAAATGACATTAATCGAGCTAAAAACACATCGAAACCAACCTAATAAGTGTCTAACCAATGTACCCTCATTGGTACCACAAGTATATACAATTTTACAACAAAATAAACATTAATTCAATTTTTGAACTCATTTAAACAATACCAAATCAATATACCTAACAAAGTTACCACAATCACAACAATTCAAATATATATATATACCACACATACTAGCATAACAACTATATCTCATTCTCATACAATATGCAAATTGGTTATTTGCACAAAATATCATTCATAATATTTTCATAAGCCAAACATTGACCAAAACCGCACAAAAGCCTATACATGCCATATAATCCGAATTAAACGTTTAAAAACTACTGAGATAAGCTGGATAGTGTGACTTGAGTGCCGATCCGACCGTCCAACCTTCCGAAAAAACAACACAAGTAAGCCTAATGAGCTTAGTAAGTTCAATGAATTAAGCGATAAATCTTATCGAACTAATTATAATAATTCAAACAATAATAACCATTCAAAAGAAACTTGTCATCCACAACTTCAATCGCTAGTTCATCTATATTCAAATTATTATGAAATAAACAACATATCTTTCAAATTCATTAAACGAACTACCTTACTGAGATTTTCCATTTGAAGAATGACTTACAAGTAAGAGTACATCGTCAACAGAAACTCATAAGAGCTGGTCCTCCCGAACACGCTAACAGAAGCTTGTAAGAGCTGAATAGAAGCTCGTAAGAGCTGATCCACCCGAATCACGCCAAACAAAAAGTATACTGAGAGAGTTGATAAACTGTAAAAGTAACATATTTTAATCCCACATTTAGTATACTTTTGGATGATTTATCCTTTGATTTATATAAAAATGTGCTCTTAATCCTTTCTTTTCATGTCTTATACTCAAGAAAGCACCCGAGGATGAAAAGAACAAGAAACGGGCCTAAAATGGACTAAATTGGGCCAAAGTGGAAATCGGCACGGCTTGGACTTAAGCCCACATGGCCGTGCCTCACTAATTTACTAGAACACGTCCTGATCACAATTCACACGGCCGTGCCTCATTAAAGAAGTCCGAACACGGCCTGACCATGATCCACACGAGCGTGTGCCATGGTTGTGTCCCTGTCGTGGCAAAGAGCAATTTCAATCGAAAAAGAATACTTAGAGCCAAAGAAACGCATTCCAAGAGCCTATATAAACACCCTAAGTGTTACTTGAAAGAAGGCGGTTAGCTAGGCCAATGAGCCAAGTCGAAAAGGTCAGATTTGTGGGAATCACTCGAGGATAGCCAGTTGATCCATCTCAAGAAGCCGAAATTATACTCAAGACGACGGATCTCTCCTTCAATTCCTTCAGGGGGTTTTAGGGATTTCTTATGTTTTGTTTTATATTTTCTTTTGAGATGTTTTCTTTTATCGTTATGAACTAAACCCTTTAGATACCTGAAGGGGATGAAACCTAAGACGGATCTTATTATTATTTTCTGAACTATATGATAAATACTTGATTTGTTCTTAATTATGTGTGCTTAATTCTTGTGTTAATATTTTCGGGATATTGATTCAAGTTAGATGTGCTTAGGTGGAGGAGCAAAATTCCCTACTTAAGAGTAGATCTAGCATAATTAAGCGGAGTTGATCGCGCGCCTAGAGATAGGGTGATGAGATTTTGCCGAATTAGGGTGAAACCTAATATGGGAGTCCATAGATCGAGTTAATGCAATTCTAGGGGTTTTAATTAGAAAGAGATTTCAATTAATCAACCTAGGGTTAGACATTATTCGCCTCGAGAGAGGGTTTAATATAACTTAGGGAATCTTACGGATCAAGTCAAGTGAAGAAATCGTCTGGTTCAGTGTTAGATAATCGTCTGGTTCAGTGTTAGATAACAAGTGAAGTCTAGGTGGATTCTTCCTAAAGGTATCGTCTTAATCAACTGAGTTTTTCCAACAGTATTTCCCCAATTCACTCTTTTTGTCTTTGCATCTTTAGCTTAGTAATTAGTTAATTTTAGATTAAACAGCAACTTCACTTATTTTAGGCTAGATAATAAAAGAAAAGTTAGTATTAGTACTTTTAGTTCCTTTGGGTTCGACAATCCTCTCTTGCCTAAGCTATACTATTGTTCGATAGGTGCACTTGCCTTAAATCATTGTCAGAGTTAGTTTCCAAGTTCGATCATTCTCTTTATAAATTTTAAAACTCGACAAAACAACGATTAATTTTTTGGCGCCGTTGCCGAGGAACTAAAATATTAAGAAAGCTCTATTTTTATTACTTTAGCCATTATTTTTATTTTCCGCAATTTACTTTTATTTTTAGTTTAAATTTTGACTTTGCTAAATTTTCTTTCTTTCTTAGCAGGTACCTCTAGTTTATGACTAGAAGGAACTCGAAAGGACCACTAGTATACGACAGTGATATTGAAGCAACCGCTCGCAGGAATCGCAGAGAAATTAGGCGAGCCCTAATTATACAGAAGAAGAGCGAGAAGGCAGATCCGATCCTACTGAAGGGATGGATGAGAAAAATCCACCACAAGATGTGGCAGAAAATAATGCTCCACGTACTATGTATGATTATGCTAAACCTCACTTAACAGGAGTAGAATCAAGTATTGTTAGGCCTGCTATAGCTGCTAATAATTTTTAATTAAAGCCTAACATTATACAAATGATTCAACAATTTGTTCAATTTGATGGTTTACAGGACGAAGATCCAAATACTCATATAGCTAATTTTTTAGAGTTCTGTGATACCTTCAAAATAAATGGCGTTTCTGATGATGCCATATGTCTTCGGTTATTTCCCTTTTCATTAAGGAATAAAGCCAAACAGTGGTTAAACTCATTACCGCGAGGGTCAATCACTACGTGGGATCAAATGACCGAAAAATTTTTATTAAAATATTTCCCACCGACCAAAATAGCCAAATTACGGAATGATATCTCTTCTTTTGTGCAGATGGATTTAGAGACATTATACAACGCATGTGAGAGATACAAGGATCTCTTGAGAAGGTGTCTGCACCATGGTTTACCCTTGTGGCTCTAAGTCCAAACTTTCTATAACGGTGTAAACCCTTCAACGAGCAACTTATTGATTCAGCCGCCGGTGGAACCCTGAACAACAGAACTCCTGAAGCAGCCTAGAGTTTATTGAAGAGATGTCACTGAATAACTATCAGTGGCAGGTTACAAGGACAAAACCAACAAAATTAGCCAGAGTTTTTAACATCGATGCAGTAACCATGCTATCAACACAGGTAGAGATGATGAATAAAAAGCTTGATAGTTTGTGTTCTTCGCAGGTACATCCAGTAATGCAGTGCGATGCAAGTGGAACTGTGGCGAATCATGAGTACCCACCCTACCAACCGGGCACAGAGAGCGAACTGATGAACTATATAAGTAATAATTTTAGATCTAATAATAACCCTTATAGTAATAATTATAATCCAGGTTGGAGAAACCACCCAATTTTTTCATGGGGAAGTTAAGGAAATCAAGGAATCAAAGACAACAACCTCCTCAAAATTTCCAAAATTAGCCCTATCCATAGGAAAGGAAGTCGAACCTTGAAGAGATGCTGACAAAATTCATGGAAGCCACAGAAAAACGTCTCCAAGACAATAAGATAACACTTAAAAACCAACAAACATAGATGGAAGGGATCAAGTGCCAAGTTGGGGAAGTTATTAAGTCAGTTGGGGAAGTCACTAAGTCAGTTGGACAACTTGCAAAGTTAATGTCCGAACGACCTCAAGGGCGTCTACCAATCAACACTGAGATTAACCCAAAGGAGCAAATCCAAGCCATCACAGCTTATGATAGTATAGGGTTAGATGAAGCCAATTCAATACAAGGAGATGAGGCAGAAAAAGGTAAAGTAGAGGTAACACAAGAAAAGCCAAAACCAGTAATTAAAGAATACTAACCTCGCATACCTTATCCCGAAGCGATGAGGAGAGACAATACAGAGGAATAGTTCGGTAAGTTTCTTAAAATTTTAAAGAAATTACATATTAACTTACCTCTTCTTGAAGCTCTTTTTCAGATGCCAGATTCGAGGAGATTTTTAAAACAGCTCCTGATGAACAAGCGTAAATTAGATGAGGAGCCGCATGTGGAATTAAACGCAGTATGCTCAGCAATGTTACAGAATAGACTACCAAGGAAGCTAAAAAATCCAGGGAGTTTTACAATTCCATGTTTAATTGGTAGACTAACTGTTGATAATGCATTAGTTGATTTAGGGGAAAGTATAAATGTCATGCCTTATAAAATGTTTAAATAACTAGGTTTAGGGAAACCCAAACAAACTAGGATGAGCATTCAATTAGATGATAAAACTATTAGAATTCCTAGGGGTATTATCGAAGATGTTCTTGTAAAAATTAATAAATTTGTTGTCCCCGTAGATTTTGTTGTCTTAGACATGGATGAGGATAATTCGATTCCCTTAATTTTAGAAAGATCCTTTCTAGCAACTGCTAGGACTAAAATTGATGTTAGCACAGGAGAACTCATATTTCAGGTAGGTGATGAATCGATCAGTTTACAAGCTCTTGACTCGGCCAGGACAACAATTGATGAAGGTGAAAAGGCAAATTCAGTTGATAACCAGGTTGTTCAACTTTCACCACAAGAAACACCACAAGGATACAAACCTGAGCTGAATCATGGACCCTATGCCAACAAAGAAAGATCACACAAAGAACGAAGCCTTAAGATCGAAAAGTTAGAAGAGTGGATGACACACTTTGAAGATGAACTGGAATCGCACGAAGAAAAGCCAAAGGAGCCCTAGAAGAGCTCACCGGAACATCAAAACACTTCAAAATAGGAGACCAGGTACTGTTAGATAAAGCAGATCCTCACATCACCACATCAAACCTGAAAGCAAATGAAGAAATCCCTCTTGAGGTACACAATATCTTCCGATACTGAACAGTCGAAGTAAGCAATCCTATATTCGGCACTTTTAAGGTAAACTCTTCTCGACTCAAACTTTATCAAGGAAATAAAATTGATAGCATGAGGAAAGATATTCAAACTTTTAAATCACCCTGATTTTTTTTAAATATGAGGAAAGTCTAGCTTAAGACTATAAACGAGCGCTTCTCGAGAGGCAACCCAAGCACTAACCCAATTTATTTTCACATTTTTTCTTTTTTTTTTCTTCTTTCTGAACACCTAGTTGTAAACTAACCAAAAGTGCAGATTTCCAGACCACACGGTCTTGGACACGACCATGGCCGTGACCTTGTGGACGTATAGAATCTCCGTACTGACATAACAGAGGCGGTACGAATCAAACCTAACTAATCACAGACCCAACCACTTCACCACGGGCACCGACAAAGCGCCACGGCCGTGCGAAGCGGCCGTGGTCGACACTGACTTCTCAGAAACAGGTGTGGCAATATGTAAAACGGGCGTGGGTGAACCAACACGCCTAGACACATGACCGTGCGAGGTGGCCGTGTGAAATGACACGCCCTCGGTCCACGGGCCTGGGAGAGCATCATGAACCAAAACTCTATTTAAACTCAAACTCCCTTTCCCCTTCTTCTCACCAACTCCCCATCTTCTTTCTTCCTTCCTTTGTCAGATTTCTCTCCTTCCCATAACAAAGTCTCTATACTCTTGAGCTACACATATCCATGTCGAAGAAGCGGAAGAAGGCAAGCGTAGTCTCCTCAAGGGAGACCCCTATACATAAGTTCATGCCGGCCGCTTCATCCGAACAACAAGCCAAGGGTCTTTGAGACCATTTATCTTTTGTTTTACTTTTATCTTCTCCTTTATTTTCCTTCTCTTTGACAATCTTATGCTTAATTTAGTTTATTTCACTTTAGTTTCTTAGTGTCAGGTTCAAAAGGTTGCTTGGGAGTCACGCCACTTCAGCCATCGCCAACACCTCCACAGACTTAGAAGTCACACTCACCTCGCAAACCATCTACCAATAAGGATTCTCAAGCCCCTTTATCTTTGAGCCTTAGTTTATTTACACTTTTTTCTTCTTTCTCTTTATCTTTCTTGTCTTTAATTATATGCAGTTTATTTTAAATGTGTCTTAATAATACCTGGCTAATTCTCTACTAGCTCCCCAATTTCTTCATCTAGCGCAGAGCTCGGTAGCAGTAACCACCCCTATCGACTTCCAACTCTGGGAAACCATCCAAATTCAAGAAGTTTCACCTCTCCCTCTCTCTTAAATTACATATCTATGTTTGTACATTGAGGGCAATGTACATCTTAAGTATGGGGGGGTGAATAATTATTTCAAGAAAGTGACTAACTTTCTGCATTATTCTCAAATCCCTGAATTTAGTCTTGTTTTTAAGTAATTTTCTCATATTACTAATTAAGATGAAATTTCTAATTATTTATGATTTTTATTGATATGTTTTAGAATAAGTCATAGTTAATTGTGCATTGATGATTTAAATTTTAAGATACTAGAGAATCAAGCATGATAAGTCTAATTTTCAGAATTAAAACTTTTACTAGGTTGTTAAACTAAATTTGAATACTACTTTGGAATTTGAAATTCACGAGGTTGATGTCAAAAACACTCATAATTTTTGTGAGATTTCGAGCCTTATAGAGCATATTTTCTTTTCCTTGCTCACTTTATTGATTATGAGTGTGTCAACATTGAACTGTTATTCTAGAACTTGCCTCGATTATACATGTTGAGACCACACTTTTGATTTGATATACAGAGATGATAAAGGCACCTAGGTAACCCACTTACTCCACTAAAAGCCTACCTTCACAATTAACCCCTAGTGAACCCTGTTGATCCTAACAACCCTTTTTATTGACTCACCCGCTAATGTTAACCCAAAGCCCTTTGTATTTGTTATCACTTTTCCTTTTGACTACCCTTATATTAAGATTTGATTTGATTTGTTGCCCAGCTATGATCTTTATTTCAAGTAATAGATTCATTCATCATTATGTAATATTTAATTTGTTCTTAAAAAAAATCGAAGTATATTCAGTATTAGTATTATGAAAAGAGAGCTTATACAGTTAAAGTTTAGTTATCAAAAGAAAAAGCTCGTATTATTAGGGTTATTATTTTTAGTTGATGTAATTATTTATTATCGTCTCAATATTCCTAGTTAGGTAATTTGTCAGGTCAGTCTCGATTCTAACCTTCTAATTCAGCCTATATCCATACCGTTAACCTAAGCCTCGTTACAATCCTGATAAAGACCTTTTGATTTGTGTATCATTTCATATTACAGTGGTGGAGATTTGATTTTTAGGCTAGCCTATGGGATTAACTTTTCAGGTTCGACTTACGAGTGCTTTTTCTTGAACCTTAAACACTTTGAGTGATTTGAGTGAATCTTTAGTGAGGATGTCAATCCTTGTCGGTTTTGAATCAGAGGTAATTATTTAGATAAAGAGAGACACCTATGTTTTCGAGCTACAAAAAGTATGACTTAGATTGTTTGAATCTTTAGGACTCTTTGAGTTAAATTATCCATGTATAAATTATCTATGAATTATGATGAGACATTATTGATAGGAATTATGAATTATAGGAAGTTCATTTTAATTGTAAGTTGAGAATTTTGCTTGAGGACAAGCAAAAGCTTAAGTGTGGGGGTATTTGATAAACCGTAAAAGTAACATATTTTAATCCCACATTTAGCATACTTTTGGATGATTTATCCCTTCATTTATGTAAAAAGGTGATCTTAATCCTTTCTTTTCATGTCTTATACTCAGGAAAGCACCTGAGGATGAAAAGAACGAGAAACGGGCCTAAAACGGACTGAATTGGCCCAAAGTGGAAATCGACACGGCCTGGACTTAAGCCCACACGGCCGTGCCTCACTAATTTACTAAAACACGACCTGATCACAATTCACACGGCCGTGCCTCATTAAAGAAGTTCGAACAGGGCCTGACCACGATCCGCACGGACGTGTGCCATGGCCGTGTCCCTGTCGTGGCAAAGAGCAATTTCAACTGGAAAAGGATACTTAGGGCCAAAGAAACGCATTCCAAGAGCCTATATAAACACCCTAAGTGTTAACTGGAAGAAGGCGGTTAGCTAGGCCAAGGAGCCAAGCCGAAAAGGTCAGATTTGTGGGAATCACTCGAGGATAGCCAGTTGATCCATCTCAAGAAGTCGAAATTATACTCAAGACGGCGAATCTCTCCTTCAATTCCTTCAGGGGGTTTTAGGGATTTCTTATGTTTTGTTTTATCTTTTCTTTTGAGATGTTTTCTTTTATCGTTATGAACTAAACCCTTCAGATACCTGAAGGGGATGAAACCTAAGACGGATCTTATTATTGTTTTTTGAACTATACGATAAATACTTGATTTGTTCTTAATCATGTGTGCTTAATTCTTGTGTTAATATTTTTGGGATATTGATTCAAGTTAGATGTGCTTAGGTGGAGGAGCAAAAGCCCCTGCTTAAGAGTAGATCTAGCATAATTAAGCGAAGTTGATCGTGCGCCTAGAGATAGGATGACGAGGTTTTGCCAGATTAGGGTGAAACCTAATATGGGAGTCCATAGATCAAGTTAATGCGATTCTAGGGGTTTTAATTAGAAAGAGATTTCAATTAATCAACCTAGGGTTAGACGTTATTCGCCTCGAGAGAGGGTTTAATATAACTTAGGGAATCTTACGGATCAAGTCAAGTGAATAAATCGTCTAGTTCAGTGTTAGATAACAAGTGAAGTCTAGGTGGATTCTTCCTAAGGGTATCGTCTTAATCAACTGAGTTTTTCCAACAGTATTTCCCCAATTCACTCTTTTTGTCTTTGCATCTTTAGCTTAATAGTTAGTTAATTTTAGATTAAACAGCAACTTCACTTATTTTAGGCTAGATAATAAAAAGAAAGTTAGTATTAGTACTTTTAGTTCCTTTAGGTTCGACAATCCGGTCTTGCTTAAGCTATAATACTCTTCGATAGGTGCACTTGCCTTAAATCGTTGTCAGAGTTAGTTTCCAGGTTCGATCATTCTCTTTATAAATTTTAAAACTCGACAAAACAACGATCAAGAGTTCGTAGCAAATGCTGAACCTTGGTTTACTTGGGTAATATGCCGATATCTCCCTCCAATACCATCTCCACTCCAAACCCTCGTCATGCACTAAACATGAATGTACTCAAATCTTACGTTTAATCCAAACCGAGTATTAAAATCGATAATATAATTCCAACAATAATTCAATTCCAAAAATAGAAAATATATATAATATCAATCATTAATTTATACAAATTTTAAATTTTAACCATATGAACTTACCTGGACTAAATTGTAGTCGTTGTAGAAGTTCAGGGACTATTCTTCTATTTTTCTTTTTCAACAAGTATCTATGGAATTTTGATCTAAAATGTAAAATTGTTCATTTATTAACACATATTTCATTTCCAAACAATTTTACAATTAATACCCTTTTATTTTTCAAAATTACACAATTACCCCAAACTTTTACCATTTTTACAATTTAGTCCCTTAATCCGAAATTCATCAAATTAACCATTTTTCTCAAGTCAATATTTTATCCAAATATACTAGGCCCTAAAATAGCCTCTAATAAACATCAAATTCACTATTAAACACTAAAATTTTGACATTTTCTCAATTTAATCCTAAAATCAAAATCTAACAAAAATCACTTTACAAATTCATCAAATAGCATAATCAAATCTCAAAATACATGATGTTCATCAAGAAAATTCAATATTCTTTCAAAATTTTTAACAGAATAAAAAACGAAGGTACAGGCTAGTTGGACTGAGTTGCAACGATCTCAAAAAACATAAATATTACAAGAAAACGATTCAATTTCCTTACCATACAAAGAAAAAAGATGAAAAATGCTTCCTAGGTCATCAATGGTGAGGTTCGTCCAAGAAGAAGAGGAAAATAAAGCTTTTGTTTCCATTTGTTTATTTAATTTTGAATAAATTACAAAATTGCCATTAAAACCTTTTATTTTGTCATTTTCCTTTAATTAGCCGTCCCACTATTTAAATTAAGGCTTAATTATCCCTTAAGTCCTTCCTCAAATAATAATTAACCATTAATCACCTAAATGCATTAATTAACAAGTTTTGCACGTTTTTCAATTTGGTCATTTTCTCTTCATTCACTATCTAAATGTTAATATTTCTAAACCAAATTTTAATACGATTATAATGACTCTATGAATATTCTAAAAATAATATTTACGAGTCGATACAATGAAAATTTGTGGTCCCGAAACTATTGTTCTGTCACCACTGAAAATCTGGCTGTTACAATAAATCATCACTTGTTAATTTGAATAGTGCTCATGAATAATTAATTTGCAATGTACAATTTCCAACAATCCCCCACTAGATTGCTAATTCTAGAAAATAATTACACAATAATAGGAGTGTAAATGAACTGGGCTCAAAGAACAAGGCTATGTTCGTGTTCGTTTGTTTATTTTTGAAGTTGTTCATGTTCGGTTCATGTTTGTTTAAATTTTTAATATAATGTTCAAAGTCGGTTCGTTTATTATTTGGTGTGTTCGGGCTCGATTCTTTTAGCGTTCACAAACATGTTCGTTTAGTGTTCACGAACATGTTCGTTTAGCATTCACGAACATGTTCGTTTATGTTCGCGAATGTTAACTAAACAAACAAACAATAAAATTAAATAAAACAAAACGAACTAAATAAAACTTGCATTTGTAATATCATAAAAAACTAAGTTGCAAACAAGTAGTTTGATCGATTCTAAACAAAACATATTACAAGAGAAGCAATTCAAAAAGATAACACCAAAAATGTTGCCGTAAACACCAACTAAAAAATTTAACAACATAAATAGCACATTCCCTTGCAATGAATCCAATGATACCACATTCTGAAAACACCAAATTAAAAAATTCATGAGTTTCACCTATCAAATTCAATAAAGCAACAACATAAAAACCTTTTTTTTATCCTTTATTATTATTATTATTATTATTTATTAAAGAAAATAATGTTATAAAATGTGCAACTAGTTAAAATGTAAAATTGCCTTACAAAGATAATCATATCAGAAAAGTTAAAAACAGATTCATACAAAGCTACTGGACAAACACCAACCAAGTTAAAATGCTCACCGACTTCTCATAAACACCACCCAAAATGTACACACCCCAAAAATTAAGTACCTTTGAAATTCTTCAAAATTCTAACTTCAAAGTAAAGAAATCTCTTTAATTTCTACTTTGCTCTACATAAAAAAAATTAAAAATAGATGACCAAATTAAATAATATTTCAAATATTAAATAAATAGAGTAAATACTTGAAAATTACTCACTTTGGCTTTCTTTTTCAACCCATAATAGTTTCGATACCAATCAAAACCACAAAGTAACATTTGCACTGTATCAGTTCTTAAATATGAACGGTATGCATCAATCACTCTACTACCATCACTAAAAGCAGATTTTGAGGCCACTGTGGAAATAGGAATAGACAAGATTTCACAAGCCATTTTTGATAAAATTCAAAACTTGAGGTTATTAACCTTCCACCACTCTAAGGCATCAAAATCACTACAGTTTTCCCTACAAATGAATACTCATTCTTCCAAGTATATATCTAGTTCAGACTTAACATTGTCAACTGTGTCAACACTCCTAATATATCTCTCAAACTTGGACCTCCTAGTCATAACTTTTCCCTTGCTTATTTTACTAGTGATAGAAGCATTGCTGACACCACTTTCTTACACATCATTTTTCATTGATGTACCAACATTAGCTACTGCATATTCATCCACATATTTCTTATAAAGCTCATATAGACTATCACGTACAATGCGAATTTGTTTAGGACCTTCCTCTTCAGAATAAATAATACGAAAACTAAAGTCAATCATTATCATCTTATTCCCAAGATCTAATATAGCAGCAATAGAAATCAACAAATTGCATTCAACCCAATATTTATCAAATTTTCTTTGCATTTTATCAGTCATTTGTCTCATTCAAAGTTCATCACTCAGATTTTTCCATCAATAACTCTTTGATACTCCAAAGTTCATGATGAAACAAATTTGAAGTTGAATATTCAGAACATAATATTTATAAAGGAAATATCATGTATTAAATTAAATAACATAAATGAAAATTAAGAATTAATGAAATAAAAATAGATATATTTAAATTGTTTACCTGAGATAATGTTGGTAACTTCATTAAAAAGTGCCAAGAAAGAACAAATTTCCTCAACCCTCACCCAATTTTCATCACTTGGCAAATACTTATAACTTGTATCTTATTAAGCATATCATGAAATTACGTCTTTAAACTCCAATACACATGATAACATAGCATATATTTCATTCCACCGTGTACAACAATCTAAAATCAATCTCTTATTTGGAAACTAATGTTGTTTAACGATATCACTGAACATAGTCAAACGCACAGTGGATGCTATGATGTGCTTCATCTAACAGCCTGGTTGATACCCTAGTCAGAATAGTGATTTCAGGACCACAAATTCGAGGTCAAAAAAATATTTTAATATCATTTTTAGTGTTTATAGTATGTGATTAAGCATGTGTGAAAATTTGGTGTGAAAATTTTATCGTTTGTGTGCCGAACTGTGAAAAAAAACTTAATCGCATAAAATGCAAAAGTTGTATACTAATTGTTTAAGTGCTTAATTTCCATGACTTATTAATTTGAAAGGTCCTTATGTTGATAATAGACCATTGATAGTGGGAATGGACATAAATGGTCTAATGTTTGATGGTTAAATGGTTTATTAATTAAGGGTAAAATGGTAAACTATGTATTAATGAATAATAAGTAAAAAAAAAATGAAAAACAAGCCATTATCATCCTTGTTTTTTCTGAAAATTGAAGAAAGAATAAGGGCTAGAAGCTTTCTCACATTCAGCCGTTGTTGTTCTTAATCAAGGTATGTTTTGAGCTCGATTTTTAATGATTTCTACGTTTTTGTGATTGTTGCTTTGTATTCTAGCTAGCCCATGTCTTAATTTTTGTATTTGTTGGTGATTTTGTAAGATGCCATTGATAAATGTTGGAGCTTTGTGATAGTTGATGATGAATAATGAATAATTGTTGATAGATTTTAATGTTTTGTAAAGTGATTTTTGACAAATATGTCAAAAATGGGCTAACTTGTGAAAATGAGAAATTGGAGGACTAAAATCTGAAATAAATGAACTATGTAGGCTTGTATGAACATGAGGAAGATTCAGCCTAAGCATAGTATAATGAAATTATGTGTATTTGATGATTTTATGACATAGGGACTTAAATGTCAAAATGTGAAAATGTGAGGGTTAAAATTTAAAATGCCTTAACTATGTGTAGAGAATTGTTTTGGATGAAAATGTGATTGAATGAGTTGAGTTTAACATTATATAGATCAAGAAAAGAGAGATTCGGATCGAGATCGAAATGGAGGCAAGAACAAAGTGCTCGATTGATCGACTTATATCGTTGTTAATACGTCCGATGTAAGTTCGTGTATAATACAAATTGTTTTAATTATGTTCACATATTATGCAATGTATGGAAATGTGGTTGTTGAGTTACTAATGAAAATGATGGGTTTGAAGAGATGTGGCACTGAGTGTGCGTAAATATGATCGATACAATGGTGAACGACACTAAGTGTGCGAAATAAAAAAAGCATCGACTATATTAGTTGGCACTGTGTGTGCCATACCAAGTCAAACTCGGTTTAATGTAAAGGCACTAAGTGTACGATGATATTAAAGTCTCAGCTAAGTAATTGGCATTAAGTATGCGAGTAATCCGTATGGTTAAAGAAGATCGAATGATTTACGGCGTCGAGTATTATGTGATATATATGATAACTGAATATATGATGGAACAGGTATGTACAAAACCTATGTGGTTGGTTACTTCGTGTATGAAATAGATGGTTGAGTATGTGAATGAAAAGTCAAGGAGGATTAGATTATGAAGCATTTATAATTACTTGTATATATAAATCTTGGGATGTGGTATGAATGTTAGTAATGGCCTTGGATGAAATTGAATAGTGATGAGGAATAATCTATGTGTTAGTTAAATTTTGCATATTAAATTTAAAAGGTTGAGCTTCTTGTATTATATTACGAACTTACTAAGCTTTAAAGCTTATTGTGTGAAGTTTTCTCTATTTTACAGTGTCATTAAAGCTAGCTCGAATTCGCGGATCGTCAGCAACTCAATCACACTATCGGCCATCTATTTTGGTACTTTTGGAAGTTGTATATTTGGTATATGGCATATATAGGCTAGTGATTATGGGATGATTTTGAGATGTATAGTTCTTGCCATGTGGTTTGGCTTGATAGATGAATGATCTTAGTATATGTCTTGGATATGTGAGAATGATAGTTATAATGTGTATATGTGACTTTTTCTGAATGATCTTTATGGTATGTTTTGGTGATATAGAGGTAGTATGATTCATGCTATGAATTGGTAAGGATCAAATGAAGTATGGATTACATGTTTTATTGTGTGGTTGATATTTTTGATTGGTATGTTGAGTTGAATTTGTATAGGGAAATAAATGATATAGTTAAAGTTTAAATGGTGCATGTTTTGGTATGTTTTGGATGCATTTAAAGTATGAATTTGGAATAGCTTGATGCTTGTAGGTGTGTGTAACACCCCTTGCCCGTATCCGAACCGGAACAGGGTTCGAGGCATTACATAGCTAATCTTGCTTAAACATATAAAATATGGTTATAAAATTTCGTTTAACTCTATCGCTCGCACATATCTGGCCTAGGAGGCCCTAAATATACTTCCGAGAAGTACCAAAATTTATCCGGGAACTTTCACGAGTTCGATAAACTTTTTAATAAAATAGGGGCCACACGCCCGTGTAGGCCCAGGGACACACCCGTGTGCCCCTAAGGCATGCCCGTGTTTCCCACCCGTGGTCGACACTAACTAATTTCACACGGCCTTGACACGCCCGTGTCACTACCCCATATGCCAAACCTTGGCATTCTGACTTATCCACACGGCCTATACACACGCCCATGTACCCCAGCCGTGTGGTAATTCAAAATCCCAAGTGCAAGGTGCAGACTTCACACGGCCTGGGTGCACGCCCATGTGCTAGCCGTGCCTCCCACACGGCCTAGACCCACGCCCGTGTGTCTAGCTAAGTGAGAAATTAGCAGGCTATATACCAAGCCCTTGCCACCTTAGAATGCACACATACCTACTTCTACTCAAATAATAGAATTCCTATCCCAAAAGCAAGTCTAAGGACTCATTTCCAACATGCAAGATCATTAAAGGGACATACACTTTATGAATTTCATCTTCATTGAATAAAAGAGTTTGCCAAGTATTTGCCTAACTCATAAGGCCATTTACAAAATGACTTACATAGCCAACACTTTGACTAACAATCACAACTTAACAAAATACTCCAATCCTATACATGCCATACTCAAAATAAGTCTGAAATTGTTATACCAAAGTGCTGTCTATAGTGTGATTTCCAAACTCCTACGGCCACGATTCTCGAGTTACCTTGGCAATACTACAAGAAAAAAGGGCAATGAAAAAGAGGTAAGCATAAAGCTTAGTAAGTTGAATGGAAATAAATAGCAATAATAATGCTCATAAAATGATCTATCCACGGTATTAGATAACCGTACACAAGTCAAGGCTTCTTGTCAATACTTACTTCTAGTTGCCCTTATCTAGCACATACCGTGCCACGTGTCAAAACCGATTCTTCGTGACTCATTCACGAGTACCTGTATTCAATCATTCACATGACTTAAATATCCTTCACATTTTTACTTCTAAATTCATCTACTTATCCCACTACTCACAAGGGATAGTCAAAGACGTGTGTTTATCATCACTACTGTAAGTATAAAGCCATTGCCACATCCTCGAGGTGGTCTTACATGGAGTCTCCCCTGGATGCCAATGCCATATCACGGACATGGTCTTATATGGGATTACCTCTAGGTGTCAATGCCATATCCCGGATATGGTCTTATATGGGATTACCCCTCATGTATCGATGCCATATCCCGGATATGGTCTTATATGATTTCCATATTCATTACCAAAACCATATCCCAGATATGGTCTTATACGAGATTTCAACTCGATGCCGAGGCCATGTCCTGGACATGGTCTTATACGGGACCTTATTTATTTCACATTTCAATGATAGCATTTCTATAATCAATATGGCCCATTAGGACTCCAACATCTCATTCACATTAACTACTCAATTTAGTAATGCATCATGCTTCAATATAATGTCAAGTGTTTCTCAACATGCTAATATGAATGTTGTTTAAATCACATACAACTTACATCGTGTTTTCCAAAATGAGCTAGTTTTTTGATTCAGTCCAAGACTTTATTCTTTCCCCGATAAAGGCGGATTCTCGACTCCTCTTGCTCTATAATAGCAAATTAGCTCATTTTAATCACTACATTAATAAAAGCATTTCAAACATCATACTTCGGCAAAATTACTAATTTGCCCTTAGACTTTGGCAAAATGACCATTTTGCCCCTAGGCTCGGAAATAAATTCTAATCACGTTTCTACCTTCAACAAGCCTAGGTAAACATTTAATGCTCTTAAAGCTATCATCAAGAATCAATATTTCACATACTTACTACAAAATTTGTAACCTTTTCATCAATGTCCCATTTGGTGTTTTCATGCTAACACCTTTCACAAAAGTTGTTCATCTAACAACTAGGACTCAATTTCTTCCATAAAAATGCAGCAAATAACAATGGAGGCTCTCATGGTAAAACTCTAAACTCTACACCATATTGCACATTAGTCCCCTCATATGAAAGCTTAAGCTTTAGGGGTCTCAAAAGTACAATTTTCTTCGAGAAAGATCATTAAAATCACTTACTAGCAAAGAAAGAAGCTTGATGAAAATTTGAGCTCTCAAACCCCTTAGTTTGCTGCGAATTTTCAGTGGAGAAGAATAGAGAAAAAGATGATATCTTCTTTTTCTTTATTTTAATATAAAACATCATTTTAGTCCACCTACTATCAACAACTTGACCAATTTTTGACACAATTGTCTCCTATGGCCGGCCATGCTATCTCTAGGGGTCTAATTGTCTTTTAAAGACCTCCAATTAATAATCTATGGCTATTTGGAACCTTTAGTTTATAGAATGGAACTTTTGCACTTTATGCGATTTAGTCCTTTTTCACGATTAAACACGAAATCGCTAAAATTAAAGCACCAAAATTTTCATGCATGTGTACTATCATATTCTAACTCATAATATAACATGAAAATAAATTTCTCAAATCTCAGATTAATGATCCCGAGATCACTATTCTAGCTAGCCCCTAAATCGGGCCGTTACAATTCTCCCCCTTAAGGATTTTCGTCCTCGAAAATCTTACCAGTGAAAAGATTGGGGTATTGAATCCTCATCGTTTCCTTGGGCTCCCATGTAGCCTCAATACCGTGCCTTTGCCATAGGACTTTCACTAGGACTATGCTTTTGTTCCTTAACTGTTTGACTTCACGAGCCAAAATTCTAACTAGTTCTTCTCCATTTGTCAAATCCGGTTGTATTTCTGCCGTTGTCGACACTAAGACATGTGAAGGATTTGAACAGTATCGGTGCAACATAGGCACATGAAAGAAGTCGTGAATCTTTTCTAACTCAGGCGGCAAGGCTAACCGATAAGCTACCGGTCCCATTCTTTCAGTTACTTCATATGGTCCGATAAAGCGCGAACTCAGTTTGCCCTTTCGGCCAAATCTGAGGACTTTTCTCCAAGGTGATACTTTCAAGAACACTTTATCACCGACTTTGAATTCTATCTCTTTCCTTTTTAAATCCGAATAGGACTTCTGTCTATCTGAGGCGACTTTCAGGCAGTTACGTATCACTTTTACCTTCTCTTCAGTTTCCTTAACCAAGTCAACATCGTGTATCTGTTTCTCTCTGAATTCTGACCAATACAAGGGCGTTCGACACTTACGTCCATACAATGCCTCATAAGGTGCCATCTTCAAACTTGATTGGAAGTTGTTGTTTTAGGCGAATTCCACCAATGGTAAGTATTTTTCCCAATTACCATGGAATTCCAAAACAGAACACTGAAGCATGTCTTCTAGTATCTGAATTACCCTCTCTGACTGCCCGTCAGTTTGTGGGTGGAAAGCCGTACTGAAACTCAATTTCGTGCCCAAAGCTTCTTGCAGCTTTTTCCAAAACCGTGACGTGAATCTCGGATCTATATCTGAAATGAAGTCTTATTATCTCAGACATGTACAAGTCTACCAATTTATCGAGTGAATAGTCGACTCACACTGGTATAAAGTGGGCTGGCTTAGAGAGTCTATCCACCACTACCCATACTGCATCTTTCCTCTTGGGAGTCAACGGTAAGCCCGTCACAAAGTCCATAGTAACACGGTCCCACTTCCACTCAGGAATCGTAACCCGAAGGTACTTGATGTTCAGCCTTCACTTGCTGACAAATCAGACATTTAGATACAAATTCAGAAATATCTTTCTTCATACCCAACCACTAGTACCATCTCTTCAAATCATGGTACATCTTTGTGCTGCCTGGGTGTACATTCAAACATCCATTATATGCTTCATGCAAAATTTTGCGAATGAGCTCATCATTCCTGGGTACACAGACTCGATCCTGAAATGTTAGACATCCATCAAGATTTACTCGAAAGTCTGTCTCAACGCTCGACTCACATAAAACTCTCTTGGCTTGTAGACTGTTATCACACTTCTGAGCTTCACAAATCTCTTGGAGGAACAATGGTTTAGCCCTCAACTCGGCTAAAATGGAACCATCATCTAACAAGGTCATCTGAGTGTTCATGGCTTTTAGTGCAAATAATGATTTTCTTCTCAAAGCATTGGCGACTATATTTGCCTTTCCCGGATGGTAGTTAATTACCATCATCTAACCATCTTCATTGCCTCAAATTTAATTCCTTTCGAGTCATCAAATATTTTAGGCTTTTGTGGTCAGTGAAAATCCGACACCTTTCACCAGATAAATGATGTCCCCAAAATTTTAACGCAAACACAATTGCGCAAATTCTAAATCATGAGTCGGGTAGTTCTTCTCGTGCGGTTTCAATTGTCTAGAGGCGTATGCAATCACTTTACCCTCTTGCATAAGTACATAGCCCAATCTGTTCAAGGACGCATCACTATAAACCACAAATTCTCTTCCCGGTTCTTGTTGCACCAAAATAGGAGCCTCAGTCAACAGTGTATTCAGTTTCTCAAAACTCTGTTGACACTTTTCTGTCCAGTCGAACTTTACATCTTCCTGCAGAAGTCTCGTCATCGGTGTAGCTATCATGGAAAACCCCTTGACAAAACGCCTATATAGCCTGCTAGGCCTAGAAAACTCCTCACTTCAGTTACGCTCCTCGGTGGTTTCCATTCAAAAATTGCCGAAATTTTACTCGAGTCGACTCTAATCCCATCTCCCGAGGCAATATGCCCCAAAAATCCCACTTCCTTGAGCCAAAATTCACTCTTACTGAATTTGGCATACAATTGTTTTTCTCTCAAAACATGTAGAACCATACTCAAATGCTCTGCATGATCGTTCTCATCTCGAGAGTAGATCAGTATGTCATCGATGAAGACCACAACAAACCTATCCAAGTACGGTCGAAAAATGTGATTCATCAAATCCATGAAGATCGTGGGGGCATTTGTTAGACCAAAAGGCATGACCAAAAATTCATAGTGGCCGTACCTAGTTCTAAATGCGGTTTTCGGTACATCCGAGTCCTTGAATCTCAACTGATTGTACCCTGACCTCAGATCTATCTTGGAAAATACTGTAGCTCCCTTCAATTGATCAAATAGATCGTTGATCCTCGGCAACGGGTACTTATTCTTCACTGTCACCTTGTTGAGTTGCCGATAGTCTATACATAGTCTCATGGAACCATCTTTCTTCCTCACGAATAGAACGGGAGCACCCTACAGAGAAAAACTCGACCTCGCGAAACCCTTATCCATTAATTCTTGCAACTGTGCTTTCAACTCTTTCAGTTCAGTTGGGTCCATTTTATATGGAGCAATAGAAATAGGAGCAGTACCTGGAGCTAATTCAAACCCAAATTCAATCTCTCTATCAGGAGGTAGCGCTCGCAACTCTTCAGGAAAAACATCTAGGTACTCACATACTATGGGTACTGACTCGGTTTTCAATTCTGTAACACCCCTCACCCAGGTCCGTCGTCGGAACAGGGTACGAGGCATTACCGGACACGATTCAAACTACTGTACAAAATTTAAAATGTCAAATCCTTATAAATTTAGAACTTTTTCCATACATAGTTGTCAATACCCATAAGCAAAATAATCATTCGTTATTGCAAATAACAAAACAATTAAGCCTTCTATACATGCCATAATTCCCAAAATATTGTTTTCAAAATACCAAAAGAAGGCTGATAGTGTGGATGGATCTCTAACGATCACCGAATCCCGAGCTAGCTTGATGACACTATAGAACAAGGAAAAGAAAAGAGAGTAAGCATACAGCTTAGTAAGTAAGTATATAAATAATTAATAATGGATTTATTAAGTTTACAAAACAACACAATCAAATCTAAAATCAATTTCATCATTTATTCAAGTTTGGAGCAAGCTGTCTATTCCAGTCACAGTGACTAAATTATTTTTATCTAAAGCTATGAAACTCCAAATTAAGATCCGTAAAATTTTCCTGAAACTAGACTCATTTATCTTCTCACCATAAATTTTCAGAATTTTTGGTCTTGCCAATTAGTATAGTTTATTCATTAAAGATTCCCCTATTTTGCTGTTCAACTGCTTTGACCACTTTTAACTATGAACCAATTTTATCATTATAAAGAATTCATATGACGATAAAATTTATTTCATTTGAAAATAGACTCATTAAGGATTTCAATAATATAACTTATACCCCATAATTATTTTTGTAGAATTTATAATGAATTTTCCAAGACAGAACAGGGGATCAAGTAACCATTCTGAACCAGTCTCACAAAAGTTTACATATCTCAAAATATACAATTCCTTTACTTTCTATGTTTCTTTTATATGAAAATAGACCCAATAAGATTTAAATAAATATCTCATACAACTTATAATTCAATTTCTACCATTTTTGGTGATTTTTCAAATTCACGTCACTACTGCTGTCCAAAACAGTTTTATTGTAAATTTTTGCTTTCTCTCACTTTAGTTGTATTCATTACTTACCTATAACAATCATTCAAATTTCCAATCACATATTGAGCATATTGCTCATATATTACACATACATATACATATACTTATCACTACAACATCTCACATAATTTCATTTAGTCAGTTTTCCCGTTGAACGCTTCGGAATAATAACGAATATGCGGTGGTTTCGCACACATTCCACCTTTGAAATCGAAGCTCTTTTGTACACATAGTGGCCTTCACCCAGTACTACTCATGTGACCTAGCTCGATTGTACTCATAATTCTGGCTCTCTTGTACATATGGTGGCCTTCACTTAGCACCACTCATATGACCTAGCCTTCTCGTAGCTCTCTTGTACACATTGTGGCTCACACCATATACCACACATGTGACCTAGCTACATATAGCTTTCTTGTACACATGGCGTACTCTCGGTACTACACATGTGACCTAGCTATGTATAAGAAATCTCTTGTAGCTCTCTTGTGCACATAGTGGCCTACACTTAGTACCACTCATGTGACCTAGCTACATGCCAATTACATCTTTCGATTCCGAAGGTTCAAACGGGAAATAACTCACTTTTTAACCCTTTATTTCATTCTTTCAATAGTCAATTATGATTCAAAAACCGGATACAATACATTAAACATGATGAAATATAAAACATAAATAAAAATAATGAATTATTTACATACTACTTACCTCGGTGCAAAATATGGCGAAATTTACAATTTAGTCCTTAACTTTTACTTTCCCTCGTTCAAGATCGATTCCATGTTCTTCTCGATCTATAATAACACATTTAGCTTATTTAATATTTACATTATTTAATTCAATCCAAAAATCACATTATGGAAAAATTACGTTTTTGCCCCCTAACTTTCACAAAATTATGATTTTGCCCCTAGGCTCGAAAATTAAATCCTATTTTCTTACATTTTAGGACATGCTGAACATTTTTCCCTTCTATGACAACATCAAATTCTCACTCTAACATGTACTTATGAACATTAGGTATTTTTACCGATTATGTCGTTTTACTCGTTTTTACGTAAAATCGCTTAGCAAAAGTTGTTTAACATAATTTCAGCCTTCATAATCTATCATAAAACATCAAAATAAACTTATTTCACCTATGGGTATTTTTCCAAATATGAACCCTAGGTTAAAATATTGCTAGAATAAGTTAAACCGAGTTACCGGGATTCCAAAAACGTAAAGAACATGAAAAACGAGGCTTGGATTGACTTACTATGGAGCTTGGAAGCTTGGAAACCCTAGCTATGGAGTCCCCCTCTTGAAGATTCGGCCTAAGGAAGAAGATGACAACCTTTTTCCATCTTTTTCCCATTTAATTTCTTTTATTTGACATTTTACTAAAATACCCTTCATTAAAATTTTAGTTATTTCTACCCATGCATGTCCGTTTTTGTCCATGAAAATATAATGGTCTAATTACCATTTAAGGACTCTTACTTTAGATATTCACTTCAATTTAATCCTTTAGCATCTAGAACTCTCATTTATCAACTTTTACAATTAAGCCCTAATAAGCAAATTAGACATGAAAATCATAAAATTTTCTATCGATACTCTAACACATGCACCCAATCAATCGGTAAATCATAAAAATTAATCAAAATAAATTTTTTTATCTTGGATTAGTGGTTTCGCAACCACTATTCCGTTTAGGCCCTATTTCGGGATGTTACATTTCTCCCCCTTTAGGGATTTTCGTCCCCGAAAATATTACCTGTGAAGAGGTTTGGGTACTGTTTTCGTATAGCCTCTTCGGGCTCCCATGTAGCCTCGTCTACCCCATGTCTATTCCATAATACTTTCACAAGTGCGATATTTTTGTTCCTTAGTTGTTTGACCTCTCGGGCTAAAATCTTAACTGGTTCCTCTTCGTAAGTCATATCTTGCTGAATGTCAACCTCCGTCTGGGAAATCACATGTGACAGATCAGAACGGTAGCGACGTAACATGGATACATGGAACACATTGTGAATCTTCTCTAACTCAGTTGGCAAGGCTAACCGATATGCTAATGGCCCAACTCTCTCAATAACCTCAAACGGTCGAATAAAACATGGACTTAGTTTGCCTTTCTTGCGAAATCTGAGAACCTTCTTCCACGGGGATACTTTTAAAAACACTTTGTCACCAACTTGATACCCAATCTCTTTTCTCTTCAAATCTGCATATGACTTCTGTCTATCTGTAGCTACTTTCAAGCAATCTCTGATCACTTTTACTTTCTCTTCTGTTTCTTTAACTAAATCGACCCCATGAATGTGATTTTCCTTAAGCTCTATCCAATATAAAGGTGTACGGCATTTGCGCCCATACAAAGCCTCATAAGGTGCCATTTTCAAACTCGACTGATAACTATTATTGTAGGCAAACTCCACTAATGGTAAATACTTTTCCCAACTACCTTGAAATTCTAATACACAGCATCTAAGCATATCTTCAAGCACCTGAATTACTCTCTCTGACTGACAATTGGTCTAAGGATGAAAAGCTGTACTGAAACTCAACTTTGTGCCCAAAGCTTTCTGTAACTTTTTCCAAAACCGTGAAGTAAATCTCGGATCTCTATCTGAAATGATCGATAATGGTACCCCATGTAGTCTGACTATCTTTGAGATATATAATTCGGCCAACTTATCGAGCGAATAATCCATACGAACTGGGATAAAATGAGCTGACTTCGTTAGCTTATCAATTACAACCCATACTGCATCTTTCTTTCTCGGTGTTAACGGCAATCCTATTACAAAATCCATAGTAACTTGGTCCCATTTCCACTCAGGGATTAGCACAGGCTGCAATAAACCTGAAGGCACCTTATGTTTTGCCTTTACTTGCTGACAAATCAAGCATCTAGAAACAAACTTTGAAATATCTCTTTTCATTCCTACCCACCAATACATTTTCTTCAAATCATTATACATCTTTGTACTACCTGGGTGTATAGACAAAGAACTACTATGTGCTTCCTGTAAGATCTTTTGAATAAGCTCGTCATTCTTCGGTACACATACTCTGTCTCTGAACAACAAACAACCATCAGAACCAATCTGAAAATCAGACTCTGCACCTGACTTGCACTGAGCTCTTTTAGCTTCCAACTCACTGTCATCTTTCTGAGCTTTACGAATATCTTCAAGAAACGTCGGTTTAGCTCTCAACTCAGCTATAATGAAACAATCATCTGATAAAGCTAAGCTAGTATTTAAAGCTCTCAATGCAAATAAAAATTTTCTACTCAAAGCATCAGCAACAACATTAGCTTTACCCGGGTGATAATCGATCACTAGCTCATAATCTTTAATAAACTCTAACCATCTTCTTTGCCTCAGGTTCAATTCTTTCTGAGTCATAAAGTATTTCAAGCTTTTATGATCAGTGAATATTCTGCACTTCTCGCCATACAAGTGATGTCTCCAAATTTTCAGAGCAAATACAATGGCAGCTAGCTCTAAATCATGCGTCGGATAATTTTTCTCATGCAGTTTTAGCTATTTAGAAGCATAAGCAATTACTTTACCTTCCTGCATAAGTACACAACCCAATCCATTCAAGGATGCATCATTGTAGACCACAAACGCTTTACCTCGTTCTGGTTGTACTAAGACAGGACTTTAGTCAACAATGCCTTTAACTTGTCAAAACTCTGCTGACATTTCTCAGTCCATTCAAATTTGACATCTTTTTGTAGCAATCTTGTAATGGGGTAGCTATTATGAAAAATCCCTCTACAAATCGTCTATAATAACAAGCTAATCCCAGAAAACTTCTAACCGCAGATACATGCCTTAGAGGCTTCCACTCAACAATGGCTGAGTTCTTGTTGGGGTCAACTCTAATGCCTTCACCTTAGACGATGTGTCCAAGGAATCCAACTTCTCGAAGCCAGAACTCACTTTTACTAAATTTGGCGTACAACTGGTTATCTCTCAAAGTCTGTAAGACAGTTCTCAAATGCTCTGCATGCTCAGTCTCATCATGAGAATAAATTAAGATATCATCAATAAACACGACTACAAACTTATCCAAGTAAGGTCTGAATATTCGGTTCATTAAGTCCATGAAAATGGTAGGAGCATTAGTCAAGCCAAATGGCATCACAAGAAACTCATAATGATCGTACCTAGTCTAGAAAGCAGTCTTCGGAACATCTGACTCTTTAACTTGCAACTGGTAGTATCCGGATCTCAAATCTATCTTAGAGAACACAGTGGCTCCCTTCAATTGATGAAATAAATCATCAATTCTAGGCAGTGGATACCTGTTCTTTATTGTTACCTTGTTAAATTGCCGATAGTCTATGCACAATCTCATCGAACTGTCTTTCTTTTTCACAAATAGGACTGGTGCACCCCAGGGTGAATAACTAGGTCTTGCAAAGCCTTTATCAGTTAATTCCTACAGTTGAGCTTTCAATTCTTTCAATTCCAACGGGGCCATTCTATATGGAGCAATAGAGATGGGTGTGGTACCTGGAATCAACTCAATACCAAACTCAACTTCTCTAATAAGAGGCAAACCTGGTAATTCTTCCGGAAAAACATCTGGATACTCGTATACTACTGGCACTGACGCAATTTTCAGCTCTGAATCTTTAGTGTTTAACACTAAAGCAAGATAAGCTTCATACCCTTTTCTCAAACATTTCTTAGTAGACATAATAGAAATCATAGCAAATGAACTATCTGACTTATCTGAGTTAACCCGAAGAATTTTACCAGTTTCACATTTCAGCTCGATGAATTTCTTCCCACAATTTACTACCACATCATGTGCAGTCAGCCAATCCATACCAAGAATCACATCAAACTCGTCAAATGGCAATAGCATAAGGTCGACTGGGAAACAATGACCTCTAATCATTAAAGGGCAATTTCTACATACTTTATCTACTAACACATGCTTGCCTAATGGATTCGATACTTTAATCACAAATTCTGTAGATTCTATAGGCATACTTATACTAGGCATCAATTTCAAGCAAACATAGGAATGGGTCGAACCCGGATCAATCAAAGCAACAACATTAATATCATGTAGAGAAAATGTACCCGTAATTACATCGGGGAGGATGTCTCTTCACGAGCTTGGATGGCATATGTCCTGGAAGGTATTCTAGCTTATGATCTCGTGGCTGGGTCTTTCATCACACTTTTACTACTAGCTGCACTTCCAGTATTTCTCGAAGGTCTACCTCTATTAGCAGTGTTAGTCTGTCTAGCACTATGAAATTTCTCTTCCTTAGCTCCCTCCGGACAATCTTTAATAAAATGCTCGCGAGAACCACACCTGAAGCAAGCTCGACCAGTTCCCCAACACTCACCAAAATGTTGCCTTCCACAATGCTGACACTCGGGTTTACTAGACTTCACATTGCCAACACTTGCCACTGAAGTAGCTTGAGTTTTTGAGCCCAAATACGATTTCCCACGGTCTCGATGTGAATACTCAGCTGAAGCTGTCCTTCGAGAATTCATCTCTCTGGGCCTTTTTGATTGGGTTTGGAACGACTTGCTCATCAGTCACTTTCTTGTATCTCAGGCCTCAATAGCAGCTTTCCTTCTTTCTTTGTTTAATTCCTCAGCTTTAAGGGCTCGGTCGACCAATACCACAAATTCTTTCAGCTCCAGAATTCCCACAAACATTTTAGTGTCCTTATTAAGCCCATCTTCGAATCTCTTGCACATAATAGCCTGGGTGGACACACTCTCCTGGGCATACTTACTAAGTCTAACAAAATCACGCTCGTACTCTGCCACAGACATCTTGCCCTGCTTCAATTCAAGGAACTCCTTCCGTTTCTGATCAATAAATTGCTGACTTATATATTTCTTTCTAAATTCTTCCTGGAAGAAATCCCAAGTAATCTTTTCTTTTGGCACAACTGCTACTAAAGTCTTCCACCAATGATAGGCGGAATCTTTAGAAGTGATACAGCACATTTTAAACACTCTTCCGGCGTCGAGCCAGAACTCCGCTTTCTCAGAATCATCAATGTTTGCTCTAAACTCTTCTGCACCTTGCTTCCTAATTTTATCGACCGGAGGCTTGTTCATTCTTACCAAATCCATGCCTTGGGGAGCTACGGGAACCGTCTGAGGTATGGGAGGGGGTGGAGGTTGAGCATTTGGATTCGCTTGAATAAACTCAGTATACCAGTTACTCATCATTTGGAGGAAGGCTTTCCGAGCCCCCTTTCCCTGTCCACATGTTTCAGATCTATTTTCTACTGGCGCGGTCCCTTGTGCGGGAGCCGGCGCGTTACTTTCAGCATCGTCAGCAGTGGCTCGGTTGGGATCCATTTACTATATAAAAAAATATTTTAAATTGTCAGGAGTCATCACACTATCACAATATATTTATGGCATGTATAGCTAGACTTTTACACACGCTATGTTAGTCCGAGAACCGACTAAACCATAGCTCTGATACTACTAAATATAACACCCCTCACCCAGGTCCGTCGTCGGAACAGGGTACGAGGCATTACCGGACATGATTCAAACTACTGTACAAAATTTAAAATGTCAAATCCTTATAAATTTAGAACTTTTTCCATACATAGTCGTCAATACCCATAAGCAAAATAATCATTTGTTATTACAAATAACAAAACAATTAAGCCTTCTATACATGCCATAATTCCCAAAATATTGTTTACAAAATACTAAAAGAAGGCTGATAGTGTGTATGGATCTCTGACAAGGCTGATAGTGTGTATGGATCTCTGACGATCACCGAATCCCGAGCTAGCTTGATGACACTATAGAACAAGGAAAAGAAAAGAGAGTAAGCATATAGCTTAGTAAGTAAGTATATAAATAATTAATAATGGATTTATTAAGTTTACAAAACAACACAATCAAATCTAAAATCAATTTCATCATTTATTCAAGTTTGGAGCAAGCTGTCTATTCGAGTCATAGTCACTAAATGATTTTTATCTGAAGCTACGAAACTCCAAATTAAGATCTGTAAATGTTTCCTGAAACTAGACTCATTTATTTTCTCACCATAAAATTTTCAGAATTTTTGATCTTGCCAGTTAGTACAGTTTATTCATTAAAGATTCCCTTGTTTTGCTGTTCAACTGCTCTGACCACTTTTCACTACGAACCAATTTTATCATTATACAGGATTCATATGATGATAAATTTTTTTCATTTGAAAATAGACTCATTAAGGATTTCAATAATATAACTTATACCCCATAATTATTTTTTTATAATTTGTAATGATTTTTCCAAGACAGAACAGGGGATCAAGTAACTATTCTGAACCAGTCTCACAAAAGTTTAAATATCTAAAAATATACAATTACTTTACTTTCTATGTTTCTTTTATATGAAAATAGACCCAATAAGCGTTAAATAAATATCTCATACAACTTATAATTCAATTTATACCTTTTTTGGTGATTTTTCAAATTCACGTCACTGCTGCTGTCCAAAACAGTTTTATTGTAAATTTTTGCTTTCTCTCACTTTAGTTGTATTCATTACTTACCTATAACAATCATTCAAATTTCCAATCACATATTGAGCATATTGCTCATACATTACACATACATATACATATACTTATCACTACAACATCTCACATAATTTCATTTAGTCAATTTTCCCGTTGACCGCTTCGGAATAATAACGAATATGCGGTGGTTTCACACACAACTCACCTTTGAAATCGAAGCTCTCTTGTACACATAGTGGCCTTCACCTAGTACCACTCATGTGACCTATTTCGATTGTACTCATAATTCTGGCTCTCTTGTACATATGGTGGCCTTCACTTAGCACCACTCATATGACCTAGCCTTCTCGTAGCTCTCTTGTACACATAGTGGCTCACACCATATACCACACATGTGACCTAGCTACATATAGCTTTCTTGTACACATGGCGTACTCTCGGTACTACACATGTGACCTAGCTACGTATAAGAAATCTCTTGTAGCTCTCTTGTGCACATAGTGGCCTACACTTAGTACCACTCATGGGACCTAGCTACATGCCAATTACATCTTTCGATTCCGACGGTTCAAACGGGAAATAACTCACTTTTTAACACTTTATTTCGTTCTTTCAATAGTCAATTATGATTCAAAAATCAGATACAATACATTAAACATGCTGAAATATAAAACGTCAATAAAAGTAATGAATTATTTACATACTACTTACCTCGGTGCAAAATATGGCGACATTTGCAATTTAGTCCTTAACTTTTCCTTTCCCTCGTTCAAGATCGATTCCATGTTCTTCTCGATCTATAATAACACATTTAGGTTATTTAATATTTACATTATTTAATTCAATCCAAAAATCACATTATGGAAAAATTTCGTTTTTGCCCCTAACTTTCACAAAATTATGATTTTGCCCCTAGGCTCGAAAATTAAACTTCATCCTATTTTCTTACATTTTAGGACATGCTGAACATTTTTCCCTTCTATGACAACATCAAATTCTCACTCTAACATGTACTTATGAACATTAGGTATTTTTACCGATTATGTCGTTTTACTCGTTTTTACATAAAATCGCTTAGCAAAAGTTGTTTAACATAATTTCAGCCTTCATATTCTATCATAAAACATCAAAGTAAACACATTTCACCTATGGGTATTTTTCCAAATATGAACCCTAGGTTAAAATATTGCTAGAATAAGCTAAACCGAGTTACCGGGATTCCAAAAACGTAAAGAACATGAAAAACGGGGCTTGGATTGACTTACTATGCAGCTTGGAAGCTTGGAAACCCTAGCTATGGAGTCCCCCCTTGAAGATTCGGCCTAAGGAAGAAGATGACAACATTTTTCCATCTTTTTCCCATTTAATTTCTTTCATTTGACATTTTACTAAAATACCCTTCATTAAAATTTTAGTTATTTCTACCCATGCATGTCCATTTTTGTCCATGAAAATATAATGGTCTAATTACCATTTAAGGACTTTTACTTTAGATATTCACTTTAATTTAATCCTTTAGCATCTAGAACTCTCATTTATCAACTTTTACAATTAAGCCCTAATAAGCAAATTAGACATGAAATTCATAAAATTTTCTATCGATACTCTAACACATGCATCCAATCAATCGGTAAATCATAAAAATTAATCAAAATAAACTTTTCTATCTTGGATTAGTGGTTTCGCAACCACTATTCCGTTTAGGCCCTATTTCGGGATGTTACAAATTCAGTCTCTTTAGTGTTCAACACAAAGGCAAGATAAGCCTCATACCCTTTCCTTAGGTACCTCTGAGTGGACATGGTTGATACCACTATCGGTGACCTATCCGGCTTATCCGATTCAACACGAATGTAATTACTATTTTCATCTCTCAACTCGATATGCTTCCTCCCACAATTCACAATTACACTGTGGGTAACTAACCAATCCATCCCGAGAATGACATCAAACTCGTCAAAGGGTAATAATATAAGATCGACCGAGAAACAATGACCCTTAATCATCATAGGGCACCTTTTGCAAACTCTATCAACCAACACACACTTGCCTAGGTGATTAGACACTCTTATGATGAATTCGGTAGACTCTATAGGCATGCTCATGCTAGAGACTAATTCCATGCATATGTATGAGTGGGTAGATCCTGGGTCGATTAAAGCTATTATATGAGTATTATGGAGAGAAAAGATACCCGTGATTACGTCGGGGGAAGATGCCTCTTCACGAGCACAGATGGCATATGTCCTCGCCGGTGCTCTACCCTCGACTCTAGCAGCTTGTTCTTTAGAAGGATTCTTGCTTCCCATCTCAATTCCCGGGTTTCTCAAAGGTCTTCTCCTAGTGGTACTTCCCGATCTTGCATTTTGAGGCTTTTCTTTTTCGTCTACCTCGGGACATTCTCCGATAAAGTGGTCTAAAGATCCACATCTGAAGCAAGCTTTCTCATTAGCTTGACACTCACCAGAATGGCGCCTGCCACACTGAGGGCATTCCGGTCTACTTGGTCGAATGTTGCCCACACTAGCAACTGATGTGTTTTGCCCTTTCAATCCTGAAAACTGCTTGCCTTTATCTCGAGTTGAAAACCCAGCTGAAGTGACTGATTGCGTAGTGAAATCCTTCGATTTCTTAGATGAGGTTTGGTGAGACTTGTTCAGCCGTCTCTTCCTCGAGTCACGAGACTCGTACTCAGCTCTTCTCTTCTCTTTAGCCAACTCCTCGGCTTTACAGGCCATATCCACCAATACTATAAACTCCTTTAATTCGAGAACTCCCACGTATAGGCGGATATCTTCATTCAACCCGTCCTCGAATCTCTTGCACATGATGGCTTCAGTAGACACGCAATCTCGCACATACTTGCTAAGCCTTACGAACTCCCGTTCGTAGTCAGTCACTGACATACGGCCTTGCTTCAGTTCCAAGAACTCCTTTATCTTGTGGTCGACGAACCTCTGGCTGATATATTTCTTCCGATATTCCTCTTGGAAGAATTCCCAATTAACTCTCTCCCTTGGCACCACCGAACCAGGGTGTTCCACCATCGGTAGGCTGAATCTCTCAGGAGAGACACTGCACACTTTAAGCACTCCTCAGGCGTGCAAGATAACTCATCAAATACCCAGATGGTATTCTCGAGTCAAAATTCCACTTTCTCCGGGTCGTCATCCTTATTTGACCGAAATTCCTCAGCTCCTTGCTTCTAGATCTTATCCACCAGAGGCCTTTCTCTTCTCACCACCTCAACTACCTGAGGGGCTACTGGAGCGGGTTGAGGAATTGGTGGGGGTGGAGGGGGTTGAGCGTTAGGATTTGCTCGGGTATACTCAGTATACCAATTGCTCATCATGTGAAGAAAGGCTTCTCGAGCCTCTTCTCCCTGACTCAAGGTCTCGAGTCTACTATTAGCTAGCGTGGTCCCTTGAGCGAGAGCCGGCGCATTACTCGCAGCATCATCAGCTGCAGTTCTGTCCAGATGAGAATCTATATACTACATAGAACACAATTTAATACGTCAGGAGTCATCACACTATCATTACTCAGACGCTCTTACATATGGCATGTATAGCTAGACTCGTACTTACGCTACGTTAGTCCTAGAATCAACTAAACTGTAGCTCTGATACTAATAAATGTAACACCCCTTGCCCGTATCCGAATCGGAATAGGGTTCGAGGCATTACATAGCTAATCTTGCTTAAACATATAAAATAGGGTTATAAAATTTCGTTTAACTCTATCGCTCGCACATATCCGACCTAGGAGGCCCTAAATATACTTCCAAGTAGTATCGAAATTTATCCAGGAACTTTCACGAGTTCGATAAACTTTTTAATAAAACAGGGGCCACACGCCCGTGTAGGCCTAGGGACACGCCCATGTGCCCCTAAGGCATGCCCGTGTTTCCCACCCGAGGTCGACACTGACTAATTTCACACGGCCTTGACACGCCCGTGTCACTACCCCATGTGCCATACCTTGGTATTCTGACTTATCCACATGGCTTATACACATGCCCGTGTACCCACGTGCAAGGTGCAGACTTCACACGACCTGGGTGCACGCCCATTTCCTAGCCGTGCCTCCCATACGGCCTAGACCCACGCCCGTGTGTCTAGCTAAGTGAGCAATTAGCAGGCTATATACCAAGCTCTTGCCACCTCAGAATGCAGACATACCTACTTCTACTCAAATAATACAATTCCTATCCCAAAAGCAAGTCTAAGGACTTATTTCCAACATGCAAGATCATTAAAGGGACATACACTTCATGAATTTCATCTTCATTGAATAAAAGAGTTTGCCAAGTATTTGCCTAACTCATAAGGCCATTTACAAAATGACTTACATAGCCAACACTTTGACTAACAATTACAACTTAACAAAATACTCCAATCCTATACATGCCATACTCAAAATAAGTCCGAAATTGTTATACCAAAGTGCTGTCGATAGTGTGATTTCCAAACTCCTACGGCCACAATCCTCGAGTTACCATGGCAATACTATAAGAAAGAAGGGCAATGAAAAAGGGGTAAGCATAAAGCTTAGTAAGTTGCATGGAAATAAATAGCAATATTAATGCTCATAAAATGAACTGTCCACGGTATTAGCTAACCGTACACAAGTCAAGGCTTCTTGTCAATACTTACTTCTAATTGCCCTTATCTAGCACATACCGTGCCACGTGTCGAAACCGATTCTTCGTGACTCATTCACGAGTACCTGTATTCACTCATTCACATGACTTAAATATCCTTCACATTTTTACTTCTAAATTCATCTACTTATCCCACTACTCACAAGGGATAGTCAAAGGCGTGTGTTTATCATCACTACTGTAAGTATAAAGCCATTGCCACATCCTCGAGGTGGTCTTATATGGAGTCTCCCCTGGATGCCAATGCCATATCCCGGATATGGTCTTATATGGGATTACCTCTAGGTGCCAATGCCATATCCCGGATATGGTCTTATATGGGATTACCCCTCATGTATCGATGCCATATCCCGGATATGGTCTTATACGATTTCCATATTCATTACCGAAGCCATATCCCGGATATTGTCTTATACGGGATTTCAACTCGGTGCCGAGGCCATGTC
Source organism: Gossypium australe (assembly GCA_005393395.2). Classification (NCBI taxonomy): domain Eukaryota; kingdom Viridiplantae; phylum Streptophyta; class Magnoliopsida; order Malvales; family Malvaceae; genus Gossypium; species Gossypium australe. Next base: position 43,084,504 of record CM016621.1, read on the forward strand.
CCGGACATGGTCTTACACAGGACCTTATTTATTTCACATTTCAATGATAGCATTTCTATAATCAATATGGCCCATTAGGACTCCAACATCTCATTCACATGCATCATGCTTCAATATAATGTCAAACGTTTTTCAACATGCTAATATGAATGTTGTTTAAATCACATACAACTTACATCGTTTTTTCCAAAATGAGCTAGTTCTTCGGTTCAGTCCAAGACTTTATTCTTTCCCCGATCAAGGCAGATTCTCGACTCCTCTTGCTCTATAATAGAAAATTAGCTCATTTTAATCACTACATTAATAAAAGCATTTCAAACATCATACTTCGACAAAATTACTAATTTGCCCTTAGACTTTGGCAAAATGACCTTTTTGCCCCTAGGCTTAGAAATAAATTCTAATCACGTTTCTACCTTCAACAAGCCTAGGTAAACATTTAATGCTCTTAAAGCTATCATCAAGAATCAATATTTCACATACTTACTACAAAATTTGTAACCTTTTCATCAAGGTCCCATTTGGTGTTTTCATGCTAACACCTTTCACAAAAGTTGTTCATCTAACAACTAGGACGCAATTTCTTCCATAAAAATGCAGCAAATGACAATGGAGGCTCTCATGGTAAAACTCTAAACTCTTCACCATATTGCACATTAGTCCCCTCATATGAAAGCTTAAGCTTTAGGGGTCTCAAAAGTACAATTTTCTTCAAGAAAGATCATTAAAATCACTTACTAGCAAAGAAAGAAGCTTGCTGAAAATTTGAGCTCTCAAACCTCTTAGATTGCTGCCAATTTTTGGTGGAGAAGAATAGAGAAAAAGATGATATCTTCTTTTTCTTTATTTTAATATACGTTTATACGTTGGAGTCCTCGAACTAAAAGAATTTGTAGTGTTGGTAGATAGAGCCTGTAAGGCTGAAGAGTTTGCTAAAAAGAAAAGAAGAGCTGAGATTGAGTCTCGTGACTCAAGGAAAAGACAACTGAACAAGTCACTCCAATCCTCATCTAAGAAATCGAGGGATTTCGCTACTCGATTAGCCACTTTAGTCGGGTTTTCAAACCGAAGTAAGGGAAAACAAATTTCTAGGTCTAAAACGCAGACCACATCAGTTGCTAGTGTCGGCAATGCCCAACAGAGTAGACCGGGGTGCCCGCAGTGTGGTAGACGCCATTATGGTGAGTGCCGAGCAAATGAGAAGGCTTGTTTTAGATGCGGGTCCTTAGACCACTTTATCAGAGATTGCCTCGAGGTGGGCGAGAAAGAGAAGTCTCAAAATGCAAGACCGGGAAGTGCTGCTAGAGGAAGACCCCAGAAAAACCCGGGAAATGAAATGGGTAACAAGAATCCACCCAGAGAGCAGACTGCAAGAATCGTGGGTAGAGCACTGTCGAGAACGTATGCCAGGCATCTTCCCTCGACGTAATCACGGGTACATTTCTTTATGATACTCGTGTTATAGCTTTAACTGATCCAGGATCTACCCACTCATACATATGCATGAAATTAGTCTCTAGCATCAGCATGCCTATAGGGTACTGAATTTGTAATAAGAGTGTCTAATCCCCTAAGCAAGTATGTGTTGGTTGATAGAGTTTGCAAAGGTTGCCCTTTGATGATTAGGGGTCATTGTTTCCCAGTTGATCTTATGTTATTGCCATTTGCCGAGTTCGATTTCATCCTTGAGATGGATTGGTTAGCTACTCATGGTGTGATAGTAAATTGTGGGAGAAAGTTTATTGAGTTAAAATGTGAAAATGGGGATCTTATTCGTGTTGAATCAGTTGAGCAAGACAGATTGCTAGCAGTGATATCTTCATTGTTGACTCAGAAGTATTTAAGAAAAGGGTACGAAGCTTACCTTGCCTTTGTGATGAATACTAAAAAGACTGAATTGAGAATTGAGTCGGTACCCATAGTATGCGAGTATCTAGATGTTTTCTCGAAGGAATTGCCAAGGTTACCTCCGGTTAGAGAGATTGAATTCGAGATTGAGCTAGCCCCGGGTACCGCCTCTATTTCTATTGGTCCATATAGAAAGGCTCCAACTGAACTAAGAGAGTTGAAAGCACAGTTGCAAGAGCTAACGGATAAAGGTTTCGCAAGATTGAGTTTTTCTCCGTGGGGTGCTCCCGTTTTATTTGTGAAGAAGAAAGATGGTTCTATGAGATTATGCATAGATTATCGGCAACTCAACAAGATAACTGTGAAGAACAAGTACCCGTTGCAAGAAACAAGATAACTGTGAAGAACAAGTTCCCGTTGCCAAGAATCGATGATTTATTTGATCCATTAAAGGGAGCCACGATGTTTTCCAAGATATATTTGAGGTCCAGGTATTATCAGCTGAGAGTCAAGGACTCGGATGTACCGAAAACCGTATTTAAGACTAGGTATGGCCACTATGAATTTTTGGTCATGCCTTTTGGTCTAATGAATGCCGCTGCCGTTTTCATGGACTTGATGAACCGCATTTTTCAGCCATACTTGGATAAGTTTATAGTGGTCTTCATCGATGACATCCTGATCTACTCTCGGGATGAGAATGGACATGTCGAGCATTTGAGTATGGTTCTGCAAATTTTGAGAGAAAAAAATTGTATGCCAAGTTTAGCAAGAGCGAATTTTGGCTTAAGGAAGTAGGATTTTTGGGGCACATTGTCTCGAGAGATGGAATTAGTGTCGACTCGAGAAAAATTTCAGTAATTGTTGATTGGAAACCGCCGAGGAGCTTAACTGAAATAAGGAGTTTTCTAAGCCTAGCCGACTATTATAGGCGTTTTGTCAAGGGGTTTTCCATGATAGCTACTCCAATGACAAGATTATTTCAAAAATACGCGAATTTTGATTGGACAGAAAGTGTCAACAGAGTTTTGAGAAACTGAAGACGCTATTGACTGAGGCTCCTGTTTTGGTGCAACCTGAACCTGGAAGAGAATTTGTGGTTTACAGTGATGCATCCCTGAATGGATTGGGTTGTGTACTTATGCAAGAGGGCAAGGTGATTGCTTATGCCTCTAGGCAATCAAAGCCACATGAGAAGAATTACCCGACTTATGACTTGGAGTTAACTGCAATTGTATTTGCATTGAAGATTTGGAGACACCATTTATATGGTGAAAAGTGTTGGATTTTTACCGACCATAAAAGCCTAAAATATTTGATGACTCAAAAGGATTTGAATTTAAGGCAACGAAGATGGTTGGAACTGATTAAGGATTATGAGTTAGTGATTGACTACCATCCAAGAAAGGCGAACGTAGTAGCCGATGCTTTGAGCAGAAAATCATTTTTCGCGCTGAGAGTCATGAGTAATCAGATGGCTTTGTTAGATGACGGTTCCATTTTAGCCGAGTTGAGGGCTAGACCATTGTTTCTTCAAGAGATTTGTGAAGCGCAGAAAGAGGATAGCGAACTACAAGCCAAAAGAGTTTTATGCGAGTCCAATGCTGCATCAAACTTTCAGGTAAGTCCAGATGGATTCTTAACGTTTTGAGATGGGGTCTGTGCACATAGCAGATGTTTAACTGTGCACCCAGGCAGCACGAAGATGTACAATGACTTGAGGAAGTGGTATTGGTGGCCTAGTATGAATAAGGACATTTTCGAGTTTGTATCGAGATGTCTGATTTGTCAACAAGTGAAGGTTGAACACCAAGTACCTTCGGGTCTACTTCAGCCCATTATGGTGCCTGAGTGGAAGTGAGACCGTATTACCATGGACTTTATGGCGGGTTTACCGTTGACTCCTAAAAAGAAAGATGCTATGTGGATCATAGTCGATAGGCTCACGAAGTCGGCCCATTATATACCAGTGCGCGTCGATTATTCACTTGATAAACTGGCGAACTTGTACGTGTCAGAGATAGTAAGACTTCATGGTGTACCATTGTCGATCATTTCGGATAAAGATCCGAGATTCACGTCACAGTTTTAGAAAAAGCTACAAGAAGCCTTAGGCACAAAATTGAGTTTTAGTACAGCCTTCCATCTACAAATCGACGGGCAGTTGGAAAGAGTAATTCAGATACTCGAAGACATGCTTCGATGTTGTATCTTGGAATTTCATGGTAATTAGGAGAAATACTTACCGTTGATGGAATTTGCCTACAACAACAGTTTCCAGTCAAGTTTGAAAATGGCGCCTTATGAGGCATTGTACAGGCGTAAGTGCCGAATGCCCTTGTATTACACAGAACTCAGAGAGAAACAGATACACGGGGTCGATTTGATTAAGGAAACTGAAGAAAAAGTAAAGGTGATACGCGAGGGTCTGAAAGCGACCTTAGATAGACAAAAGTCCTACTTGGATTTAAAAAGGAAAGAGATTGAATTCCAAGTCGGTGATAAAGTGTTTCTAAAAGTATCACCATGGAGGAAGGTCCTCAGATTTGGCAGGAAAGGCAAATTAAGTCCGCGTTATATCGGACCTTACGAAGTTACCGAGAGGATAGGATCGGTAGCTTACCGGTTGGCCTTGCCACCTGAGCTGGAAAAAATTCATGATGTCTTTCGCGTATCCATGTTGCACCGATACTGTTCAGACCCTTCACATATCATAGTACCTACACAGGTAGAGATACAACAGGATTTTACTTAAGGGGAATAGCCGGTTAAAATTTTGGCGCGAGAGGTCAAACAGTTAAGAACCAAAAGTATAGCCCTTGTGAAAGTACTATGGCAAAGGCACGGAATAGAAAAGTCTACATAGGAGCCTGAAGAGACTATGAGAAACCAATATCCCAACCTTTTCACCGGTAAGATTTTCGGGGACGAAAATCCTTAAGGGGGAGAATTGTAACAGCCCAATTTAGGGGCTAGTCAGAATAGTGATCTCGAGATCACTAATCCGAGGTTAGAGAAAAATTATTTCCATGATATTTTTATGAGTTACAGTGTGATGCTATAAGTGTATAAAAATTTTGGTGCTTTAATTTTATCGATTTCTTGCTTAATCGCAAAAAAAGGACTAAATCGCATAAAGTGCGAAAGTTCTATTTTATAAGCTAAAGGTACCAAATAGCCATAGATTGCAAATTGGAGGTCTTTAAAAGGAAATTAGCCCCATGGTAAATAGTTGGCCGACCATAGGGGATCATAGGAGACAAAGATGGACAAATTAGTCAAAGTTGGTAAAAGTTGGTGACTAAATTGATTTGTACTAATAAAATAAAGAAGAGAAAAATATCATCTTTTTCTCTCTTCTTCTCCACCGAAAATTTGCAGCCAAATAGGGGTTTTACAAGCTCAAAATTTCAGTAAACTCTTCTCCTTACTAGTAAGTGATTTTAATGGCTTTTCTTGATGATAGTTGTACTTTTGGGACCCCTAAAGCTTAAGCTTTCTAATGAGGGGACTAATTTGTAATATGGTGAAGAGTTTCAAAATTTTCCATGAGAGCTTTCATTATTAATTGCTGCATTTTTATGAAAGAAAATGAGTCTTGGTTGTGAGATGAATAACTTTTGTGAAAGATGGTGCCTTGAAAACACCTAATTGAACTTTGTTGTAAAGGTTATAAAGTTTGTAGTAAATGTGTGAAATTTTGGTTTTTGATGATAGCCATAAGAGAATTAAATGTTCACCTAGGCTTGTTGAAGGTAGAAACATTATTAGAATTGATTTTCGAGCCTAGGGGTAAAATGGTCGTTTTACCAAAGCCTTAGGGAAAAATAATAATTTTGCCAAAGCATGATTATTAAAATGCTTTTATTAATGTGATGATTGAAACGAGTTAATTTGCTATTATAGAGCAAGAAGAACCAAGAGTTTACCTCGATCGGGGAAAGAACAAAGTCTCGGACTAGATCGACGATCCAGCTTATTTTGAAATCGAGGTAAGTTTGTATGTGATAATTTCAACGTTATGTTAGCACGTTTGGGAATATTTGGTATTATATTGATACATGATGTTCTACTAAATTGAGTATTTGATGTTTAATGAGTAAGTTGAGATGTTGAAATCCTAGTGCACTATAATGAATATAAAAATGCTATCATCGAGACATGAAATGGAGAAGGTCCCATATAAGACCATGTCTGGGACATGGCCTCGGCACCGAATTAAGAACCGTATAAGACCATATTCGAGATATGGCTTCGGTATTGAATATGAGAATCGTATAAGACCATATTTGGGATATGGCATCGATACTTGATGTGAGAATCGTATAAGACCATATCCGAGATATGGCATCGATACTTGATGTGAGATTTCCGTATAAGACCATATCCGGGATATGGCATCGGCACTCAGAGGTGACCCCATGTAAGACCACATTTAGGGTGTGGCATTGGCCTTGTACTTATATTAATGACCATGAAAATGCGTCTTTGAGTATCCCTGATGATTAATTGGATAAACAGATGAGTTTGGAAATAGAAATGAGATTAGTACTAAAGACATGTAAATGAGTGAATACAGGTATTCATGAATGATTCACGAAGAAATAATTATGACATGTGGCATGGTATGTGATAAATAAGGGCAAGTATGAGTAAGTAGGGCAAGAAGCCTATAACCTTATGTATGGTTAATTAATGCCATGAATGGATTTTATCATGAGCTTATTGTTGTTATTTATTTCCATGCAAACTTACTAAGCTTTATGCTTACCCCTTTTCATTACCCTTTTTCCCTTGTAGTATTGCTAAGATAACTCGAGGAACGTGGAAGTCGGGGTTTGGAATTCAAACTATCGGCATCACTTTGGTATAACAATTTAGACTTATTTTGAGTATGGCATGTATAGGACTTGGGTATTTTGTTAGGTCGCACTTGTTAGCCAAAGTGTTGGCTATGTATGTTATTAAAGTCATTTTGTATATGGTCATTAAAGTTCGGCCAATACTTGGCAAATTCTTATGTTTAATGAAGATAAATTTAAGAAGTTTATGCTTGTGTGAATGTTTGAATTGAGTTCTTGGATGTGCCTTTGGGTTATGAGTTATGTTGAGATGAGTTGGAATAAGCATGTTTGCTATGCAGGGTGGCATTTGGCTTGGAAAATAGCGTTTTTAATTTCCACACGGGTAGACGCACGGGGCGTGTGTCTAGGCCGTGTGAGACACACGGTCGGCCCCATGGGCGTGTCGATTGGCCGTGTGTCCCCTTGCATGCTAGGCTTGTAAGTCAGTATGCTCAGTAGTAAACACACATGCAGAGACACGGTCGTGTGTCTCAGCCATGTGGGAGGCATGGCCTTGGACATGGGCGTGTGGCCAGGCTGTGTGAAGTCTACACTTTAAATGTGGAATTTAATTCGACACATGGTCTAAGGACAGGGGCGTGTGCCTTGGTCGTGTAACCATAGTGGGATGATGACGTCATAAACAGAATGCCAAGGTTTTGGCACACGGGCTAAGACACGAGCATGTTGAGGCTGTGTGAGGGACACGGGCTAGGGACACGGGCTTGTGTCCAGCCGTGTGAAATAAATCAGCATCGACCACGGGTGAAAGACACGGGCGTGTGGCCCCTGTTTTGATGAAGAATTTTTGTAACACTCCTAACCCGTATCCGTCACCGGATTAGGGTTAAGAGGCATTACCAGACAAACAGAATCTTTTACGAACATTTCATAATATAATTCAACCAATAGGATCAAAGTGTCCCTTAAATAGGTCTTCGAGACCTTTAACATGCTTTAGAATAGAGTCGAGACTAAACCGAACACGTACGAAAATCCTCGGAAATTTAAAAATTTTTCAAAGTTACAGAGGTGTATAAGACCATATCCGGGATATGGCATCGATACTTAATGTGAGAATCGTGTAAGACCATATCCGGGATATGGCATTGTATAAGACCAATAGGATCGTATAAGACACGCCCGTGTGCCTAAGCCATGTCAAAACGGGGCATACATACTGACTTGTCCACACGGCCGTGGACACGCCCCGTGTGCCTCACCCGTGGTCGCTACTGACTTGCACCACACGGCCAGTCATACACCCGTGTGTCCAGCCCGTGGTCGAGTCTGACTTGTTTCGAATTTCAACCACGAGGGACACGGTCGAGCCATACGCCCGTGTGCTCAACCGTGTGGGCAATTATAGGCCATTTTAAAGGCCAAATTGCCACCCATATATTGGGTTATCCCTACAAGCACATACAAGTATATTTCTAAATACAATTGGCAACCAAAAACACAACAAATGGTCATCATATTATCCTATTCAATCTCATTTCTAAGCATACCAACTTATATGCCAATTAGCTTAACTAATTCACAAATAAACTAAACATGATTCATCCACAACCTACCACTTCACAATAACCATTGTTCATCAAACACATATACTCATTTTGCATCAATAAACTTACCATTACCTTGACTATTTCATAACCATGGAATCATACCAAAACCAAATATCATAAGCAAGACTCTTCATTCATTACACAACCATTTAACTAGCCATATCACATGGCTAAGCACATGTTTCAAACATAACTCAAGGTAACTAGCCTATACATGGCATACTTTAGTATATACATTTTCAAAAGGGTACCAAAATAAGATTGAGTAGTGTGATGACGATCCTTGACGATTCCCCGAGCCTTCAGTTGACGACCTATAAAACAGAGCAAACACACACAAAGTAAGCTTTCAAAAGCTTAGTAAGCCATATACAAATAAACTTAACATAAAAAGCACATAGCCACTTTGATACAATGACATTAATGTTTCTCATTTGCAAATTCATCACATATCCTTTGGCTTATTTGTTTAGCCATTACTTACCCACATTTCATAGCTCAAAATATCACTTTACTCATTGCTTATTCAAGCATGTATCATATATTATATCATCAAAACTATACACATATTCACTTTAGTAAGCTCATATAAACACTTACCTTTCATACACATACATAGTGTACTTTTCAAATGTACCTGAATCGTTTATACATTTCACATAGTCTCTCTTTTCTCGGATTTGCCCGTTGAACCGTTTGGAACTAAATAGGATACTCAGAGTACTTGGAATAATCGTACAATGTCAGCTTCCTAGACATTGTCTTATATTACTCAGATATCGATGCCACTGTCCCAGACAGGGTCTTACATGAATCAAATACGATGCCAATGCCCCAGAAATGGTCTTACACGAAATCTCGAATCAACGCCAACGTCCTAGATGTGGTCTTACATGAGCTCACATATCTGAAACCTATGTGATAATATATATAATCCTATCTATTCCTAGGTTCGTACGGGGTTTCTCGGACTTTGTTATACTATTGATTCTTCCTCGGTTTTCATGTACTTGTCATCTCATATACATTCATCATGATAAATTTTTCATATGAACATACATATATCAATGTAAATACATTTATTTATATATAGACTTACCTCGGATTTGGATAAACGGAAATGAACTCGTCTACTCAATTACTTTCGACTTTCCTCGATCTAAATCCATTTTCTTCGGTTCTTGATCTAAACATGTTAAAATTTAATCCATTTATTCACCAATTCATCCAATTCAACCCAAAGACACATATTTAGGGCAATTTACGAATTAACCCTCACATTTTGACATTTTGACATTTTAATCCCTATTTCACAAATTCACAAAATACACATAATTTCATATCACCCATGCTTAGCCGAATGTTCACTATGATCATTCCAATCTATACATTTCATTTTTTTCACAATTTAGTCCTTCAAAATATTATTTTCTCAATTAAGTCCAAATTACTCAAAATAACCAAAAACTCAAAGACAAACTGTGTTAATCAAACACATATCTTTCATAATTCATCATCAAACATCACAAAACTCATGGATTCATCAATGGCATATTTCAAAATCTTCATCAGTTCACAAAATTAAGACATGGGTTTTGAAGAACACGAAGTAACGATTACAAAAACGTAGAAATTATCAAAAACCGAGTAAAAAACATACCTTAATTTTTGCTTCTAGCTAGCCGAATATTCAAAGTTCAAAAACTTTGCTTCTTTTTCTTATTTTCAGTGGATGAACACCATGAAAATGGCCACCATGTTGTTTTTATTTTAGTTTAATAACATTATTATACATTTTACTATTATAACCTTAATGAAATTAATTAGAAAACCATATATCACACGGCCTACCCACACGGGCGTATGACCTCTGTAACTTTGAAAAATGTTTGATTTTTGGAAAAATTTTGTATGTGCTCGGTTTAGTCCAAACTCCTTCCTAATGCATGATTAAGGTCCCGTAGACGTATTAAAGGGACTTTAAGTATTTGATTTGTTATAATATGATGATAATGTAATAATGTTTGAGAAATGTTTGTATATGTTCCCTTATGTTTGGTAATGCTTCTTAACCCTAGACCGGCGATAGTTACGGGTTAGGGGTGTTACACTTCACACTTTCCCTTACATTATCAATTACATCTTCATTTTCGGAAAGACCATCATGCACCAATAGATTCAAGATGTGTGTACAACAACGGACATAAAACAATTTCCCATTCAAATGAAGCGTTTTTTTTTATGAAAGGAAAGGCTATCTTTCAATATCCTTATAGCTACATCATTGTAAGAAGCATTGTCCACGGAAATTGAGCATATTTTTCCTTCAATACCCAATCTTGTAATCATTTGTACAATACGTCATATACAACACCTATACGGAGGAGGCACATCAACAAAGTTCAAAACTCTTTTTTGCAAATTCCAATCCATCCACAAAATGAGCTGTCAAGACCATGTATTGAATCTTTTAACTAAACTTCCACATATCAGTTGTAATGCTAATCTTATCCATTGTCTTTAACAACCCTTTTAACCTCTTCTTCTCAACCTCATAACTTGTCCAACAATCAGATTTGGCTGTAGCACGAGAAATTCTTACATAGTGAGGACTTGCAGTTTTCATAAACAAAATGAATAACTCATACTTAGTAAATGCAAGAGGAAACTCATGAACCTTTATCATGTGAGAAACAACTTCCTTGATCTTTGCTTGGTCATATGTCCAAGTCTGGATACCAATCGCATTGTCAGATCTAGGTGCTTGCGATGGTAGAAAAAGATTACCTTGTCCCTTTAAAGATACTTGACGTTTCACACAACCATCTAAATTCATTTTATATTTTCTAGTTGTACCATCCTAGTTCTTAGCAAGTTTAATCTTACAGTGATTACACTGCACTTTTTCGGTCCCATCAGCAAGCTTAACTATGGTCAGTTCTTGCCAAACAATTTATGTATTCTTTTTATTTCTCCTCGTATAAGTGGCAACTTCAATATCATTCAAACACTCATCCTTCTCAAGGTTTAGTCTTTCATGAGTAGTATCTCGAGCATTGGAAATTTCATTTCCTTCAATGACAACCATCGGTGATGAAGAATCAATACACAGATAGAAATAATGACCTTGTTTCGAGTTATAAGACATACATAAAAATTAAAACTTAAATCATTATTAATAGATAACAACAAATCTAATAAACAAGTTATATACAAGCAATAATACACATAGGCTAAACAAGTAATATCTCATAAAGCTAAATTTGAATATAATAATAGAAAAATAATAGTTACGAAATTATAATTCCAACTTAAAAAGTCTCAATATTAATTTATACTAAAGTAAATTGATTAAACAAGATAAAAGATAATGGTGTACCACAAATAAAGATCTGAAAATGTCTCCCTAGAACTCTTTACGGCCTCCCCGAACATCAATTTTGGAGAGACTATTAGAAAGAGTCGAATCTTAGGAGGATATGCATATTGCTAACATATGAAACAAAAAAGGAAAAGAAAACTCTTTTGCATACCGTTGGGAAATAAAAATCGAGTATTTGTGATGACTGAAGAAGTTGAACGATGAAATCTATTAAGAGATGTAACAAATTCTTGAGTTGAAGATGAAATTAAGTCGAATCCAAGTTGAATCAATCTTGACTTCTCACTTTCTTATTTTTGGCCGAGAGAGAAAGTAAAGTAAAAAGGAAAGAGATTTACACAAAATAAAAAAAAATCAAAATGCATTGTACCAAAAAATATAAGAAAAAGAAAGAGTACTTTAATTTGAATTTTTAGTCATAAAGAAAGAAAGTGTATGACAGCTAAGGCTTTTTGAAATTATATTTTTAGTTTTTCTTCCATTACTTTTAAGTTTTATATTATTGTTTGTTTCAATCGAATAAAAAATTTAGAGCACACTACCCATAACTTGTTTTGTCAAATTATCAATAGTGATTGCAAATATAATATATATTTCCTAGATTAATGAGTTGAAATGCAAATATAAAAATAGAGAGAGATATTATTTTAATATTTTTATAGTAAAATATCATTAATAAATAAGTCATAATCGAGTCAATAAATGAGCTAATAAATGAGCTTATTCGTGAACATAAATGAATCGAACACACCTCCGTTCATGTTCGTTCGTTTATTAACTGAACATAAAAATTTTGTTCATACTTGTTTATATAGCTTAATAAACAAACATAAACGAACGTTATATGAATGGTTCATGAACAGTTCATCGAACGTTCTGTTCATCTACACCTCTACACAATGATTATGCATAAAGAAGGGAGTCCGCAGATTGAACCTTCCTTTAGTGCAAACTCTCAAAGTATCAACAAAGTGAATTGTGGCTGGTCGCTTGAACCATCACTCTAAAAGTCAATACCAAAAAATTTTCACACATAACCGTAAAGTATTAGACTAAGAGTTTATTTGTTTTAACACTGTTATCGCCCTGTACTCATCCCGTTTCATAAACATGTACGAGAGAAAACCATAAAGAAATCTCATTGAAGCGACACCACTTCATGTCTATATAGGTGGATTTCATGACAATTAATGCCCATCCATTAAGAGTAAAACTCATTATCGTAAAACATAAATGCTAAATTCTGATTCTTAGTGCATGTTGTCATTTAATAATTTGTTATTACCCTCTGAACCTCGAAACTAACTTTTGGCTAAAACAAGGTAGGGTTTCCATTATCAATGACGCGAATAGAATGATTTTAATCCCATTTTAGTAGTGGTACTCTTAACCAAATCCCTTGAGAAACCTTTTGTCAATGGATCCACTAAATTGTCAATTGACTTAACATATGTAACAATTATCACACCGTCCCTAGTCAATTGTCTCACATACTCATGTCTCAAACTTATATGTCTAGACTTTCCATTGTACACCTTATTGTACGCTTGAGACATGGTGGATTCACTATCATAATATATGGCAATGGTGAACCTACTTTGTGGCCACAACTTTATATCTAGCAAGAGATCTTTTAGTCATTTTGCTTCCTTGCCAGTAGCCACCAAGGCTATAAATTTAGCCTCCATAGTTGAATGTGAGATGAAAGTTTGTTTCTTGGAGGCCCAACTAGTGGCTCCACCTCTGATCATAAAAATTCACCCTGTTGTTGACTTATTGTCACTTAGACTTGTAATCCAACTTGCATTCAAGTAACCTTCTAGTACCACGGGATAATCACTATAGAATAATCCCAATTATTTTTTCTTAAGATAACCAAAAATCCTACAAATTTCTTTCCAATGATCGGTACTAGGACAATTTGTAAATCTCATCAATTTGCACATAGCAAATGTGATATCGGGTCTAGTGCAATTCATTGCAAACAATAAACTTCCAATTGTGCTGACGTACACAAGTTGCACTATAGCCCTATCATTATTCTTATTTAACTTGAAGTTCGAACCGTATGGAGTGTTTGAGTCTTTGATATTCAACTGTTTGAAGTTTTCCAGTACTCTCTCGATATCATGAGATTGGCTCAGTGCAAAGCCCTTTTCATGCTTTTGTACATTTATACCTAGAATTTTATCTACCTCGTTGAGATCCTTCATCTTAAAATTTTAAGCTAGATACTCTTTGCTCTCGCGAATACCTTCCATGTTCGTCCCAAAAATCAACAAATCGTCTACATAGAGACAAACAATTGCACCATACCTATTGGTGAATTTAGTGTTAATACATTTATCTGCACCATTATTTAATATGAAATGATAACCAAGTCAAATTTCTCATGCCACTATTTAGGCGCTTGTTTTAAACCATATAATGACTTTAACAACTTCCACACCTTATGTTCATTCTTTTTCGAGATCACCATTAAAAAAAGTCGTCTTAACATTCATTTGATGTACATGTAATTTATGGATAGATATAAGTGTCATAAGAATTCAAATGGAAGTCATCATAGCCTTTATTGTATAGGTGTCAAAATGATCTAAGCCTTCCTTTTGCCTAAATGCTTTAGCCACCAACATAGCCTTAAAGGTTGGGGAACCTTCTATTGGAGTATTCTTCCTTTTAAACACCCATTTACACTCGATAGGCTTCGATCCTTGAGAAGATAAACTAGAATCCAAGTATTGTTGGACACTATTGAATCCATTTCATCATTGACCGCCTCTTTCCAAAATGGCGCATCCTTAAAAGTCGTGATTTCACCATAGGATTGTGGATCAGCATCCACATTAAACATTGTGGGAATTTTCCTAATTATGTATTCTTTATTTCCCTTAACAAGAAATGCTAGAGATTGTGAGGAAATGAAATAGGGACCAAATTCCTTTACTTTTCTTACTTTTTGACCTTCCTCGACTCTGTATCCTTATTGTCACAAAGGCTTCTCTTGGTTTGATCACTTGATATCCTTGGTTGATATTCTTTTTTCGAAGCGGTTGAATCATTAAAAAAATCATTTTTAATGAATACAACATCTCTTATTTCTTATCGTATTTGACACTAAGTCAATAACACGAAAAACCTTAGAGTGTTAGGCATATCCAACGAATATGATAAACCATAATATATACATATTTTAATCCCACATTTTGCATACTTTTGGATGATTTATCCCTTGAATTGTGGAATTTGATGCTCCTAATCCTTTAATTTCATGCTTTATACTTAGGAGAGCATAGGAGGATAAAAAGAACGAGAAACGGGCCAAAAATGGCCTGGAGTTCTCCACACGATCGTGCTAATTTAGCAGACTCAAACACGGTCCTGGGCTCGATTCACAAGGGCGTGTGCCATGAGCGTGTCCCTACCGTGACCTGCTTTAATTCCACTCGAAAAAGGATACTTGGAGGCAAAGAAAGACATTCTGAAAGCCTATATAAACACCCTAAGTGTAACCTAAACAGGGGAGTTGGACAGAGGTCGACAGAAGTTTGACAGAAGGCCTCTGTCAGGGTTCTTTTGATTGGAGCAAAGCCAGAGAGGGCTGAATACAGGGGATTACTCCAAGAAAGCCAGTTGATCTATCTCAGAAGTAGGAATCACGCTCAAGATTGAAGATTTTCCCTTCAATTTCCTTCAGGGGGTTTTAGGGTTTTCTTTATGTTTTGCTATTTAATTTTTTCTGAGATGTATTCTTTTATAATTATGAACTAAACCCTTCAAATACCTGAGGGGGATGAAACCTAAGACGGATCTTGTTATTGTTTTCTGAACTGTATGATAAATACTTGATTTGTTCTTAATTATGGGTTCTTAATTCTTGCTTTAATATTTTAGGATATTGATTCAAGCATTGGTGTGCTTATTCAGAGGAGAAAAAGTCCCTGTTTAAGAGTAGATCTAGCATAGTTAAGCGGAGTTGATCGCACTCCTAGAAATTGGATGATGAAAATCTACCGGATTAGGGTCAAACCTAATACGGGAGTCCATAGATTGAATTAATGCAACACTAGGGGTTTTAATTAGAAAGAAATTTCAATTAATCAACCTTGGGTTAGACGTTAGTAGCCTTGAAAGAGGTATTAATATAAATTAGTGAATCCTACGGATCAAGTCAAGTGAATAAATCATCTGGTTTAGAGTTAAATAACAAGTGAAGTCTAGGTGGATTCTTCCTCGGGTATTGTCTTAATCAATTGGTTTTCTCAGAAGTATTTTCCCAATTCATTCTCTGAGTCTTGGCATCCTTAGCTTAGTAATTAGTTAGATAAACATTAAATCCCTTTTATTTTAGGCTAAATAATAGAAAGAAAGTCAGTACTAGTACTTTTGGTTACCTTGGGTTCGACATTCCGGCCTTGCCACTAAGCTATACTACTGTTCGACAGGTGCGCTTGCCTCAATCGTGGTGATAGTTAGTTTCTAGGTTTGATCATTCATTATATAAATATTAAGACTTTCAGACACACGATCAGAATACACTCTTGACGACTCTTGGTCCTAACTTTATTCTCTATTGGTTGAGAACTCTATAGTAACAACCCATTTTTTAGTGAAATCGAAATAATGGTTTCGGGACCTTAAATCTGACCCAAATAAAGTTTATTTTTATTTTTTTATATGGTCCGTAATATGGTAGATATGTCGCGTGAAAAATTTGACACGAAAATTTTATCGATTTAGTGCCTAATTACGAGAAGGACTAAATCGCATAAAATGCGAAAGTTAAATTCTAGTGGCTATAAGGATCAAATAGCTATGGAATTCAAAACTAGAGGTCCTTATATGGTAATTAGACCATTAAGAAAATTATGTAGATTTTTCATGGTGACTCATCCATGGAATTATAGAAACAGGTCAAGGACTAAATTGGAAATAGCAAAAACACATGGAAACCCTAAGAAAGAGAAAAGAAGCTTTCAAGGCCTAATTGTGTAAGTTTCTTTGTATCGTTTCTAGTAATTTTGATATTTTTGAAACCATGATAGCTTAATCTCTCTATTTAGGGGATTAATTTGATAAGTTATCAAAGTTTGGAAAATGGGTCATGAATGTATATGCTGAAAATTAGAAATTTATGGTAGAAAATGAAAGATTATTAATAGATAAACAACTTTTACAAGGTGATTTTTGATGGAAACGTGATTTAGGGACTAAAATATAAACTTGTGAAATTGAAGGAAAAATTCTGAAATTTTATGTATTCATGTGCTGTAAATTTTGTAATGGGGCTTTGGTTAGGCTTGGAGTAGGGGTAATTTGCACAAGTTTCATTTTTTGGGTCTACGGACGAAATTGAAATTTTTGAAAAAGTTAGGGGCAAAATAGTAATTTTGCCTAGAATGTAAATTGAGTCCCTATGAAAAATGAAAAATGAAAAATTGATGACTAAAGTTATTTATATAGATTCGGAAAACACAAACTCGAGGCTAGATCGAGGAAAAGAGAAGATTTCAGATTAGTAGATTACTAACGCGAATAAGTGTCGAGGTAAGTTCGTGTAACTTAATCAGACATGTAATCATGTTAATTGAATGTTGTGTTTGTATGTAATGTGACTTATGTTAATGTGCTTTACTTGTATGCTATGATGGAAAATTGCTACATGCTTGAAATGGTGATAAAAGGTTAGTCCCGATTGAATGTTGAATTTCGATGATTACATGTGCTTTCCCAAAACTAATAAGGTCCCGCATTTGTTGCGACAGGATTTAGCTCGGACGAGTAATCCCATTGTCCTTTTTATATAAAGGATTTATCCCAGACAGATAATCCTAATATAATCCCTCTCGAGTATGCATTAAGATTAGGGTTTAGCTTGGACTGGTAATCCTAATTGAGCTCCTCTGAGCTTACGTTATATAAAGGATTTAGCCTGGACTGGTAATCATGTTACACGATTTGTGGCTCGAGAGTGTGTTCCTTAGTTAAGTGCCCTAAGGGGTGCCCTTGAATAAGAAATTGATAGATTTCAGAACCGTACACTTCGAGTGTATTACTTGAGCATCCATCAGAATTCAATGATTCAATGGACATTTATCCCTTAACTTGGCATGAAAATCTTGAGATATAAGGATAATGACTTGAAAGAACATTGCATGATGAGCTCATCTATTTTTACTTGACTTGATTGTAAGTGTTGTGACTAACATGTTTGATTGAAGGCATGTGCGTAGGAAATTTTGCTAATGGATGGAAAACATGATGTTGTGTGCTTAAATTTAATAACAAGATTGGTAAGTTTAGTTTTCGTTATATGAACTTACTAAGCATGTAATGCTTACCCTGTTTATTTTTCCCTTATTTTTATAGTGCTCTGAAGTTCGCGAAGGTTGGAAGATCATTGGAGCATCGTCACACTATCAACTAGCATTTTGGGTATACTTAGTGAAAATCATTTTGGTATAATGGCATGTATAGGACAACTCGGCCAATAGTGGCTTGAAATGTTATTTTGTAACCTAGCCATTGGAATGGCTAGTAATGGTTCATTTTGGTATGACTAAGTAGATTATTTGATACATAAATACACACGTGTTATATTGAGTATATGTGGTCTAATGTTGCTATTGCATAAGTTAAACCGAGGTAAGTTTATAGACACTTGTGTTTGAAATGATATGCCATGTTGAATGATGGAATTGCTTATTTCAAATGCTTGAATTGGTTGGTATTGAGTGTGTGTTTCAAGTGCAGGTTTTAGGTGAAATTTTGGGTGAGAAATGAAGCTAGAAATGGCTTCATTTTGTCCACATAGGCGTGTGTCTAGACTGTGTGTGACACACGGCCTGGTAACACGGGCATGTAGTTAGGTCGTGTGTCCCCTGCACCTAAAATTTGAGAAACAGAATGCTCAGAATTGAGCGCACGAGCAGAGACACGGGAGTGTGCCTAAACTATGTGTGCCACACGGCTTAGAACACGGACGTGTGTCTCGGCCGTGTGAAATTGCACCTAATTTGAATTAATTTAAAGTACTACACAGCCTAGCACACGGCCCGTGGCATGGCTGTGTGGCGTAAGTCAGAGAGCACCCTAAATCGAACACGGCCTGTAGCACGGGCGTGTCCCTTGGACCACATGGGCATTGATCGTTTTTTTGTCGAGTTTTAAAATTTATAAAGAGAATGATCGAACCTGGAAACTAACTCTGACAACGATTTAAGGCAAGTGCACCTATCAAACAGTAGTATAGCTTAGGCAAGACCGGATTGTCGAACCCAAAGGAACTAAAAGTACTAATACTAACTTTCTTTTTATTATCTAGCCTAAAATAAGTGAAGTTGTTGTTTAATCTAAAATTAACTAATTACTAAGCTAAAGACGCAAAGACAAAAAGAGTGAATTGGGGAAATACTGTTGTAAAAACTCAGTTGATTAAGACGATACCCTTAGGAAGAATCCTCCTAGACTTCACTTTTTATCTAACACTGAACCAGACGATTTGTTCACTTGACTTGATCCGTAAGATTCCCTAAGTTATATTAAACCCTCTCTCGAGGCGAATAATGTCTAACCCTAGGTTGATTAATTGAAATCTCTTTCTAATTAAAACCCCTAGAATCGCATTAACTCGATCTATGGACTCCCATATTAGGTTTCACAGTAATCTGGCAAAATCTCGTCACCCTATCTCTAGGTGCGCGATCAACTCCGCTTAATTATGCTAGATCTACTCTTAAGCAGGGACTTTTGCTCCACCACCTAAGCACATTCGACCTGAATCAATATCCCGGAAATATTAACACAAGAATTAAGCACACATAATTAAGAACAAATCAAGTATTTATCATATAGCTCAGAAAACAATAACAAGATCCATCTTAGGTTTCATCCCCTTCAGGTATCTAAAGGGTTTAGTTCATAATAGTAAAAGAAAACATCTCAAAAGAAAAGATAAAACAAAACATAAGAAATCCCTAAAACCCCCTGAAGGAATTGAAGGAGAGATCTGTCGTCTTGAGTAGAATTCTGGCTTCTTGAGATGAATCAACTGGCTATCCTCGAGTGATTCCCACAATTTTGACCTTTTCGACTTGGCTCCTTGGCCTAGCTAACCGCCTTCTTTCAGGAAACACTTAGGGTGTTTATATAGGCTCTTGGAATGCATTTCTTTGGCCCTAAGTATCCTTTTCTGATTAAAATTGCTCTTTGCCACGACAGGGACACGACCATGGCACACGCCCGTGTGGATTGTGGTCAGGCCGTGTTCGGACTTCTTTAATGAAGCACGGCCGTGTGAATTGTGATCAGGCCGTGTTCTAGTAAGTTAGTGAGGCACGATCGTGTGGGCTTAAGTCCAGGCCATGTCGATTTCCACTTTGGCCCAATTCGGTCCGTTTTAGGCCCGTTTCTTATTCTTTTCATCCTCGGGTGCTTTCCTGAGTATAAGACATGAAAAGAAAGGATTAAGAGCACCTTTTTACATAAATTAAGGGATAAATTATCCAAAAGTATGCTAAATGTGGGATTAAAATATGTTACTTTTACGGTTTATCAAATACCCCCACACTTAAGCTTTTGCTTGTCCTCAAGCAGAATTCTCAACTTACAATTAAAACAACTTTCCATAATTTATAATTCCTATCAATAATGTCTCATCATAATTCATAGATAATTTATACATGGACAAT
Organism: Gossypium australe; assembly: GCA_005393395.2. Classification (NCBI taxonomy): domain Eukaryota; kingdom Viridiplantae; phylum Streptophyta; class Magnoliopsida; order Malvales; family Malvaceae; genus Gossypium; species Gossypium australe. Next base: position 43,104,839 of record CM016621.1, read on the forward strand.
TTAACTCAAAGAGTCCTAAAGATTCAAACAATCTAAGTCATACATTTTGTAGCTTGAAAACATAGGTGTCTCCCTTTATCTAAATAATTACCTCTGATTCAAAATCGACAAGGATTGACATCCTCACTAAAGATTCACTGAAATCACTCAAAGTGTTTAAGGTTCAGGAAAAAGTGCTCATAAGTCGAACCTGAAAAGTTAATCCCATAGGCTTGCCTGAAAATCAAATCTCCACCACTGTAATATGAGATGATACACAAATCAAAATGTCTTTATCAGGGTTGTAACGGGGCTTAGGTTAAGGGTATGGATATAGGCTGAATTAGAAGGTTAGAATCGAGACTGACCTGACAAATTACCTAACTAGTAATATTGAGACGATAATAAATAATTACATCAACTAAAAATAATAACCCTAATAATACGAGCTTTTTCTTTTGATAACTAAACTTTAACTGTATAAGCTCTCTTTTCATAATACTAATACTGAATATACTTTGATTTTTTTTAGAACAAATCAAATATTACATAATAATGAATGAATCTATTACTTGAAATAAAGATCATAGCTGGGCAACAAATAAAATCAAATCTCAATATAAGGGTAGTAAAAAGGAATAGTGGTAACAAATACAAAAGGCTTTGGGTTAACATTAGCGGGTGAGTAAATAAAAAGGGTTGTTAGGATCAACAGGGTTCACTAGGGGTTAATTGTGAAGGTAGGCTTTTAGTGGAGTAAGTGGGTTAAAACCTAGGTGCCTTTATCATCTCTGTATATCAAATCAAAAGTGTGGTCTCAACATGTATAATCGAGGCAAGTTCTAGAATAACAATTCAATGTTGACACACTCATAATCAATAAAGTGAGCAAGGAAAAGAAAATATGCTTTATAAGGCTCGAAATCTCACAAAAATTATGGGTGTTTTTGACATCAACCTCGTGAATTTCAAATTTCAAAGTAATATTCAAATTTAGGTTAACGACCTAGTAAAAATTTTAATTTTGAAAATTAGACTTATCATGCTTGATTCTCTAGTATCTTAAAATTTAAATCATCAATGCACAATTAACTATTAATTATTCTAAAACATATCAATAAAAATCATAAATAATTAAAACTTTCACCCTAATTAGTAATATGAGAAAATTACTTAAAACAAGACTAAATTCAGGGATTTGAGAATAAAGTAGAAAGTTAGGCACTTTCTTGAAATAACTATTCATCCCCCCACACTTAAGATGTACATTGCCCTCAATGTACAAACATAGATATGTAATTTAAGAGAGAGGGAGAGGTGAAACTTCCTGAATTTGGCTGGTTTCCCGGAGTTGGAAGTCGATAGGGGTGGTTGCTGCTACCGAGCTCTGCGTTAGATGAAGAAATTAGGGAGCTCGTAGAGAATTAGCTAGGGATTATTAAGACACATTTAAAATAAACTACATATATAATTAAAGACAAGAAAGATAAAGAGAAAGAAGAAAAAAATGTAAATAAACTAAGGCTCAAAGATAAAAGGGCTTAAGAATCCTTATTGGTAGATGGTTTGCGAGGTGGGTGTGACTTCTAAGTCTGCGGAGGTGCTGGCGGTGGCAGAAGTGGCGTGATTCCCAAGCATCCTTTTGAACCTGACACTGGGAAACTAAAGTAAACTAAACTAAATTAAGCATAAGATTGTCAAAGAGAAGGAAAATAAAGGAGAAGATAAAAGTAAAACAAAAGATAAATGGTCTCAAAGACCCTTGGCTTGTTGTTCGGATGAAGCGGCTGGCATGAACTTATGTATAGGGGTCTCCCTTGAGGAGACTACGCTTGCCTTCTTCCGCTTCTTCGACATGGATATGTGTAGCTCAGGAGTATAGAGACTTTGTTATGGGAATGAAAGAAATCTGAGAAAGGAAGGAAGAAAGAAGATGGGGAGTTGGTGAGAAGAAGGGGAAAGGGATTGTGGGTTTAAATAGAGTTTTGGTTCCTGATGCTCTCCCACGCTCGTGGACTGTGGGCGTGTTGTTTCACACGGCCGCCTCGCACGGTCGTGTGTCTAGGCGTGTTGGTTCACCCACGCCTGTTTTACAGATTGCCACGCCCGTTTCTAAGAAGTCAGTGTCGACCACGGCCACGTCGCACAGCCGTGGCGCTTTGTCAGTGCCCGTGGTGAAGTGGTTGTGTAACATCCTTAAATCGTGGTCTTTACGTTCTATCAGTTTGCATGTTTATGGTATGGATGTTATGTTAGTTTAGACTATTTTAGGGTCTAGGCTTGAGCCTGGGATAGGCTAGGGGCATAGCAAAAATTTTATTTTTGGGTACTTGGAAGGGAGAGCTGAAGAAGTCAGGTGTTAAGGGAAATTACTGGTGTGTTTTGCCACAAGAATTGAAGTGGCAAAGTGGTAAGGGAGGCGCTACTTAAGCACAAGGAAAGTGATGCCTCATGCATGCTGGAGGACCTGGGTTCGAGTTGCAAGAATCCCTTTGCTGCTTATTCTTTTTGACGCCTGGACAAGGGAGAGTTGTGCTCAGGATGGACTTCATTGGATGAGTGTGGATTGAGTCAATAGATTTGAATTGAGTGAAAGAGAGAAATTTATGGAGTTTGAATTATTCAAACCTCTTTGAATGGTTGGTCACGAGGAAAACAAGGAGAAAAAGAAGGGATGGAGAAGGGGGTGTGTTTAGCCGAATTTTTGAAGTGTTTTGGGCAAGAGGGGGGAGCATTCGGTTTTGAGTGCTTTAGGTGGTGGCCGAATGTGCTTTGGGGAGTGAGTATATTCGGCTAGTTAGGGGAGTGCATTTAGAACTCTTTTCTCCCATTTTCTTTTGTGTGAACCATAGCCGAATTCTTCAACTTTTTCTCTCATTTTTGTGTCAAAACCGAAACCATTACCCCTCCCTCTCTATTGACTTCTTTTCTTTCTCTTCATTTGAATCCATAGCCGAAATTTAGAGGACCATTGTGGTCACTTTTGTTCATCTTTTCTTCTCCTTTTCAAAGCCGAATCACAAATCCCTTTTGAGACACTTTGTTAGCCGAACCTTCCCAAAACCATATCACTCTTCTTCTCTTCTTCCATTTGTGTTAGCAAGAACCGAAACCATCACCCTCCCTCTCTATCGACTTCTTTCATTCTCTTCTTTTGGATCCATAGTCGAATTCTTTTGAGCCTTACCCTTTGTCGAAACCTTTGTTATTTATCTCTTCTCTTTCAATCTTTGGCCGAATACCATCTGTTAAGGATTCCTTTTCGATCTCATCTTTCTCCTTGAACAAGTGGAGCATTTTCGGCATTTGGGTAAGTCTTGGCACTTTGGCCGAATCTTTTCTATCTCTATTCCCTCCCCTCTATCGTTTTCTATAGGGAGAAAAGCCGAAATTTGGCATCTGTGGTAGGTAGTTCTTTAGTCGAATTCCCTTGGCTATCATAATCATTTCTTTGGTTTTTGTAACAGGGGATCGTCGTTGTCTATCCACTCTCAATTGATTTTGCTAGTGCTGTGGTAAGCGTCCCTGGTATTCAATTATTTCCTATTGTGTTAAGTGCCGAAGGCAGTAACTAATCTTGTAGATCTTGGCCGATTGGAGGGTGTTAAGGAAGGCTTGGCGTTAGTCGACTAAGTATTCAAGTAGTGCTTTGATCTAAGTCATTGAATCTTCGGAATTTGTCAACTTAGGTAAGGGGAACTATTCTTTTGGGTTAAATCTCTATTCATCGTTAATCTCTGTGTTAATCCAATTTAGTGACCAAAGGTGTTATGGACCCTAGTGTCAGCCAAACGTTAGGAGGGGTTGAATCTAAAACCCCAGCCCCTAAGTTCAAGAAGAGGGCTGTATCTGCGGTTCGCGATTGGCCACTTGAGTGTGGGCCGACATCTGAGCAAAGCAGTAGACGGATAGCGGTAGTGTCAGTTAACGACAGTGTCGACATAGAGAGCGTTGTATTACGAGTAATCAGGTGTGTAACTCTTACACACTTTGTAGGTTAATATGTTATTATTTTGTGATTTTTCAAAAGTCGGAACAACGGTGTAAATCGATGTATTACGATGTGTTACCCTTGTGGGTATAAGCGAGGACTCCGGGTAAGTCCATTCTGATTTGGCTAGCGTTAAATGCCTCGGTTAAAGTTGCTTATGCCATGTTATGTTATCTTTGTATGTTAAGCATGATTACATTGTCATAAAAAGCATGTTCATAAAAGTGGGTGATGAGAGGAGGGGGAAGGTATGATTTCAGACTATCAACAGTGGTTTTGACCACACAGTGGGTTGCCCCCGCTTATTATAATATTGTTACTAAGTCTCAGTGGTTTTGACCACCAGTGGTTTTGACCACATATACACATATCTTTATGACTCGTCCCAGTGGTCTGGCACCACCGTGGGTTGGCCCCACATATCGATACGGGATTGTCACCAGTGGTTTTGACCATACACATATTATTTGTGACTTCGGTCACCAGTGGTTTTGACCACACGTATATTATTTATGACCTCGGTCACTAGTGGTTTTGACCACCAGTGGTTTTGACCACACGGGGTAGATTCAGGAGTTTCGGATGGTTAGGCTTTGGGTTGCATGATATACATATACACTTATGAAACTGTGTAAGAGCTTATATTTTCGGGATGGGGATTTATACACTGGGTCTCAGTGACTCACCCCTTCCTTTACATTTTGCAGATGATTCTTAGATCGCGGATGTGGAGCCGGGACAGACTCGAGGTGGCCATGCATGATGTTCGGGTTTTTGTTTTAAATTATTAATTGGGATTTAGCTTACTTTAAAATTTGGTTTATGGTTGGAATAAGGCCATTTAAATTTTTGTTTTGGGATTATTTACTTTGTTGATTACTATGAAATTGTGTTTAATCATAAAAGCATGACTAAAATAGGGAAAACCAATAAATGAATGTTTTCCAAAACTTTTATAACTTAATAGGATTTTCAAAAAAAAAAATTTACCATCGGGTAAATGGCAAGCATGTGGTAACAAATGGTTTAATTCGATTTCCTTTAAGCAGACTTTGACATGATTTTAACAATCTACCGGACTTAACCCCATTTCCTACAAATGTAACGTTTTCTTTTCGATTTAAAACAACAACTGGTTTTGCAAACAAAAACGATCTTTCCCTGTGACATGCCGGATTCGATCGTAGCGTATTGACCGGGTTTGGGTGTTACAGGTTGGGTCCATGACTTCAAAAATTAGTTGGGTCTGATTCGTACCATCTCTGCCATGTCGGTATGGAGGTTCTGTACTTCCACACGGCCACGGCCACGACAGTGTGCAAGGCCGTGTGGTTTGGAAATCTGCACTTTCGGTTAGTTTAAAACTATGTGTTTAAGACTAAGAGAAGGAAATAAAATGAAAACAATTGCGAAAGTAAATAGGGTTAGTGCTCAGGTTGCCTCCCGAGAAGCGCTTGTTTATAGTCTTAAGCTAGACTTTCCTCGTATTTGCAAAAATCAGGGTGGCTTAAAAGTTTGAATATCTTTCCTCATGGTATCAGTTTTATTTCCTTGATAAAGTTTCAGTCGAGAAGCATTTACCTTAAAAGTGCCGAATATAGGATTGCTTACTTCGACTATTTCGTATGGGAAGATATTGTGTACCTCAAGAGGGATTTCTTCATTTTCTTTCAGGTTTGATGTGGTGATGTGAGGATCTGCTTTATCTAACAGTACCTGGTCTCCTATTTTGAAGTGGTTTGATGTTTCGATGAACTCTTCTGGGGGCTCCTTTGGCTTTTCTTTGTGCGGTTTCGGTTCATCTTCAAAGTGTGTCGTCCACTCTTCTAATTTGTCGATCTTAAGGCTTCGTTCCTTGTGTGATCTTTCTTTGTTGGCATGGGGTCCATGATTCGGCTCAGGTTTGTATCCTTGTGGTGTTTCTTGTAGTGAAAGTTGAACAACCTGGTTATCAACTGAATTGGCCTTTTCACCTTCATCAATTGTCGTCCTGGCTGAGTCAAGAGCTTGTAAACTAATCGATTCATCACCTACCTGAAATAAGAGTTCTCCTGTGCTAACATCAATTTTTGTCCTAGCAGTTGCTAGAAAGGGTCTTCCTAAAATTAAGGGAATCGAATTATCCTCATCCATGTCTAAGACAACAAAATCTACTGGGAAAATGAATTTATCAGTTTTTACAAGAACATCTTCGATAATACCCCTAGGAATTCTAACAGTTTTATCAGCTAATTGAATGCTCATCCTAGTTTGTTTGGGTTTCCCTAGACCTAGTTGTTTAAACATTTTATAAGGCATGACATTTATACTTGCCCCTAAATCAGCTAATGCATTATCAACAGTTAGTCTACCAATTAAACATGGAATTGTTAAACTCCCTGGATCTTTTAGCTTCCTTGGTAGCCTATTCTGTAACATTGCTGAGCATACTGCGTTTAATTTCACATGTGGCTCCTCGTCTAATTTACGCTTGTTCATCAGGAGCTGTTTTAAAAATTTCCTCGAATCCGGCATCTGAATAAGAGCTTCAAGAAGAGGTAAGTTAATATGTAATTTCTTTAAAAGTTTAAGAAACTTACTGAACTGTTCCTCTGTATCGTTTCTCTTCATCGCTTTGGGATAAGGTATGCGAGGTTGGTATTCTTTGATTACCTGTTTTGGCTTTTCTTGTGTTACCTCTACTTTACCTTTTTCTACCGCGTCTCCTTGTATTGAATTGGGTACATCTAACCCTATACTATCATGAGCTGTGATGGCTTGGATTTGCTCCTTTGGGTTAATCTCAGTGTTGCTTGGTAGACGTCCTTGCAATCGTTTGGACATTAACTTTGCAAGTTGTCCAGATGACTTAGTGACTTCCCCAACTGACTTAATAACTTCCCCAACTTGGCTCTTGATCCCTTCCATCGATGTTTGTTGGTTTTTAAGTGTTGTCTCATTGTCTTGGAGACATTTTTCTGTGGCTGCCATGAATTTTGTCAGCATCTCTTCAAGGTCCGGCTTCCGTTCCTGTGGATAGGGCTGATTTTGGAAATTTTGAGGAGGTTGTTGTCTTTGATTTCCTTGATTTCCTTGACTTCCCCATGAAAAATTTGGGTGGTTCCTCCAACCTAGATTATAATTATTACTATAAGGGTTATTATTAGATCTGAACTTATTACCTATATAGTTCATCAGTTCGCTCTCTGTGCCCGGTTGGTAGGGTGGGTACTAAGGATTGGCCACAGTTCCACTTGCATCGCACTGCAATACTGGATACCTACGAAGAACACGAACTATCAAGCTTTTTATTCATCATATCTACCTGTGTTGATAGCATGGTTACTGCATCGATGTTAAAAACTCCGGCTGATTTTGTTGGTTTTGTCCTTGTAACCTGCCATTGATAGTTATTCAGTGACATCTCTTCAATAAACTTGTAGGCTGCTTCAGGAGTTTTGTTGTTCAGGGTTCCACCGACGGCTGAATCAATAAGTTGCCTCGTTGAGGGGTTTACACCGTTATAGAAAGTTTGGACTTGGAGCCACAAGGGTAAACCATGGTGCGGACACCTTCTCAGGAGATCCTTGTATCTCTCCCATTCGTCATATAATGTTTCTAAATCCATCTGCACAAAAAAAGAGATATCATTCCGTAATTTGGTCGTTTTGGTCGGTGGGAAATATTTTAATAAACATTTTTCGGTCATTTGATCCCATGTAGTGATTGACCATCGTGGTAATGAGTTTAACCACTGTTTGGCTTTATTCCTTAATGAAAAGAGAAATAACCGAAGACATATGGCATCATCAGAAACGCCATTTATTTTGAAGGTATCACAGAACTCTAAAAAATAAGTGAAGTTGTTGTTTAATCTAAAATTAACTAATTACTAAGCTAAAGACGCAAAGACAAAAAGAATGAATTGGGGAAATACTGTTGGAAAAACTCAGTTGATTAAGACGATACCCTTAGGAAGAATCCACCTAGACTTTACTTGTTATCTAACACTGAACCAGACGATTTGTTCACTTGACTTGATCCGTAAGATTCCCTAAGTTATATTAAACCCTCTCTCGAGGCGAATAACGTCTAACCCTGGGTTGATTAATTGAAATCTCTTTCTAATTAAAACCTCTAGAATCGCATTAACTCGATCTATGGACTCCTATATTAGGTTTCACCGTAATCTGGCAAAATCTCGTCACCCTATCTCTAGGCGCGCGATCAACTCCGCTTAATTATGCTAGATCTACTCTTAAGCAGGGACTTTTGCTCCACCACCTAAGCACATTCAACTTGAATCAATATCCCGGAAATATTAACACAAGAATTAAGCACACATAATTAAGAACAAATCAAGTATTTATCATATAGCTCAGAAAACAATAACAAGATCCATCTTAGGTTTCATCCCCTTCAGGTATCTGAAGGGTTTAGTTCATAATAATAAAAGAAAACATCTCAAAAGAAAAGATAAACAAAACATAAGAAATCCCTAAATACCCCTGAAGGAATTGAAGGAGAGATTTGCCGTCTTGAGTAGAATTCCGGCTTCTTGAGATGAATCAACTGGCTATCCTCGAGTGATTTCCACAAATCTGACCTTTTCGGCTTGGCTCCTTGGCCTAGCTAACCGCCTTCTTTCAGGTAACACTTAGGGTGTTTATATAGGCTCTTGGAATGCGTTTCTTTGGCCCTAAGTATCCTTTTCCGATTGAAATTGCTCTTTGCCACGACAGGCCGTGTGGATCGTGGTCAGGCCGTGATCGGACTTCTTTAATGAGACACAGCCGTGTGAATTGTGATCAGGCCGTTATCTAGTAAATTAGTGAGGCACGGCCGTGTGGGCTTAAGTCCAGGCCGTGTCGATTTCCACTTTGGCCCAATTCGGTCCGTTTTAGGCCTGTTTCTCATTCTTTTCATCCTCGGGTGCTTTCCGGAGTATAAGACATGAAAAGAAAGGATTAAGAGCACCTTTTTACATAAATAAAAGGATAAATCATCCAAAAGTATGCTAAATGGGGATTAAAATATGTTACTTTTACAGTTTATCAGGCGTGTGAGTTCCGCACCTTTGAAATTTTTTTTGTAATTTTGTGAAAAATTCTTAAAGGTTCCGATTAAGTCCTGATTCGATTCTAATGCTCGTATTCGGCCTCGAGGGCCTGATCAAGGGACTATATGGATGATCTTGATAAATGAATAGTAATTGTATGAATTATTTGAAAATATTCTGAATGTTCTGGTAATACTCCGAAACCCTGTTCCGACGACAGGTTCGGGGTTAGGGGTGTTACAATCTAAGTTTGGCATCTAACCCTTCCCTAACTCATATGGAGATACTTTAAATTTTTTTCGATGGTATTCTGTTAAGGATATAACACGCGGTCAATAATGTTTCACCCCATAGATTATCTGGAAGTTTTGCATTTAACAACATCAAGTTAACCATATTTGTTAAAGTACGGCTATTTCTTTCCGCAAAACCATTTTGTTGCGGAGTATAAGACGCGGAACACTCATGCACCACACCTTGTTTTTCAAAAAATACATTAAATTCATTTGAAAAAGATTCATTACCTCTATCACTATGAAGCACTTCGATTTTGATATTAAATAAATTCTCAACCTCATTTTTAAAACGTTTCAACATATCAAAAGCCTCGCCTTTACTTCTCATGAGATAAACATTAGTAAATCTAGAGAAGTTTTCTAAAAGTGATAAAATATTATTTTTCACCTCATGTTAGAGTTCTATTTAATTCACAAACATCCGAACGGATTAAATCTAACACTTGCAAATTCCTTTCACACTTATTAGGAAATGGCTTCTTGGTAATTTTTGATTGAATAAACACTTCACATTTATCCACAAACTTATCATTATTTAGACTGATATAATCATTCCTTTTCATATATTGTAAAGTTTTAAAATTAAAATGTTCTAAACGCCCATGCCACAAAGGATAAGTTTCAATAATATAAGTAGAAGAATTAACTTTAATCATATCAATGCTTAACTTGAACATGCCCTTATTACAATATCCTTTTCCTACATATATATCATCCTTAAACAAGACTAACTTGTTAGATTTGTAATAGTCTGTTGTTAGTGATGTCGAAAACAGTAGTTTTAGGACCACAATTTCGATGAGTGAGTTATTATTTTAATATTTATCTAATGTCTACGAGATTATTTTAAGGTTGTATTAAAATTTTGTTAAGAAATTTTGAAGTTTAAATGGTTAATTTGGTAAAAAGGACTAAATCATAAAGGTTGCAAAAGTGGGTATCTATTAGTTAAAAGGGTTAAATGGCTATGGAAAGGTAAATGGAAGGATGTAGTTGGTAAATATACCATATTGTATGCTAGTGGATGTGCATGGATAGGTTTTAATGAAATTTTAATAGTTTTAAAAGGTTAATATGGTAACTTGAAATTAGGTTAAAAGATTAAGTAAATAAAAGATGAAACAAGCTATCATCTTCTTCTTGTTTTCTTATTTTTGAACCAAAATTTTCCATTGAAGGGAAGAAAGCTTCAGTTTTGAATTCCTTCATGCATGGTATCTAAATTTGTCTCGTTTTTAATGATTTTTATGTTTTTGAGTTCGTTTTAGCTTAGTCTAGCTAGCGCAGGGGTTAATTTGCAAAACTGTTAAAGGTTAAAGGACTTTCCATGGTTGTTTTTAGAGTTACTTGATAGATTATTAATCTTGGTTGTTAAATAAACTTGTTCAGTTAAGTGATTTTTGATGAATTTTGAAATAGGGATTAAATTGCTGGAAGTGTAAATCTATGGGTTTTATTATGAAATGTTGGTAATTATGGGTTGTACCAAGGTCCCTTGTAGCTTTGGTTAAATTGGCTTTAGGTTAAAATGGTTAAATTTCAAGTTATGAGCTTAATGACTAAACTGTGAAAAGTTAAAATATTAGGGGTAATTTTGTAATTTTACATAAATATGAATTATGAATTGAATTGAATACTTGAAGTACTTAATTGAATGAATTATCTATTTAGATCAAGATAAACCACAATCGGACTTAAATCGAGGGAAAGCAAAAGCTTCAAATTAGTTTCAAATTTTACTTCTATGACCATAGTTATCGAGGTAACTTCGTGTGAATTATGATCTTATTAATGATAGCTAAATTGGTTATTTACTATATCGTGTTAATATAAACGGACTTGAAAATGCATATGTATCGATGTTTTGAAAAATTGATAGACAATGAATCTCGTTTGAACCTTAAGAATTCTTAGGATACGAATGACATGTCATTAGGAATTTCATGTTTCAAGTGCTGGTCTTGAATGTCCTACCGATGGCTGAGGTCTTACATTTGTTGTAGATTCTCCACAACTCATGTGAGCAACATCGTGTAGCTAACATTCTGACCCACGGTTCGTGTGAGCAGGCCTATTTCACAGCTCGTGTGAGCACTATTGAAAAGGAAAGGTTACGATTATATGGAAAAGCACACTATGTGTGGGCATTCCCGAGTATCCGATGCAATTCTAGATGGTTCAATGGGTAAGTAAAGGAAATGACATGGTAAGTATACAAATGAAATTGTTCATGATCTTATGAAAAGGTTGATAAGTTAAATGATGTGTATATGAAATTTACTTACTATATAATTGAATTCATTTGTATCATGGATGAGCCTACTAACTTGTGAGTTCGATGGTGCTTGTATAGGCTTTTACAAAGCTTATGGTTTTGGTAATGACATTATGCTTATTCTATAGTTTGTGTTAAAGAAATGGTAAGTTATGTTTGAGTTTATACGAGCTTACTAAGAACTAGTTGCTTACGTAGTTATTTTCTTTTATTTTATAGATAATCGGAAGCTCGTCGGAGACCTATCACACTATCTAGCAACCATTTCGGTAGTTTTTGAGTAATTTGGCCAAGGTTATATATGGCATGCATAGGACCCTTTTATTAAGGTAGTTCTTGAATGTGTAATGGATGATTTGGTATGCATATGCTTTTGAAGTTTATGTTTGGTTTGATGAGCTTTGGAACATTCATTTTGGCTATTTTTAAGTGCTTGTTTATAAGAATCTTTTTGGTGTGTTGTGATGGCATGTAAATGGTCATTGGTGATATCATTTGGTAGATAAATGAACTAGGTTTTCTGCTTGAAGTGTGGTCATATTGAGTTGTTGATTAAACATGTTTTGATATATATATATATGTGTGTGTGTGTGTGTGTGTGTGTGTGTGTGTGTGTGTGTGTGTGTGTGTGTGGTGCCTTTGAATGACATATTGGTTAGATGAAATAGGATATTTGAAGTGGTATGTTTAGATGTGTTTGAATTATGTTTAAGTCTCTTGAAGGTGTGCACAAATGGAATGGTTAGTTAGGTGTGGTTTGGCCTTGAAATGGCTTGAATTTAGGGTCAACTTATGGATCACACAGCCTGAGACACGGGCTGTCACACGGCCTTGTTACACGGTCGTGTGTCATTTGTAAATTCCCGGTGTATTAAGTCAGTAAATTACACAGCCTAGCACACGGCAGTATGTTGCAAGTCAGAGAGTTACAGGGCCTATGACATGACCGTGTGGATTGTTACACGGCCATGTGACCCCTATTTTCAACTTTTTCAACTTTTTTCCCAAATCTTCTATTTTGTTTCAAATTTGTCTCGAATTGCTTCAAGCTATTTTTAAGGCCTCGAAGGCTCAATTTACGGACCAAATGCATATGTTTGATTGGCTTTTAATAAGACTAATTTATTAAATGTTATAATGTTAAATGTTGTTCCGATTGTTTGGTAATGCTCCAGAACCCTAATTCAGCGACGGAGACAGGTTAGGGATGTTAGAAGATTCCAGATAACCTTGAACCTCTTGTTACACAAAACACTTGCAAACACTAAATTCTTTCTCACATCGAGAACATGCAACATATTGGTCAAAGTCAATTTCTTCTCAGATGTGAAGTTGAATTCCATCGTCCCTTGACTGAGCATCTTAACCGATTGATAGTGTCCCATAACCACTTCACGGTTTGCCACTAATTCATAACTCTTGAATTGTTGTCGGTCATTACACATATGGACAATAGCTCTAGAGTCAAGCCACCAATTATAGAACTTATCGGTCATGGCTATGTTGAGTTCGGTAATCATACCGTCTCCAAAATCTTGATCTCTTCCGTAACCATGGCCACTAAGTCCATGTCCTCCATCATATTGGCTTTGGAAGTTGTGGCATCTTGCTTCTTTTTGAGAAGTTTGCAATCCTTAATGTAGTGTCCTCTCTTATTACAATTATAACAACTGAGAGATTTCTTCTTCTTTTCTTGCACGTCTTTGATCTCTGATGTGGCCTTTCGCTTACCATTTCGAGAGTTCTTGAACTCACCCACATGGTTCACTTTAGAACTTTGGGGAAGATACGCTTCCGAGTGTCCTCTTCAATACGCAAATGCCTAAGTATTTTCTCCACAGTGAAGTCCTCAGCCATATGCAGAAGTTTCTTCTGATAATTGTTCCAAGACGAGGGAAACTTTGAGATGATAGCCTCGACTTGTAACAATTATGGAATAATAACTTTCAAGTCACGAAGCCTGCTTCTAACAACTTGTAGTTCATGGACTTGGTCCATGATCAGGATACTATCAAGCATTTTGATTTCAAAATACTTCATCATTAAATTTTTATCAGTATCTTGGCACTCGGTGTTGTATTTCTGTAACACCCTAACCCGTATCCGTCGCCAGACTAGGGTTACGAGGCATTACCAAACAAATCACAACCCAGAACCAGCACTCATGTACAGAAATCATACATCTCTATTTCAAGTCGAATAGAATAAACTTCACTCGCACGGTAATCGAATGCCTAATTCATTATCAAACATACTTCAATCATATTATAGATATATATAGCTGATCATACTTTTATCAAATGTTTATAACATACTCACTTGCACATATTTAAACAATCAACAGATACCATTTCATTCATAGAACAATTTAGACATTATCATAGTTACTGTCTCACGTGCATGTAATCAACCAAACCATTTACCTATTCATTTTAATACGTCTCACAACCAAATAAATATGTACTTTATAACCAAACTATTGAGGCAATCAAAAGGCCAAATATGTCTAAGTATTTCATGATCTATAATCTAAATCTAATAAACATGTCATCAACCGTATACTTAACAACTCATGGCATTCATACATTCATTCATATCCGATTATATCTACTAAGACAAAATACATGCTCATCAATTCAATACATATACATGAAACCTAATATTGTAGTCTCTTACATCTTCAAATTGGACGTGTTTTAAGCTTACTAAGAGAGCTATTTATAAGTCATACGTGTCTTTACACAATCAAGATATATATATAATCCAAAACACCATTCATACATATTAGGTTTATAATATAACCAAGAAATCAAACCAACTCATTTTATTTTATAAGTACAAATGCCGAATCAAATCATATGATTTGCACATATTATACATTGTACTAAAATGTCAATCAAAAGCCAACTTACTTCTTATCAATTTGGCTGGCAAAATTTATCCTGAAACACTTCATTCAATTGTGAATAAAAACCAAGCCTATATAGCAAATTCATATTCAATACATACACTGCAAATCACTTATACCAATACACATTTTAAGTCTTATCTAATACTTTACGTTTCCAAAGCAAATATCCATCCACCACGCAATTTATACCATAAGATATACTTCCAAACAATCTTAGACCATGATCGAATACACACATAAGTCATAATATTATAGGTAAGCCATTTTCGCATGGCTTAAATATATACATATCCCAAAACAATCTTTTCAAAATATACTTAGCCTATACATGCCATAGTTTCAAAAATTCAGCTTATAAAATACCAAAATTTGTCGATAGTGTGATAAAATTTGACGATGATCCCCAAGCTCGAAACTTATCTCCCAAAATCTATAAAACAATGCAATTAAACACACACAGTAAGCTATCATTGCTTAGTAAGTTTTAAACAATTTTTGTGACCACAATACATACATCTTTATCTCATAAATTTAATAAAAATTTAATAGACAAAAATCCATTAACTACTCATTTTCTTGTGCAACCACAAAACATTTCTTATCTCTCAAATGCAAACCGAACCCAATATAATTATTTCTTCTCCATGCATTATCCATATATTCAAGTTCTAAACTATTCAAACATATTTCTTATATCAAATTTCCACATATCTGAATCACATTTTAAAAATCATAAACAATCAATATGACTATGTAAACATATGTACATATCAACTTACATCATTTTAACTATACATTTAAAAGACACCTTCCATCCAATCCACAAATAATCACTTACTCTTGATATCAAATACCACTTCTCGTAGTTTCAATACTTACCAAATTAGGTCTTTGAATTGAAAATTTACTCGTGCCCTTAATACTCGTTGACCGATTTCGCACACTTAGTGCTCGATAATTCAATTCGCACACTTAGTGCATAATGATCGATTTCACACACTTAGTGCTCGGTATTTTAAATTCGGGTGTACCAACGACACATATACATATCTCACATTCGGCTATACTATGCATATATATATAGTTATCACAATCGGCTATATCAATAATATTTATACATACTTCCATTAAATCCACATATACCACTATAAGAAAAATCCAATTCAACTCAATTGCTTAAAAACTTACCTCGGAAATCGACGGATTAGGTTTCCCGGCTATTCGTTCAACTTCGCCTTTCCCCGATCCAATCCCGATTCTTTTTGTTCTTGATCTAAATAATTTCAAATTAAGCCCATTCAACATTTTTCTCATTCAATTTAATCCAAAAACACATAATCAGGCAAATTACAACTTTACCCCTAACATTTACAATTCTTACAATTTAGTCCTTATTGCACAAAACACAAAATACTCAAAATTTAGCCACACTTCTTTAGGGCCGAATCTTCATCATCCTATTACAAGCTCATACAACTCATTTATTTCACATTTTAATCCCTCAAAAATTTAGTTTTGCAATTTAATCCTAACTACTCAATTTCATTAAAAATTCAAAGACAAAACTTGTTAATCCAACGCATATAATCAATATTTCATCATCAACTCACAAAAACAACAAGCCTTCTTCAATGGCAATTCACAAAATACACAACCAATTCAAAAATTCAAGCATGGGCTAGCTAAATCACATAGCAACGATATTAAAAACGTATAAATCATCAAAAACCGAACAAAATCACTTACCCAATTAAGCCTCCCCAGTGCCGAACCTCATGAAGCTTTTCTTCTCTTATTTTTCTCTTAGTTTCGGTCAATAGAGAAAGATGAACACTTTCTTTTTCCTTTCTTTTCTTTTATTCAATTATTCATATTATCATATATTAATTTATTACCTAATGACATAAAATATATAAGAAACAATTTCATTACTATTACATGCAAATGATGGCCAGCCACTAAGCCTGATTTTGGCTAAATTACACTATTAATACCTCAATTTAAGAAGCCACTTTCAATTTAGTACTTACACATTCAACCACCAAATTTTCTTTTTATGGGATTAAGCCCTTTTTCAAAATTAAGCACCAAAACGATCAAATTTTAATACGAAAATTTCACACACACCAATTCACACATAAAGAACATAAAAAATAATATTAAAATATTTTTCCAACACGGATTCGTGGTCCCAAAACCACCATTTCGATTAGGGTCAAAATTGGGTTGTTACAATTTCTCTTCAAGAGCTTTCCATATTTCTACCGGGGATTGCATTGACATGTAGAGATCATACAATCCATCAGACAAGGAGTTTAGGATGTGTCCTCGACATGTGAAATTATCTTTTTTGCGCTTCTTGAGTTTGCCACTTTCGAATTTTAAGACGATAATAAGGAACAACATCTTGTCCTTCCAGCAATTGAAGTTTGAGCCATCAAATCGGTCAAGTTTCACAAACTCTTTGTTCAGCACTTTGAATACGGTGGTAGCCTCCGTCGCCATCTCCAAAATAGTTCTCTTTGATTGTTGGGGATATTGAGTGGAGACGATAGATCCGAAGATTATATGGAATTAAACCATAGACTTCGAGGCGCGGATGACGCTTTCCAAAGAAAACTATTTTCCTTTTACACAAAGTTTCTAAAAGGTTAAGACAAAGCTCCTCTCGGGATATAACGAAGCTTTTGACTTTCTTTTGATTAGAAAATCGAAGAACTTTTACTCTAATTTCTAAAATTGGATTGATTGTAATGTACATTGTGAGCACCATAGTCCCTCTATTTATATGCACTCAATGGATACTATTTTGAAGAGTCACAACCCTTCATGTTGGACATACTTCTTAGAAGAAACATGTCCCATGGAAATGCATCCATTATGTAACACCCCTTACCCGTATCCGACGCCGGAATAGGGTACGAGGCATTACCAGACCTATTCGCAAGCAAACATTCAAAACTAAGACATGAAATTCCACTCAAATTTAAAACTTTTCAAAACATTCATATCGTCCCTATTACGAGCCTATGAGGCCCAAAACACGCATCAGAAGTGGTTCGGGACTAAACCAATGACTTTAGAAACTTTTGGGAAACTTAGAAAATTTTTCATGAAAAGGGGTCACACGCTCGTGTGAGTTTGGGACACGCCCGTATGACCCTATGACACGCCCGTGCTTCAGGCCCTGTTCAAATTAGGGGGCATTCTGTTTATGATGCCATCATCAAATTCAGGTCACATGGCCAAGTCACATGCCCGTGCGCTTAGGTTGTGTGATTGATTAAATTTTTGTAATTTTTCATAAAATAAGTGTAGACTTCACACAGCCAAGGCACACGCCCGTGTTCGAGCCCGTGTCGTCCCATGTCTCTGCCCGTGTGCTAATTACTGAGCATTCTGTTTTGCACCAATTAAGGTGTAGGGGACACACGACCGATGCAAATGCCTGTAGGGTAGACCGTGTGTCGCAGACGGCCTAGACACACACCCGTGTGTCTACCCGTATGGACAAATATAAGGCTATTTACCAAGCCTTTTTGCCACCCTTCCATGCACACCAACTTACACAACAAAACATAGCACCAATCCAAGCATATTCATACAACCAATTCAACCACAAACAAGATATCAATATATCTTTCACATGCTATTTCCAATCACATACAATATCTCAAACTTATCATCTCAAACCATGCAAAGTACACATCCATGAAAGACATCATCATCTGCATATATACTTAACCAATATTAGCCAATTTCAATGGCCATTTACAAAATGAATTATCAACTAACATAAGCCAACATTTTTGGCCAAATCAACTATGACACATAACAAAAAGACCAAGTCCCTATACATGCCATAACTCAAAATATTGAATTCATATGTACCCAAAACGATAATTTGATAGTGTGAATGGGTCTCTGACCGTCTTCGATCCCCGAGCTGGCTTGGTGACACTATAAGACATGGGAAAAAGAAAGGGAGAAAGCTTTAAAGCTTAGTAAGTCCCTATGAAAATAATAAGCATCATACACACTTTAACATATATTTAACATAGAGTAAATTAACATAATTGTCATTGTTAATTTGTAATCAAGCTTAACATAGATGTTATTAAAATCTTAACATCATAACTTACTCAATCGAACCAATCCGAGGTTTCATCACATATCGAGCTCATTAAGCATGAGTTTTAAGTACATACCTGTACCAACTTGCAACTTACCGTCATCTTTCACATCATACTTAGTGTTTCACAACTTTATGGTTTCCTTTGAACTACCCTTTGAACCACTTGGAATACTAAAGGATACTCGAGACATCTCATACTCACAATACCATACCAATGCCATATCCCAGATATGGTCTTACATGGAATCTCATATCAATGCCAATAGCCCAGCTATGGTCTTACACGAAGTCTTATATCGATGCCATATCCCAGATATGGTCTTACACGAAATCTCAATAACCCTAATGTCATTTGTATCCTAACTATTCCAAAGGTTCAACAGGGATTTTCTCGTTTGTCGAACTTTTTCGATTTCATTCAAGAGTAAATCATAATTCATATAGTAATAACACAATTAAAGCATAAATAATAATGAATTATTTACATATGAACTTACCTCGGTACAAAAACAGTAGAAATGGACCTAATCATCAATAACCTTGTTTTTCTCCCGATTAAGGTTCGAACCTCGTCTTTCTTGATCTATAATAGCAAATTTAACTTCTTTATTATCCACATTACTCAATTCAGTCCAAAAAATACATTATGGAAAAATTACATTGTTACCCTTAAACTTTAACATATTTACATTTTTGCCCCTAGGCTCGTAAAATGAAACGTGTGCAATTTATTTAATGTACAAGCCTAGCTGAACCATTTTTATAACTAAAAAGTTGTTTATTACACATCAAACTTTCATTTTCTACCATATAACATCAAAACACATGCATGTCATACATGGGTCAAATTTCAAACATTAACCCTACTTCAAAATAATGGTAGAAATAGAAAGATCGGGTGAATACGACTTCAAAAATGTAAAGAGCATTAAAAACGGGGCTAGGATGCACTTACAATCAAGCTTGGAAGTTAAGAAAAACCCTAGCTATGGTGTCTTCTAATTTTTGACACTTGAGGGAGAAGATGGACAATATTTTAGCTTGATTTTCCCTTTTTATTCTTTTATTTACTAAATGACCAAAATGCCCCTCACTTAAAACTTTGAAATTTTATCTCACCATGTCCATTTTTGTCCACTAACTTAACAAATAGTCTAATTACCATCTAAGGACCTTCAATTTAAAACTTTATAGCAATTAGACACCTCTAGAATGTAGAACTCAACTTTTCACTTTTTACAATTTAGTCCTTTTGACTAAATTGAGTGCCCAAACATCAAAATTTTTGAATGAAATTTTCACGAAAACATTTTGTGAAACTGTAGACCATAAAAATATAAAAACAATGACCTTTTTTGTGTCGAATTTGTGGTCCTGAAACCATTGTTCTGACTAGGCCCAAAATCAGGCTGTTACACATTAGATGATAAATAATCTCTTTTTAATTTGAATAGTGCTTATGAATAATTAATTTGCAAAGTACAATTTCCAACATCAAGGTCCAACAAAGCCAATGTCTTTAATAACATGACCCAAAATAAACTTCTAAAAGAGTTTACAACTACACATAGTCTTTGTCGAATCCCCTTGCTTCTCGTTAGGTTACAGAATGACGTTAAAGTCACTCACGAACAACCAAGGTCCCGATAAGGAAGTAGTGACACAATCCAATAAATCTTGGAGTTTTCTTCTTTTCTTACACTGAAGATCTTCTATAAACAATAGTAAAGGACAAAAACCTTCTCCCTGTAACAGCCCGTTTTAGTCAAATCAGAACAGTGGTTTTGGAACCACAAATCCAAAGTTGAAATAATTATTTTATTATTATTTTAGTATCTACAACATGATAATATGATGGTGAGAAAATTTCGTTAAGAAATTTTATCGTTTGAATGCTCAATTTGGTAAAAAGTACTAAATCGCGTAAAGTGTAAAACTTATGTTCTATTAGCTAAAGGTATTAAATGGCTATGAAATTAAATAGTGGAGGTCCTTATGTGGTAATTAGACCATTTGAATTATAATTGGACAATTATGGACATGCATTAAGTGATTTTTATGTTTTATAACTAAGGTTAATTAAGTAAATATGTTAATAAGCATAAAATAAATAAAACCAAAATAAAAGTTATCATCTTCTAATGTTCTTTCAATCGGAAATTGAGAAAAGAAAATGTTCATGGAAGCTATTAGGGTTCGACAACTTCAAGCTTAAATTGGTGAGTGATTTTTGTTTCGTTTTTAATGATTTCTATGTTTTTTATATCGTTGCAACTCGGTCTAGCCAGCCCATGGACTATTTTGTAAAATTGTTAAAGATTTAGGAAGTTTCCATTGATGAATAAGCATGTATTTTGATGATTGATGATAGATTATGAATGTTTGATGAAAGTTATACAAGTTTTATAAAGTGATTTTTAGTGAAAATGTAAATTAGGGATTAAATTTTGAAATGTGGAAACTTTATGGTTAAAATGTGAAATAAATGGAAAATATAGGTTGCTAGGGACTTAATTATAATTCGGCTAGCATGGGTTGGTATCAAATTGCATGAATCTGTGATTTTATGAAATAAGGACTAAATTGTAAAAATGTGAAAACATTAGGGGCAAATGTGTAAAAGTGCCTTAATGAGTGTTTTGGACTAAATTGAATAGAGAGATAATTAAATAAGTTAAATTTGATATCGTATAGATCAAGAAAAGTGAAATACAGACTTAGATCGGGGAAAGAACAAGGTTTTGGATTAATCGACTCGTTTCGCCATTTTTGCGTCCAAGGTAAGTTCGTATGTAATAAGAATTGTTGTAATTATGTTTTTAATGCTTTGATATTGTATGAATTGTGAATACAACTATACAGACACGTTCGATGAAGATTCAGCAAGTGTGAAATCCCGGTTGATGTGAAACAAGGACTAAATTGTAAAAATGTGAAACATTAGGGGCAAATGTGTAAAAGTGCCTTAATGTGAATTTTGGACTAAATTGAATAGAGAGATAACTAAATAAGTTAATTTTGATTACATATGGATCAAGACAAGCAAAACTCGGATTTACATCGAGGGAAAAACAAATTTCTTGACTAATCGACCAATTTAGTCATTTTTACGTTCGAAGTAAGTTTGTATGTAATAAGTTTCATTATAAATGTATTTTAAATGCTCTAATATTTCATAAACTGTGAAGACGAGACTACGGACATGTTCGACAATGATTCGACGATGATTCGGCAAGTGTGAAATCCCGATTGTACCTTAGGAATAGATTAGGATACGGATGACATGTCATTAGGGCTTATTGTGATTATGTGATCCAGGTGCTGGTCCTATATGTCCTACCGGTGGCTGAGTATACCGGAATGTGTTGCGGTTACTTGACAGCTTGTGTGAGCAGCATCGTATAGCTACGTCTTGACTGACAGCTTGTGTGAGCAGGCCCGTTGATAGCTCTAGTGTGAGCAGTATATGTGATACGAGATTGTAACACCCGTAACCGTCGTCGGAATAGGGTTAAGAGGAATTACTGAACAAATCAAACCAAAGTGTCCCTTAAATAGGTCTACGAGACCTTAAACTCATACGAAAATTTTTGAAATTCTAACATTTTTTCTAAGTTACAGAGGTCACACGCCCGTGTGGGTAGGCCGTGTGCCTCACACGGCCTTGGACATGCCCATGTGTCTAAGCCGTGGCAAAACAGGGCATACCTACTGACTTGTCGACACGGCCTGAGACACGCCCGTGTGCCTCTCCCGTGGTCGACACTGACTTGCACCGAATGGCTAGTCACACGTCCGTGTGTCCAACCCGTGGTCGAGTCTTACTTGTTTTGAAACACAACCTCGAAGGACATGGTCGAGCCACACGCCCATGTACTCAACCGTGTGGGCAATTATAGGCCATTTTGAAGGCCGAAATTACCATCCACACTTTGAAATCACCTATAAGCATCAAACCAGTACCAATTCATGCCTCAAATGCAATTGAAACATACCAATACAAGTACCAAATAATCAACTACTACATCATTTATTTCCATTCTCAATTCCTACTCAAATAAATCCATCCAAAAACATCATCTTCTCAACTCAAATCATATAAACTAAACATCATCTAGTCATACCACAAATTCACACTTAAAATACCAATCTCATCAACCAATTCAAGCATGATTTATACCATTTCCAACCTCACTATTTCATACCACATTCATTATTTACATAGCTCACACATAATAACCAAAATCATTTAACTTCCAAGCCATGTCACATGGCAAGGTCCAACATCCCAAAATACACCATATTTACTAGCCTATACATGCCATATACCAATATGTACATCTTTCAAATGTAACACCCCAAACCCGGCCCACAAGCCTTGACCGGATCTGGTATGTCACTGCGGGAAAACGTTTGAAAGATTTTGACTTATGAGTGAAACATGAAATTTTGTTGAGTTTGTAAAACGGTGACCATTTAAAATCTTAAGTAAGGTGTGGAGTTTATAAAAATATCCGGATTAAAACTTTATTATATATACTTAAGAAAATAAAATCATTTGTAATTAATATTTAAAGTGCCAATCCATGATAGAACATAATAATAAAGATACTTAATAAAAATACTTAAATACTTTGATGGCCTTATTACAACTCAAACAATAACATAAAAATAAAATGAAAATAAACCATAGTCTATTTAAATAAAATTTTCCATCTCATGGCCACCTCGAGTCCATCCGGCTCCTCATCCGCGATCTACGAGTCACCTGAAAAAGTTAAGGGAGAAGGTGAGTCACCAAGGCTCAATGTATAACCCCTCTCCCGATTAATGCAACAGCTTACACAAATCATAGCTAAGTATAACATGCACCCAACCTAGCCATCCATAACTCCTTTTTCTACCCCGTGTGGTACCAAACCACTGGTGGTGCCAAACCACTGCTGACCCAAAGTCACGATATCCATCAATATTGTGGTGCCAAACCACTAGTGGTGCCAAACCACTAGTGACCCCAAGTCACAAATAATATATGTGGGGCCAACCCACGTGTGATACCAAATCACTGGCGACAATCCCGTAATATCAACTGCGGGGCCAACCCACTGTGGTGCTAAGCCACTGGACGAGTCGCTATGAGGTGCCAAACCTCTGGTGACCAAAGTCACGAAATATGTGGTACTAAACCACTGGAGGTGCCAAACCTCTGGTGTCCAAAGACACGGATATCACTTCCCCCTCCACTCATATCACCCTCAATAATATGTATATAGAAATCATGCCAATCATGCTTAAATATCAATATATACTGAATTTATCATATGTTATATTTTAACATGTGAAAAGTGACATGAATGTGAATTTAAGTATGATATGCATGACATGAATAAAATGGGGCATTCGGGTTATATGAGAAAGGGGAAGTGAATGTGATGACTTCGGTCTCACTATCTGAATGTGGTGACTTCGGTCACATTATCTGAATGTGGTAACTTCAGTTACATTATCTGAATGTGGTAACTTCGGTTACATTATCTGAATGTGGTGTCTCATGACACAATTAGCTGAATCTGGTGGCTATGCCACAAATTTTATATGGGCGATGAGCACGTCGACTGCAGCGACTGCCTTCGATGGTGTGTAGTGGAAGGAGGGTTGACTTAGTAGTCCCCACGGTGTGCAGGTTGGTACGGGGATGTGTAGCGGATGGCATCTAGGTTTGGGTTTGGGATTGCATCATTATCTTGAATTATTTTGTGAGCATGATATGTATGGTATGCCTAAATCTATTAAATTTTAGTGTTGGTTGCACATTGAGTCTGTTTGACTCACCCCGTTGGGGAATATCTTTCAGGTGACGAACAGTAATGGACCGGGCTCGGCAGAAGCTTAGGGATGGCCATGCACAGCAAGAAATTTAATTAATTTAGATTTTTATTCTATTAAGTACTTTAAGTTTATTTTGGGAATTATTTGATGTAATAAGGCCATAAGGCCATAGTTGAATTTCTTTATTTCTTTTTACTTTTATTTATTATGTTTACAAATTATTATTTATGGATCAACAGATTTATTTTAAAAATAAACTCCAAGTGTTTTGTCACCTTAATTATTTTAAAGAAAAAGAGATTTAATATATTATTAATACATTTTCAACTCAAGCCCAACCCAAACAAACTTTCTTTCAAAATACCCAAGTTTTTCCTAAGTCACAAAAGAATTTGAAACGGTTTACACCGGGGAAACATACCAGATTCGGTCAAAGCTCGTGGGCCGGGTTTGGGGTGTTTCAATTTGGTATCAGAGCCCAGTTTTAAACTCTCGGCCTGTGGGCTAAGGCCCAAAACGTTTTCAAATCGAGCCCAAATAAGCTTTATGAAATATCTTATGAAATAAACAGGTTTTCTGGCATGGCACCTAAGTCTCCGACCCGCAGTCCACCAGGTAAGTACCCCTAACCATCTGTGTGATTATGTGATTTATAGAAGGGTAGAAAAGGGAATGGAACATAGAATAGAATGATAGGTACTTGAACTCTAGGACTGGTCTACTCAAACACAAATACATAAGACTTAAATGCCTAACTAAACAAACCTATGGCTAAGTCGCCGAGTTAGGGTGTGGTAACCCCTGTGCGCATGTCTAGGATTGGTTTCGGTGGGAGCTTGGTACTTAAGCAGTCCGCGTGACTCGCCTCCTCTCCACTCGAATCCTACCTGGTGCGTAGCTACGGTTCACCCTAACCAAGAGGACTTATTCATGGGCTAAACCCCTAACTAAAACCCGAAAGGGACTAGCCGTATTTTTATGGAAACCCTAGTTTTAAAACTCTTAAATTACCCTTTGATTTATAAAAGCTATTCCATAAAATTTTTCTAAAATATCTTGATTTATGAAAATTCGTAAAATACCCCTATTTGCAAAATTACCCAAAATACCCTTATTGACAAAATCCACAAGGAACCTTATTTTGATAAATTACGAAATACCCCTGTAGGACAAATTACGAAAATACCCCTGGGTAGTGGGAAAAACAACAACAATGAAAACTACAAAGTTTCTCTGAATGAACGAAAGTTCATAATTGTTTGATGGATGTATGAATGAATGAAAAGACTGTGTGCATGTATGAATACGAAAGAACCACTCCTAAAATTCTTTTCATAAAACTTCTTCGCGGGTAATCAAGTGAAACAAGAACTAATTCATAAAATTCTTTTAAATCAGATTAAAGCACAATCGTTAGAGATAGTTTATTCTTGTATTGCTAGTGAAGTGCCTAAAACCTTGGACGTGAACTTAGAGATTGTGCCTAGAAAGTATGATGGTTCTATTAAGATCAGAGTGCGCAGCGTAAGCATAGTGTGGTGAGAAGGATTGTACGACTGTTAGTAAGTAATTTCGAGGACGAAATTATTTTTAAGGAGGGTAGAACTGTAACATCCTAGATTAGGGGTTATGCGTTCGTGTGTAATTCATGAGATAGTGGGCTCAGTGGGTGTGTTGGATGTGTTCTGAGGAGTTCTAGGAACCCTAAGGTGTATGGAAATGTATGAAAATGTATGGAAATGTATGGAAATGTATGGAAATGTGTGGAAATGTATGAAAATGTAAGGCAATGTATGGAAATGTAAGGAAATGTAAGGAAAATGCTTTGGAAAAGTTAAGTTTAAAAGAGGAAAGTGAACATTTTTGGAAACTTGGAAATGTAAGGAAATGTCAAGTTTAAAGAGCCAAACGAAAATTTTTGGAAACTTGGAAATGTAAAGAAATGTCAAGTTTTAAGGCTTAAAAAGAGAAAACTAAGGCAAGGTGGCCTTAAGAAAAATAATAGGAGGAATTTGACACACAAATGGGCATGGAAAAGTGGCTTGGAGATGCCACTTAAAGCCCAGTAAGTGATGCCACAAGCAGGAGCAAGTGGGCCTGAGTTCGAGTCATATGGGAAGCAAATAAAAGAAATTTTATTTTGCTTCCAGAAGAAGTGAGGTGGACGACACAAGCTATTTAAAAAGGAAGAGTTTTATTCTCTTTAAAATTCGGCTAAATGATGGATAAATAAGGGATTCATTTATCATTATTTTCAAGAGATAATGGCTGGATTAAATTCTTTTATTTAGTGATAATACAAAGGATAAAGCTATCAAATAGAAGAGTGGTGGCCAAGTAAGGGACTCTAGCTAGTAAATTCGGCTATAAAAGGAATAGAGAGGCCATTCAGCATTATTTACTCTTCCTTGATAACCTCTGCCGAATTTTCTCTGCAACCCCTACTCTTTCCTTCTTCATTCTTCTCCTCTCAATATTCCAAAAGCCGAAAGCTTGCTAAGATCAAGGCCATAGCCGAATAGTTTGAGACTTCAGGCAAAGGAACTGTCGATATCTAAAGTAAGGGTAAGATCTCATTCGATTTCCATCCTTTTCCATACATTTCCATACATTTCCTTACATTTCCATACATTTCCATACAACCACTTACCTTGGAGAATTGAAACCCGAAAGACTCCTTCACAGCACCTTAGGGTCGGCTACACACAAAAGGTACAATATTAAGACACCATTCATATTCGGCCAACCTTACCAAGGCCTATTCTCAAACTTTCGGCACACTAAAAAGGAAGAGAAGAGAACCCGCTTGTTAAAAGGAGTACTTACCTCTATTGTTAAAAGTGAAAAGATTCCGGCTATGGCTCCCAAATGTTGATGAAGGTATTCGGTTAACACAAGATGGAAAATGAAGTTTTGAGTAGAAAGGGGTGATAGGTTCGGCCAAGTAGAAGCAAAGGAAGAAAGGGGTTTGAAGAATTTTGGGGCAAAGATGACTAGGGAGAATTCGGCCAAGAAACAAATTGAGAAGAAAAGAAGAATAATTTAGATGAATTTCGGCACTTTCCCCCTTACTATACTCAAAACCGATTATGAAAGTCCCAAAGGAATCCTACATTCGGCCATCTCCCTTTTGTGATAATTTTTATCCTTTTAATTATCACCCACTTAAACTAAATTAGAAAAAACAATGTTTATCTTCAATCCTATCCCTTAATCACCTCTTCAAATAGATAAAAAATAATAATAATACTACTCTTCCAGCCGAATATGCAAGCCCCCAAAATCTTCTAATCGGCCACCAAACTCCACTTATCCAATCCCAATTAAAACTCCTATTTTATCTTTGACACCTATTCAAAAATAAATAGAATACAACAGCCATTATCCCTTATCACCTCTTCAAAAACAATTAAAATAAGGCCACCCTTTCTATCTTAACTAAATAAATAAATAGAAAGATAAAAGCCAGCATAAATCCATTATCCCAGCCGAATTTTAAAACCAAAACTAGCTTAATCTTCATCTATTTGAGAGTCCATGTGTAGACCACTCCTTCACGCCAGCATGCAAAAATTAAAGCACCAAACTGCTGCCCCCATGGTTTGAACATGGAACCTGATAAAGCAAACTGCGCTAACGCCCCTAACCATTCTGCCAAGGTGTTTCTTTGTGACATAAACTCGTCACAAATTCTTTTAAGAGCTCCTTCGTTGGCTCCCCCTTATCTTAACGCCAAAAGCCAAAAATAAAACACCCATTTGCTTTCCACGCTACTCGAACCCATGACCTGCGCCAGGCGTCATTCCAGGCTCTTAAGTGGCGCATGAAAGCCACTCTACCAAAGCCTGTTTTGTATCCAAAAACCACTTCATATTTCTTTTAAGCCGTCTTCAGTCCAACTCCCCTTCTTGACGCAAAATACAAAAATAAAACACTCCCATGCTGCCCTCACGACTCGACCCTCTTCCCTCCTAAAGCCCCCTTGCACCCTAGCGCCCCAAGCCACTTTGCCAATTAATTTCTTGTGTCTTATACTCCACAAAATTTCTTTTAAGGCCTCCTTGCCTTAGTTTTCTCTTTTTAAGCCTTAAAACTTGACATTTCTTTACATTTCCAAGTTTCCAAAAATTTTCGTTTGGCTCTTTAAACTTGACATTTCCTTACATTTCCAAGTTTCCAAAAATGTTCACTTTCCTCTTTTAAACTTAACGTTTCCAAAGCATTTTCCTTACATTTCCTTACATTTCCATACATTGCCTTACATTTCCATACATTTCCACACATTTCCATACATTTCCATACATTTCCATACATTTCCTTACATTTCCATACTTTTCCATACATTTCCATACATTTCCATACATTTCCGTACATTTCCATACATTTCCATACATTTCCATACATTTCCATACACCTTAGGGTTCCTAGAACTCCTCAGAACACATCCAACACACCCACTGAGCCCACTATCTCATGAATTACACACGAACGCATAACCCATAATCTAGGATGTTACATCAAAAGTACCGAAATAGATAGCCAATAGTGTGATTGAGTCACTAACAATCCCCGAATCCAAGCTAGCTTTATTTACACTGTAAAATAAAGAAGCAATTCACACAGTAAGCTTTAAAGCTTAGTAAGTTCGTAATACAATGCACTTAACTCAATAATTCAAATCAATATACAAAACACACCATCACATAGATCGATTTCCATGAATACACAATTTCAACTATAGCCATATGCTCACATCACAATTCATTCATCATCTACAAGTTTATCAACCACATAGGTTTTCATACATACCTTTTCCAACACCTAGTTTACAACCAATTTTGGTACTCAATGCTCAATTCCACATTTTTATCAATCTTCATTATTTCTTCGATATAATCGCACACTTAGTGCAAATTTCATAGCCGAAGCTTAACTGACATTACACACTTAGTGCCTTTACATAAAATCGAATCTATCTCGGTATCGCACACACAGTGCCAATCAATAAAGGCGAAGCTTCCATTACTTTGCACACACAGTGCTATTCATATCCGTCTCGATTCTAATTCTGTGCAATTAGTGCCACATTTCTAATTCAATAAATATACACTCATTCATTTTATATCACATAGATATCAATTTAACAACTTGTATTATATCCGAACTTACCTCAGATGTCGAAATACCGAAACTAGCCGATCAATCGAGTACTTTGTTTTTGCCTCGATCTCGATCCGAATCTCTCCTTTCTTGGTCTATACGTATTCAAATTTAGCTCATTTAATCACCAATTCATTCAATTTAGTCCAAAAACACATATTTAGGGCATTTTACAAAATAACCCTCTCATTTTTACATTTCGACACTTTAGTCCCTATTTCATAAAATCATCAAATACACAAAATTTCATTCCACCCATGCCTAGTCGAATTCTCCCTATTTCCATACAAGCCCATACATTTCATTTATTTCACATTTTAGTCCCTCAAATATTATTTTCACAATTTAGTCCAAATTACTCAATTTCACCAAAAATTCAAAGACAAAATATGTTACTCTTTCACCTATCATTCATATTTCACCACCAACTATCACAAAGCTCAAGCATTCATCAATGTCATATCTCAAAATCTTCATCAAATTCAAAAATTAAAGCATGGGCTAGCTAGAACACTAAACAACATCACAAAAACGTAGAAATTATCAAAAACCGAGTCAAAAACATACCTGATCAATCAAGCTAAGCCCTAGACAAATATCACAAAGCTTCAATGGCTATTATCTTTTCTATTTTTGGTGGAAGAAAGATGAGAAATGGCCATCTAATTTGTTTTGTTTTAATTATATTAACTTAATAGACATTTTACCATTTTGCCCTTAATATAAAACATTTAAAATCCACTAATATAAACCCATTTTTGTCCATCCCATCTATTAATGGTCTAATATCAATTTAAGGACCTTTCATTTAATAAGTCATACCAAATAAGCACTTTAACAATCAGCACACAGGTTTTACATTTTATGCGATTAAGTCCTTTTTCATAATTCGACACATAAACGATAAAATTATTACACCAAATTTTCACACATGCTCAATCACGTATTATAAACATCAAAAATAATATTAAAATATTTTTTTGACCTCAGATTTGTGGTCCTGAAACCACTATTCTGACTAGGGTTTAAACTGGGCTGTTATAGAGATTGAGATACCTTCGGCTATATATGTGGCACTTAGGGTGCGAGTTTCCCATGTATCCGATAGTATTCTGAATGGTTCAACGGGTATATCAAAGACACGGATGAGTAAGAGACTAGTAAGAGGTAGTACAAGTATGTACATGAACCGTATAAGCTATGAAACGAAGAAACTTGTGAATTTCACATCTAATCTTATGTTTAAATATGTGGAAGGTTTGTTAGTTAATATGAGCTAGGTGTTGATATATTGAATTGTTTGATTTATCAATTTATGATTAATTAAGTTTATTTCATACGAGCTTACTAAGCTTTATAGCTTACTTTGTTTAATTTTCCATGTTTTATAGTGAAATCAACTAGCTTGGATTCTGGGACCGTCGGAGACTTTGTCACACTATCCTACTATCACTTGGTACTTTTGAACTTTGGTATTTTGGTATATGGCATGTGTAGGGATTTGGTCATTTTGATATATGTGTTGTTAGTGACTTTGGTCACTTGAAATGGATTGTAAATGTTAAGTGCTTGGTTTGTATATCTAGCCATGAGAGTTGGCTTATTTTGGTTGTGTATGTATTTGTGCAAATGGCTGTTGTTATGTGCTTGATTATGGATATGTGATTCTAGTTGGTATTTGGTAATTAGGGGTACTAAATGGTTATAAACTGAGTTTGGTATGTTTGTGGTGATTTTGCTAAATAATGCATGATTGAAAATAGTCATATTGATGATTTGAAATTATGAGTTTTTGGTGTAATTTGAATGGCACTTTGTGGTATTGATATCTTTGATATTGGTTGGTATTGAAATGGTATAAATGAAGCTTGGTTGAAGTTGATTTAAGGCCTATAAGTGTTATGTGTTTGTACCATTAGACTTGATGTAGGCGTATGCAAATTTGGGTGGCAAAATGGCTTGGTAAATAGCCTACTTTTGTCCACACGGGCAGAAACACGGGCGTGTTTCTTAGCCGTGTGTGATACATGGTCATATTACACGTTCGTGCGTCCCCTAGTATTGAATTAATACCCAAGTCAGTATGCTCCACACGGCCTAGCACACGGGCGTGTGATTGGCCGTGTGGCATAAGTCAGCATACCCTACAATTTGACATGGCCTAGCACACGGGCGTGTGACTTGGCCGTGTGGCATAAATCAGTATACCCTACAATTTGACACGACCTAGCACACGGGTGTGTGACTTGGCCGTGTGGCATAAATCAATATACCCTACAGGTTTGGCACAGCCTAGCACACAGCTTGGCACACGGGCATGTGAGGCCATTTCAAATGGGCACACGGGCTGGACACACGGGCGTGTGGTTGGCCGTGTGACCCAAGTCAGTAAGTGGCATGTTTTGGACCGGCCAGTGACACGGGCCTGTCCCCTGTATTTTGGAAAAAGTTTCTAAGTGTTTCAAAATTTTATAAAGTTATTAGTCCTGATCCACCCCAATTGCATGTTTTGAGCCTCGTAGGCTTGTATTAGGGACAATATGTATGTTGTTGATTGATACTTGCATGAAATTGAAAATGTATGAGAAAATGTATGTGTAATTGTATAATATGTTCGGTAATGCTCCGTAACCCTATTCCGGTGTTGAATACGGGTGAGGGGTGTTACACTCCCGCTTCCGATAATAATACATAATTGAACAAATTGATTGTGTTAAAAAATACTTTAATAGAAATTGAGGCAACCTAAAGAATCCAAATACCACCCAAATAACCAATAGCCTCCACTCTATGAGAGAAATCATAGTTGAGTTTGTGAATGACATTATTCGCAATACTACCACTCATCATTGTTTCTAACGTGTATCAAGCTTATAACAACCCGAAAGTCAGTGGTATTGAAAAATGCAATTTCGGTCCCCATTTCCAATGTTTGAGATAATAAGATTTACGAGGTTAGTATAAAGATTAATTAAAGTTTGGTCCCTTAATTTTGTCAATCAGATAGTTAATTAAGGTACAATGACTAAATTATTAAAATGGTAAAACTTAATCACTATGAATTTTTAATTAATTAGAGTACCAATTGAGAACTTGAGTCATTCCTAAATAGAAAAACGGTGGTGTATGTTAGATGCAACCCACCAACTTGGTTAAATATTTTTATAGTTTAATTAATTAAATATTAGGTAAGTTAATCATGGTTTGTTAATTACTAATCTAGGTAAATAATAAAATAAAATGAAAACAAATAAATTTTTTTATTCATCCTCTTCTTCCCCGAATTTGAAAAGAAAAATAAGGTTTCAAAAGCTTCAATCTTTCGACGTAAAATTGGTATGTGCAAATAAGTCATTTTCTTGTAATTTTTATGTTTTTAAGGTATTGGGAGCTTGATTTAGCTAGTTCGTGTGCCAATTTGCAAAATTGTTAAAGTTTTTAAAAGTTTCTATTGTTGATTTCTTAAAGTTTTTGGTGTCAAATTGTTAGATTTTAAGCTTAGATATGAAAAATGACTAATTTGTAAAGTGAAAATTGTTAGTTTTGAACATATGGTCTAAAATGTAAATAATTCAAAATTGGTATGAAATATTTATGGAAAGTAGAGGGTCTTAGAAGGATGTAATTGAGATCGATTTCGAAATCGAAGCTCAAATTGGAAAGATATTATAATTTTGATTTAGGGACTAAATTGATTAAAATGCAAAAATTTAGAAGCATTTGAATAATGAAAATGAGTTGATATATGCTCAATATAGGATAATATAATATGTTTGGAACTGATAAATTGAATTGAATTATTAATATAGATCAAAAATTGGATCAAATTGGAAATAATTGGGAATAAAAAAAATTATTGGATAGTCCTTAAAGTTCAATTTTTTACTGATTTGACCAGATAAGTTCATATGGTATGATTGTATTTAAATTT
Source organism: Gossypium australe (assembly GCA_005393395.2). NCBI lineage: Eukaryota > Viridiplantae > Streptophyta > Magnoliopsida > Malvales > Malvaceae > Gossypium > Gossypium australe. Next base: position 43,138,384 of record CM016621.1, read on the forward strand.
TTGTATAGTTGATTTATGAATTTTTGTATGTTTAGTAGTAATTTGATATATTTACAATTTGGTACAAAAGGTGAGATGTGGACTAAATTGTAAAGAACTAATAAATTGAATATGAAGATTTATAATTTGAGATATTAGATGAATTGGTGGTTGATTATGATTGATTGAATCATATTGGTATGGATTTGATTAGTTCTTGAGATAGAGGATTAAATTGAATAAAATTAAAAATAGTGTAACTTAGTGAAATTTTGAAATTTTGAAATTGACTTGAAATTAAGATGATCCATGCTATTATATGAATGAAATGGTTATTTATTGATGAATTGAATATCATAAATGGTGAATTGACTATAATTGAAAGTTGAATGGTTATTCCCCTATTAATTGTTCGAACAGAATCATATATAATTGGCATGTCATAGGATAGATCAAGTACGGGTTACTTCAACTATGGGTCGGTGAGTATGCTTTGTATTATGTTAAGCTTAGATGAAGCATTAGAATGACAAATTTGGAAGTGAAATGGTTTTGTTGAATGATAGAATTGAATGGTTATAAATGTTTGAATGGTTTGTGAATTCATAGGTTAAAATGCTATGTTTAAGTACCTAATCAATGTATAATGGTTTGGTTGATTTTGGAAATGGTAAAATGGATGTTTTGGTATGTGTCTTCGTTGGCTTTGTGCAAGTTTGAGTGTGCTTTTAAGCACCATTTGAGTAATAGAGTTGGTTTTGCATGAAAGGGCACCAATATGTGATTTTTGACCATTTTAGCTCGAAGGTATTGGTACATTAAGTAAGGGTATCGATACTTAGTGATTTTCTTTTAATTTTCAAACATAAAATCTTAAAATGGTATCGATACCTTGAAAGAAATATCGATACTTCAAGTCTAGTATTGATATCTTTGGTTTTAAATCAATTTTTCTGAAACATCGAAGCTTGGATTAGTATCGGTACCTAGATGGGGTATCCATATCTGATCTGAAAACTTTGAAAACATTGCAATTTGGTCTTATTTCATGCTTAAGTAAACAAATGAGCATTTGAAAGCTCAATTAAGGCCAGTTGTTTGAATGTATCATATTGTAAATGTGTTTATGACATATTTGTATGTTTGAATGATTATTTTACTGTAATACCCCAAAAATATAATATTTGATTTGTTAAATTTTGTCATAACTAAGTATTTGCTTTGGTGGTTAAGTGCTTTGGAATTGTGTTTGAGGTCTTGGGTTTGAATCTTACTTTTAGAAATTTTGTTATTTTTGGTCCCTAATCATGTCTTGGTCTGTGTGACTTAAATATTATTTTTGTTCAATTTATGTTAGAATAAGCTTGTTGGTTTGGTGGTAAGGTTTTAGCATACCTTTTGGTCTTATGTTCGAATCCTTACGGGAGCAAAGTGGAATTATTTTTTATGCTAGTTTCATTGTCGTCTTTGTGGATGATTTAGATTTTATTAAACTCCTTAAAATATGGTTAGTTAAAAATGGGATAATATTTGAATTCTTTTTAAAATTTAAATTTATTCATTTATTTTTATTCATTTCTAGCATATTGTCACATTTTTGGCTTCTTCGGTTTTTATTATTTTCATTTCATTTTTAATTTTTCAAATAAATTTGCTCTCATTTTCTTTACTTTCCCACGTTTGTTGCCTCATTTCCCATTTTCACCCCACCATCTACCCTGCTTTGCAACCAATTTTGTTTTGTTCCTTTCTCTTCTTCTTTTGATTCATGATCTTTTATGTTTTTTTTTTCTATTTTATTTTGGTTGTCATTATGATCTTAAATTGATTCTCTATTCACGACTTTGCTTCCCGTTCTCTTGCTGTTATACTGGTTTCGGTGTTGTGGTTTGTCGTAGTTGTTCCGTCAGGTAACATCCTGATTTTGTTTTAGTAGTTCAGATTTGGGAGTATTATTGAATCTTGATGGGGAATCGGCCGTTAGTAACGATTATAATTGTTTTCTTTTGCATGTTGTCAATAAAGGATCGTGAGGCCGTTGGTTTTACTCCAACCACTTACGCGTCAAGTGGTCTTCGTTTCGTAGCATAAGTTTCTAACGATTCTTGGAAGCCAGTTGTAGGTTTTTTGTTGGATCGTTTGATTTAGTTTACGTAAAGTCGTTATTGATTGAGCGTGTTAAATGACATTTTTAGGTTTTGGAAGTCTTGTGGTTCCACTTACATCAAAATCGGGTTAGGTCTGTAATAAAAGCCCGAGAAAACAACGAACGACGAAAGCCAAAAAAGGGGATTGTCAATGCCACACAATCGTGTGCTATGTTGTGTGTGACAGGCCATGTGCTGAATCGTGTGAGACATACGATCTAGGCCAATTAGGTCGTGTGGGCCCAAAATTCTAAATTTTTCTCTAGGATCGTAAACATTGTTTGGATCGATCGTAGGCCTTCTGTAGGGTCGGTATGTTATGAATTAAGCTATAAAACACGAATTCTAACCATATATTAGCATAAAATTAGACATAAATAAGCATGTTTGAAATTATATAAGATAAGTAAAATTTGTAATAAGTTATCTATGAACTAAAAAATATTATGTATGTCCTGATATCCGGTAAGCAGGACTTGATTTTGATATTGAGCATATATGAAATATACATATCTGGCATCTGATATTTCTATATGTGCATTCGAGATGTGATTTGTGTATTTGGAGGAAGTGTGGGCAGTAAAATAACCTGCCGTATTTGGTGGCTCAGCCACACATATTTCTGTAAATGGCGATAAATCGCCTAATAATCTGACAACTAAGCTGCAAATATTTTGAAAAGTGTCATACCGACACTAATCGGTGTGTAGGGTTGGATGGGTATTTAATACCCTATATTGCGTGTAGGGATGGTTGGAGATGGTGTGTAGCAGATGGGGGTAGGATTGTAGATTTGAATCTAATTTTGTTTCTGTATGTGATATATGTTCTATATTTGCTTTGTTATGAGTTATGTCTGAAATTTAATCTGTGATACTGACTTAATAAGTTACACACTGAGTTTCGAAAACTCACTCTCTATTTGTCTGTCACTTTCAGGTAACCCTCAGACTTAGGCGGATCGATATGATGGGAGATCAGTTATAATATTTTGGTACATTTGATTTATTTAAATTTGAAATTAAGGTGTTTTGTAAATTTTGGACTGTTTGGACACTTGGGACTTTTTTGCTTTTGGACTTTAATATCATTTTTTTTGGCTCAAAATTGATTAACTGTTTTTATTGACGACGCTTGGTTTCCCTACAAAACAATGGATTTTCAAACAACAAAGGGCGTTTTTCCAAAATTTAACGCGCTAAAGATTTTTGCTGCAAACTTATACATTTTACAAAATGTAAATAGAAAACCATTTCACAAATCAGTTAAGAAAGATATGCTCTCGAATAAATCGGATTTTCACATAACAAAATCTAACGACGCTTTTTCAAAACCAACAAGTTCTAGGTTTTTGAATGAACTTGTAGTAACATCTCTAGATCTGGCCATAACATCTAGGCCAGGTTTGAGGTGTTACATTTACTATATTATTGATTGTAGTTGCTCCAACAACGAATGTGACATCGTGTTGCTCGAAACCGATGATCAGGTCGGGTAAAAGGGTGTTACAAAGCAAGTATTTTTAAGGTTCTATTCACCCCTACCTATACTCAGTTTGCAAATAAGTTGCAAGTAAATGAACCAGGATGATACAATGATGCCTAGTGATTATTTGTGTTTTGCACTGGCGAAAATAGTCCACTAAGCACTGAGTAATGTATAGTAAGAAAATCAATTTCTATAGTGAGTTTATGCAATAATTATTTATAGAATAATCTAAGAATAGTAGATGGATGAAGAATAGAAAGAACTTTTGAGAATTTTTTGGTATATTTTCCAAATAAAATCTCACTCCTATTTATAGGAATTCTCAGGTCTCTTAAAAAAATCACTTCTTTAAAAGAGACATTATTATTTAACTAATATCTCTTAAATAGATATAGATATTAAAGTAAAAGATACAATTGTTCCAGTAACATCTCTTAAATAAACATAACTATTCAAGTAATATTGCTTGAATAGTTATAATTTTTTGTCAAAAAATCAAGTGATATAACTCTTCGTATTTAAAAGACTTAACTTATTATTATGAATAGTCATAACTCTTGATCAATAACCAAAAGATATAACTTTTGATTAATTACAACATTTCATTTATAGTTATTGGAACACTATAAATATTTAAAAATGTTCCAACAATCTCTCCCATTTTAAAAATATTTTAGATTTTGATAATCTTGGAAACCAATTTGCATAAATGAAAGTGACTTACAATTGAACATTCACTTAGTGAAAACATGTTAAAGTTAATCAAAATTGCATGGTTGACTAAGCTTTGAACCAATTATTCCATTTGATTAACGAACACATCTTACACAATGATTTCAAAACTGATCAATGCATAGTATCTAGGGATATTATTTTGGCCATGTGTTTATGTATTCTTTTCATTAATGTTGTTAAGCCAAGCTCTTGAGCTTCTAGAAGTGGTCACATTTCACAATTTACACTCATATAAGTAGATTCCATCTATAGCTTTCTAGTAATTGGCAAGTCTAATAATAACACTCTAACATGTTCTAAAATTAAGTAGGTACATTTTAATTTTTGTCTTATTAAACATGGTCTTAATCCTATGAAAACATTGAGTGAATGGCTAAGCCATTTAATGAGATACATAATCCCTTCAAATTAGTGGTGGCCACCTCTTTAAAAGGGCCCTTAGTATTTGGGGTGAGCAAAACTCAATTCGATTCAAAAAAATCAGAAAACAAAAATTGAATTTTGAGTTATTAGATTTTTCGAGTCAACTTGAATAAGTAATTTGAGTTTTGAGTTCGAGTTGAGTTGAAATTTACAATTTGAATAACTCGAATAATTCGAATAGCAGATTGGTGTAAATACCCCTTTGGTTCCTTTCAATTTTGAAAATGAGCAAATTGGCCTCTCTTAATAAAAATTAAAAATAATTCAAAATAATTTTCAAAAATTCAAAATAAATTTTTAAAACTTAAAATATTTATAAAAATTCTAAAAATCATATTTTTAAAAAAATAATTAAAAATATAAAGAATATATAAATAAAGTTAAAATTTTTAAAAATTTTTAAAATAATACTTTTGGGACGTAAACTAGTTAATTAATGATTAAAGTTTATCATACTAAAGTATATTTTTTTCTTTTTTTTCTTTGAATTTCTTCAAATATATATAGTTTCAAATTTATATGCTCTAACATGGAATTAGATAAACTATAACAAGATTTTAACTTGACATGTTTAATTTATTTAATTTAACTCGAACAATTTTACTCGATTCGACTCAACATGAATTTCATTTCACTCGACTTGATTTGAAAAAAATTCAAATCAAGTTATGATGATAAAATATAACACGTCAACTCAATTAACTTGAAATATTTTCACTCGATTCGATTGTCAACTCAATTAACTTGAAATATTTTCACTCGATTCGATTGAACGCTTACCCCTAATACAACCCATAATTAATAGTTTTCTTTAAGTACCTAAGCACTCATTCAAAGTTTTCCAATCCAAACTACTTGGATAAATTGTATACCTTCTCATTTTCTCAACATCATATGCAATATTTGGTATTGTACAAGTCATTATGTACATAAGACAACCAGTTAGACTTGCATATTTCAAGTAATCAATTTTCCTACCAACATTAGATATTAATTTTATTTGAGAATCCATGGGTATAGGTGATGGTATACAATTGAAAAGATCAAACTTTTTAAGCACTTTTTCAATGTAATGTGATTTTGATAAAGCTATAGTTCTTTCCTCTCGAGTTTTTTTAATATAACACCCCTAACCCATATCCGTCATCAGAATAGGGTTTCAGAGCATTACCGGACTTATCAATTAAACAATCATACAATTCTCATATCTGAGCAAATATCATTCAAATACAATCATATAGTCCCTAATACGAGCCCTGAGGCCTAAACAAGCAGTAGAAGCGGTTCGGGACCAAACCGAGAACTCAGGAAAATTTTTGGAAAACATAGAAAATTTCAAAATACAGGGGACACACACTCATGTGGCCCGGCCGTGTAAGCAAAGACATGCCCGTGTCACAGGCCTTGTGATAATTTGAAATTGGATCACATGGCCATGTCCCAGCCCGTGTCCAACCCCATGTAACTCACTGACTTGGGTCACATGGCCAACCACACGCCCGTGTGACTAGCCCGTGTACCTTTCGAAATGGCCTCACACGCCCATGTGCCAGGCCGTGCTCTAGGCCGTTTGAAAACTGGAAGGTATACTGATTTATGCCACACGACCAAGTTACACGCCCATGTGTTGGACCGTGTAGAGCTACTGACTTGGTTTCTAAATAAGTACCAGGGGACACATGGCCGTATCACCTAGCCGTGTGTGACACACGGCTGAGACATACGCCTTTGTCTCTGCCCGTGTGGATAAAAATAGGCTATGTTTCAATCCACATTTCTCACCCAAAATGTTGTCAACCTAGGTTCCACAATGCACAAACAACCAATGCATAAATAGGCACTTATAATCAACCAACTCCAAACCAAAATCATATACTACCAATACCAACAACCCAAATGCTCATAAGCATCCCAAATAGCCATTCAAATTCATACCAATTCCACATCCCAAAAATCACCTAAATGATCAAACTCACCTATTAGACTTTGTGGCTAAATCAACTTGTATACCACATTATCAAATTCAATCATTTTGTACTCAAAATACCAATTCACAGCAAAACATTCACATAGCAATTATAAACCAAATATCAAAGGCCCTTTACACATATATACATAACCAAATATACCAAAATAAGCCAAGTCACATGGCTAAACACATAACCAAAAACATATATATATATATATATATATATATATATATATATCATTTACAAGCCAAATCAATTGGCTATCAACATTACAAACATATAGACTATATTTACCACAACACCTATACATGCCATATAACCAAGTACACAAGTTCAAAATTACCAAAACGACAGTTGGATAGTGTGATGAGATCTCTAAAAACTCCCAATCTGAGCAAGCTTCGAGATCACTATAACACACGGAAAAGTAAACAGAGTAAGCTATTAAGCTTAGTAAGTTCGTATAGCAATAAACTCAACTTACAACTTACCACATGAACATAATTTAAGTAATCAAACATATCATTATATAACTCATATTGATTCACAAACCTATCACATATTCATTCCCAAGGTTGGATATGTAATTCACAAGCTTCGTAGACTTAAAGCTTATATGACTCACATACATACTTGTTATGATACGTATCAATCACTTATTCTTTCATACTATCAATATACCCGTTGAACCATTTGGAATAATATCGGATACTCGGGAATCTCGCACCCGAAGTGCCAATACATGGTCGAAACCATCTCAATCTCATATCTCGTATGTAAATGCTCATCTCGAGCTATCACCGAGTCTGCTCACACAAGCTGAAGGTCAAGACGTAGCTACACGGTGCTGCTCACACAAGCTGACTATAACCGTAACGTACGGACCAGCACCCAAAACACAACAACCCCTAATGACATGTCATTTGCATCCTATCTATTCCTAAGATTCAACCGGAATTTCACACGTCGCCAACTCTTTGTTGAATATTTCCGTGAAGTCGTATTTATCAATAATACAATAATAAAGCATTTAAAACACAACTATATTAATGTTTATTAACATACGAACATACATCGAATTTATACAGAGAGAATCGAGCTATCAATCCACTATTTTGTTTTTCCCTCGATCAAATTCCAAACGTTGCTTTTCTTGATCTATATATTAAAATCTAACTTATTTAAATATCATTCTATTCAATTTAACCCAAAAATCATGTTTTGGAAAAATTACATTTTTTCCCCTTAAATTTTAAATTCAATACAATTAGTCCCTAGCTCACAAAAATAAAAATTCATGCAATTTAACCCATACACATGCTAGCCGAATTATATATATATCCATAGTAGCCCATATTTTTCATTATTTCACACAATTACCATAAAATTTTCACATTTCTCAATTAAACCACTAATTTGCAATTTCATTCAAAATCACTTAACAAATGTTGTTTATCTAACAACAACCATTCATTTTCTACCATTGAACATCAAAATACATATACATTCATTAATGGTAAAACCCTAGACTTTTAACAGTTTCACAAATTAGTCCCTGGGCTAGCTAGATTAAGCTACAACGACTCCAAAAACATAAAAATCATTAAAAACAGGATCAAAAATCATATCATGCAAGTGGAGGAGTATAGCCGAATGCTCAACCTTCAAAAATGGTGTTTTTTACCTTATTTTCGGTGGAAGAAAACTAACCAAAAAGATGATGCTTTATTTTTACCTATTTTACCTTATTAACCCTTGTTATTTAACATTAAAATTCACTTAATCATGCACATAAATGTCCACTCATATTTCAAATGGTCTAATTACCATTTAAGTACTCATACATTTAAGTTATTTAGCTATTTAATGCTTTTAGCCTATAGAACTCTAATTTTGCACCTTTTGCAAATTAGACCTTTTTATCGAATTGAGTATTCAAACAATAAAATTTCTTAACGAAATTTTTATGCAATCATACGAAATTAGTCCAAATGAGCTCCTCATTTCTCGATACACAAATTCTATCTCTGAACATCAAACATCCATCAGAATTAATCCGAAAGTCAGACTCAACACCCGACTCACACTGAACTCTTTTAGCTTGCAATTCACTGTCACCTTTCTAAGCCTCATTAATCTCTTGAAGGAACATCGGTCTAGCCCTCAGCTCAGCTAGAATAGAACCATCGGCTGACAAGGTCATCTGCGTATTCAATGCTCTCAATGCAAATAGAGACTTTCTACTCATAGCATCGACGACTACGTTCGCCTTTCCTGGATGGTAATCGATGACCAACTCATAATCCTTTATCAACTCTAGCCATCTTCGCTACCTTTAATTCAGTTCCTTTTGAGTCATCAAATACTTTAAACTTTTGTGATTGGTGAAAATCCGACATCTCTCACCATACAAATGGTGTCTCCAAATCTTTAATGCAAAAACAATGGCAGCCAACTCTAAATCATGTGTCAGGTAATTCTTCTCATGTGGCTTTAACTGTCTAGAGGCATAGGCTATCACCTTGCCTTCTTGCATAAGCACACAACCCAATCCATTCAAGGATGCATCACTATAGATCATGAATTCTTTTCCCAACTCAGGTTGCACTAGGATTGGAGCCTCTATCAACATTGTCTTTAATTTCTCAAAACTCTGTTGACACTTTTCCGTCCATTCAAACTTTATATTCTTTTATAATAGTTTGGTCATTGGAGTCGCTATCATGGAAAAGCCCTTGACGAATCGCCTATAGTAGCCAACTAAGCCCAGAAAACTTTTAACTTCAGTTACATTTTTCGGCGGTTTCCAATCAACAATAGCTGAAATTTTACTTGTATCAACTCGGACTCCATCTCCCGAGACAATGTGTCCCAAGAATCCAACTTCCTTGAGCCAAAACTCACTTTTACTAAACTTGGCATACAGTTGATTATCTCGCAAAATCTGTAGAACCGTCCTTAGGTGCTCAGCAAGCTCACTCTCATCACGAGAATATATCAGTATATCATCAATGAAAACAACCACAAACTTATCTAGATACGGCCGAAAAATGCGGTTCATTAAATCCATGAATACCACAGGAGCATTTGTCAAACCGAAGGGCATGACTACAAATTCATAGTGCCCATACCTCGTTCGAAAAGCCGTCTTAGGCACATCTGATTCTTTTACTCTCAACTGATAGTATCCCGACCTCAAGTCTATCTTGGAGAACACAGTGGCTCCCTTCAATTGATCGAACAAATCGTCGATTCTTTGTAATGGACACTTGTTCTTCACTGTTGCTTTGTTAAGCTGTCGGTAGTCTATACACAATCTCATAGAGCCATCTTTCTTTTTCACAAATAGCACTGGAGCACCCCATAGAGAACAACTCAGTCTAGCAAAACCTTTGTCTGTTAAATCTTGCAGCTGTGCCTTTAATTCTTTCAACTCAGTTGGAGCCATCCTATAAGGAGCAATCGATATCGATACAGTACCGGGAGCTAACTCGATGCCAAACTCAACCTCTCTAACCGGAGGTATCCTGGCAATTCCTCGGGAAAAACATCTGAATACTCACATACTATTGACACTGCCTCAATCTTTAACTCAATTTCCCTGGCATTCATCACAAAGGAAAGGTACGCCTCATACCTTTTTCTTACATACCTCTGAGCCGTCATGTGAGACATCACTACCAGCAACATGTCTTGTTCATCTAATTCAAAATGAAGGATATCTCCGTTTTCACATCAGAGCTCAATATATTTCTTTCCACAATTTACTATCACATCGTGAGTGGTTAACCAGTCCATACCAAGGATTATATCAAATTCATCAAATGGCAATAGCATGAGATTTGCCTTAAAACAATGTCCTCTAATCATCAATGGGAAGTCTTTACATAATTTATCAACTAATACACTTTTGCCTAAAGGATTAGACACCTTTATCACAATTTTTGTAGACTCTACGGGCATACTCATTTTAGATACTAATTCCATGCAAATATATGTATGGGTAGACCTCGGATCTATTAAAGCAATAACTCTAGTATCATAGAGAGAAAATGTACCCGTAATCACATCAGGAGATGATGCCTCTTCACGAGCACGAATGGAATAGGTCCTCGCAGGTGCTCTACCCTCAGATCTCGAAGCCTGCTCTCTGGGCATATTCTTACTACTTGTTCACTTCCCGGGTTTCTTTGTGGTTTTCCACTAGCAGTCCTCCCGGTCTTGCATCCTGAGGCTTCTCTTTCACATGCACTTCAAGGCAATTTCTAATAAAATGGTCTAGAGACCCACACCTGAAACAGGCTTTCTCATTTGCTCGACATTTGCCGGAATGACATCTGCCACATTGTGGACACTCCGGTCTACTTGGTCGGGTGTTGCCAACACTAGCAACTGATGTGGTCTGGTCTCTAGACCCCGAGTACTGTTTACTCTTACTTTTATTTGAGAACCTGGCTGAAGTAGCGGATCGGGTAGGAAAATCTCTCGACCTCTTGGACGAGGACTGAAATGGCTTACTCAAGTGTGTCTTTCTTGAGTCGCGAGACTCCATCTCATCTTTTCTTTTCTCTTTCACTAATTCCTCGGCCTTACAAGCCTGGTCTACTAATACAACAAATTCCTTCAACTCAAGGACACTAACACACAATTGGATATCTTCTTTTAGTCCGTCCTCAAATCTCTTACACATGATGGCTTTGGAGGACACACAATCCCGAGCATATTTGCTGAGCCTCACAAACACGCGCTCGTATTCAGTTACCGTCATCTTTCCTTATTTCAGTTTAAGGAATTCTTTTTTCTTCTGATCAATGAATCTTTGGCTTATATACTTCTTCCGGAATTCTTCTTGGAAAAACTCCCATGTAATTCTTTCCCCTAGTACAACCAACACAAGGGTATTCCACCACTGATAAGCGGAATCTCTAAGAAGAGACACTACACATTTCATGCACTCTTCAAGTGTGCCCAATAATTCATCAAATACCCGGATGGTATTTTCAAGCCAAAACTTTGCCCTTTCCGGATCGTCATCTTTACTAGACCAGAATTCCTCGGCTCATTATTTTCAGATTCTATTAACCAGAGGCTTTTCTCTTCTTACCACTTCTACCACTTAGGGAGCTATATGCGTAGGTTGAGGAATAGGCGGGGTGGAGGAGTGGAGCATTCGGGTCTGCTCGAATGTACTCTGTGTACCAATTACTCATCATATAGAGAAAGGCTTCTCAAGCCTCTTCTCCCTGACCCAAATCTCGGGTTTACTCTCTACTAGCGCGGGAACCGGCACATTACTTGCCGCATCATCGGTTGCAGCTCGTTCTGGATCAGGATCCATTACCTATATAAAAATACAATTTAAGTCATCAGGAGTCGTCACACTATCAATATATAAATACTCTTACGTTTGGCATGTATAGCTAGACTCATGCTTATGCTACGTTAGTCCTAGAATCAACTAAATCGTAGCTCTGATACCACTAAATGTAACACCCCTTACCCGTGTCCAACGCCGGAACAGGATATGAGGTGTTACTGTGCATAACTTTACTCGAACTTGTATTATCGGGCTGTAAAATTTCGTTTCAACTTAAAACTTGTCTTTCTTACTCATAACGTACGTATTATGGGCCTATGAGGCCTTATACATATAACCTGATGGTTCCATAGATTAATCGGGAACTTTAACACTCGTTGAAATTTTTTGCCTAAACAGGGGCCACACGCCCGTGTTGTCCAAAGGACACGCCCGTGTGCCCCTAAGACATGCCCGTGTTCGGCACCCGTGGTCGACACTGACTTACCCCACATGGCTGAGCGCACGCTCGTGTCTACAACCCATGTCCTTCACACGGCCTTGACACGTTTGTGTTCTCTACCCATGGAGCTCTCTAATTATGACGTCATCACACTCTTAATAGCACACGGCCAGGGCACACGCCCATGTGCTGGCCTGTGTGACGATTCAAATTCTCGTAAAATAATGCAGGGGACACAAGGCCTATCAACACCCCCATATGGGTTGACCGTGTGTCATGCACGGCTAGACACACGCCCATGTGTCTACCCGTGTGGACAATTAGGGGCTATTTTCCAAGCCTCTTTGCCACCCTGAGACTTAAACTCACTCATTCATCGTAAGAAGCACATAATATGATAATATCAAACTAAGAAAAACCCTTATATTACCACTCATTTCACCCAAATTTTACTCAATATCTTGCACGAACATTCATTTCATTATATGCGTCAAACTTGAGACATGAACTTGACAATATTGGCCAATTCATCATGGCCATTTCCAAAAAAAAAAAAAGAATGTGAAGCATTTATAGCCAACCCTTTGGCCTTCAAACATAACATGACACAAAATGATCAAGTTCCTATACATGCCATACTTAAAATGAATCAACTTTACTATACCAAAAGAATGGTTGATAGTGTGATCCAAGCTCTGACTTTCTACGATCCCTGAGTTAACTTGACGAAACTACAAGGAGAAAGGGAAAAGAGAGGGGTAAGCATATAGCTTAGTATGTTTGCATGAAATTCTAAAGCAACATAATTGCTTTCATAAAATTCATCTATCTATTGAAACAACATTCATACAAGTATCGAATGCTTAACATTTCTGTTCATACTTACTCATACTTATTCTTACTCATCTCATGTTACTTTATGGGTTCATAATGTGTATTTTCTCATGGTACCTGTATCATTCATCACATAACTTATCACATTTACTAACATAAGTATAAATTCAAATCTTCATCATTCATAACATGAATGGACCTCAAGGTCATACGTAAATAGTTTGGTTCTATACTATCCCACTTACGTAGCTAATTTACCCATGAACTAATTAGATTATCGTAAAATATTCAAATTCCCCTTGCATAGACATTGATACCAACGCCATATCCCGGATATGGTCTTACATGGAATCACTTCTTGATGTCGATGCCACATCCCAGATATGGTCTTATACGGGATCTCAAAGCTTGATGTCGATGCCATATCCCAGATATGGTCTTATACGAGATCTTTCTTTGGTGCCGAAGCCATGTCCTAGACATGGTCTTATATGGGACCTTCCTTATCTCTTGTGAATACATAGATATCATTCTTATTCCGGAATTTTAACCGGGACTTTAGCTTAACTTATACTCACCATTTCTTCATCGAAGTTCCCTTACTCAAATTTCATAGAAATGACATACATTATCATAATATTATGCAGTTTCAAATATCGAAACATTATGAAACTTTAACTTCATATAAACTTACCTCGAATCTCAAAATATGTATCAATGCTCGATTTTGTTCTTACTCGATTTCGATCCGGGCTTCGCGTTTCTTGATCTATAGTAACAATTTCACTTGTTAAATTTACACATTGACTAATTCGACTCATAATTCATATTTTTGAAAAATTATAATTTTGCCCCTAGACTTTGGCAAAATGACCATTTTGCCCCTAGGCTCAGAAATTAATTCCAATAACATTTCTACCTTCAACAAGCCTAGGTGAACATTTAATACTCTTATAGCTATCATCAAAACTCAACATTTCACATACTTACTACAAATTTATAACCTTTTCATCAAGGTTCAATTAGGTGTTTTCTAGACAACACATTTCATAAAAGTTGATCATCTAACAATTAAGTCTCAATTTCTTCCATAAAAATGCAGCAAATAATAATGACAGCTCTCATGGCAAAACTCTAAACTTTCCACCTTATTGCACAATAGTCCCCTCATTTGAAAGCTTAAGATTTAGGTGTCTCAAAAGTACAACTATATTTAAGAAAAGATCACTAGAACACTTACTAGAGAAGAGATGAGTGTGCTGAAATTTTTGAAGCTTTCAACCCCTATTTTGCTTGAAAAAATCAGTGGAAGAGATGAACAAGAAATATGGACATCATCTTTCTTTATTGTAATATTAACTATCAATTTAATCCAACTACTTTGACCAATTTTGTCCATCTTTGTCTCAGATATAGTCAATGGCTGGCCAAGCAAACATTGGAGGTCTAATTGCCTTTTAAAGACCTCTAATTATCAATCTATGGCTATTTGATACCTTGAGCTTATAGAATGGAACTTTCGCACTTTATCTGATTTAGTCCTTTTTCGCGATTAAACATGAAATCGTTCAAATTAAAATACCAAAATTCTCATGTACTTATACAATCATATACTAATTCATAAAATCGCATGAAAACAAATTTCTCAAATCTCGAATTAGTGATCGCGAGATCACTGTTCTGACTAGCCCCTAAATCGGGCTGTTACAATTCTCCCCCTTAGGGATTTTCGTCCCCGAAAATCATACTGGTGAAAAGGTTGCGGTATTGGTTTCTCATCGTTTCTTCAGGCTCCTATGTAGCCTCTTCTATTCCGTGCCTTTGCCATAGAACTTTCACTAGGGCTATGCTTTTGTTTCTTAACTGCTTGACCTCATGCGCCAAAATTCTAACCGGGTCTTCACCATAAGTCAAGTCCGGTTGTATCTCTACATCTGTCGGTACAATGACATGTGTAGGGTCTGAGGGATATCAGCGCAACATGGATACATGAAAGACGCCATGAATCCTTTCCAGCTTAGGTGGCAAGGCCAACCGATACACTACCAATCCTATCCTCTCGGTAACTTCATAAGGTCCGATAAAACGCGGACTTAATTTTCCCTTCCGGCCAAATATGAGGACTTTTCTCCAAGGTGATACTTTCAAAAACACTTTATCACCTACTTTGAATTCAATCTCTTTCCTTTTCAAATTTGAATAGGACTTTGCCTATCTAAGGCGACTTTCAAACAATCACGTATCACCCTTACTTTCTCTTCAGTTTCTTTAACCAAATCGACCCCATGTATCTATTTCTCTCTGAGTTCAGTCCAATATAAAGGCGTTCTGCACTTACGCCCATACAAAGCCTCATAAGGCGCCATTTTCAAGCTTGACTGAAAACTGTTATTGTAAGCAAATTCTACAAACGGCAAGTATTTTTCCCAGCTGCCCTGAAACTCAAGAACACAACACCTGAGCATGTCTTCGAGAATTTGGATCAACCTCTCCGACTAACCATCGGTTTGGGGGTGAAAAGCTGTGCTAAAACTTAACTTTGTGTGTAACACCCCATCCCTGCATTCAAGCCTGAATCGGGTTTGAGGCATCACTTAACTAACTCTACTTACCCGCCTCGAATAGAGTTATAAAATTTCATTTAAACCCATCACTTGCGCATACTCGGCCTAAGAGGCCCTAAACATACCTCATAGAGGTTTGGGAACTATTCGGGAACTTTTATTAACTCGAGAAACTTTTCAGTAAAATAGGGGCCACACGCCCGTGTTGGTCTAGGGACACGCCCATGTGCCCCTAAGACATGCCCGTGTCTTCCAACCGTGGTCGATTTTGACTAAAACCACACGGCCTTGACACGCCCGTGGCACTAGCCCGTGTGCCAGACCTTGGCATTCTGACTTATCCACACGGCCTATACACACGCCCGTGTACTACAGCCGTGTGGTAATTTAAATTCCGAGTGCAAGGTGCAGACTTCACACAGCCTGGGCACACGCCCATGTACAAGCCGTGCCTCCCCGCACGGTCTAGACACACGCCCGTGTGTTTACCCTTGTAGAAAATTAGCAGGCTATTTACCAAGCCCTAAGCCACCCTACAATGCACACATACATACTTCCATTCAAAACAATACAACTCTCATCCCGAAAGCAAGACTAAGAACTCATTCCAACATAAAATATAATTAGAAGGACATATACTTCATTAATTTCATCTTCATTAGGCAAAAGAATTTGCCAAGAATTTGCCTAACTCTTAAGGCCATTTACAAAATGACTTTATAACTTACATAGCCAACACTTTGACTAACAATTACAACTTAACAAAATACTCGAGTCCTATACATGCCATACTCAAAATAAGTTTAAATTGTTATACCAAAGTGATGTCGATAGTGTGATTTTCGAACTCCGACATCCGCGTTCCTCGAGTTATCTTTGCAATACTACAAGGAAGAAGAGCAATAAAAGGGGGTAAGCATAAAGCTTAGTAAGTTTGCATGAAACTCATATAGCAAAATATTAACTTATTATAACTCATCCATTTCAAGTTAAGAATAACATAAAACTCAAGTGCATGGCTGGCTTACTCCTCACATGATACATAATAATTTCATACTTGCATTATAATCATGGTATCTGTGTCACTTGGTCACATAGATTAGCACACTTTGCTGATGCAAAAGTAAAATCGACTTTCATCTTTCTTAACATGAAAAAAAATGCTTATATTAACCCTGTACAACTTAACTTAGTACTATCTTTACTTACTTGACTTTCTTATTGCCTCTTTCATCTTTAATTCTTTTACCCGTTGAATTTCCCGGAATAATTGAAGTTACTCAATCTCATCAAACATGTATCTCGATGCCGATGCCATGCCCCAGACATGGTCTTACATGGGATCGCCTTATAATGCCAATGCCATATCCCAGATATGGTCTTACATGGGATCCCTTACTCGATGTCAATGCCATGTCCCATACATGGTCTTACATGAGATCTTCCTTATGTGTTTCCTCTGAAAATTCACCATTGCCATGTCTTGACATGGGCTTACGTGGTATCCTTGCCTCATGAATCTTATCAATGCCATGTCTTGACATGGACTTACATGACATCTTTGCCTTATGAATTCACCAATGCCAAGCCTTGGCTTGGACTTACATAGGACATTTGCCTCATAATAACATTTTCAATGCCATGACTTGTCATGGACTTACATGATATCCTTGCCTTATGCCGATGCCTTGTCTTGACATGGTCTTACACGGACTTTCCTTGTCTCATGTTGTGATATTAGTATCCTTATTATTCCGAGACTACAACCGGAACTTCCTCATACAGATTCTCATTTACTTTTCTCATTATAATATCAATAATTTTTCTTCATAGAAATAATATACATTATATAACATGATAAGTAATTGAATGAGAATACATGTAAAACTTTAATTTATACAAACTTACCTCGGTATCCAAAATGTATGTAGTTACGCAAATTTAGTCCTCGACTTTGTTCTTGCCTCGGTTTCGATCCATGCTTCGTATTTCTTGATCTATAATAACAATTTAGCTCATTTTAATCATCATGTCAATAAAAGCATTTCAATAATCATGCTTTGGAAAAATTACTATTTTGCCCCTAGACTTTGGCAAAATTACCATTTTGCCCCTAGGCTCAGAAATTAATTCAAATCACATTTCTACCTTCAACAAGCCTAGGTGAGCATTTAATACTCTTATAGTTATCATCAAAACTCAACATTTCACATATTTACTACAAATTGTAACCTTTTTATCAAGGTCCAATTAGGTGTTTCCAAGACAACACCTTTCACAAAAGTTGCTCATCTAACACCTAAGACTCAATTTCTTCCATAAAAATGCAGCAAATAACAATGATAGCTCTCATGGAAAAACTCTAAACCTTACACAATATTGCACAATAGTCCTCTCATTTGAAAGCTTAAGCTTTAGGGATCTCAAAAGTACAATTATTACTAAGAAAAATTATCAAAATCACTTACAACAATGGAGGAAAGTTTGCTGAAATTTAAGTCTTCAAAACCCCTATTCTTGCTTGCAATTTCGGTGGGAGAGATGAACAAGAAAGATGATATTTTCTCTTTCTTTATTCTAATATTAAACTAGTCAAATTTTAATTACCAACTCTTACTAACTTTGACCAAATTTGTCCATCTTTGTCTCCCATTAAGTATATGGCCGGCCAAGCACATTACAAGGGCTAAATTGCCTTTTAAAGACCTCAATTTAACAATTTATGGGGCACCTTTAGAAATAAAAATGGAACTTTCACACTTTATGCGATTTAGTCCTTTTTTGCGATTAAACATGAAATCGCTAGAATTTAAAATGCCAAAAATTCTCATGTACCTATACAGCCATATACTAATTCATAAAATCACATAAATAAATAAATAAATTTCTCGAATCTCGAATTTAGTGATCCCGAGATCACTGTTCCGACTAGCCCCTAAATTGGACTGTTACATTGTGCCCAATGCCTCTTGCAACTTCTTCCAAAATCTGGATGTGAATCTCATATCTCTATCCGATATAATCAATAAGGGCACTCCGTGTAGCCTCACAATCTCAGAAATGTACAAGTTTGCCAACTTATCAAGTGAATAGTCAACTAGAACAGGTATGAAATGGCTTGATTTAGTAAGCCTATCAATTATGACCAATACAACATCTTTTTTACTCGGTGTCAATAGCAAACCCGTTACAAAATCCATGGTAACCTGGTCCCATTTCCATTCAGGTACCATAATAGGTTGAAGCAAACCCAAAGGTACTTGGTGTTCGGCTTTTCTTGTTGACAAATTATGCAATACAACTTTGTACTACCCGGGTGCACAGATACACATCCACTATGTGCCTCATATAAAATTCTCTGAATGAGCTCCTCATTTCTCAGTACACAAATTCTCTCTGAAAACCAAACATCCATCAGAATTAATCCGAAAGTCAGACTCAACACCCGACTCACACTAAACTCTTTTAGCTTTCAATTCACTATCACCTTTCTGAGCCTCATAAATCTCTTGAAGGAACATCGGTCTAGCCCTCAGCTCAGCTAGAATAGAACCATTGGCTGACAAGGTCATCTGCGTATTCAATGCTCTCAATGCAAATAGAGACTATCTACTCATAGCATCAGCGACTACGTTCACCTTTCCTGGATGGTAATCGATGACCAACTCATAATCCTTTATCAACTCAAGCCATCTTCGCTGCCTTAAATTCAGTTCCTTTTGAGTCATCAAATACTTTAAACTTTTGTGATCGGTGAAAATTTGACATCTCTCACCATACAAATAGTGTCTCAAAATTTTTAATGCAAAAACAATGGCAGCCAACTCTAAATCATGCGTCGGGTAATTCTTCTCATGTGGCTTTAACTGTCTAGAGGCATAGGCTATCACCTTGCCTTCTTGCATAAGCACACAGCCCAATCCATTCAAGGATGCATCGCTGTAGATTACAAATTCTTTTCCTGACTCAGGTTGTACTAGGATTGGAGCCTCTGTCAACATTGTCTTTAATTTCTCAAAACTCTGTTGACACTTTCCCATCCATTCAAACTTTTAATTCTTCTATAACAGTTTCTTCATTGGAGTCGCTATCATGGAAAAGCCCTTGACGAGTTGCCTATAGTAGCCAGCTAAGCCTAGAAAACTTCTAACTTCAGTTACATTTTTCGGCGGTTTCCAATCAACAATAGCTGAAATTTTACTTGTATTAACTCGGACTCCATATCCCGAGACAATGTGTCCCAAGAATCCAATTTCCTTGAGCCAAAACTCACTTTTACTAAACTTGGCATACAGTTGATTATCTCGCAAAATCTATAGAACCGTCCTTAGGTGCTTAGCATGCTCACTCTCATCACGGGAATATATCAGTATATCATCAATGACAAAACCACAAACTTGTCTAGATACGAACAAAAAATGTGGTTCATTAAATCCATGAATACCGCAGGAGCATTTGTCAAACCGAAGGGCATGACTAAAAATTCATAGTGCCCATACCTCGTTCGAAAAGCCGTCTTAGGCACATCTGATTCTTTTACTCTCAACAGATAGTATCTCGACCTCAAGTCTATCTTGGAGAACACAGTGGCTCCCTTCAATTGATCGAACAAATCGTCGATTCTTGGCAATGGATACTTGTTCTTCACTGTTGCTTTGTTAAGTTGTCGGTAGCCTATGCGCAATCTCATAGAGCCATCTTTCCTTTTCACAAATAGCAATAGAGCACCCCATGGAGAACAACTCGGTCTAGAAAAACCTTTGCCCGTTAAATCTTGCAGCTGTGCCTTTAATTCTTTCAACTCAATTGCAGTCATCCTATAAGGAGCAATCGATATCAGTACAGTACCTGGAGCTAACTCGATGCCAAACTCAACCTCTCTAACCGGAGGTAATCCTGGCAATTCCTCGGGAAAAAACATCTGAATACTCACATACTATCGGCACTGCCTCAACCTTTAACTCAGTTTCCCTAGCATTCATCACAAAGTCAAGGTACGCCTCATACCTTTTTCTTACATACATCTGAGCCGCCATGTGAGACATCACTACCGGCAACCTGTCTTGTTCATCTGATTCAACATGAAGGATATCTTCGTTTTCACATCTCAGCTCAATGTATTTCTTTCCACAATTTACTATCACATCATGAGTGGTTAACCAGTCCATACCAAGATTATATCAAATTCATCAAATGGCAATAGCATGAGATTTGCCTTAAAACAATGTCTTCTAATCAGCAATGGGCAGTCTTTACATAATTTATCAACTAATACACTTTTGCCTAAAGGATTAGACACCTTTGCCACAATTTTTGTAGACTCTACGGGCATACTCATTTTAGATACTAATTTCATGCAAATATATGAATGGATAGACACCGGATCTATTAAGGCAATAACTCTAGTATCATAGAGAGAAAATGTACCTGTAATCACATTAGGAGATGATGCCTCTTTGCGAGCACGAATGGCATAGGTCCTCGCAGGAGCTCTACCCTCAGGTCTCGAAGCCTGCTCTCTGGGCATATTCTTACTACTTGTTCACTTCCCGGGTTTCTCTGTGGTTTTCCTCTAGAAGTGCCTCCTAGTCTTGCATCCTGAGGCTTCTCTTTCTCGTCCACTTCAGGGCAATTTCTAATAAAATGGTCTAGAGAGCCACACTTGAAACAGGCTTTCTCATTTGCTCGACATTCGCCGGAATGATGTCTGCCACATTGCGGACACTCCGGTCTACTCGGTCGGGTGTTGCAAACACTAGCAACCGTTGTAGTCTGGGCTTTAGACCCCGAGTACTGTCTACTCTTACTTTTATTTGAGAACCCGACTGAAGTAGCGGATCGGGTAGGAAAATCTCTTGTCCTCTTGGACGAGAACTGAAATGGCTTACTCAATTGTCTCTTTCTTGAGTCACGTGACTTCATCTCAGCTTTTCTTTTCTTTTTCACTAATTCCTCGGCCTTACAAGCCCGGTCTACTAATACAACAAATTCCTTCAACTCGAGGACACCAACAAACAATTTGATATCTTCATTTAGTCCATCCTCAAATCTCTTACACATGATGGCTTCGGAGGACACACATTCCCGAGTAAATTTGCTGAGCCTCAAAAACTCGAGCTCGTATTCAGTTACCGTCAACTTTCCTTGTTTCAGTTCAAGGAATTCATTTCTCTTCTGATCAATGAATCTTTGGCTTATTTACTTCTTCTAGAATTCTTATTGGAAAAACTCCCATTTAATTCTTTCCCTTGATACAACCGACACAAGGGTATTCCACCAATGTTAAGCGGAATCTCTCAGAAGAGACACTACACATTTCATGCACTCTTCAAGTGTGCACGATAATTCATCAAATACTCGGATGGTATTTTCAAGCCAAAGCTCTGCCCTTTCCGGATCGTCATCTTTACTAGCCCAGAATTCCTCGGCTCATTGTTTTCGGATTCTATCACCCGGAGGCTTTTCTCTTCTTTCCGCTTCTACCACTTGGGGAGCTATACGGGTCGATTGAGGAATAGGCAGGGGTGGAGGAGGTGGAGCATTCGGGTTTGCTCGAATGTACTCTGTTTACCAATTACTCATAATACGGAGAAAGGCTTCTCGGGCCTCTTCTCCCTGACCTAAAGTCTCGGGTCTACTCTCTACTAGCGCGGTCCCTTGCGCGGGAGCCGGCACATTACTCGCACCATCATCGGCTGCAGCTTGTTCAGGATCAGGATCCATTACCAATATAAAAATACAATTTAAGTCATTAGGAGTCGTCACACTATCAATATATAAATACTCTTACGTATGGCATGTATAGCTAGACTCATGCTTACGCTACGTTAGTCCTAGAATCGACTAAATTGTAGCTCTGATACCACTAGATGTAACACCCCTTACCCGTGTCCAACGTCGAAACAGGATACGAGGTGTTACTGTGCATAACTTTACTCGAACTTGTATTATCGGGCTGTAAAATTTCTTTTCAACTTAAAACTTGTCTTTCTTACTCATAACGTACGTATTATGGGCCTATGAAGCCTTAAACATATAACCTGAGGGTTCCGTAGATCAATTGGGAACTTTAACACTCTTTGAAATTTTTTGCCTAAACAGGGGCCACACGCCCGTAATGTCCAAGGGACACGCCCGTGAGCCCCTAAGACATGCCCGTGTTCGACACCCGTGGTCAACACTGACTTACCCCACACGGCTGAGCACACACTCGTGTCTATAACCGTGACCTTCACACGGCCTTGACACACCCGTGTTCTCTGTCCGTGGAGCTTTCTGATTATGACGTCATTGCACTTTTAATAGCACACGGCCAGGGCACATTCCCGTGTTCTGGCCTGTATGGCGATTCAAATTCTCGTAAAATAGTGCGGGGGACACACAGCCTATCAACACCCCCATATGGGTTGACCGTGTGTCACGCATGACCTAGACACACGCCCATGTGTCTACCCGTGTGGACAATTAGGGGCTAGTTTTCAACCCTCTTTGCCACCCTGAAACTAAAACTCACTCATTCATCG
This sequence comes from Gossypium australe, assembly GCA_005393395.2. Lineage (NCBI taxonomy): Eukaryota > Viridiplantae > Streptophyta > Magnoliopsida > Malvales > Malvaceae > Gossypium > Gossypium australe. The sequence continues at coordinate 43,161,806 of CM016621.1, forward strand.
TAAGAAGCACATAATATGATAATATCAAACTAAGAAAAACCCTTATATTACCACTTATTTCATCCACATTTTACTCAATATCTTGCACGAACATTCATTTCATTATATGCGTCAAACTTGAGACATGAACTTGACAATATTGGCCGATTCTTCTGTCTATTGAAACAACATCCACACAAGTCTCGAATGCTTAACATTTTCATTCATACTTACTCATACTTATTCTTACCCATCTCATGTTACTTTATGGGTTCATAGCGTGTATTTTCTCATGGTACCTATATCACTCATCACATAACTTATCACATATACTAACATAAGCATAAATTCAAATCTTCATCATTCATAACATGAATGGACCTCAAGGTCATACGTAAATAGTTTGGTTCTATACTATCCCACTTACTTAGCTCATTTACCCATAAACTAATTAGATTATCATAAAATATTCAAATTCGCCTTGCATAGACATTGATACCAATGCCATATCCCTGATATGGTCTTACATGGAATCACTTCTTGATGCCGATGCCACATCTCAGATATGGTCTTATACGGGACCTCAAAGCTCGATGTCGATGCCATGTCCCAGACATGGTCTTATACGAGATCGTACATGGATGCCGATGCCATATCCCAGATATGGTCTTATACGGATCTTTCTTTGGTGCCAAAGCCATGTCTCAGACATGGTCTTATACGGAACCTTCCTTATCTCTTGTGAATACATAGATATCATTCTTATTCCGAAATTTTAACCGGGACTTTAGCTTAACTTATACTCGCCATTTCTTCATCGAAGGTCCCTTACTCAAATTTCATAGAAATGACATACATTATCATAATATTATACAGTTTCAAATATCGAAACATTATGAAACTTTAACTTCATATAAACTTACCTCGAATCTCAAAATGTGTATCAATGCTCAATTTAGTCCTCGATTTTGTTCTTGCCTCGGTTACGATCCGGGCTTCGCATTTCTTGATCTATAGTAACAATTTCACTTGTTAAATTCACACATTGACTAATTCGACTCATAATTCATATTTTGGCAAAATTATAATTTTGCCCCTAGACTTTGGCAAAATGACCATTTTGCCCCTAGACTTTGGCAAAATGACCATTTTGCCCCTAGGCTCGAAAATTAATTCCAATCACATTTCTACCTTCAACAAGCCTAGGTGAACATTTAATACTCTTATAGCTATCATCAAAACTCAACATTTCACATACTTACTACAAATTTATAACCTTTTCATCAAGGTTCAATTAGGTGTTTTCTAGACAACACCTTTCATAAAAGTTGATCATCTAACAACTAAGACTCAATTTCTTCCATAAAAATGCAGCAAATAACAATGACAGCTCCCATGGCAAAACTCTAAACTTTTCACCATATTGCACAATAGTCCCCTCATTTGAAAGCTTAAGATTTAGGGGTCTCAAAAGTACAACTATTTTCAAGAAAAGATCACTAGAACACTTACTAGAGAAGAGATGAGTGTGCTGAAATTTTTGAAGCTTTCAACCCCTATTTTGCTTGAAAAAATCGGTGGAAGAGATGAACAAGAAAGATGGACATCATCTTTTCTTTATTTTAATATTAACTATCAATTTAATCCACCTACTATCAACAACTTTGACCAATTTTGTCCATCTTTGTCTCCTTTATAGGCTATGGCCGGCCAAGCAAATATTGGAGGTCTAATTGCCTTTTAAAGACCTCCAATTATCAATCTATGGCTATTTGATACCTTTAGCTTATAGAATGAACTTTCGTACTTTATGCGATTTAGTCCTTTTTCGCGATTAAACATGAAATCGCTAAAATTAAAATACCAAAATTCTCATGTACTTATACAATCATATACTAATTCATAAAATCACATGAAAGTAAATTTCTCAAATCTCGGATTAGTGATCCTGAGATCACTATTCCGACTAGCCCCTAAATCGGGCTGTTACAGCTTTCAAACTGTCACGAATTACTTTCACTTTCTCTTCGGTCTCTCTAATCAAATCAACCCCGTGAATCTTTTTCTCACTAAGCTTGGTCCAGTACAACTGAGTTTGACATTTACGACCATATAAAGCTTCATACGGTGCCATCTTTATGCTCGATTGATAACTATTATTATACTCAAATTCAACCAATGGTAAATATTTTTCCCAGTTACCTTCAAACTCTAAAACACAGCAACGAAGCATATCTTTGAGAATTTGTATCACTCTCTCGGACTGACCATCGGTTTGAGGATGTAATGCAGTACTAAAATGCAACTGCGTACCCAAAGCTTCTTGCAATTTATTCCAAAAACGTGACGTAAACCGCGGATCTCTATCTGAAATAATAGAAACTGGCACCCCGTGCAATCTAACAATCTTAGAGATGTACAATTCAACTAATCTATCAAGTGAAAAGTCTATACGTACCAGAATGAAATGTGCAGATTTTGTCAGTCGATCAGCAACAACCCAAATAGCATCTTTCTTTTTCAGAGATAGGGGTAACCCCGATACGAATCCATCATAACTCTGTCCCATTTCCACTCATATATCATTACTGGTTGTAGTAGTCCCGATGGTACTTGATGTTCGGCTTTAACCTGTTGACAAACCAAGCATCTCAACACAAATTCTGAAATGTCTCGTTTCATGCCAGACCACCAATATATCTGTTTCAAATTACTGTACATCTTAGTATTCCCCGGATGAACATTTAAGCAACCATTGTGTGCTTTGTACAAAATTTTCTATATAAGCTCAGGATTCCTCGGCACATAAACTCTACCACGAAATAGTAAACAATCATCAGATCTGATCTGATACTCTGAATCAGTCGTTGACTCACACTGTACTTTTTTAGCTTGCAATTTATTATCACATTTATGAGCCTCCCAAATTTGCTGAAAAAATACCGGTTTAGCTTTTAACTCAGCTAAACTCGAACCATCATCAGATAATGTCAATCGTGTGTTCATCGCTCTCAAAGCGAACAAAGATTTTCTACTCAAAGCATCCTCGACTACAATCGCTTTCCCCGAATGCTAATCAATCATTAACTCATATCTTTCAACAACTCGAGCAATCTTTTTTGTCGTAAATTCAAATCTTTCTAAGACATTAGATACTTCAAAGTCTTGTGATAGGTAAAAATATGGCATTTTTCACCGAACAAATGATGTCACCAAATTTTCAATGCAAATACAATAGCATCCAACTCTAAATCGTGCGTCTGATAATTCTTTTCATGTGGTTTTAATTGTCTGGAAGCATAAGCTATCACTTTGCCTTCTTGCATTAAAACGCATCCCAAACCGTTCAATGACGCATCACTGAAAATCAGAAACTTTTTGCCTGATTCAAGCTGAACTAAAATTGGTGCTTCAGTGAGCAGTGCTTTCAACTGTTCAAAACTCTGTTGGCATTTCTCGAACCACTCAAACTTCACATCTTTCTATAACAATCGATTCATCAGTATAGCAATCATCGAGAACCCTTTTTCAAAACGTCGATAGTAGCCAGCTAATCCCAGAAAACTTCTGACTTCGGATACGTTTCTTGGTGGTTTCCAGTCAACAACTCTGAAATCTTACTCGGATCAACTCAGATGCCTTCCACCGAAATAATATGTCCCCAAAATCTAACTTCTCGGAGCCAAAACTCGCATTTACTGAATTTAGCAAACAGTTGATTATCTCTCAATGTTTGTAACACAATCTTAAATGCTTAGCATGCTCAAATTTGTCTCGAGAATAAATCAGAATGTCATCAATGAATACAACTATGAATCTATCCAAATACGGTCTAAAGATTATATTCATCAAATCCATGAATACGAGAGGAACGTTAGTTAATCCAAATGGCATAACAAGAAATTCATAATGTCCATACCTGGTTCTGAACGCGGTTTTCGGCACATCCAAAACTTTAACCCGCAACTGATAATAGCCAGATCGCAACTCATTCTTTGAAAATACTGTTGCTCCTTTCAATTGATCGAACAAATCATCAATTCTCGAAAAAGGATACTTATTCTTGATCATAACTTTGTTAAGCTAACGATACTCAATGCATAATCTTATTGATCCATCTTTCTTCTTTACAAACAATACTGGTGCACCCTAGGGCGAAAAACTAGGCTGCGCAAAACCTCTATCTGTTAACTCTTGTAACTGAGCATTCAACTCTTTTAACTCTGTTGGAGCCATTCTGTATGGAGCTATCGATATCAGTGATGTTCTTGATACTAATTCAATAGCAAAATTGACCTTTCTAACCGATGGCAACCCAGGTAACTCTTCTGGAAACACATCTGGATATTCACAAATCACTGGCACTGATTCAATCTTCGATTCAGACACTTTTGTATCTAGTACATACGCAAGATAAGCATCACAACCTTTCTTTACATATTTCTGTGCTAGCATCGTCGATATCACAGCAAGAAACCCACTCGAATCTCGGTTTCAATATGAAGAATTTTAATATTGTGACATTTCAACTCAATAGTCTTTCGTTTACAGTTTACAACAGCATCATGTAGAGTCAACCAATCCATACCCAAGATCATGTCGAATTTATCAAATGGAAAAATCATCAAATCAGCCAGAAAATAGTAACCCCGAGTCATCAAAGTACAATTCTTGCAAACTTTATCAACTAGGACATACTGACCTAAGGGGTTCGATACTTTAATCACGAATTTAGTTGACTCAACAGGTAAACTCTTACTAGACTCTAAATTCATGCAGACATATGAATGAGTTGATCCAGGATCAATCAAAACAATTACATCAGTGTCATAAAGAGAAAATGTACTGGTGATAACATCTGGTGACGATGCATCCTCACTAACGTGAATAGCGTAGGCTCTGGCTGGCGTTTGAGCCTCGGATCTCACGACAGAATCCTTTGTTGCACCTTTGCTACTATTCACATTTCTAGTATTTTGAGGTGGTCTCCTTCTGGCAGCTGTATTACTCAGCCTTGCATTCAGAAATTTATCTTTCTCAGGTAACTCAGGACAATCCCGAATGAAATGGTCCTGCGAACAACATCTAAAAAAGGCTTTAGTATTCATCCAACGGTCTCCGAAATGCCATCTTCCACACTGTTGACACTCAGGTTTGTTGGTTTTGACACTACCAACACTCGATACTGAAATAGCTTGAGCTTTTGGACTTATGTGTTGTTTCCCACGATCTCTGTTGGAATACCTCATTGATGTAGTCGAACGGTTATACGAATCCCTTGATTTCTTTGAAGAGGAATGATAGCGTTTACCCATTGACCTATTTCTCGAATCTCTAGCCTCAAAATCGAATTTTCTCTTTTCTTTGCTAAGTTTTTCGACTTTGCAAGCTCTATCGACTAAAACAAAAAATTCTTTCAATTTAAGAATCCCAACTAGAAGCTTAATGTCTTCGTTCAACTCATCTTCAAACCATTTACACACAATTTCTTCAGTAGAAACACACTCCCAAAAATACTTACTTAATCTTATAAATTCTCTTTCGTACTCGATCATCGTCTTATGACCCTGTTCCAACTCTAAAAATACTTTACGCTTTTGATCAATATACCGCTGACTTATATATTTCTTTCTGAACTCTGTCTAAAAGAATTCCCACGTGACTCATTCTCTCGACACCACAGATATCAAAGTGTTCCACAACTGATATGCAGTATCTCTCAGAAGTGATACAGTACATTTAACACATTCCGCTGGCGTACAAGATAGTTCGTCAAATACCCAGATCGTATTCTCAAGCCAAAACTCGGCTCTCTCAAGATCATCATCAACTGTAGCTTTAAACTCTTCAGCCCCGTACTTTCAAATTTTATCCACAGGTGGCTTCCTCATACGCAAAGGTTCCAAACCTTGAGGAGCTACGAGAACTGGTTGGGGAATAGGTGGGGGTAGAGGTTGTTGAGCAGCCGGATTCGTTCAAAAAAACTCAGTGAACCATTTGTTCATCATTTGGAAGAAGGCTTCCTTAGCCTCTCCTCCTTGACTCTCAAATACAGGTCTCGATTCAGATGGCGTTGCTCCGTGAACGGAGGCTGGCGCATTACTTTCTACATCATCTGCAACTGCTCGATTGGGATCCATTGCTATATGAAAACATGATTTTAAAACTGTCGGGAGATACCACACTATCACAAGTTATATATGGCATGTATAGCTAAACTCAAACACACTACGTTAGTCCGAGAATCGATTAAACCATAGCTTTGATACCAATAAAAGTAACACCCCTACCCGTATCCTTCATCGGAATAGGGTTTCGAATCATTACCGGACTTATCAATTAAACAATCATACAATTCTCATATCTAAACAAATATCATTCAAATACAATCATATAGTCCCTAATACGATCCCTCGAGGCCTAAATAAGCATTAGAAGTGATTCGAGACTAAACCGAGAACTCAGGAAAATTTTTGGAAAACATAATAAAAAATTTCAAAATACAGAGGACACACGCCCATGTGGCCCGGCAGTGTGTCTCACACAGCCAAAGACACGTCCGTGTCATAAGCCGTGTGGTCATTCGAAATAGGATCACATTGCCATATCCCATTCCGTGTCCTACCCCGTGTAACTCACTTACTTGGGTCACACGGCCAACCACAAGCTCGTGTGACTAACTCATGTACCCTTCAAAATGGCCTCACACGCCCGTGTGCCAGGCCGTGCGCTAGGTCGTGTGAAAACTGGAGGATATACTGACTTATGCCACACGGCCAAGTCACACGCCCGTGTGTTGGGACGTGTGGAGCTACTTACTTGGTTTCTAAATAAGTACTAGAGGACACACAGTCGTGTCTCTGCCCATGTGGACAAAAATAGGCTATGTTTCAAGCCACATTTCTCACCCAAAATGATGTCAACCTAGGTTCCATAATGCACAAACAACCAATGCACAAATATGCACTTATAATCAACCAATTCCAAACCAAAATCATATACTACCAATACCAACAACCAAAATGCTCATAAGCATCCCAAATAGCCATTCAAATTCATACCAATTCCACATCCCAAAAATCACCTAAATGATCAAACTCACCTATTAGACTTTGTGCCTAAATCAACATGTATACCACATTATCAAATTCAATCATTTTGTATTCAAAATACCAATTCACAGCAAGGCATTCACATAGCAATTATAAACCAAATATCAAAGGCCATTTACACATATATACATAACCAAATATACCAAAATAAGCCAAGTCACATGGCTAAACACATAACCAAAAACATATATATATCATTTACAAGCCAAATCAATTGGCTATCAACATTACAAACATATAGACTATGTTAACCAGAATACCTATACATGCCATATAACCAAGTACACAAGTTCAAAAGTACCAAAACGACAGTTGGATAGTGTGATGAGATCTCCGACAACTCCCAATCCGAGCAAGCTTCGAAATCACTATAACACACGGAAAAGTAAACCAAGTAAGTTATTAAGCTTAGTAAGTTCGTATAGCAATAAACTCAACTTACAACTTACCACATGAACACAATTTAAGTAATCAAACATATCATAATATAACTCATATTCATGCCCAAGGTTATATATGTAATTCACAAGTTTCATAGACTCAAAGCTTATATGATCCATATACATACCTGTTATGATACGTATCAATCACTTATTCTTTCATACCATCAATATACCCATTGAACCATTTGGAATAATATCGGATACTCGAGAATCTGGCACCCTAAGTGCCAATACATGGTCGAAACCATCTCAATCTAATATCTCGTATGTAAATGCTCATCTCGAGCTATCACCGGGTTTGCTCACACAAGCTGATGGTCAAGACGCATCTACACGGTGTTACTCACACAAGCTGACGAGTAATCGCAACACATGCCGAAAAACTCAGCCACCGGTAGAATGTACGGACCAGTACCCAAAACGCAATAACCCCTAATGACATGTCATTTGTATCCTATCTATTCCTAATATTCAACCGGGATTTCACACGTCGCCAACACTTTGTCGAATATTTCCGTGAAGTCGTATTTATCAATAATACAATAATAAATTGTTTAAAACACAACTACATTAATGTTTATTAACATAAAAAATTACCTCGAATTTATACGGAGAGAATCGAGCTATCAATCCACATTTTGTTTTTCCTCCAATCTAATTCCGAACGTTGCTTTTCTTGATATATATATATATATAATCAAATTTAACTTATTTAAACATCATTCTATTCAATTTAACCCAAAAATCATGTTTTGGAAAAATTATACTTTTGCCCCTTAAATTTTGAAATCGTTACGATTTAGTCCCTAGCTCAATAAAATACAAATTCATGCAATTTAACCCACACACATGCTAGCAAAGTTATATATATATATATATATATATATCCATAGCAGCCCATATTTTTCATTATTTCACACAATTACCACAAAATTTTCACATTTCTCAATTAAATCCCTAATTTGCAATTTCATTCAAAATCACTTAACAAATGTTGTTTATCTAACAATAACCATTCATTTTCTACCATTAAACATCAAAATACATATACATTCATTAATGGTGAAACCCTATACTTTTAACAGTTTCACAAATTAGTCCCTAGGCTAGCTAGATTAAGCTACAACGACTTCAAAAACATAAAAATCGTTAAAAACATGTTCAAAAATCATACCATGCAAATGGAGGAGTATAGCCGAATGCTCAACCTTCAAAAATGGTGTTGTCTACCCTATTTTCAGTGGAAGAAAACTAACCAAGAAGATGATGCTTTATTTTTACCTATTTTTCCTTATTTATTTATTAATTTACCTTATTAACCTTTGTTATTTAACATTAAAATTCACTTAATCATGCACATAAATGTCCACTCATATTTCAAATGGACTAATTACCATTTAAGTACTCAAACATCTAAGTTCTTTAGCTATTTAATGCCTTTAGCCTATAGAACTTTAATTTCGCACCTTTTGCAAATTAGTCCTTTTTATCGATTTGAACATTCAAATGATAAAATTTCTTAACGAAATTTTTATACAATCATACTATCATGTTGTAGACCTAAAAATAATAATAATAATATAAATATTTTGACCTAGGATTTTTGGTCCCGAAACCACTGTTCTAATCTGACTAAAAATGGGCTGTTACATTTAATTCCAAGAATAACATCTGCTACACTCATATCCTTCATAGAAAAGTTGCTTCACAATAATTTCTCTATGTTTTCTACTTGTTCCACATTTGTTCCAAATATGAACATGTCATCTACATATTAGCATATTATGACACCTTTTCCATTTTCAAAATTTCTATATATATATTTATCAAATTCATTTATTTTATAGTCATTAGCTAGAACAGCCTTGTCAAACTTTTGGTGTCATTACTTTGGTGCTTGTTTAAGCCCATATAAAAGATTTCACAAAATTACATACCTTACGCTCTTACCCTGGAACAACAAATCCTTCCGATTGCTCCTTGTACACTTTCTCTTCTAATTCACCATTTAAAAATGCAGTTTTAACATCCATCTGGTGAGTAACAAAATTATACATAGAAGTAAGTGATATTAAGAGTCTAATCATAGAAATTATTGTTATTGAAGCATAGGTACCAAAGTAATGAATACCTTGTTTTTGTGTAAACATTTGGCTACCAACGTTGCTTTAAATTTATCAATGATTCCATCGACTTTCATTTTAATTTTGAAGATCCATTTACAACCTATTCATTTGGAACCCGGTGGAAGATCAACTAAGATCTAAGTGTGATTTCCCATTATTGAATTCATTTCATCATTTATAGCTTCTTTCCAAAAAATAGTCTTAAGATTTCATTGTCTCTTCAAATGTAATCGGATCAAATTTCGTATTAAAACAATAAGGTATCTTATTGCCTATACTTTCACTTTCACCTTTACCTTCTTATTCTTTTACTTATTCTTAATTATTGAAAATTTTCATCATTATTATCAACTTGTTCCAATAGAATCTCATTCTCATTTGAAGAATGAATTAACATGGTTGTAATTGTCTTGAAATAAAAATAAATCTATTTTCATCAAAATAACATATCTTAATTCAATAACAATATTAATTGAAATTGAATCATTTGGTTCAATTATCATGAACATATATGCCTTGATTGTAACACCCCTTACTCGTATTCTAGGTCGGAACTGAGCCCGAGATATTACCGAATTAAAACCTCATGTTCGCCACTTAGGCTCATCGTGATTACTCTCTTAAGTCATCTCAACAATCTCTCTCTCGACATACGAGGCCTCACTCACATACACGAGGGCTCTCGAGACTATCTCGGAACTTTTCTCCAATCTTAAAATTTTTCTCTTTTATACAGGGCTCACACGCTCGTGCATAGACCCACACGCCCATGCTCCACAATCGTGGTGAATACTGACTATATACACACGGCCTCAAAGCCTAGTCACACGCCCATGTGTCTAGCCCGTGGACAACACTAACTAAACTCACACGGCCTATGCACACGCCCGTGTGGCTAGTCCGTGGTCCATTCTGACTTAAAGTGTTAGCATGCAGGGGACACATGGCCAAGTCACACGTCCGTGGGCTGACCGTATGTCACACTTGGTCTAGACACACGCCCGTGTGTTTATCCACATGGACAAGAGCAAAGCTAAATGCTAAGCTCTTCTCACCCCTATAGCACACGCAACGTCAATTCATTCAACACATCCTTAATCAATCTAATTAAAACACGATCTCACATAGACAACTACATCTTTGCATATACTATAGAATAGCCAACAAATATGGCATTATACAAAATGTGTCATCTATTTAAAGACCAACACATCTTAACCAATTACAACAAAATTCACTAACTTGCCTAGCCCCTATACATGCCATATACAAAACATTGAGTCTCATGTACCAGAGTGTGCTGATAGTGTGGACGATCTTCTAATTGATCCTCGTATCTCGATTCAACACCTTTACTCTATAAGACAAGGGAAAAGAAAGGGGGTAAGCTTTGAGCTTAGTAAGTTTACACATAAACAATTAAGCATCATAGTATAAGCTAAACAACAATTAGCATTATACTAACATATAATGTACAACTATGCTTACTCTTTCTATCCCTTACCACATTTCCAACACATCATGAGTCACATACTCATAACCATTGAAATGCACCCCTGCATTCAATATCACATTTATACAATATACAATACAACACATTCCTTGATAATTCATCCACACAGCTAATTTATTCAATAATACAACCACACAGCTAATCCACACAGGTAGCTTCTCAGTGGTTTCGCACTTAGCCCACCACAATCAATTTATAAGGTAGTATCGTACTTTCTCTACCTTAAAGGTATTCATAGTGGTTTCGCACATAGCCCACTAGACAATATACCTAACGATAGCATCGCACATAGCTAGCTCATCGTCAATATGCATTAGGATGGTATCGCACTTAGCCCACCATTTAGCATTGTCACTACACATTCTCATATCTATTTACTCAATCATTCATCCATTCACAATAGCTACCACATTCATCCCACATAGGTTCTCAAACATGCTACACACTAACTAGCATTAATAAATTGTAAGTATGAGTGCATTGTTTATGCATAGACTTACCCCGGTACTCAAAAGTATAGAAACGTGCAATTTAGTTCACCACTTTTCTCTTGCCTCGGTTTAGATCCGGGCTTCATCTTTCTTGATCTATAATGAATAAATCAGCCTATTCAATACACACATTGACTAAATTGACCCACATCTTATACTTTAGCAAAATTACTATTTTGCCCCTAAACTTCCTCAAATTTACACTTTAGCCCCAAGGCTCGTAAAGTGGTTTTCATTCAACTTTCTAGCCTTTCATGCTTAGCCGAATCACTTACTCAACTAAAGCATTCATCAATTCTCACTAATCACACATGTATGGTCAAACTTAAAGTTTTCACAAGCTAGTCCCTACATGCAATTTCATGGAAAATCACTTAGTAAAAGATGTTTCTACTACATCAAGCTTTCATTTTCTTCCATAAAACATCAAAATACATGTGTGTCCTACATGGGTACATTTTTGAACATCCATTATAGCTCATCAATTAGCTAAAAATAGCTTACTCATGCAACTGAGACTTCAAAAATACGAAGAATATCAAAACGGGGCTTGGATGCACTTACTAGCAAGCTTGAAAAATTGGAAGAGCCCTAACAATGGCTTCTCAAATTTTCGGCAGCCTTGGAGAAGAAGATGAGTGAATTTTGTCATCTTTTCTCCTATTTTAATCATTTAATAGCCAAATGACCAAAATGCCCTTTTTTGATAAACTTCCTATTTTAACTTATCCATGCCCAATTTTGTCCAAAAACTAAAAATTGGGAAAATTATTCATTAAGGACCTCTAATTAATATTCTAAAGCCATTTCACACAAATAGCTTCTAGAATCTCACATTTTGTAACTTTTGCAATTTAGTCCTTTTGGACAATTTAACTGCAATTTCACAAAATTGCTTTATGAAACTTTCACACTAACATGCATACATAGCATAAACCTCAAAAACTCATACATATACCTCGGATTTGTGGTCTCGCACCACTATTCTGATTAGGCCCTAAATCGGGATGTTACAATTCTCCCCCTTTAGAGATTTTCGCTTTCGAAATTCTTACCAATAAAGAGGTTTGGATGTTGCTCTCTCATAGCTTCTTCCGTTTCCCACGTAGCCTCTTCCACACCGTGTTTCTGCCACAACACTTTCACTAATGCTATGCTCTTATTTCTAAACTGTTTCACTTCTCGAGCCAAGATCTTAATCGGCTCCTCTTCATAAGACATATCCGATCTTATTTCAATTTCCGTCGAAAGAATCACATGTAAAGGATCGGAGCGATACCGTCGCAACATCGACACATGGAACACATTATGAATCTTTTCTAACTCTACCGGTAAATCCAACCGGTACGCTACAGGCCCAACTCTGTTTGTAATTTCATACGGACCTATGAATCTTGGACTCAATTTCCCTTTTCGTCCAAATCTCATAATCTTTTTCCACGGGGACACTTTCAAAAATACTTTGTCACCCACATCAAACTCAATCTCTTTTCTTTTTAAATCCGCGTATGACTTCTGTCGATCCGAAGCAGCTTTCAGACTATTACGGATTACTCTCACTTTTTCCTTGATTTCTTTCACTAGATCGACCCCATGGATCCGCTTTTCACTAAGCTCGGTTCAATACAATGGAGCCCGAAACTTACGACCATACAAAGCTTCAAACGGTGCCATCTGTATACTCAACTGATAATTGTTGTTGTAAGCAAATTCGACCAAAGGTAGATATCTCTCCCAACTACCCTCAAATTCTAACACACAGCATCAGAGCATAACCTCAAGAACTTGAATCATTCTTTCAGACTGACCATCGGTTTGCGGATGGAACGTAGTACTGAAATTTAACCTCGTACCCATGGCTTCTTGCAACTTCTTCCAAAACCTTGAAGTAAATCTCAGATCTCTATCCGATATAATAAACATAAGCACACCATGCAATCTCACTATCTTTGCCACATACAACTCAGCTAGCTTATCCAGTGAATAATCAACACGTACTGGGATAAAGTGAGCCGACTTCGTCAGTCTATCCACAACAACCCACACAGCATCTTTCTTTTTCGGAGTCATCGGCAACCCTGTCACAAAATCCATGCTAATTCGATCCCACTTCCATTCAGGTACCATCACTGGCTGAAGCAATCCTGAAGGCACTTGATGTTCAGCTTTCACTTGTTGACAAATCAGACACTTTGTCACAAATTCTGAAATATCTCTTTTCATACCTGGCCACCAATATAACTTCTTCAAGTTATTGTACATTTTCGTACTACCCAGACGTATTGACAAACATCCACTGTGGGCCTCATGCAAAACCTTTCGAATCAACTCCTCATCTTTAGGTACACAAATTCTGTCCTGGTACAATAAACAACCATTCGAACCCACTCAAAAATCAGAATCACTTTCAGATCTGCACTTAGCTCTCTTAGCTCGCATCTCACTGTCATTCCTCTGAGCCTCGCATATCTGTTGAACATATAGTGGCTTAGCTCTCAACTCTGCCAAAATAGCACCATCGTCGGCTAATGCTAAACTTGTGCTCATAACTCTTAGAGCATACAAGGATTTCCTACTCAGGGCATCTGCAACCGCATTCGCTTTTCCCGGGTGGTAATCAATGACTAATTCATAGTCTTTCAACAACTCAAGCCACCGTCTCTGTCTCAAATTCAGATCCTTCTGATCCATCAAATATCTCAAACTCTTGTGATCCGTAAAGATTCGACACTTCTCACCATATAAGTAATGTAAAAAAATCTTTAACGCGAAAACAATCGCAGCTAACTCCAAATCATGAGTCGGATAATTCTTCTTGTGCGGTTTTAGTTGTCTCGAGGCGTAAGCTACTACCTTACCTTTTTGCATCAACACGCAACTGAGAACATTAAACGACACATCACTATAAACTACAAACTCCTTCCCCAATTCGGGTTGAACCAAAACTGGTGCCTCAGTCAACATTGTTTTCAATCTCTCAAAACTCTGTTGACATGTTTCCGTCCATTCAAACTTGACATCTTTGTGCAATAATTTCGTCATCGGGGTAGCAATCACTGAGAACCCCTTTACGAAACGTCTGTAATAACCTACAAATCCCAAGAAACTTCTGATTTCTGACACGTTTCTCGGCGGTTTCCAATTCACAACAGCCGATACCTTACTCGGGTCAACTCTGACACCATTACCCGACACAATGTGTCCTAAGAATCCAACCTCTCTGAGCCAAAATTCGCTCTTGCTAAACTTAGCATACAAGTGCTTATCTCTTAAAGTTTGCAAGACAATTCTCAAATGCTCTTTATGATCGTTCTCATCCCGACAATAGATCAATATGTCGTCAATAAAGACAACTACAAACTTGTCCACATATGATCTGAATACATAGTTCATCAAATCCATAAAAATCGTAGGTGCATTCGTTAGACCAAACGGCATAACCAAAAACTCATAATGGCCATACCTCGTTCGAAATGCAGTTTTCAACACATCCTGCTCTTTCACTCTGAGCTGATAATAACCCGACCTCAGGTCTATCTTGGAAAACACTGTCGCTCCTTTCAACTGATCAAAAACATCACCGATCCTTGGTAAAGGATACTTATTCTTCATCGTCACCATGTTGAGTTGCCTATAGTCTATACACAGCCTCATAGACCCATCTTTCTTCTTCACAAATAACACCGGAGCACCCCACGGTGAGTAGCTCGGTCTTATAAAACCCTTATCTGTCAACTCTTTCAACTGAACTTTCAGTTCTTTCAACTCTAAAGGTGCCATTCTATATGGAGCAATTGAAATAGGTGCCGTTCCCGGAATCAACTCAATCCCAAACTCGACCTCTCTCACTGGAGGTAATCCGGGTAACTCTTTCGGGAATACATCTGGATACTCGCATACTATCGGCACTATTTCAAACTTCACTCCAATCTCTTTTGTAACAGCCCAATTACGACCCAAATTGGAATGGTGGTTTCGGGACCACGAATCCGAATTAAAAAAATTCTTTAATTATTATTTTCATATCAATGTTGTGTGATTAAGCATATGTTAAAATATCATAGATTAATTTGTGTGGTGGAATGATTAATTAAGTGAGGGATTAAATAGAATAAGTATGAAAAGTAGCAATTATGATATTGGGTGGCTAAATTGAATGGTTTTATTTTTGCATGAAATTAAAGTGGCAAATTGGCATTTTATTTGATGATGGTGGACGACATAATCATGGCTTATTATTATTAGTATATTTTATATGATTATTTTATTAGATAGTGGATGTTAAGTAATAAACAATTTGATTAAAAGAAAAAAAATTGTTTCTTTTTCCCAATTTTCTTCATCTTCTTCACGAAACAATGAGAAAGAAGAGGAATTTAGGCTCTCTTATATTCGGCCATTGCATGTCCCATCAAGGTTGGTATTTAAGCTTGGTTTTTAAAAATTTCTACATTTTTGAGTTCATTATCTTGAGTACTATCAAACCCATGTTAGAATTTGAGTTTGAAACATGTTTTAAATTCGGCCATGGATGAATATTTTTGATTTGTTATGGTTCACGGAAGAATGTTTAGTATAGGTTTGAAATCAACATGTTTGTGGTAAGAAAATTTAGATGAAATGAAGTATGATGTTTTAAATTGTAATAGTAAATAGTGGAGGGTTTAAAATGCAAAATAAATGGTTTGTAGGGACTTGTATGTGGATGAGGAGCATTCGGCTCTTAAGGGGTTAATTTAAATTTTTCATATTTTGAGTTTTGAATAAATAGGACTAATTTGTAAAAGTGTGAAATGTTGAGGGCAAATTGGTAATTTGTCCATTTATATGTTTATGGATTAAATTGAATGGAAATGCATTTTAATGAGTTTAAACTGAATTTTTTTAGATCAAGATTCAAAGGAAAAAGGATTGGATAAAGGAAAAGCTAGGTTGAACAACTAATCGAGAAGTTATATTCGTTGTTGTCCGAGGTAAGATTTTAAGTAATTTAGTTAAGTATATGCTTCTCATATTTATGTATGTTCTGGTAAATGTAGATAAGTATAAAAATTTCTATATTGCCGAATGTGCTGAGGAAATTGATAGTATATTCAAAAATGGTTTATTGAGTTTTTCCTTGGTATTTTGAATAAGAATTCATGGATGGATATTTTCTGTAATTCTTTAATGTTGTGTATAGTTTGAGGATTAATAAATTATGGCATGGAGGTATTCTATCATAAATCGGTTGTATGTTTTGAATTTAGCCGAATATAATGTTTTAAATTTGAGGTATGGAAGCACTCGGTATGATTAAATGTTTTGTGGTGGATTTGATTGTTGATTATTTTTATAATGTGGAATTAAATAATGTTCAGGACTATTAAACGGTACTAAATGTACGAATACTTAACCGGGCACTAAGTGTGCGATACCGGTCATAAAGCACTAAGTGTGCGAAAATAATGAGTAACGGCACTTAGTGTGCTAGACGTTACTGGAAGACAGAACTAATAAACGGTACTAAGTGTACGAATACTTAACCAGGCACTAAGTGTGCGATACCGATTATAAGGCACTAAGTGTGCATAATTAACGAGTAACGGCACTTAGTGTGCGAGACGTTACGGGGAGTCTTTGCACTATGTGTGCAGAATTAATGAGTAACAGCACTTAATGTGCGATACGTTACTAATTATTATCATTAAGTGTGCAGGTACAAGACTCATTAAACAACTTTAATTGCTAATGCTATTATGTTTACGGAAAGTAGTTGAATATAGTATTATAATTTTTCGTACTAATGATTAAGTGGTGAAAGGTAGGCAAGTTTAAGGTATGTGCAAAATATTCATATACATATATTCATGGTTTAGAAATGGATTGGTATATTTTTTAAAATGGAAATATTGAATTTTTGTTAAGTAGATGGCTTGAATGATGATTAAAAATATGAGTTGGTGATACATGAATATATATATATATATGTGTGTGTGGTTTACTATGAACTCTATACATGATTATATTCGAAATTTTGGTGTAGTTTTTATAAAAGAAAATTTGATATGAACTTCTAAATTGCTTAAATCTTACTAAGCTATGAAAGCTTACTCGTGGTGATTGTTGTTGTGAATTGTAGATTTTTCCTTGGGGTGTTCATCTCGGTTCGAGGATCAAGTTTGAAGCTCATCACATTATCAACGATATTTTGGTACCCCTTTTTGTGTATAAACTTTAAGACTATGGCATGTATAGACTATACCATTTTGATCTAGTCTAATCAACAGTTTAATGAATGTATTATTGCCATACGAAAATGGCTTTATCTTTAGATTTGAGTTCAATGTCTATGCTTGAGATGTTGTTTGAGTGTATTTTTGTCAATGACATTATAACTTTAATATAGTAGGTGCACATGCATGAAATCACGCATGGCATGTTATACATAGTTAAGTATGTGTTCACATTCTATGTTTATGCACATAAGGACTAATGCCGAATGTAATGAGCTAATATTAGTAATGACATGAATTGAGTTGAAATCATTATAATTGGAAATGGCAAATTTAGTTAGGTTTACAATTGCATATGTGTAATAAGTTCATTTGATGTGTTTCGGCAATGAGAGGTTTGTTAATATTTTAGTTCGGTTGGGTGAATAGGGTTAATTAATATAACATGAAATCGCATATATGTATGTTTAGACTTTGTGATTCTTAACTAGTTTTAAGGAGCCATCTGAGCTTATGCTTATTCGGTTAATGTGGCATAATTAACCAAATGAATAGTACCCTTGGATATTGTTGTCGTTGTTTATTTGTGGTTTTGAATAAAGAAGATTAAGAAGTGTATGATATTGTTTAAGCATGTTTTAAAAACGTAATTGTTCATAATGTATTCGGTGGTGACTATGTGAGCTGTAATGTTTTCGGTGTCTTGTAAAATGTTTAGTAATGCCCGGCAACCCCAATCCAGCGACGGGTACGGGTTAAAGGTGTTACATCTTTAGTATTCAACACAAAAGCAAGATAGGACTCACATCCTTTTCTCAAACATTTCTCAGCCACTAGGGAAGACATCATCACTGGTAGACTATCTGCTCCACCTGATTCAACCCGAACCACATCTCCACCCTCACATTTCAAGTCAAGGTACTTACTACCACAGTTCACTAAAACGCTATGGGTAGTTAACCAATCCATGCCTAGGATTAAGTCAAACTCGTCAAATGGCAACAACATAAGGTTTGCTAGAAAACAAAGATTCTCAATCAACAAGGGACAATTCTTACACAATTTGTCCACTAACACATGCTTTCCTAACGGGTTTGACACCTTAACCACAATATCGGTAGACTCAACTTTCATACTCAAACTAAATGCCAACCTCATGCAAATATAAGAGTGAGTAGACCCTAGATCGATTAAAGCAATAACAAAGGTGTCATAGAGAGAAAAATTACCCGTTATCACATCTGGGGAGGATGCCTCTTCGCGAGCGCGAATGGCATACGTCCTCGCAGGTGCCTGACCTTCCGGTCTCACAGCAAGGTCTCTGGGTGCACCTCTACCACTAACCCCACTTCTTGGGTTTCTTGGTGGTCTACCCCTTGTAGACACATCACTTGGTCTCATCTCTTGCTTCTCTTCCTTATCATCCCTCTCGGGGCAGTTTTGGATAAAATGGTCGGGGGAACCACACTTATAACATTTCTGACTATTTCCCCAACATTCTCCAGTGTGATACCTACCACAACTTGGACACTCCGGTTTACTCTTCGTGTTGTCCACACTTTCCATTGAGGTAGCTTGGACTCTTGAACCCAAACAAGTATTGCCCAAGTCTCGATGCGAATAACCCACTAGTGTTGTCGTTCGAGGATTCACTTCCTTGGACCTTTTCGACTGGGCTTGATACGACTTGCCCATCGACCTCTTTCTTGCATCTCGGGCTTCACTCATAGCCTTTCTCTTTTCTTTACTCAACTCTTCGGCCTTACTTGCCCTTTCCACCAACACAACAAACTCTTTCAACTCCAAAATACCCACTAGGAGTTTGATGTCCTCATTCAATCCATCCTCGAACTCTTCCCAAGATGGTCTCTATCGGCACACATTCTTGAGCATATTTACTAAGCCTAACAAACTCACGCTCATACACTGCTACTGACATTCTTCCTTGCTTCAACTCAAGGAATTCTTTTCCCTTTCGATCAGTAAATTGTTGGCTTATAAACTTCTTCTGGAACTCTTCTAGAAAGAAGTCCCATGTCACCCGCTCTTTCGGGACCACTAGCGTCAATGTTTTCCACCAATGGTATGCCGAATCTCTCAGCAAGGATACGGCACACTTCAAGTTCTCTTCAGGTGAACATGAGAGTTCATCAAACACTCTCATCGATTTCTCTAACCAGAACTCCGCCCTCTCAAGGTCATCATCTACCTTAGCTCTAAACTCCTCAGCCTCGTGCTTCCTAATCTTATCCACCGGGGGTTTCGATATCCTCACTACATCAATACCTTGAGAAGCCACAAGATTTGGCTGAGGTATAGGAGGAGGTGGAGGAGGTTGAGCATTAGGGTTCGCTCGAACATAGTCCGAGTACCAATTACTCATCATCTGGAGAAAGGCTTCCCGTGCCTCTTCCCCTTGACCCCTACCCTCGGGTCCACTTTATACAAGCACGGTTCCTTGCGTAGAAGCCGGCGCATTACTAGCTGCTTCAGCAGCAGTAGATTGATTGGGATCCATATACTATATGAAACAAGATTTAAAATCATCAAAAACCACCACACTATCATTGTACACTTATGGCATGTAGAGCTAGACTCTTACACCCGCTACGGTAGTCCTAGAACCGTCTAAACCATAGCTCTTATACCACTAAATGTAACACCTTTTACCCATATTCTATTCCGGGATCGGGCCCGAGGTATTACCGAATTAAAACCTCATGTTCGCCACTTAGGCTCATCATGATTACTCTCTTAAGTCACCACAACAATCTCTCTCCCTCGACATACGAGTCCTCACTCACATACACGAAGGCTCTCGAGACTATCTCGGAACTTTTTCCCAATCTTAAAATTTTTCTCTTTTATACAGGGCTCACACGCCGTGCATAGACCCACACGCCCATGCTCCACAACCGTGGTGAATACTGACTATATACACACGACATCAAAGCCTAGTCACACGCTCGTGTGTCTAGCCTGTGGACAACACTGACTAAACTCACACGGCCTATGCACACGTCCGTGTGGCTAGTCCATGGTCCATTCTGACTTAAAGTGATAGCATGCAGGGGACACACGGCCAAGTCACACGTCCGTGGGCTGACCGTGTGTCACACATGGTCTAGACACACGCCCGTGTGTCTATCCACATGGACAAGAACAAAGCTAAATGCTAAGCTCTTCTCACCCCTATAGCACATGCAACATAAATTCATTCAACAGATCCTTAATCAATCCAATTAAAACACCATCTCACATAGACAACTACATCTTTGCATATAATATAGAATAGCCAACAACTATGGCATTATACAAAATGTATCATCTATTTAAAGACCAACACATCTTAATCAATTACAACAAAATTCACTAACTTGCCTAGCCCCTATGCATGCCATATACAAAACATTGAGTCTCATGTACCAGAGTGTGCTGATAGTGTGGACGATCTTCCAATTGATCCTCGTATCTCAATTCAACACCTTTACTCTATAAGACAAGGGAAAAGAAAGGGAGTAAGCTTTGAGCTTGGTAAGTTTACACATAAACAATTAAGCATCATAGTATAAGCTAAACAACAATTAGCATTATACTAACATATAATGTACAACTATGCTTACTTTTTCTATCCCTTACCACATTTCCAACACATCGTGAGTCACATACTCATAACCATTGAAATGCACCCCTGCATTCAATATCACATTTATACAATATATAATACAACATCATTCCTCGATAATTCATCCACACAGCTAATTAACTCAATAATACAACCACACAGCTAATCCACACAGCTAGTTTCTCAGTGGTTTCACACTTAGCCCACCACAATCAATTTATAAGGTAGTATCGTACTTTCTCTACCTTAAAGGTATTCATAGTGGTTTCGCACATAGCCCACTAGACAATATACCTAACGATAGCATCACACATAGCCAGCTCATCGTCAATATGCATTAGGATGGTACCGCACTTAGCCCACCATTTAGCATTGTCACTACACATTCTCATATCTATTTACTCAATCATTCATCCACTCACAATAGCTACCACATTCATCCCACATAGGTCCTCAAACATGCTACACACTAGCTAGCATTAACAAATTGTAAGTATGAGTGCATTGTTTATGTATAGACTTACCTCGGTACTCAAAAGTATAGAAACGTGCAATTTAGTCCACCACTTTGCTCTTGCCTCGGTTTAGATCCAGGCTTCGTCTTTCTTGATCTATAATGAATAAATCAGCTTATTCAATACACACATTGACTAAATTGACCCACATCTCATACTTTAGCAAAATTACTATTTTGCCCCTAAACTTCCTCATATTTACACTTTAGCCCCAAGGTTTGTAAAGTGATTTTCATTCAACTTTCTATCCTTTCATGCTTAGCCGAATCACTTACTCAACTAAAGCATTCATCAATTCTCACTAAATCACACATGTATGGTCAAACTTAAAGTTTTCACAAACTAGTCCCTACATGCATTTTCATGGAAAATCACTTAGTAAAAGATGTTTCTACTACATCAAGCTTTCATTTTCTTCCATAAAACATCAAAATACATGCATGCCCTACATACATTTTTGAACATCCATTATAGCTCATCAATTAGCTAAAAATAGCATACTCATGCAACTAGGACTTCAAAAATACGAAGAATATCAAAACGGGGCTTGGATGCACTTACTAGCAAGCTTGAAAAATTGGAAGAGCCCTAACAATGGATTCTCAAATTTTTGGCAGCCTTGGAGAAGAAGATAAGTGAATTTTGTCATCTTTTCTCCTATTTTAATCATTTAATAGCCAAATAACCAAAATGCCCTTTTTGATAAACTTCCTATTTTAACTCATCCATGCCCAATTTTGTCCAAAAACTAAAAATTGGGAAAATTATTCATTAAGGACCTCTAATTAATATTCTAAATCTATTTCACACAAATAGCTTCTAGAATCTCACATTTTGCAACTTTTGCAATTTAGTCCTTTTGGACAATTTAACCGCAACTTTACAAAATTGCTTCATGAAACTTTCACACTAGCATGCATACATAGCATAAACCTCAAAAACTCATACATATACCTCGAATTTGTGGTCTTGCACTACTATTCCGACTAGGCCCTAAACCGGGATGTTACATTGATATTATGTTCATATCTTATAAATATGCATTTAATTCCTCATTCACCTAACTTTTTACATTTAGGTGTTGGAACCTTGACAATAGCTCTATAACCTCAAACCTTCAAATAATTAAGGTTTAGTTTTCTTTTCTTCCATTGTTCATAGGGGGCTATTTTACTTCTTATTAGAAACTCTATTCAATATGCGACAAGCTGTGAGAATCACTTCTCCCCAAAAACCTTGTCCAAGACTTGAATATGATAACATTGAATTTATCTAACAGCCCGTTTATCAGTGGTGTCAAAAATAGTGGTTTCGAGCCCACAAGTCCTACGGGTAAGTTCGTAAATGTTATTTTTTAATATTTATAAGTCAAATATGATATTAAAATAAATTTTGAATTGACAACTTATGCTATTTGAATGAATAATTAGGTTCAAGTGATATGATCCTAAAGTCAAGTGATTTTAGAAAATGAGGTATCGGGACCTCGTTTCTATAAACCGAGCCGTAAATATTTTATTAAATATTTACGGAGTGTTATTAAGGTCGCATTAAAATTTGGTTAAGAAATTTCAATGTTTAGATAGTTAATTAATTAAAAAGGACTAAATTATAAAGGAAGCAAAAGTCAATTGCTATTAGCTTAATTGTATTAAATGGCTAAAGAACCATGAATTAAGGGTTTTAATAGGTAAATGTACCTTGTTTATATTGGTGGGCGGTTTCAAGGTACAAATTTAATCAATTTTAGGTAAATTATAAAGGTTACAATGGTAAATTAATAAATAAATTAAAAGTAATAAAAGATGATAAATGAGTTATCATCTTCAATGTTTTACCACTGATTTTTGGTTGAATAAAACACCATTTTTGAACTTCCTAAATTTCGTCCATGCTTCAATGTATGCATGTAAGTCCATTTTGTACCTGTTTTTAGTTATTTTTTATATATTTGTTATCATTTTAGCTTAATCTAGCTAACCTAGGGGTCAATTTGTTAAATTGTCAAATGTTATGAAATGTGCCATTGATGAATTTGAGATGTTCTTGAAATTTTATGATAGAATCTTAAGCTTGGTTGCTAGATAGGACTATTTTGTAAAGTAATTTTTGGTAATTTTAATGTTTAAGGACTAAAAATGAAATTAGTAAAAGAATAAGGACTTGCTGTAAAATAAGTAAATATGAGCTGTAATAGGGTTCCAAACAATTCTGCTAAACTTGAAATTGAATAAAAATGGTTAATTTGCATGTTTTGAGCTTAGGGACTAAATTGTATAAAAGTAAAATGTTGGGGGAAATTTTGTAAAAATGTCAAAAAGGACTTAATTGCAAAAAATGAATTGATTTTTTGTTAGAATTAGTGAACTGAATGAAACTATTATTTTAGATCAAGAACGAGTGAAAAATCGAGAAGAAGAGAAAATTACCAAATAGTTCATGTACTTAGTCATTGCTGCAATTTAGTTTGGTAAGTTTGTATGAACTGTAATCATTATAATGTTATTTAAATTAAATGTTTACTATGTTGTTTTTAATGTAAATGAATCAATATATATGAGAACGTATCCACATTATAACGAATTGATGGATAATAAGTTCCGGTTGAACCTTAAGAATTCTTAGGATACAAATGACATGTCATTAGGGATTTCATGTTTCGGGTGCTGGTCTTGAATGTCCTATCGATGGTTGAGGTCCTACATTTGATGCGGATTCTCTGCAGCTCTTGTAAGCAGTATTGTGTAGCTTACATTCTGACCCACAGCTCGTGTGAGCAGGCCCATTTCACAGCTCGTGTGAACAATGATGTAAAGGAAAGTTTACAGTTATTTGTAAAAGCACACGTCGTGTGAGCTTTCTCGAGTATCCGATGTAATTCTAAATGGTTCAACGAATAAGAAAAGGAAAAGAACGATAAGTGATTCAACGAAAAGGTTCATGACTTTATGAAAGGTTTAACGCATATGTAATGTATTTTATGAAATCTATTATGTTATAAATGAGTTTATATGATTGTAAATGAATCTATTAACATGTGAGCTTGATGATGCTTGAATTATTCTTTATGCATGGAATTATGTAATGATAACATGTTTTTGGTAAATGGTGTTTGAATGTGATTGTGGTGCCTTTGAATGGCATATTGTTTAGGTGATTTAGGTTGTTTGAATTTTCAAGATTATGTTCTTTTGAATGATGTTTAAATCCCTTGAAAGTGTGCACAAATGGTATGGTGAGTTATGCATTAAATAGTTGTGAAATGGCTTGTTTATAGGTAAGTTTTGGGTTCACACAGCTTGGAACACGGTTGTGTGTAACATTCTTAAAATTGAGTATCGATATGTTGCATGTTTTTGGTGCTTAGTTTGTGAATGATTTAATTTGTGTGTTTAATATAGTCTTGAGAAGGCTCAGGATTTATTCGGAATTAGAATAAATTTTAGTAAGGAGTACTTTATTGAAGTGGAACAAGTGACCCTGATGTTTAAGGAAATTAAGTGGCAAAAGATAGCATAATTGAGCTATTGGTTAAGAGGTTATGCGCTACATGTATGGTCTTGAGGGGAGAGGTTCGAATTCCCTAGTATGCATTTTGTGAATATTAATTTTTGCTCCTTTCTAGCAAGTGTCGGCCAAGCATCATATTTTTGGTAAGTTAGACTTTTATTTTAAGGTATGACGGCTAAAGGATATGGTAAGAGTGAACTTAAGGTAGGGAATCATGAGTATATGGTATGTAGGGGGAACACAAGGCATGAAACAAGGGTGATGTTTTGGAAACTTTTGGGTGGCTAAAACTTTGACTTTTGGCCAATGTACTTGGACGGTTTTGGGGCTAGAAGGGGGTTGGCCGAATATTGGTAAGGATTAGGAGCTAGTTGGCCATAATACTTTAGCAAATTAGTGCATTTTCCTTTTCTCTTCACAACTTCTCTCCCTAGCTGATTGTGTCTTGTGCAATGGGTAAATTTTGTTTTGGTTTTGGTCATTTCTTCTAGACCAAATTGATACCATCTTTTATTTTTCCCAAGTTTCTCCTCTTTGTGCCGAAACCATACCATCTTGAAAGGTCATATTCTTTTCTTTCTTTTTGGCCGACTATACACCAACCCCAAGATCATTTCTTTGTTCATCTTCCGTTATTGAAAATTTACACATAAATACTTTCTCTTTTATTTCTTTTCTCCTTTCTTTCTTCTTGTAAAGAACTCTTAACATCACTATTTCTTTTCCAAAATCTTATACCATGGTCGAATGTTAATAACCATCCTCATAGCCGAAATTTCCATTTCTCAAACATTTCTACTCAATCATTTTTCTTTGCATTGTTTTGAATAATCGGTAAGAATCCTCTTCGATTCTTTATTTCTCTTCTTTTTGTTAGCTGAATATACATATTAGTTTGGGAGGGTCTTTTGACAGAAAATAGCATCCTCTATCCCTTCCTCTCAGACAATCTTTTCGTCTTTATAGTGATAAAGTGAAGGCCAAAACTCGGAGTATTCGTAATCATCGTGAATCGCTAGGATTCGGTCCAAAGTGTTAAGGGACGTTATTGCTCGATTTTCATCCCGTGAACGCAAAGATATTTTTGTGGTAATTCGATTTCGCCCTTAAAACCAATAGTCTTAAATTCTGATATATTAGTTGGACTAATAATCTTTTGTCAACGGAGGCAAACAAGATAGGGTCGAAAAGGGTGATGAATAGTGTTCGGAAGAGGGGCGGTTTTGCTATTCCCTCTAGATTCAAGCGAAGGGCTGTTTCGGCAATCCGGGATTTTCCACCGGGTTGTGGACCCTCATCCGAGGTGAATCGATTATTCGAAGTTGTTCGTAGTTTAGAGCCATTAGCTGCTCGGGATTTCCCATTGGGTTGTGAACCGTCAACCGGGAAGAACCGACAAATAGTTGTTATTCGAGATTTCGAGGGTAAAGATCTAGATCGCTTATCTTTAGTATAGATTTATATTAAGTATTAGTGTTCTAATCAAGCGTGACACGTATTTAGGTATCGACGAGCGGGAAAGTATAGTTCTCACCGTAATCAGGTGTGTAATTTCACACTTATCTCATGGTTAGATGTTATACCGTTATTAAGCATTAGACTAATAATCGCCAAGTTGGTAAAATCGAAAAAATATGGTTTATGAATACTTTAGTGTAAGTGCATGAAATCGGTATTAAAATCGTGAAAGTTACAAAATCGCCCTTAATGGGCTAATATGATAAAAAGTGATATATGGGCCTCATGTGAAATGGGGCAAATTGAGAAATGGGCCAAATTGTGAAATGGGCCAAATTGTGAAATGGGCCAAATTTTAATATGGGCCTGATGTTAAAGTTATCATATGAATAAATTGTTGTGCATTGTATATACATGATTGCATGGGTTGGGATATTTTGATGAAGAGAAGAAGGCTTCGTGCCCAGTTTAAATGGCTTAATGCCTGCGTGTTAATGGCCACTGGCCTACGAATCATTGATTTAAATGGCATTTTGCCTGCGAATTAAATGGCTTAATGCCTGCGATTGGTGTGTTGGCGGGGTGGGTTGACTTGATCCCCACAGGTGTGCTGGTTGGTACGGGTGGTGTGTAGCGGATGGAAATTTAAGCTTGGTTGGGAATTGCATTTCACATGCATTTTTAATTACTATATTGTTATATTCGTTAATGGGCTCAAGCCCAATTAAATGCTTAAATGGTTTGGCCCAGTGGACTTGGTAAGTGGGTTACACACTGAGTTCTAAGTAACTCACCCCGTTTTCTTACCCTTCTCAGGTAATGATAATTGATGGAGGCTTGGGCTGGGGATGACTTCGCGGGGGCCATACTTCAAATGATGGTTTTTATGAACTTTGAACTATTCTTTAGTATTTTTACTTAAATAAATTTTTCAGTTGTGATGTAATAAGGCCTCTGGTATTATTTTTATGGATTTTTAATCATGGATGGATTTTAATATGTTTTAGATTCTAAAAGGGGACTATTTTAATTTTATAATGTTTTCTTTAATTTACGTATAAAAAGGGGTTTTTCTTAAATATCTCAAACTCGTAAAAATTTCTGTGAAAACTCTTTTATGAATTTTGTTTTCAAATTCCTTTTGAATTCTTTTTAAACTTCTTTAAAAATTTAACCAATTATTTCTCTGAGATCAAATTATAAACTCTTATGCTCTAAAATCATAGATTTCAAATTAACCTCGGTTTTTGATAAACTCCATCTCCAAAATAGTTTTTGAAGATCTGTTTTCTTTAAATCATTTGATGACTAGATGTATGTTCAATTTGTGTAGCGTACCAAGTCTGGTCTTAATGCATAGACCGGGTTTGGGGTATTACATTTAATGGTATGAGAGCCAGTTTCAAAACTCGGCTGTGGTTTGGGTTCAACAACAATTTTCATTTAAAACTGTTTGAAACTTCTAGAATTTATGTTTTAAAGGTAGTATGGCACCATGAGCATCCGGTACCAAGTCAAGTAAGTATTCGTATATTGAATGTTTATAAGATCATAGGAACACTCTAGAACTTCTAGTTTTAGGTGTTGAAACTGTAGAGATTGAGACTATAGGATATGATTGCGAAAACAACTCTATCTCTTATATCTCAAAAAATATCGTTAATAAACACTGAAACAGTTTTCTGATTCATAAAACTTGTAATCAGATTAAACCGAATTAGTTATTATGAGAGCTAGAGGACGTGGACGTGGTAGACGTGGCCGTGGTAGAGGCCGAGGTGCTAGAGCCGTGTCTGAGGCATCGGGACATATGCCGAAAACAGATGCACCGGCATCACCGGTGTCGGAAAATGGATCACAAGACCATAGGAGAGAGGACAATGCTTTGACCCAAGCAATGTTGCGAGTCCTAGAAAGGGTCGCTGGGACTAGAACTGGGCTAGCAGCTCATGGATCAATATCGGAACGACTTAAATTAAGTGGTGCTGAGGTTTTTAGAGGTGCCTCTGGTGTAGCTCCGAATGTAGCGGAGTATTGGCTCAAGGCAGTGGAGCGAATTATGGATGATCTGGAGTGCACCGTCGAGCAGAAACTGAGAGGAACGGTGTCCTTGTTAAGGGACGAGGCGTATCAATGGTGGCTTACTTTTCGAGAAGGCACTGAGGCTGCATTTGTTACTTGGGATTTCTTCAAAGCTGCTTTCCAAGGGAAGTATGTCGGGACAAGTTATGTGGATGCTCGGAGGAAGGAATTCTTGAATCTGGTTCAAGGAAATAAGACGGTGGCAGCTTACAATGTAGAATTTCTACGCTTGAGTCGTTATGCTCGGACAATAGTGCCAACTGATCATGAGCGCTGTGTACGCTTTGAAGATGGGCTGAATGATGAGTTGCGGGTACTGATAGCCCCACAACAAATAAGGACTTTTGCCACGCTTATGGAGAAAGCCAAGATAGCCGAAGAGGCTCAGAACGCCAGAATCGGGAAAGAGTCAGAGGCAAGATGGACTTTAAGTACTCGGGTTCTTCTAAAAGGTTCCAAAAGAGGCCTCGAAATGATGAGCCAGCTCAAGCTAGAGCACCTGTAGCTACCAATCAGAGTCGAGACTGTGCTGACTGTGGGAAACGACACCCCGGGGAAAGCTGGAAGAGAACTGGTGGTTGTTTTAAATGTGGTTCCAAGGATCATCAATATAGGAATTGCCCTCGACGGACTGCTCTGACTCAGAAAGCTCGTAACTCTGATGCTCAGCCAGCTAGAGGCACTCAGCAGCCACCGGGAGGCCATGGATCAGGTCGTGGTGGTAATGGTGCTGGATATGGTTAAGGTGCACCGGGTCGAGGTAATGGCTTTAGAGGTAACGCAGAGGCAAGACAGCCGGGGTTGGTCTATGCGGTCAGGCATCGTGAAGATGGCGATGCACCTGATGTGATAACTAGTACGTTTTTCATCTTTGATGTACCTGTTACTGCTTTGATAGATATCGGGTCTACCCACTCGTATGTTGCTAGTGCCATATCTGGAAACCTGAATATTAGATCTGAGGTTACCGATAGAGAGATGACGGTAATTAGTCCTTTAGGACAGTCTGTAATCGTGAATAAATTGTATAGAGACATGCCTTTGGAAGTTTAAAGAGAAATATTTTAGCGAATTTAATGGAATTGCCTTTCGGTGAGTTCGATCTTATTTTGGGCATGGATTGGTTGGTAAAGCATCGGGCGCAATTGGATTGTGCTGAAAAGCGGATGTCAATAAGGACTGTGGATGATGAGGAGGTAGTAATGATAGGCGAGCGAAGTAACTTTTTGGTAAATGTGGTATCTGCTTTAAAGGCAGAAAAGTTGGTGCGAAAAGGGTATGGAGCGTTCCTAGCCTTCATTAGTGCTTTGGATGCCAAGGAATTATCAGTGGAAGGTGTGAGAACGATGAAAGAATTTCCAGATGTCTTTCCCGAAGAACTTCCTAGTCTACCTCCAGATCGGGAAGTAGAATTTGGCATTGAGCTTTTGCCCGAAACGGCTCCGGTGTCCATTGCTCCTTATAGAATGGCGCCGAAGGAGTTACCGGAGCTTAAAGCTCAAATTCAAGAATTGTTGGATCGAGGATTTATCCGACCGAGTGTGTCTCCGTGGGGAGCACCGATTTTGTTCGTCAAGAAGAAGGATGGGTCGATGCGTATGTGCATTGATTATAGGCAGGTGAATAAATTGACGATCAAGAATAGGTATCCTTTGCCGAGAATCGACGACCTGTTTGATCAATTGAGAGGAGCTTCAGTTTTCTCCAAGATTGATTTGAGATTGGGTTATCATCAACTCAAGGTTAAGGAGGCAGATATTCATAAGACGACATTCCGAACTCGTTATGGACATTATGAGTTTTTAGTGATGCCATTCGGGTTGACCAATGCACCAGCTGCATTTATGGACATGATGAACCGAGTCTTTCAACCCTATCTAGACCGGTTCGTGGTGGTGTTCATAGATGATATCTTGGTATGTTCGAGGAATGAAGAAGAGCATGACTCATATTTGTGCATAGTATTGCAAATACTGCGAGATAAACAACTTTATGCCAAATTCAGTAAGTGTGAATTTTGGTTGAAGGAAGTGACTTTCTTGGGTCATGTGGTGTCAGCCGGAGGAATAAGAGTTGATCCTCGGAAGGTAGAGGCTGTGTTGGATTGGAAACCACCGAAGTCAGTGGCTGAGATTCGGAGTTTCTTGGGTTTGGCTGGATATTATAGACGCTTTGTTGAGGGGTTTTCGTTGATTGCTGCACCCCTAACTAAGCTGTTGCGAAAGGGAGTACCGTATGTGTGGACCGATAAACAACAAAAGAGTTTCGAGAAATTGAAGAAGATTTTGACGGAAGCGTCAGTACTGATTCAACCTGAGGCTGAAAAAGAGTTTATCGTTTACTGTGATGCGTCACACACGGGTTTAGGATGTATGCTGATGCAAAGTGGAAAAGTAGTGGCTTATGCGTCTCAACAGTTGAGGCCGCACGAAGTAAACTACCCTACTCATGACTTGGAGTTGGCTGCGGTGGTGTTTGCTTTAAAGATTTGGAGGCACTATCTCTACGATGAGAAGTCTATCATTTATACGGACCATAAGAGTCTTAAGTACCTCCTTACCCAAAAGGAGTTGAACTTGAGACAACGGAGATGGGTGGAGCTGCTAAAGTACCATCCTGGAAAGGCTAACGTGGTGGCGGACGCGTTGAGTCGTAAGGTAGTATCGGAGTTAAGAGCAATGTTTGCTCATCTCAGCTTTTATGAGGATGGTAGTCTGCTAGCGGAACTTCAGGTGAAGCCTTTGTGGTTAGAACAGATCAAGGAAAAGCAGTTATCAGATGAAAAGTTGGGTCCATTAATGCAACAAGTTGAAAGTGGTGTAATAGGGGACTTTAGAATCAACAAGGATGAAGTGCTGTGTTTTCATGGAAGAGTTTTTATGCCCATGGATTCGGATTTGAGACAAATGATTCTGCGGGAGGTGCATAGTAGCCCTTATGCTATGCACCCTGGAGGAAATAAGATGTATCGAGACCTCCGTGAACAGTATTGGTGGCCAAGGTTAAAGCGGGAGGTTACTGATTTCGTGGGTAAGTGATTGACTTGTCAACAAGTGAAGGCGGAACATCAATTACCACCAGGCTTATTGCAACCGATAAAGATTCCTTTATGGAAATGGGAGCGGATAACAATGGATTTTGTTAGTAGGTTACCCTTAACACCTACTAAGAAAGATTCCGTTTGGGGTAGTAGATCGATTGACGAAGACTGCTCATTTTCTACCAGTTCATACGGATTACTCGCTGTAGAAGTTGGCTAAACTGTATGTATTTGAGATCGTGAGGTTGCATGGTGTACCAGTGTCTATCATATCGGACAGGGATCCTAGGTTTACATAACGGTTTTGGAAAGCTTGGCATGAGGCTTTGGGAACAAAGTTAAACTTCAGTACGGCTTTTCATCCTCAGTCAGATGGTCAGTCAGAAAGAGTAATTCAGATTTTGGAAGACATGTTAAGGGGTTGTGTAATTGACTTCAGAGGTAGTTGGGAGGATTTCCTACCGTTGGCAGAGTTCGCGTATAATAACAGTTACCAATCTAGTATCCAAATGGCGCCCTATGAAGCGTTATACAATCATAGGTGTCGTACCCCTACTTGTTGGACTGAATTGGGGGAACGATAGTTGTTGGGTCCTGAATTGATATCTGAGACGGAAGAAAAGGTAAAGGTGATTCGAGCACGGTTAAAGGAAGCTTTGGATAGACAAAAGTCGTATGCAGATCTGAAGCGTAAGGATATTGAGCTTGTGGTGAGAGATCAGGTCTTTCTGAAAGTCTCACCTTGAAAGAAAATTTTTAGATTTGGAAGGAAGGGCAAGTTGAGCCCTAGGTTCATTGGACTGTACCGTGTGTTGAAGCGTGTTGGACCAGTGGCCTATCAGCTTGAATTACCTCCGGAGTTGAGTCAGATTCATAGTGTCTTTCATGTTTCTATGCTGAGGCGTTATAGATCGGATCCGTCTCACATAGTACCGGTAGAAGAAGTGGAGTTAAGGCCAGACTTGTCTTTCGAGGAGGAACTAGTGAAAATCTTAGACCGTGATGTTAAGGTGCTAAGAAAGAAGACTGTGCCGTTGGTTAAGGTTCTATGGCGTAATCACGGAGCGGAAGAAGCTACGTGGGAGCCTGAGGACACAATTCGGCAACAATATCCTCACCTCTTTTAACCAGGTAAATTTCGAGGACGAAATTTTCTTTAAGGGGGTAGAATTGTAACATCCTAAAAATTGAGTATCGATATGTTGCATGTTTTTGGTGCTTAGTTTGTGAATGATTTAATTTGTGTGTTTAATATAGTCTTGAGAAGGCTTAGGATTTATTCGGAATTAGAATAAATTTTAGTAAGGAGTACTTTATTGAAGTGGAACAAGTGACCCTGATGTTTAAGGAAATTAAGTGGCAAAAGATAGCATAATTGAGCTATTGGTTAAGAGGTTATGCGCTACATGTATGGTCTTGAGGGGAGAGGTTCGAATCCCCTAGTATGCATTTTGTGAATATTAATTTTTGCTCATTCCTAGCAAGTGTCAGCCAAGCATCATATTTTTGGTAAGTTGGACTTTTATTTTAAGGTATGATGGCTAAAGGATATGATAAGAGTGAACTTAAGGTAGGGAATCATGAGTATATGGTATGTAGGGGGAACACAAGGCATGAAATAAGGGTGATGTTTTGGAAACTTTTGGGTGGCTAAAACTTTGACTTTTGTCCAATATACTTGGACGGTTTTGGGGCTAGAAGGGGGTTGGCCGAATATTGGTAAGGATTAGGAGCTAGTTGGCCATAATGCTTTAGCAAATTAGTGCATTTTCCTTTTCTCTTCGCAACTTCTCTCCCTAGCCGGTTGTGTCTTGTGCAATGGGAAAATTTTGTTTTGGTTTTGGTCATTTCTTCTAGACCAAATTGATACCATCTTTCATTTTTCCCAAGTTTCTCCTCTTTGTACCGAAACCATACCATCTTGAAAGGTCATATTCTTTTCTTTCTTTTTGGCCGAATATACACCAACCCCAAGATCATTTCTTTGTTCATCTTCCATTATTGAAAATTTACACATAAACACTTTCTCTTTTATTTCTTTTCTCCTTTCTTTCTTCTTGTAAAGAACTCTTAACATCACTATTTCTTTTCCAAAATCTTCTACCATGGCCAAATGTTAATAACCATCCTCATAGCCGAAATTTCCATTTCTCAATCATTTCTACTCAATCATTTTTCTTTGCATTGTTTTGAATAATCAGTAAGAATCCTCTTCGATTCTTTATTTCTCTTCTTTTCTTTAGCCGAATATACATATTAGTTTGGGGGGTCTTTTGACCGAAAATAGCATCCTCTATCCTTTCCTCTCAGACAATCTTTTCGTCTTTATCGTGATAAAGTGAAGGCCGAAACTCGGAGTATTCATAATCATCATGAATCGCTAGGATTCGGTCCAAAGTGTTAAGGGACGTTATTGCTCGATTTTCATCCCGTGAACGCAAAGATATTTTTGTGGTAAGCTGATTTCGCCCTTAAAACCAATAGTCTTAAATTCCGATATATTAGTTGGACTAATAATCTTTTGTCAATGGAGGCAAAAAAGATAGGGTCGAAAAGGGTGGTGAATAGTGTTCGGAAGAGGGGCGATTTTGCTATTCCCTCTAGATTCAAGCGAAGGGCTGTTTCAGCAATCCGGGATTTTCCACCGGGTTGTGGACCCTCATCCGAGGTGAATCGATTATTCGAAGTTGTTTGTAGTTCGGAGCCATTAGCTGTTCGGGATTTCCCATTGGGTTGTGAACCGTCAACCGGGGAGAACCGACAAATAGTTGTTGTTCGAGATTCCGAGGGTAAAGATCTAGATCGCTTATCTTTAGTATAGATTTATATTAAGTATTAGTGTTCTAATCAAGCGTGACACGTATTTAGGTATCGATGAGCGGGAAAGTATAGTTCTCATCGTAATCAGGTGTGTAATTTCACACTTATCTCATGGTTAGATGTTATACCGTTGTTAAGCATTAGACTAATAATCGCCAAGTTGGTAAAATCGGAAAAATATGGTTTATGAATACTTTATGTAAGTGCATGAAATTGGTATTAAAATCGTGAAAGTTACGAAATCGCCCTTAATGGGCTAATATGATAAAAAATGATATATGGGCCTCATGTGAAATGGGCCAAATTGTGAAATGGGCCAAATTTTTATATGGGCCTGATGTTAAAATTATCATATGAATAAATTGTTGTACATTGTATATACATGATTGCATGGGTTGGGATATTTTGATAAAAAGAATAAGGCTTCGTGCCCAGTTTAAATGGCTTAATGCCTGCGTGTTAATGGCCACTGGCCTGTGAATCATTGATTTAAATGGCATTTTGCCTGCGAATTAAATGGCTTAATGCCTGCGATTGGTGTGTTGGCGGGGTGGGTTGACTTGATCCCCACAGGTATGCTGGTTGGTACGGGTGATGTGTAGCGGATGGAAATTTAAGCTTGGTTGGGAATTGCATTTCACATGCATTTTTAATTACTATATTGTTATATTCGTTAATGGGTTCAAGCCCAATTAAATGCTTAAATGGTTTGGCCCAGTGGACTTGGTAAGTGGGTTACACACTGAGTTCTAAGTAACTCACCCCGTTTTCTTACCCTTCTCAGGTAATGATAATTGATGGAGGCTTGGGCCGGGGATGACTTCGCGGGGGCCATACTTCAAATGATGTTTTTTATGAACTTTGAACTACTCTTTAGTATTTTTACCTAAATAAATTTTTCAGTTGTGATGTAATAAGGCCTCTGGTATTATTTTTATGGATTTTTAATCGTGGATGGATTTTAATATGTTTTAGATACTAAAAGGGGACTATTTTAATTTTATAATGTTTTCTTTAATTTATGTATAAAAAGGGGTTTTTCTTAAATATCTCAAACTCGTAAAAATTTCTGTGAAAACTCTTTTATGAATTTTGTTTTCAAATTCCTTTTGAATTCTTTTTAAGCTTCTTTAAAAATTTAACCAATTATTTCTCTGAGATCAAATTATAAACTCTTATGCTCTAAAATCATAGATTTCAAATTAACCTCGGTTTTTGATAAACTCCATCTCCAAAATAGTTTTTGAAGATCTGTTTTCTTTAAATCATTTGATGACTAGATGTATGTTCGATTTGTGTAGCATACCAAGTCTAGTCTTAACGCATAGACCGGGTTTGGGGTGTTACAGTGTGTGACACAACTGTGTGAGGCACATGGCCTGGTGACATGGTCGTGTGTCATCTGATGATTTATTAGGGTTCAAGTTAGTGACCTACACGGCGTGGCATACGGACGTGCAGGGCAACTTAGAGAGTTACACGGCTATGTGACCCTACTCAGTATGTTACACGGGTGAGGACACGATCGTGTGTCCCTTGTTCGAAAGTTACATGGCCTAGGGCTATGTCACACAACCTGGCCACACGGCCATGTGACTCCTATTTTGCAAATTTTGCATCTTTTTCCTAGACTTTTTGATTTGTTTCAAATTGGTCCCAAATTATTTCTAAGCTATTTTTAGAGCCTCGAGGGCTCTATTTAGGGACAGTATGCATGTGTATGAATGATTTATGATGTGATTAATTATTGAATGATATAATGTTTAAATGTTTCTGATTGTATAGTAATGCTCCGTAACCTTAATCCGGCGACGATGACGGGTTAGGGGTGTTACAATTTACCTTATGTGGTTCCTCCAACACATCACTTACGACTGATGTCTCTTGTTCCTCTTCCATGGTTTTAATGAGACCATAATTTTTCCTAAGATGCTCATAACAACTGTAACAGCCCAAATGCGACCCTAACCGGAACGGTGGTTTCGGGACTACGAATCCGAGTCAGAAATCTTGTGGTATTTATTTATTTTATGAGTTGTGTGTTGAATTGTGTGAATTTGATTGTTTGGTACGTTTAAATTTAGAGAAGGATTCTAATAGGTAAAGTATAAAGTCACATTAAATAATTGAAAAGTTTAATTTAAGGGTAGTATGAAAAGAAGGGGGGTTTGCATGTCAAATAACCCAAAAACTTGGGTAGTGGACGGCAATGATGAGAAAATATGAATAAAATAATTTATTTATGTTGATGGAAATTTTAAATGAATATTTTAGGTAATGAAAAACAATAAGGAATAATAAAATAAGAAACTACATTTTTTTATTACTTCTTTCTCTCATCTTCTTCACCACTCTCACGAAACAAAAGAGAAGAAAAAGAAGAATTGTTAGCTTCCATGGCTGGCCTTTGCATGTACCCTTAAGGTGAAGTATTAAGTTGTATTTTGATAAATTCTTGCATGGTTGTGTTAGGTATCATGGATGCTATCAATTATATGTAAAAAAATTTTATTTTAAAGCTCCTCCTAGGTTTGGCCATGAATGAGCTTTATGGTTTTATCATGTTTGATGAAAGAACATTGACTATATTTAGGATATTAACATGTTGAATAGGAAATTTTAGATAATAGGTAAGTGTCAAGGTTTGAATTTTTGGAAATAAATGGTTGAAAGCATAATTACATGAACAAATAGTTTTTATGAACTTGAGAATGTAGGAATAAGATTCGGCTCTTAATAGGGTAGTCCGAATTTCATGAAAATTTAGTGATTTTTGTTTAGGGACTAAATTGCAAGGAAACCAAAATTAAGGGGTAAATTTGCAATTATACAAATTATGTAAATATGGAAGGAATTAACCTATTTGTATTAATAAAAGGTTGAATTGTACAAAAAAAATTGAGTTGTATGAATTCTTGTAGAGGTAAATGGCATTCGGCCATGGGGAAATTAAAATTTAATTAAGTATAATTGTTTGTGAATTGTATGCTTGGGACTTAATTGAATAGGTTATGAAATTATAGGAGTAAATTAGTAATAATCATATAATCTTGAGGTTGAATTGGGTTAATTAGAAATGTATTGAACAAACTTTATTTGACATTTTTTAGACCGTGAACAAAAAGAGAAGGAGCTAGACCGGGGAAAAGCTAAAGTAAACGAATAGCCGGAAAATTCAAATATATTGACTTCCAAGGTAAGTCCCTAAGCAATCGGATTAATGTGGAATTTCTTTATGTACATGTGTATATATATTTAAGCAATATAAATACCTCCATTTTTATTTTGGCCGAATGTGGTATAAGGCATTTTTATATGGTAGTTAAGTTAATATGGAATCACAAAGTCATGCTCATGCGCAATTGTGGTAAGAAGTTGAATATACAACATTTTGGATTTCATGTAGATACACATACATATATACCTATGCCTATATGTACATCCTTGAGAAAGTTTAAATGAGATAGGTTGATTTTATATGTGATAACATCATGTGAATGTATATATAAATATATATATGGATGGTTTGGATGATTGAGGTAGGTTTAATGACATGTTACCGTAGGTATGAAAATGCATGTATTCGGTTTGGACAAATACCTTGGGTTGACTTGTGGATAATTAGAAAATGGGAAATAAAGGAAGAATTAGTGATCGAACATGCATTATTATGTATGAAAATCGTTATAAGATGTGAAATCGTTTAATATGTTTAAATGGGATTGCTAATTGGCACTGTGTGCGCGGAACGGCTCTGTGTGAGCGATACGTTACGAAAGGCTAGCACTGTCTGTGCGAAAGAATAAGTAACGACTCTAAGTGAGCGATACGTTACGAAAGGTTGGCACTATATGTGCGAAAGCGTAAGTAACTGCTCTATATTAGCGATACGTTACGGGATTGGTATGACAGGTACGAATGTTTGGAATTTGACAAGCTATTTGGGTTCGAATGCGTAGCATGTAAATATTCCGTTTTATTCTGATCGGTAAGTAAGTACTACACTGGTAAATGATGGCCGAATGTATGTTATTGATATTGTAGGCTATTAAAAATAGTAGTTGAATTATTCAGTAGCTATAAACCTTGCTTGGTTAAATGTTCACTTCTCTTTGGATAGGACTTACTAAGCTTTATATAGCTTACCGTGGGATTTCGTTTAATTGAGTATAGATCTTTGGAGCAAGCTCGCACTCGGGGATCCTTGTCGAAGTCAAGCACATTATCGCCTACTTTTGGTATTAATATTATTAGTTTTTAATTTCTGATATCATGGCATGTATAAGCTTAGACACTTTATATCTTCTTTTGGGTAAGAATGTACGTATATAGAAGTCTTGTAATTAACTTAAATAGGTCATTTGAACTTGTATGAATGAGGCCATGGTCGAATACTACCATGAGTTGATATGTTTTGATGAATGATATGACATATCACTCGATGTTATAATAAGGAACAAATGTCTATATATAGTGATTTAATCGTAATGAATTAGGTAAGAAGATGGCATGAATGTTTGGATAATTACATATATGTGATAATACTTATTATAGCTAGTGAAACGTTACAAATGCATTCATAGTTTTAAATTATATGTCAACCGTAAGCAAAAGAAGAAAAGTGGTGAACAGAAGTGAAACCTATATACTAATAAAAAGGGCTATACGTGTAAATGCATTTATAATTAAATTTTGTCCACAAGAGGTGTCGTTAATTATTTTGGTTAAATATTTTCAGTATGCTCAAGTATGATTGTCTCGTGATGATGAGAGCCTATTCGCATTAGGTCTACGTAGAAATGCCTCGTAACTCTAATCCGGCGACGGACACGAGTTAGGGGTGTTACAACAACCACTCTTAAAGTAGATATTTGGGTGAGACTTGTATTCATCCTTCTAGAGCCTTCCATCAACCCAAATCTTTGCTACTGATTCATTCAAGTCCACACAAACAACCATTCATGCTAGCCATCCTTTTGTCCCTTGATCAATATTGTAGTCAATCTTGTTTACCTTACCAACCATACCACCAATTGCAGAATAGTTCACTTGTGCATCTCACTTAGCAATCTCGGCAAGCTTTTCCAAGTTACCACACTTTTCGAATAAGGCAAGCTTGTACAAAAAGAGATACTCTATGGATGAACAGTCAAATAATGACCATAGATCACCCATAGCCCTTAGAGGGTGCTTTTGTATAATCCACCATTCCCTTAAGTTTCTCCATGAAGTATCATTTTCCAAGTCCAACACCTGCAAGGATTGAGTCGGTTTCCATAGGGCTTAAGTCTATTCAAAAGGACATTATAACCAATCTTATTGGTTAAAAGTCTCAGAACCACAAACTGGGCCATCCTTAATATCCTTCATCACGTCAAAATCTAAAAGTTCAATATCCTCCTCAAGCCACACATTACCATGATCCAATGTATCCCTATTCCCCCATTAACAATTTATCTGTGAATGATATCAGGTTGCCATGTTGTGGGCCTCCATCAGATTCAGCATCAAACTCCATCTCAACTTCCTTAAAACGAACCTTTTTAGTGGCCTGATTAGCCACCACCTTTGTCAGGCGTTCACCAGTTTTATCACTTCTTCCATCAACCTCCATTTTACAAGTTTAAGAGAACAAAATATTACGTTTAATTACAACTATGAATGAATAACTTTTAATTAAATACTTTAATGTTTGATTAAGTTGTTTTATTTAAGATGAATGAGAAATGCCGATGATTTAGATATAGTAGAAGCACGATATTTTTATAGTTTAACATTCTTTTTTTTTTTCATAATCCAAACGTTATGATTCATGTTAGAAGTAATTTTTAGTTTGGCAAAATAAATATCAACCATTATTTCAATTATAAAATTAATAAACCAATAATTTAAAAATAAAAAAATCTTAGTAGCTGATGTGATATCAGGTAAAGATATTCACTAAGGACCATGATATTGATGATTCTAATGAACAAGTTGTTTCAAACAAGAAATGGACATAATCTATTTGTCTTTATACAAAAGAAAGGTCCTCATCTCATGAACATTATCTAATTAATAAATATTACACATAATTACGTGAAATTTTTAATTAAATCTGAAATTGAGTGTGATCAAACTTTT
This sequence comes from Gossypium australe, assembly GCA_005393395.2. NCBI lineage: Eukaryota > Viridiplantae > Streptophyta > Magnoliopsida > Malvales > Malvaceae > Gossypium > Gossypium australe. Next base: position 43,202,858 of record CM016621.1, read on the forward strand.
AAAATAGGATAAAATTTTCTCTTTATTATTTTATTTATAAATAAAACTTAAACCCGAAACTTTACTTAAAATAGATCAAACCTCTTGCGGTTAAACTAATTGATATAATGAATAATAAATTAAATATTTTAATTGATGTTGCATCACATTTTCTTTATCCATTTAACGGATGTCAATTAATGGTGATGAAAGATCAAGTATGAGAGTGGGTGTGGGGTGATGGGATAAAACATGGGCTAAATCTCGAGGGAGGCTGCCACGAACTTGGTACAATCTAGACAATAATGTGCCCTCTTTTTCTTTTATCTTTTCTTCAGTTGGAGGAAGCACATCGCCTTCCACCATAGGTGCCTAAAAGTGTAATTAGGATGACCAATAATGTATCCCACTAAATCAGGCCCATTAACATTAGAGGCAACATAAGCACATGCATTTTGTCTTCAAACACTCGACTGAGACGGGGGGTTTCACCTTAACCCTACACCAATCGACCTTATTGTTATCGTTTTAATGAAATTGATCCCACATTTTGATTTTTGGACTAATTAAACATGGTCCTAATCCTATGAAAACATTGAGTGAATGGCTAAGCCATTTAATGAGATGCATGATCCCTTCAAATTAGTGGTGGTCGCCTCTTAAAAAGGACCCTTAGCACTGAAAATGACAAAAGAGAAAGTGAGGAATCTATGTGCAGGAAAAGGACCAAGAAAAGAAATCAATTTTTATTATTTGAGGTCTACGTGTTGCCTTGTGATTTATTGTTTCTTTCTTTTTCTTTTTTTTCTCTTGGATCATACTTATTGGACAGGTGAGTTTATTTGTGGCCTTTTGACCCAATAAGCAACTCCCATAACACTTATATTTTATTGGTTTGTTTCCATCTTTTTTAAGTTCCACAAATTCTTTCCCATTCCGATATTTATCCAATACATGCTGCCATATCTGCTTGGTGAAGCTAAATTCTTAAATACAGATCATCTCTGGTCTCCCTTTTCATACTCGGGCTTATCTCATCAACTAATAAATCCAGCCAAGACAAAGAAATAGGAATTTTTTGTAAAAAAAAAAATAAAAATAAAAAAATTAAGCGATGAAAGCTAAAATTTTGAATTATAATGATTTTTTTGGGGTGAAAATTAAAAGATACAAACTTAAAAAAATTAGACCCTCAAAGGATAATCCTCAAACAATTTTAAACTAGGCTTTCTATCGTAAATTATCTGTGACTATGTTTTCTTCTCGAGGGATATGTTGAATCTTCCACTATTTTACTTTTGTCAGGATCTGATAAATTCTTCTGAATAGTGTTGAGTTCGAGATTTTAAAAGCATCCTCCTAAATGGCAATAGCAATCTTGAGACTATCTATTTTAATTAAGACATTTTCGAATGTAATTTATCTATTTAATAAAGTGGGTATAAAGAAATAAATTGGTTTATGAAGAGAGATTATTGTTGGATTTGTGCCACTTAACCAAAATGGGCCAAACCCTCTACATTTTAGGAATTGAGTTTGGGAGTTCATTCGAAGTTGAATACAATAATAGAACTTTGACTCACTTGTAATATCGTATACCTAAACTGAATAAGCTCTCTCCAATTCCAGCTGCAACTTCAGATTACGAGTAATTTTGACTGAATGGTCAAACCAAGTGAGACTAAAATATTTCCCCTTATAGATAAAAACAAAACAGACAAAGTCGCCGTCATTTCAACTTGCAGTACTCTAATTAGCATGCAGCAATGGACATCCCACCTTTTAGTTATAAACGGGACATGAATGCTTTGTTATTTCATTTATGCATTCAATTGGATGCCATTACTCTGCTCCATTAATTCTTCGGCTTCTGCTATTTATTTCGTTTTCTCCAGCAACTTGTGCCAATTCTTCTCTTCTCTCCTTATTTTCATTTAAAGGAGTAATCATTTTTCAGTATGTTCATCTGTCAACGACCAAATCTTAATTATTTCTCTGTACGATTTGTTCATACAATCCCACTAATAAACACAAAATTTGGGTCTTAAATGTTGTCCATTTATAAAAAGGTGCACCATCAATAAACTTCATTTGCCATTAAAAGATACTATTCTAGAATTAAAAGTAACAACCAAAAGAAAAAGGACGTAGACAAAAGAGTTGATCAGCTTTGGACATAGGTGTGGGGAATAGGGAGCATCATGTTTTAGGTGTGTGCTGCATAGCCGAGTTGTGAGTTACCCTGTGCTTAACCAAAGGCGCCTAGGTTTATTGACATGTGAAAAAAGAAAAAACCAAGAGATTACAAAGCAAAAGGCATTGATGGAAATGATGGGCAAAGCCAACAGGGAGGGAACAAAAAGTTGATAAAGCAAAGGGCGAAAGTGGGATCATGCTCAACTCCGCCCTCCACACATTTCTGTATACGGAAATAAATAAAGCAACCAAATCCAATGTTTGACTGACAAAAACAGTAAGCACAAAAAAAGAAGGAAAACGTGGAGTTGGACACGATGATGGAGATTATCATGGAAGGGAGATAACGAATTTGACAAAAAGAATTCAAGGAATATTTAAGTCTCCTCCAAATAAGTGTGGCCCATTCTTCCTTTTCTATTCATACAACATTACTTATTGCACCAACAAGTTTTAATTTAGTTCTTGCTAGTTATTAGTAACATGCTTGGTTCAAGGAATGTGAGAGTATTGGGGGTAATTTTACATTTCCAAATCATTTTCTTTCTTTGGATAAATTACTAATAGTGTCAAGATTTGATCATATATGAGATAATTTCAACATCATACTTTCTTTTAAGTATTCTTGTTTTTTTTTTCATCATTACAATATTGGACGGAGAGCAGAAAGGATGAAATAGTTTGAATAATATCATTTACGTGTCTGAAAAGGGCTTTAATCATTATTCTAAATAAGTTTTAGCTTAAGTAACCTTACCTTAGAAATATGATATTTTTAACAATTCTATTTCGTTTTTAATGTCTTTGATTCATATTACTTAAACTAAACTAAAATGAAATAATAATAAATAATAATAATAATAATTAATAAATCAATAGTTCTCGTGTTTTGTATATTTTTCAAAGTAACATTCAATTATATACATATATTTATTATATGTTAAGAAAAGAAACATTTATCTATTCTATTACATTTTATTTATTAAAATATACCTAGAAAATTTCATTCATCACTACCTAGAAAATTTCATTCATCACAAGTTTACTATCCTTTTTTATTTTTTATAATTTTGGTCAAATTTTTTCTTAAACCATAATAAATTGCATGTTTTAATAATTGAAAAATATAATTATTTCTACCCATTAAAAAGAGAAGCCCTAATTGTATATCGCTCCTCCTCAATTTTAGCTTAGGAGACATGAAATTAATATACTAAAGAAAACAATCATATATAAGTAAGATAAAATAATATAAGCTTCAACGTTTGTGTTGTAAAAAACAAAAGAAAATGCAAATTTAGGTAATTTTAGATTTTATCAATTAAATAATAAAATATTACATTTTAATTAAATAAAGTAACATAACATATCCGGTTACTAGAGGCAATCTTATATTCTGTAAACCAAATCACACCTAAATGCTAGCTCAAATCTAACTTGGAGCATATTTAAAACACGTGGATCAATTGTAAACACATGTGTGCTTATTGCATAGACAAATTAGATTTGACATGTTGGAATAAACAACACTCTTTAATTTTATTGACACAATTTTATTTTTTAGCACATTAGTTAAGTTGTCCGTGCGATGGTAAACATGTGTTTACAATTTGATCCATTCATTTTAAATATACTCCATACAAGATTGAAACTTGCATTTATTGCCTAAATTTCACCAATGTTTTTGTAGCTAGGCCGGTTAGGCCCCTAGTTTTCCATGTGACCGACTTGGCCGCTTGGTCCAATTTAATAAAATAAATTATTAAAAAAATCATAAAATGAAAAAAAAACCAATACAATTGATCTGTACTGATTCGTGGATTAACCAGTTCAACTTCGTTCTCTAAATCAATGTATTAGTTGATTTTCAGTCCAACCAATCAGTTTAATATGATTCCAACAACCTTGAAATTGACAACTAAACTAATACAATAGGGGCTTAATAAAATATTTAAAGTTGAGGGATGGTTTAAAATGTAGGGCAAAATAGAAGAGGTTGGGTGAAGTTAACCCTTTCTAAAATAAATGGAAGGTTAATAGAGACCAAAAGGTATGTGGAGCAGTAAAAGAAAAGAAAGAGCTTCCCGTGATGAGCATTAGAAGCAACATAACGGTAGGGGTGGTGGGGAACATCGCCTTTTGCTTTTCTCCTCCTTTGTTTGTTTGTTTGTTTACTACATATCTCCCTTTCCTATTTTAGTTTCTTGCTTTCTTTGCCTTTGTCTCTCTTGCAAATTGGTGCAACCAAAGTTTCTTGTTCCCCCCTTTTCTTGTGTTTTAAATTAACGTTGGAGATAAACAACGTCTATCTCTCTCCCCTCTCCTCTTCTATTTTGATTTTATTTGGTATAATTCCATCTTTTATTTTGTTAGTTAAGCTAAATAATTAACACCACTAATTATTTTTACTAGAATATCGTTGTAGATTTTTTTAAAAAAAAAAATTAAAATAACATTTTAAGTAAAAGAAACAAAATTCATGTTAATTATTAGCTATTTAGATTAAATAATCACATTATATCAATTTTAGTATTAGCTTAGTTGGCACCGTTGATGTTTTAGTAATTTAGAAGCAGGGTTGAGAAAAAAATCGAGAAATGAAAACTAATCCGAACTAAAGATAAAAAACATGAAGTCTATTTTATCAATTCAAAAAGGAAAATTGAAAATTAATATGAAAAAGAATAGGAAATCAAATTAGACCAAAGAAAATGATTTTTTTTTTGGGGGGGGGGGGTTGGTAATATTCTAAATGCAATGTTTTGAAAGTCTAATTAGAACACGTTTCTTTTGACATAAAGTAAAACATGTTTAAGTATAACTTTGCATAGCAACAAGATATAAAAGTTTAATGTCATCATTATCAATACCTCCCTTGATTTAATTATAGGGTTACCCAGACAGAAAATTAATTGAATCCATTGAACATTGATTTAGGACATAATTTTCCAAGATCTCAAGCTTTTGTATCCCCATCACTTGTCTACATTCATTGCCTCAACTCTCTATTTATTACTACATCTATAGAGAGTGTTTTACCATACAAAGTGGCAATCTAATCATACCTTCGTGTATGTATAATTAACTTTAAATTTTGTAGAATATACGAATGAACCTAATATTTATGGATTATATATATGTTTTGAAAATGTGGGTTATTACAATGATTTACATTCATTTTTTCTTAAATATTAATCAATAGTTGGTGAGATGAATTATGATTTAGGTAAAGGAAGTAAAATGAAATATTGATAATGAAAAGAGAAGAGTGAATGTGAAATTTTAAATAAAAATTAAATCATGGTTAACACGTGGGCGTAATTAGGCAGGTAGCAAGTGTACACCTTTTAGGTGGTTTCTTTTTATATATAAGATTGGAGTCCATATAATTGATTTAATTGAGTTTTATTTATAAATTGATAAGTTGCATGAAATAATATGTCCCCCGTAAAAGGAGACAATAATCATCAACTATTTTGTTAAAATGTGGTTCACACTTTTTCATCAATGGATGCCGCCTGTAACAGCTATGAAATACTCATGAATCCTTGAAAAGAAGAGAAAGTGAAGAGGTAAACAAACATAAAAATAAAGCTGCAAATGCTTCATTCATATATATATATTTTTTAAAATAAATAGTGGATTTTAACTGAAATTTAAAAATTTTAATTATGAATTAAAATAATCCAATTAAACTAATAACAAAGTTGAATCATCTTAAATCCTAATTCGACATGAAGCTTCCAAGAAAGAAATGAGTAACATAATGGTGGTGACACGTGTACACAGGTGTCGGCTTCCTTCACAACATATATGCCCAAGCAGAGCCAGTAAAATGAAAGAATTGTCCCCCTTCGATTCTCCAACAAAAATTTACTACTCTTGTGTATTTTCTTTTTCCCAATATTATTTAATAATTAAATTTGTATTTCTACACATTTCTGGTCATTTTTATTTAAACCCAGTGTGGCGGCTCACATGTCATCACTCTTGAATTCAGTCACAGAAAATGGGTCGCCCAACCAGTTCTTCATCTTCCATCGACAGCCCCAACCACTTTGCTTTCTCAAGCACTGCTTCCTCCCAAAGAGACCTTACCACCGATCTTCGCCTTGGCCTTAGCATTTCAATCGCTCCTCCTTATGTCAGGTATTTATTTTTTCCGATTGCGTACAGAACAGACGCTATTACAGTCCATAACCAAATATATATATATATATATATATATATTCAGGGAGCAGTGGCCACCAATGAAGGCGGCGGTTGCAGAAGAAGAGCACGAGTGCAACAGCTCAACATTTTATGTGAAGGTTTACATGGAAGGGATTCCTATAGGGAGAAAACTAGACCTGTTGGCACACGAGAGTTACTATGATCTGATAAGGACTCTGGAACACATGTTCCACACAAACATCATCTGTTAAGTTTCTGTCTTTGGCTGTTTAATTTCTTTCATTTGAAAATTCCATAGTCGAGAGTTTTGATGGGTGGGAATGCAGGGGCAGAAGCAGAGATGGATAGAGATCATTATGAGAAATATCATGTGTTAACGTATGAAGACAAGGAAGGGGATTGGATGATGGTTGGTGATGTTCCTTGGGAGTAAGTTAACACATGAATTTCTTACATTAAAATTCAAAATTTTCCCCATATAGCACCACAGCTGAATTTGATTTTTTTTTTTTTTGTATGTTTGGAGCAGGATGTTCTTGTCAGCTGTGAGGAGGTTGAAGATCAGCAAGTGCTGAAATTTTGATACAATTTTTTTTTTCTAGACAAGTGTTGTTGTTTAAGAAAAAGAATAGGTAGTCAGAAAATACAGGGTGGGATGGGTTTAGGATTTTGAATGTATATTCTCCAATATTGAAATGATAAGAGTAACAAGAAGCATCAGTTTTGTCTTTTGGGCTCAACATCTTTCCCTTTTTCCCCATTCAAGCTTGGTCTGAGCTGCATTAATCATAATTTCAGTTAAATTATTTAACTGAATTTTAATTTATTTATATAATAAATTCATAAATATTCCTATTTAATATTTACAAAATTGAAGTCCTAAAAAATAATTTTTAATACTACTAGAAAACAAGTCATTACATATAAAATATAAAAATTTGAGTTTTATAATAATTTAGTGAATATATAAATTTAATTATCATAAAATATATTTACTGAACTTAGTTGCTTTTATGAAGTATTCTTGCTACAATATTTTGTTGCTTTCAAGAGATTTTAGGTTGGCTATATTGAGCGGTGATCTTACATTTTTATTTTTATTTTGTTTAAGATGTCAATGTCCTTTAGACTGAGGTGTTTTATGGTTGGTGAGATGTGTGTTTTTGTTGCACACCTTTTGATTAGTTTTAATAAAAATTTATTATGGTTGTTATACCATATCCATAGAACCCAATAATAAAATGGCTTAAAAAGGCCACCATAAAATATTTGATAAAAAAAACAATTCTGGGTTGTCAAAAGCCAAATGGCAAAGCCGCAAAGGTCAAACAGTCGAAACAGGAAGAAGAAGGCAATCTCAAGGCACCTTGGGTCCGAAGACTGAGGACTATCACATGAGTGGTAAAGACAAGGTAAGCAAGAAAAGACGTCTAGGATATTTTTTGGTTACATTCTTTTTGAACCAAAAGACCGACTTAAGCAGCAGGGAGCAATCAGAGTGCTAACTTCGTCCCCCCTAGCTCATCCTTTTTCCTTTTCTGGTTTTCACCACCCCTCAGTTCCATTCCTCCATCCAATCTTATATTTAACTGAAAAGGGCATTAAGAGGTTGAGAAAAAAAAATAATTAATCAAAAATTAACTATTTATTAATATTTTTTTAACATAAATGTATATTTAATATGAAATATGATTATTTACTTTTTTTATATGTAATTTAATTTAATATCTTTAATAATCATTTTTTAATATTGTCCATTACGATTAAATTCAAACACATATCCTACATTAATTTTAATCTCACTATTATAATAACTCTTGTTGATTTATGGAATAAATACACAAATTATCGTGCAAATCTATAACCTATATATTTTGACACATGTTCAGGTTTTTTTTTTCCTCCTCCCTTTGCATTGGAAAATTGGTCAAATATCTCTTTTGGTCCCTTTATTAGGCTTAAAATTAAGATTTAATCCTTATATTTGAATTTTTACAATAATTTGGTCCCAAAGTTTTATAATGTGTAGTCCAAATGCTTAATATTGTTAATTACTCTGATAAAATGTTTTACGTGGAATTTAAAAAAAAACTATTCATCAAAAGTTGAAATAAATCTTTTTTTTTTTAAATCCACATCAAGACAATGTTAATTATTTAGATTAACTAATAACATAATTTTTCTCCTTTTTTAATCAATATAAGATAATGATAAAATTGTAGTTTCAATCTTTATACTTAAATTTCTATAATAATTTGATCCCTCTTTTTTATAATGCTTAGTCCAAATACTTAATAATATTGATGAGTTAGAACTTCTTTTTTTTTTTTTAAAATCCACATTAGGTACCAAAATTATTCACAATGCTAATTATTTAGACCAACATTTTTCCCTTTTTTAATTATTATAAGGTAATGGTGAAATTGTAGTTTCAATTTTTTTACTATGCTTGCATTTGATATTTAATCTTTTTTATTTTAATTTTATATAAGTTAGTCATTTACTATTACAGTGACATTAGTTAGTTCAAATAACATATTATATGTAATAGTTATCTTATTAGTTTACTATCATATCCTTTATATGCTGACAAGTGTCAAAAATAAAAGAAGATTATTTATAGTTGAAAGGTTAAAAGTGATTTTTTTTTAAAGTATGTATAACCGTCTTGGCAAAAAAAGAAAAGAAAGAGAGAGAGAGACTATAAACATGGCAAGGTGACATTTTTTCTATTGATTATATAACAATAGTCAAATTTCAATTTTGGTCACTATGCTCAAATTTATTATTTCATCTTTACGCTTTTAACTTCTTAGCATAATTTGATACCTTAATTTTTATAATGTCTTTGATTAGTCTAAATATTTTATTTTTTTTAAGATGATAGATGTAACTTTTAAAAGTTGTTAACACCATTAAAATTATCTATTAAATTCATGTCCATTACGATTATCATGTGAATATTTTTTAAAACAATTTAAAATTTCACTTCAATAAATTTAATAGAAAAATAAATGATATTAACATTTGAAGTTAAATTTTTAAATTTAAAAAACAAAAAATAAAAGAAGTAAATTTTGAATGCACCAAAAGTAGGAATATATATTTTAACTTCCAAATTTTATTTAATAATTTAATTAAAAAAACAATTAATGTAAGCCGAGAACGTCATGAAGAAAAGGAGAGAAATGTGGGAGTATCGAATTCCTTTCTCCATTTAAGTCTTCCACAATGTAATTCTAGAATGCTTAAAGTGGAGATGGAGGGCAAAACTATTCCCGATTCTTGGTCAGTACATCAAATAATTTTTAAACCGCAAGTGCTCTCTCATCTTTATTCCTCATTTTTATTCCAATTCCCACTCGATTCAAGTTTTTTGAATTTTGAGTTAATCGAATTAAGTTATTCGAATTATTCGAGTCAACTCGAATAACTCGAGTCGAGTTTCGAGTTTGAGTCGAATTAAATTTCACAATTCGAATAATTTGAATAACATATTGGTGTAAATACTCTTTTGATCTTTGTCAACTTTGAAAATAAGTAACTTGATCTCTCTCTCAACAAAAAATTAAAAAAAAAATTTCAAAATTTATATTTTAAAAAAAATATATTTTTTATAAAATTCTAAAAAATATATAAAAAAGTTAATATTTTAAAAATTTTCTAAAATAATAATTTTGGGATCTAATTAATGATTCAAATTTATCATACTTAAGTATATATATATTTTTAATTATTTTTATTTGAGAATTTTTTTCAAATATATATGTTTTCAAATTTACGTGCTTTAACATGGAATTAGTTATACTGTAACAATATTTTTATTTGACATGTTTAATATTTTTAATTTAACTCGAACAATTTCACTTGATTCGATTCGACTCGACTCGATTTGAAAAAAATCAAATTAAGTTAGGATGATAAAATAGGACTCATGAACTCGATTAATTTAAAATTTCGATTGGATCGGACACTCACCCCTAGACTCTAGACCAAGAGTTTTATAATATTATATTATTATCCATTTTCAAGTGTTTCTAGGCAACATTTAATCAATGGCAACCAATTTGCTTAATGTATTCCCATAATAAGATTAAAAAATTAAACTTACATTTATATTTTTCTATACAATGTATAAAATTACTTATAATTATTTCTCAGCTTATAAATAAAAGAATAAAATGTGCGTCTTCTTGCACAAATAACAATAACAATACAAATCAATTAGTAATATTATTCTTTTTATATATCTAAATGATTATATCTCTTGGGAGATAAGTATTAAAAACAGATATTTTAAAGAGAGAAAAGACTTTGGTATAGTATAAAATAGTAATGAATATATGAAAGCAGCATGGTGAGAAGAGCTTTGCCAATGTCACTTATGAACTCATTCCATTCACGTGATACAAGCTTATGTTGTAAACAGCAATCACCCACTAATTTGATTCTCTCTTTATGATTTTTGACTGAAATGTAAACTGTTTCCATATGAGTATACAAATGTGTAGGATTCTATATAAGTGGTGGTACTCCATAATCCTTATCAAACCACCCCAGCCATTAGCAACATATTTAACATCAATCAAACATGTGTATCTGTGTCAAATGCGGATGCTTCAGCTGCAAACATGAAACCCCCGCGAAAACCGATGCTGAGAATCAAGAAACCGGCTTTCTCGACGTTATGCTCGCAATCTTTCTGCCCCCAGTTGCGATATATAAAAAGGAAAAAGGTTGCACGGTGAGTCGTCTCTCCTTTCTATTTTACGCGCTTTGTGTTTAAGTATGTTGAGTTAGGACAGAGATGGCCGGGGAGAGTAATTAAGAGCTGACTCTCCATTTGGTGGTTGTGTGTGAATTACAGGCCAAATTCTGGGTAAATATATTGCTCTCGTCCGTGGCAGTTGTGCCAGGAAGCATCCATGCCGCCATCGTCATATCATCTTGAAGTGAAAGATATTGTGAAGTTAGATATGGTCCTTTTTCGTGTTACTACTCATTTTAATCCTCAACAAACAAACTATGTAGTGCTACGTAAGATTTGATGTCCTTTACTGCTGAATCCTTGTTTTGTGGCTCAGGGTCTATTGGCTCGACATCGGCATTGTTGGTGCTAATTGTTACCTGGAAAAGAAATGGTTGGTGAATAAAATTTATGTCATGTTTGGTAGAATGAATCCTAGTACGTTGTCCAACACAAACAAAGACAGACTTGATAAATACAAATACAGTTGAAGAACTTGCATATAACTCTTTGCATATGCATCGATGAAAAGAATCTTGCAATAATGAACTATCAAGTCATTGATGTAGGATCTCCCTTGGGAAGTTGCCATAGATATCCTTGAATCAACTAAAAATCCTATCTGCTAAAATGATAACACCACATGGAGCATTCTCCTAATAAGCGAAGAAGCTTCTACATAGCTCATGAAACTATGCACATGAGCTGCTAACGATTTTAGCAAATAGGACACATTGCATCAGCCAATCACTGGCCAATTATTAGATCTGAACAATCAACGGACAGGCTAAAGTTTGAATATATATACTAAAACTCAACGTATGATCTCTCATTTGTCACCACTATTTGATCAAACACTGATTTAATTATTGGAGAGCGTCTACAGCAGCTCTAAGTTCACCATTGTTTTGCAAATAAACCAGACTCCAAGGCCTACCCCACTTTTGATCCACCAAGCTATAGAGACATCAACTTCATACAAAAATTACAACTCTTCGGGAAACAGCCTGGATGGAATATATCACAGTCACATTAAGGCAACTCAAGCATTAGACCGCATAGGTAAAACTTTTGTGTGTGTCTATTTTTCATTTAGCTTTCAAATAACATTTTCTCTAGGTAACATGCCCAGATTTAATCTGTTGGCATTACCGACTATAACAAACCATAAAAAAGAAAGAAAAAAGAAAGCCTTTCAAATACAAACTCCTCTATTTTCATTTTTCTGACAAATCACTCAATTATTTGTTACTGCACACAAAATTACAAAAAAAATAAAATAAAACTCTCAAAAACATCTTCTCACCAGTCAACAACCACATATACGGCTACTCAAATCAACTCCTTAATGTCAGGCGTCATTGGTGATGAGGCTGCTGTTGTGCTTGGGAAATGGCAAGAATCAAAATTCCCACTTGGAAAAAAAAATCATGACAAAGGGTGGATTTCAGGGTAAAACGGATGATATGTTACCCACTATTTACCAAGAATGTAACCAAGAACCTTTGTTTTGATTACCTGAACTCCGCAAATGATTGGATAGATGGTAACAATCTGAAGAATGGTTGGGGTAGATACTTTCCTTGAGAGGTTCACAAGTTTCTGGGGAAACCATGGCAGAGTACCCTTGAATATGTGAGCAGTTCCATGGAGACCCTGAGGTTACAGTCAAAGCAATGTTTAATAAGCAAACGTGATGAAAAGTGTCCCCTTCTATGCCTTTGAGGAGGCCTGCAACTTTTATGTTATTTCCGATGACATCTTTAATTGTAATCCTTTCTATCACAGGGAGAGCATTTGGATCGTAAAAGTCATCCGGATGCGGAGAGAAAGTACTATCGAACCTTATAGCTGTGTCTACACCAACCAAGGTAACATTTAATATATAGATATTTCTCACATATCCACCCCTTCCACGAGCAGTCTTTATAGTGATAGCCGTGCTTGAATAAAAAAAATACAGGTTTTCTGCATAAACTTCTGAAACACCTCCTGACATTTCACTTCCAATTGCTATCCCAGAGCCATTTCGATTGTGTCCAATAAGCCGGCGGATTATAATATTTGTGCTGGGGCGAGCAAATGAAATGCCATACTCATCCCACCCACTTTTGATGGCAATTAGATCATCACCAGTGCTAATATAACAGTCTTCGATGCAAACATCATTCGAAGAATCTGAATGCATTCAAACAAGGCAAGAGCTTGACTTTAAAACATGGAAAAAATAGAAATAAGAATCTTGGTGAATCCAGATATAAAACTCACCTGGATTGATTCCATCAGTGTTTGGTGAATCCAGAGGAGCCAGGATTGTGACATTCTGGACTATGACATGGCTGTTCATCAAGAAAAAAAAGAATCTCAACTTAATTGATAAAATGCTTTCACTCATGAAAGTTCTGCTATAAAAAATGGTAACCTAAACAATTTAACAGCAACATTCAAGGAAGGGCATTGCTAATATTATAGGAGGCCACAAACCTGCAGTAGACTGGGTGGATGGTCCAAAAGGGAGAGTTCAAGAAAGTCAAGTTTGAGATGACAACCCCAGTTGAGTTCATCAACTCCACCAGATGGGGCCGAGTATAGTCCAGAGTTTTACGCTTAAACCAGTTCCACCAAACACTGCCTTGTCCATCAATAGTTCCATTATCTCCTGCATGAAGAACCCATGGCATCAATGAAAGAAAACCAAATGCTCATGGAACATGATTTTTCATCCATGTTACTAACCTGTTATGATTACATCAGTCAAATTGCGACCATATATAAGGCTTCGATGCCTTCCACCAGGTAACTCCACACCTCGGCCATAGGAAGGCAGAGGATCAACAACTGGCCAATCATCAGGATTCTGAAACAATATACTAAGTGATGAGAAAGCATCTAGGGTGGTATGCTCAGTTGAATTTGGGGCATAGACAAGCAACGAAGCATCAATGATCACAAATGAGATGCCATTCTCGCAGTATTGATTTAGTATGTTCACATATAAACATTGATTTGCTTATAAATAGCTCGAGTGTGTATTCTCCATCATCAATCATTGTGACAACAGATTAAATCCCATACGCAACAAAATTTCTAGATGCGATGTCCTTTTTATCACATCTTATGAGTAAATGTTCTTTTTGAAGTAAGTTGGTAATGACTTACATTTGATCCAAGAATCACTGCATCCTTATCTAACCACAAAGTTAGGTGACTGATGAGATCAAAGCTTCCTGTCAACCACCGGCCAGGTGGGACAAAAAGTTTGGCCCCACCTTTGTCAGAAAATGAATTGAGGTAGAAGATGGCATTCTGAAATGCTTTGGTATTGAGAGTGACACCATCTCCGACTGCACCAAATTCGGTAATAGCGACACTGTGAGGCCGAATCTCCCATGAGAGAGCCTGTTTGCATTGTGAGCTGGCCTTGACAGTCCATGCAATATGACCGCAAAATGCAAGTACCAGTAGCACATCCACCAGCTGAAATGAAAGGTTTTCAGAATTGATCATGAATGGGCAAATTAGCTAATAAGTAACAAAAGAAAATGAAAGCCATATTAACATCAAAGAGAACCAAAAGAAGTCTGAAAATAGGAAATAAGAAACATGCAATAACTTTATCAGTCGAGTCATGGACAACGAGTGACACACACATTTTATGGCATAAAACTAGCAGATTGACATCAAAGTAAGCAATTGAACTTCATTTTACTAAAAAAAGGGCTAACTTGGCTAAGAGAAACCACAGCCAATCAAAAAGGGAAGAAGCAAATTGCATTTGCTCACCACAACTAGTTGCCTACAACACTCCATGAAAGCTAAAAAACAAGAACCCTTTTGCTCATTTAGATCCCAGCCATTGCCTTAAATCAAATTTTGTAAAGTGTACAAAAGAATGTAGATGAATCACACTGTCCTGCCATAACACATTTTGAACAGTTTCTTCAGATCTTGTTCAAACACCAACAACTTTGTGTTGTACCAGAAAGACTAGGAACATATTAATAGTTAAAGACCGATTCAGACAAGACAATAGTAAAAAAAAAAAAAAAAAAATCCCAAAACAACAAAATAGAAAGTCAGAAAGGAAAAGGCAACGATCAAACAACTTACACTGAAAGATCTCTTCATATGAATGAGATCTGCAAATTTCCCTTTCAGCCCAACCACCTAAGAAGACACCCCAAGGTAGACAATTGGAAGAAGAGGAAAGACTTTTTCTTTTTTTTCTCTCTATGGAAGGAGAATAAGGTCCTCTTTCTCTAGCTAAGCTATCTAGCAATAAGGCTTAGTTGGGTCATTGAGAGAAAAAAAAAACCATCACCAAAGAGAAATCATTGAAAGTGACCGTTGCTGCCCGCCAAAAATTAAGCAGTAGGGTCCTCTAATCTCTTCACTTGCTCCAATACTTGTCTCTCTGTGTATCTTTCTTGCTGTAAACAACAAAGCATTATCCAGAAAATGGTTTCTGTTTTAAAAACATGAAAGAAAGTCGTTTCCTGTTAGAACTCAGATACTGACCTGTCCTTAAAATAAAATGTCTCTTTTATGTTCCATCAATAAAGATTTTAAATGTGATTGTGGGAAGGGATAAATTAGTTAATGCCTGGGAAATTAGCAATTACAAATTACAAAAGCAAGGGTGTCGTTTGCTTTGTCCAAATTGTTTGTGTTTATGTTAGCTTTTTTATTTTTTTGGTCACTGACAGAACATGGTCCTTGGAATCACTAATCCCAAGTTCATTGTTAACTAAACAAAACATAAAAAAAGGGGGAGGTGGGTCAAAATTTTCTTTGATGTTAACATTTGGCTTTCCTAGATTGACCCAAATAGGCTATGACTGTGGAACCTACAAGTTCTATACTAGGCGAGCGGTTTCAAACCAGTGGGCGGTTGCTTGGTGAGGGCCGGTCACTGCCACTGGCTTTGGAAGCAGGGACCACCCCTCCTCTTGCATGAGTCAGGGTTTGATCGTTTGACCCCTAAAGGGAAACCTTAAACCAACTCCATTTGAATGGTCATTATTATGCCCTTAACCTCCCCCCCCCCCCCCAATCTCATGGCTTCTTTTATTTTCTTTATTCTTTTTAGGACAACTTTTCATGGGAAACATTTCCTCAATGTCTGAATTATTTCTTCTTTTTTTTCCTTGCTTTCTAATTTACTTAATTTACAGACACGTAATTACTAAAACCCATTTCAAACATCATGATTATTACATTAAATTTTCCTTTATTTTTCTAATATATTAAGAAAAACAGAAGACAAGAATCCCGGTCCTGATTTTTGTACTTTAGCTTCAACAAAACAACCAAAGAAAATTAGAGTGATGGGATGATGGTTAAGTGTGTTTACCGTTTTATGTGTGATCTAAATTTAAGTCACGTTAGTTATATTTATGATTGGAATTTTATTATGTTATTATAATTTTTTTTTAAAAAATAGAGGACATTTAAAGTGAGTGAGCAGACCAGTGTCCATATGAGAATACTTAATTGATAAAATGATTTTATAAGCATTTCTATTGCTAATCTTCTCATGGGTTTGAAGAAGGTAATAGGTACTAAATACTAACAGTAATTTGAGGGAAAAAAAAAAAAGGAAAATTGTCCTTAAAGAAGGGGACAAAGTCACAGGGAAGGACAAGAAGAGAGAGAACAAAGGAAAGTCTTAATCACAGTGTTACAATGTAATAAGGAAAATAAAGTTCACAAAGTCAGGTATCCAATGACCATTTCAACCAAAACTCTTTATCTGTTTTCAATTTTTGGATTTGGTCCTTGTCCTATGTTTTTACTTTTAATTTCACATAACTTACTCTCTCTAATAATGTCCTTATTTATCCCAAATGAAGATGGTTATCTATTCTAATTAAAATGATGGCATCAAAATATCTCTTTCCATAAAAAAGACTTACGTTATTGTGATAAATTGGAATGGTCATTTAAAAATAATTTTGAGCTAGCATTTAGTGTTGTCTATTTGGACTAAGTTAATGAGTAACGCGAATAAAAATAGAAAGACTCGATTATATCAAATTAAAATATAGAAATTAAATATTAAATATGAGTATAAAATAATGACTAAAATAAGAAGTTGAGCTTTTTTATTTTCAGTATCAGTGTGAAGATGCAGCCTCCCCGCGTGCGTGTCTCCTGCATCCGAATTTGTACAATTGTAATGTAAGATATAAATATGAAGTTGAAGAATATATTCAATTTTTAGTTGCAATTTGTTACTTTTAGATTAATAATATATGCTTGCCCAATTTAGATAAAAATCGTAAGACAGACTACAACATTTGTAATATATTAAGGATATATTAGTTCTCAAAAATATAATATTTATCAAGAATTAGAATTTTATTAAAAGAAAGATAGTGATAGTGATAAAAAACTGTTAGCTTGCCATTCACTACTACTTGGTGTTTTTCAAGATATAACTTTACCATAATCATAGTTGTTAGCAATTATGAATTTGGGTTATGTTTCTTTCCAAAACAACAAAACATGCAATTAACTCCATTGCTTAACATACTTGATGTATATTGAAGAGCATGATGTTTTTAGTGCCAAAAATACATCATGATTTATTTATTAATGTATTCATAATTCATTATGTCCTTCACTGGATTTTCCTAGTGTATGCAATAATATGGGAACAAGGTATTCAAACCCTCTAGCTTTCATATATATATATATATATATATATATATTCACTTATTCCTCTAAAATTTGATGAAAAATATATTAACCCTAAAATTTATTTATTAAATGAATTTTAAATAGAGGGATAAATCTTATTACGCATGTATACGTATGAAAATTATAAATTTAGAACATAGATGCATGTTTAAAAATAACATACAATAAATAATGAAACGTATAGTTTGAAATTATTAATCATAATAACACATGAAGTATGTATGATATTTAAATAAAAAATAGTTTAAATTGTAAGCAAAAAAAATTTAAACATATAAATACTACACATTAACAATACTAAATGCACTATAATTGTTTATTATGATGTTGTCATTAATTATGAGTTAGTGTCGAGTTGACTTGTGACACCAACTCAATTAACAACATTATTTATATATATATATATATATATATATATATATATAACTTATGGAGATAATAAGTTATACATATTAAAATAAAAATGTATAAAAACACGTTAAAATGAAGCTTTGGTTGTGTAGTAAATTTAAAATTTTACCGATCTAATTTGCGTGGGTTCAAAGCCTACTACATGCATATTTTTATTTTCATTGGTTGTTAAAATAAATAAAAAAAACTAAAATACCCACAAATAACATAACTAATTTTAATTACAAAAGAACATTTTTGTAATTTTTCTAATCAAGTTGGTGCCAGATTAACTCGTGACACCAACTCAATAAAGGGCTTTGTAACACCCTAGACCCGGCGTAGACATCCAGCCCGAGCTTAGAGAGTCACATGCAAAAATCCAGTATCACACAAAACACCATAATACCGAACTGTCGTTTACATAAAGTTCAACCCAAATATTAGTTAAGTATATAATATGCTACAGTCATCCTACTATAGTTTAACAAGGCTTCTACTGAAATAGTTTATAGAAAGTTAATAGTTTGACCGAACTCCCGCGGCACCGACCCGTTCAAGTCTGTGAACCACCTGAAATCCAAGTAATAATAGAATGAGTTGTGAACTCAATGCTTAAAATAAAATATCCAATTAACAATCGTTTTAGCGTAGTCCCAAATTCAGGGATTTAATCCATTATAGGAGTAAATTCAGTTCAGACCAATTACATGTGTACGTATATGCCATTTCAGTTCATATATGATACCGATCAGATTCAGATGTAATATTCTTATTCCCACCCACTACACACCATTTTCGGCCATCCCAACACACCATTAAGGACATTCAATGCCCAACTAACCCTACACACCTCAAAGTGTTCGTTAACACTTTTACAGAAATGCAGCTTAGTTGCTAATTCAGTATGCGACAAGCGTCAGAATCAGATGTATACTCTTGGTGGCATAGCCACGATTTCAGAACAGATTTCTTCCTCCTTCCCAATATCCCAACCCATGCCAATGCAAAACACAAGTATCAGTATCATGTATTCCTTCAGTTCAATTCATTTCACAATCAATAAGATAGCTCAATAACAGAATAAGCATTATAATGTACTTATAACTAAGTTATTCACAGGTCAATCTCAAAGTATCAGACAGTTCTATTGTCATCAATTTCCATCATTCACACATTAAAGAAGCCAGTATTAGTGTAAGGTAACATTTTCGCCCTCGAAAATAGGTTTTGGGCCCCAATCACACACCACATGGCCTGGTCACACGCCCATGTGTCTTGCTCGTGTGGTTTCAAAGTATAAATAGTGAGTTACACGGCCTGAACACACGCCCGTGTCCTTGCCCGTATGCTTCACACGGCTTGGGTACACACCCGTGTCCCTGCCCGTGTGGCTTTAATAACTCAAATAGTGAGTTACATGGCATGGGCACACGCCGATGTCCCTGGTTGTATGGTCTCGTTCCACAAACAGTGAGTTACATGGCCCAGACACACTTCTATGTACGTTGCCTATGTGAACCTTGCATTATCATGGCCACACACGGCCTAGACACATGCCCGTACGGCCCCAAATCAACAGATAGTGAGTTACACGGCCGATCACATGGCCTGCCACACGCCCGTGTGGCTCACACAGCCTAGTCACATGCCCGTGTGTCTGGCCGTGTAGCGCCGACAGCCATCATTTCCGACGATTCGAAACATGCAAAATTAAAGTTTCTAGTACGCACTTGATTTCATTTTGACGGGGAAACAACATGGAGACTACTCGGAACCTAATTAATCATTCAACAACCAATTACACCATCAATTCCAATATTTAGCAAAATCAACCCACCGCTAAAATTATGTCGAAAGATTCGACGCAATCCAAATTCAATTCGCACACTCACCTCACACAAAACAAGAGAAATCAGACTAACACGGTGAATTAATGCCTCTTGCAATATCCTTGCCTAAACCAAGTAACCAATCGGGTTTAACAGAACGTCAAGTAAACCAGCAAAATCCCATTTCGACAGAAATGTGTTAACACAATAGAAATCACAATATGAAAAGAACTCACAACGAAACTTACACAATATCGACCTCACAAGCAACGAAAACTTCCCAATTCACACAAGAATCAATTGCAGTAAAAAGAAAAATAAAAGAAAACAAAGAACGGAAAACAAAAAACTAGAATGTTAGAAAAAGAAAAAGAACGATAGAATTTCTTAGAATGTTTTTAAGTTAACCACCATCCCCCTTCTGGCATTTGCAAAAAAAAAAAAAATAGTTTCTAACGCGTACGATGGGATTCGAACTTGAAACCAGACAAAATACAAATAGATGCTTAACCAGTGAACCAGCAGGCTCATTCTTATCACAGTTTCACACGGAATTGAACTTAATTGGACAACGCGTGTTTAAGGTTGATTGAAAAACAACAAAACTTTTAATGATGAGACTCGAACTTCAAACCTTAAACACAAAAGCAGAGAACAGAACCACAAATACAAAAATTTAATTACTGTAGATTTTTACAATTAATTTCTTAAAACTTTGGCGCGTTACAACTCTCTACCCTTAAAAGAAAATTTGGCCTCAAAATTTTACCTGAGTCGAATAGATACGGATACAGTCGACGGATTAATTTCTCAAGTTCCCACGTGGCTTCCTCTGTATCGTGGTTTCGCCACAGAACCTTTACTAGAGGAACAATTTTCTTTCTCAATACCTTAACGTTACGCTCCAAGATCTAAACAAGCTTTTCTTCGAATGTTAACTCCAGTCGCAATTCAATCTCGTCGACAATAACTATATGCGACGGATCCGACCGATACCGTCTTAGCATCAAGACATGAAATACATCATGAATCCAATTCAGCTCCGGTGGTAATTCTAACTGGTATGCAATGGGTCCGACACGCTTTAAGATACAGTAAGGCCCAATGAACCTCGGGATTAATTTGCCCTTGTGTTCGAAACGGAGGACTTTTTTCCACGGTGATACTCTCAAGAAGACTTTATCACCAACAGCGAACTCGATGTCTTTCCTTTTTAAATCAGCATAGGAATTCTGCCGATTAGATGCGGCTTTCAAACTATCCCTAATTACTCTCATAGTGTTCTCAGTTTCAGAAACCAGCTTATGACCTAATATCTAGCGTTCACTTAATTCTATCCAACATAACAGGGTACGACACTTACGTCCATAAAAGGCCTCATAAGGTGCCATCTGAATACTAGGCTGAAAGCTGTTATTGCATGCAAACTCCGCCAATGGCAGGTACTCCTCCCAACTACCCTTAAAGTCTATCATACAACCTCGAAGAACATCCTTTAGGATTTGAATAACTCGTTTCGACTGACCATCATTCTGGGGGTGATATGCAGTGCTGGAATTAAGTCGGGTGCCTAAGGCCTCATGGAGTTTCTTCCAAAATTGTGACGTAAATCGTGGATCTCTGTCAGAGATGATAGAGACCAGAATTCCGTGTAGTCTCACAATTTCAGTGATATATAGTTTAGCTAACTTCTGTAATGAGTAATCTGTTCGGATAGGAATGAAGTGGGCTGATTTGGTCAATCGATCAACGATGACCTAAATTAAATCTTTCTTAGTGGGGGTTAAAGGCAACCCCGTAACAAAATCCGTTGTTATTCGCTTCCACTTCCACTAAGGAATTGTAACTGGTTGAAGCAATCCAGATGGCAACTGATGTTACGCCTTAACCTTTTGACACGTCAAACAATGGGACACAAAAGCGACGACTTCCCGTTTCAGTCTGGGCCACCAATAGAGTTCTCGGTACATTTTATTCCCACCAGGATATATACCATAGGCACTGTTATGCGCCTCCTGTAGGATCGAATGGCTTAGTTACATATCATTGGGTACACAAATTTGACCTTTGAAGCATAACACATTAGCACTATTCAAGCTAAAATCAGAATTCTTATTTCAACCAACATGTTGCAATCACTACACTAAGGACTCATCATTCAGTTATTTAGCTCAAATCTACTCTACCCAATTCAGTTTAACATGTAATTCTACCAACAGTCCTCCATCCTCAACCAAACCCAGACGAGCGAACATTGCTCTCAGATCAGTCATCGCTTTACGGCTAAGGGCGTCAGCTACCACATTAGCCTTACCCTGATGGTACTCTATCGTGCAATCATAATCTTTAAGTAACTCAACCCATCGACACTGCCGAAGATTTAACTCTTTTTGGGTTAACAAATATTTGAAACTCTTGTGATTGGTATAAATAATTCACCTTTCACCATACAGATAATGTCTCCAGATTTTTAAAGCAAACACGACTATAGCTAATTCAAGATCTTGCACAGGGTAGTTACCCTCGTGTGTCTTAAGCTGTCGCGACGCGTAAGCGACCACCTTACTGTCTTGCATAAGTACACATCCTAACCCGACATGTGAAGCATCACTGTATACCACAAACTCTCAACCCGATTCTGGCTGAACTAAAACAGGAGCCTGTGTCAGAACAGACTTGAGCTTATCAAAACTAGATTGTTGTGCCTCAAACCAAACGAACGGGGCATTCTTACGTAACAAATTCTCAAAGGTGACGCAATCAGAGAAAACCCTTCGATAAACCTTCGGTAGTAACTGGCTAAACTTAAGAAGTTACGAAGCTTCGATACATTTTTCGTCTGTTTCCACTCGACAACAACTTCTATTTTCTTAGGATCAACTCGGATCCCCTCCGCCGTCACCACATGACCCAGAAATGCAACTTTTTGCAACCAAAACTCACACTTACTGAACTTGGCATACAATTATTTTTCTCGGAGCATTTGAAGTACAATACGGAGATGATCATCATACTCAGTTTCAGTTTTAGAATATATCAAGATATCATCGACGAAAAACACTACAAATTGATCCAAGTATTGTTGAAACACTCAATTCATTAAATCCATAAATATCGCCGGTGCATTCGTCAAACCGAAAGGCAGTACTAGGAAATCGTAATGTCTGTAACGAGTCCTGATGGCAGTTTTGTATACATCAGTCTCTCTGACTTTGAGCTGATGGTAATCAAATCGTAGGTCGATTTTGGAAAAGACGGACGCTCCTCGAAATTTGTCGAACAAGTCGTCAATCTTCGGTAACGGGTACTTGTTCTTGATTGTCAACTTGTTCAACTATCTATAATCAATGCACATTCTCATCGACCCGTCTTTTTTCTTAACAAACAATACTGGTGCCCCCACGTAGACACACTCGGTCGAATAAATCCTCTATCCAGAAGTTCCTGAAGTTGCACCTTTAACTCGATCAGCTCTTTCGGTGCCATGCGATAGGGCGCAATAGACACTAGAGCCATACCTGGTAACAGATCAATTCCAAATTCCACCTCTCTATCCGGAGGTGCTCTAGGCAATTCCTTGGGAAAGACGTCCGGGAATTTTCTCACGGTACGGATATCTCCCATTGAAAGCTTTTCAGGGGCAGAATCGAATACGTAAGCAAGATATGCCTCGTACCCCTTTCGGACCAACTTATCTGCTACAAGAGCGGAGATTACGTTAGAGAGATAATCCCAACGCTCACCAATCATAATCACCTTGTCATTCTCAATCGATCTCAGGGTAACCCTCTTGGTTGCACAGTCTAGACTGACTCAATACTTAACGAGCCAATCTATTCCCAAAATTAAATCAAACTCATTAAAGGGTAATTCCATTAGATCAGCTAGAAATACCAAACCCTGGAGCTCTAGGGTTACCCACCTATATACTCTATTAACTCGAATTAACTGACCCAAAAGACTAATCACAGAAAATTCTCTAGCAGTATTCTTAGCAGTTAAACCTAGGTTTGCAAAAAATAACACTAGCTATGTACGAGTAAGTAGAGCCAATACCAATGAGAGCATAATACAGAACTGTAACAGCCCAATTACAACTCTAATCGGAATGGTGGTTTCGGGACCACGAATCTGGGATAGAAAAAAATTTTAATTATTCATCTGATATCTATGTTATGTGGTTAAGCATGTGTTAAAATATTGTAGATTAATTTGTGTGTTTGGGTGATTAATTTAAGTGAAAGGACTAAATTGAGTAAGTGGAAAAAGATAGCTATTATGAAGTTAGGTGGCCAAATTGAATGATTTTCTTTTTGCATGGAATTGAAGTTGCAATTTGGCCTTTAATTTGATGGTAGTGGACGGCATTGACCATGGCTTATTATTATAGTATATTTTATAAACATATTTTATTAGATAGTGGATGATATGTAATAAACTATTATTATTAAAAGAAAAACATGTTTTATCTCCCCATTTTCTTCATCATCTTCACGAAACAAAGAGAAAGAAGAAGAAACTTAAGCTTCAAAACCATTCGGCCATTGCACGATAAAATAAGGTTAGTAATTGAGCTCGGTTTTTGAAAATTTTTTCGTTTTTGAGTTCGTTGTCTTGAGTACTATCCAACCCATGTTGAAATTTTTGAGTTTGAGGCATGTTGATGATTCGGCCATTGATGAGTGTTTATGTTATGTTATGTTTGATGGAAGAATATTAAGTATATGATTGAAATCAATATGTTTTGAATAGGAAATTTTGATGAAATGGAGTATTATGGATTAAATTGTGAAAATAAGTAGTTGAGGGATCAAAATGCTAAATAAATGGCTTGAATGGACTTGTATAGGGATGAAGAAGATTCGGCCCTTAAGAATTTAATTCAAATTTCATGTATTTTGTGTTTTGTGCTTTAAGGACTAAATTGCAAAAGTTGGAAATGCTAGGGGTAAAATGGTAAATTTTATAATTATGAGTTTTTGGGATTAAATTGAGTAAAAATGTATTTGAATAAGTTTCATTTGGCATTATTTAGATCAAGAACAAAAGGAAAAGTAATTGGATCAGGGAAAAGCAAAATTAAACGAGTAGCCAGGAAGCTTAAATTGTCAACTTCCGAGGTAAGTCTATAAGCAATTGAAATTATTCGAATGGTTATTATAATGTAATATACATGTTCAAATGAATTAATGAATTTGATTACTCAAATTGCCGAATGAGATATGGAAATTTAAGTGTGTTAGCCGAATGTAGTAGTTGATGTACATGTGTAAATGTGTATCCAATGAGTAGTTAAAATAAGTGTAGCAAGTCCATTTTTATTGAACGTAAGATGGAATGGGTTTAATGTATAAATATATATATATTTACTAGTCGAAGGAGTGGTTGATCCTTGTATGAAACTTTGATATATATATTTGAAATGGATGTATAGTTAAGGGTTGAGTAGTAATTAAATGTGGACCTTGAAATAGATGATGATTGTGATTGTGATGTTTGATTATGTGTTTACAAAAGTGAAGCCAATTGTGATGGATAGACTTATAAGGAAGAATTTGATTTGATTATTAGTACATAGTTATGTTATATGTGCATAATGTGTTCAAGAAGATGAAGTAAATTAATGGGCACTGTGCGTGCGGAGAAAACTAGTAATGGCACTATGTGTGCGATACATTACTAGGGAATGGCACTGTATGTGCAAAGAAACTAGTAATGGCACTATGTGTGCGATACATTACTAGGGAATGGCATTGTGTGTGCGGAACAAATAGTAATGGCACTAAGTGTGCGAGACATTACTAATGAACGGCATTGTGTATGCCCTTTTTCGAGCAGCGGCACTAAATGTGTGACATGTTGCATGAATTGCACTAAGTGTGCGGAATTTCGGATCTATCAAAACATTGTATAATGAAAGGAGATATCGAGAGATATATTTCTTATGTAAGAGATGCATGGTACATTGATATCATGGAGTTAATGAGGTAAGTTACTCTTACTTTATGAACTTATAAGGATGAGATGTATTATGTAATTAATGAGCTTGTTCAAAAGAATATATGGTAAGTAGTTATGCGGTTCATATGAAATCTAGGGAATTATAGAAGCTTTACATGGTAATAGGGTTCTTGCATATATGGTTATGAGTTATTTTATGATTGATTGTTTTAAATTAAACATTTGATTATTGAATTGTTGTTTAAGAAAATCATTGCTTATAACTTACTAAGCTAAATTAGCTTACCGTTGATTTCATTTGAACATTTTTTTTAGGTTTAAAAGTTTAAGCTCGCACTTGGGGATCCTTGTCGAAGTCAAGCACACTATCAACTACTTTTGGTATTTTACTAGTGATGAACCTTTGAAATTATGGCATGTATAAGCTTGAATATTCTTTTGAGTTCTTTTGGATTGGGATGTATATAAAAGCCATGTGAAAATGGCTAAATCTTGTTTAATAGAACTTACATGAATTCGGTTATGGTAAAAGTTTACTATGGAAATATATGTCATGATGTGTGAGGTTTAATGTTTGGCTATATGGTATGATTAAATGTTGAAATAGCTCATAGTGTTAAGTTTCTAATTTTGAAAGTTAATATTAATAGATGTATGTTAGTTTTGAAATTCTAGTAAAGGATTGAATATGGTCTAAATATCTATGTGATATTTGAATGATGATAGTTGGTTTCGGCATGTTTAAATCAATGTAACAAGATGACTAGGTATAGTTGGTAAGAATTGTATCTTGTGTATGTGCATATTATTGATGATATAGTAGTGAGTAGATTGATGTGTTTTAATGTATACATTCGGCTATGGTTCATTTTGGATGGAGTATAAAATTTCTCTTGAAGAGATGATATATGTTCGGCCTTGTAGCACTAATGGTTAAATGAATAATGAAATAATTAGATAAAGTGAATTCATGAAATGTTCGAATATTCATGTGTATAATGTATAATGCCGAA
Source organism: Gossypium australe (assembly GCA_005393395.2). Classification (NCBI taxonomy): domain Eukaryota; kingdom Viridiplantae; phylum Streptophyta; class Magnoliopsida; order Malvales; family Malvaceae; genus Gossypium; species Gossypium australe. Next base: position 43,229,851 of record CM016621.1, read on the forward strand.
TTTGATAAGAAAATGGTGCTAATGAACTAGTTATTTTTGGTCCTTATAATTGTGGTTAAATTGAATGAGGAATGTCGTAGACAAAAGTGAAGTATATGTTCTGAAATGAAATAAATAATAATTTGCTATTTGATTGTTTTTAGTCCTTCATTGTTGTAAATAAATGATTTGATAATAGATGACCTATACATGTGTATACTTGATATTATGAAATGGTATGAATATTTGTTCTTGATAGTTCGAATGAAGTGTATAGACTTGGTAATTAGTTTAGTGATGCCTGTAACCCTAATTCGGTGACGGATACGGGTTAGGAGTGTCACAGGAACAAAATGAATAAAGAAGGTACCTGCAATGACATCAGCAACATCGCTCTCCTCGCAGCGTCTCACTGCATAAACCAGTACCGGTTGACGAGTTTCAGCTTGACCTGCACCTCTACTTGGTGCTCTCTATTGATAAACCGTAAAAGTAACATATTTTAAGCCCACATTTAGTATGCTTTTGGATGAATTAAGCCTCAATTTATGTAAAAAGGTGCTCTTAATCCTTTGTTTTCATGTTTTGTACCCAGGAAAGCACCCGAAGATGAAAAGAACGAGAAACGGGCCTAAAACGGACCAAATTGGGCCAAAGAGGAAATCAACACGGCCTGGACTTAAGCCCACACGGCCGTGCCACGCCAATCTACTAGAACACGGCCTGATCTTGACTTACACGGTCGTGCCTCATTAAAGAAGTTCGAACACGGCCTGGCCACGATCCACACGGGCGTGTGCCATGGCCGTGTCCCTGTCATGGCAAAGAGCAATTTCATTTGGATTTGGATGCTTTGGGGCGAAGAACATATTTTGAAAGCCTATATAAACCCCCTAAGTGTTACTTGAAAGAGGGCGGTTAGCTAGGCCAAGGAGCCGAGCGACCAGATTTGTGGAGAATCACTCGAAGATAGCTAGTTGATCCATCTCAAGAAGCCGAAATTCTACTCAAGACGGCGGATCTCTCCTTCAATTCCTTCAGGGAGTTTTAGGGATTTCTTATGTTTTGTTTTATCTTTTCTTCTGAGATGTTTTCTTTTATTATTATGAACTAAACCCTTCAGATACCTGAAGGGGATGAAACCTAAGATGGATCTTGTTATTGTTTTCTGAACTATATGATAAATACTTGATTTGTTCTTAATTATGTGTGCTTAATCCTTGTGTTAATATTTCCGGGATATTGATTCAAGTTGGATGTGCTTAGGTGGAGGAGCAAAAGTCCCTGCTTAAGAGTAGATCTAGCATAATTAAGCGGAGTTGATCGCGAGCCTAGAGATAGGGTGACGAGATTTTGCCGGATTAGGGTGAAACCTAATATGGGAATCCATAGATCGAGTTAATGCGATTCTAGGGGTTTTAATTAGAAAGAGATTTCAATTAATCAACCTAGGGTTAGACGTTATTCGCTTCGAGAGAGGGTTTAATATAACTTAGGGAATCTTACGGATCAAGTCAAATGAATAAATTGTCTGGTTCAGTGTTAGATAACAAGATAAGTCTAGGTGGATTCTTCCTAAGGGTATCATCTTAATCAATTGGTTTTTCTTCCAAGTTATTTTTCCTCAATTCATTCTCTTTTTGTCTTTGCGTCTTTAGTTTAGTTGATAGTTAAATTTAGATTAGATAACCATTCACTTAATTCTTAGGCTAAATAATAGTAGGAGAGTTAGTATTAGTACTTTCGGTTCCTTTGGGATTCGATATTCCGGTCGTGCCTAAACTATACTACTATTCGATAGATGCACTTGCCTTAAAATCATTGTCAGAGTTAGTTTCTAGGTTTGATCATTCTCATTATAAATTTTAAAGCTCTGATTTCGACAATCAAGTTTTTGGCGCAGTTGCCGGGGAACTGAAATATTAAGAAAGCTTAATTTTTATTATTTTAGCCATATTTATTTTTATTTTTGCAATTAAATTTTATTTTTATTTTTCTAAATTTTTTTTCTTCTTTCTTTTGTCCCTTTCAGGTACCTCTAGTTTATGGCTAGAAGGAACCCGACAGGACCGCTACTTTACGACAGTGATATTGAAGGTACAGTTCGTAGAAATCGCAGAGAAATAAGGCGAAGCCTAAACTACATAAACGAAGAGCAAGAAGCCGAAATAAATACCATAGAAGAGATGGCAGAGAATAATCCGCCACCTCCAGAGATGGCCAAACATCATGCTACACATATTATGTATGATTATGCTAAACCTAGTTTAACAGGAACTGAGTCTAGTATTGTTAGGCCTACTATTGCTGCAAATAATTTTGAACTAAAACCTAACATTATATAGATGATACAACAGTTTGTTCAGTTTGATGGTTTGCAGGATGAGGATCCTAACACACACTTAGCAAATTTCCTAGAATTTTGTGACATCTTCAAAATAAATGGCGTTTCTGATGATGCCATCCGTTTTCGGTTATTTCCCTTTTCCCTGAGAAATAAAGCCAAACAGTGGTTGCATTCTCTTCCACGAGGCTCAATCACTACATGGGATCAAATGACCGAAAAATTTTTATTAAAATATTTTCCACCGGCCAAAATGGCCAAGTTAAGGAATGATATCTCTTCTTTTGTGCAGATGGATTCAGAGACACTTTATGATGCATGGGAGAGATACAAAGATTTGTTGAGAAGGTGCCCACACCACGGATTACCTTTGTGGCTACAGGTCCAAATCTTTTATAACGGTGTAAACCCTTCAACAAGGCAGCTAGTCGATTCAGCCGCTGGTGGAACCCTGAACAACAAAACTCCTGAAGCAGCCTACGAGTTTATAGAGGAGATGTCACTGAATAGCTATCAGTGGCAAGTTACAAAGACAATGCCAGCCAAAGTAGCCGGAGTTTTCAGCATCGACGCAGTGACCGTGCTATCAAATCAGGTGGAATTATTACATAAAAAATTTGATAGTTTCTATGGTTCTTCGCAGGCACATCCAGTTATGCAGTGCGACGTAAGTGAAGGAGTGGTGAATCCTGAGTACCCACCATACGGACAAGGCATGGAGAGCGAACAAATGAACTATATGGGCAATAATTTCCGATCTAACAATAACCCTTATAGTAATACTTATAGTCCAGGTTGGAAGAACCACCCCAATTTCTCATGGGGCGGTCAAAGAAATCAAAGATCACAACCATCCCAAAACTTCCAACAACAGCCCTACCCACAGGAAAAGAAGCCGAACCTGGAAGAGGCGCTAACAAATTTCATAACAGCCTCAGACACACGTTTCCAGAAGATAGAAACAAAACTTGAGGCATTGTCACAAGAGTTCAAGGATCAATTCGGGCAACTTGCTAAGCAGATTTCTGAGAGACCACAGGGAAGACTATCAAGCAACACTGAGACTAACCTAAAGGAGCAAGTTCAAGCCATAACAGCTCAAGATAGTGAAGGGTTAGACGAGCCTAATACAAAACAAAAGAAGGTGGTAGAAGAAGATATGGTTGAGGTCAATAACAAGCCGAAACCAGTAATCAAAGAGTACAAACCCCGCATACATTATCCCGAAGCGATGAAGAGAGACGATACAGAGGAACAGTTCGGTAAGTTCTTTAAACTTTTAAAGAAATTACATATTAACTTACCTCTTCTTGAAGCTCTTTTTCAGATGCCGGATTTGAGGAAATTTTTAAAACAGCTCCTTATGAACAAGCGTAAATTAGACGAGGAGCCACATGTGGAATTAAACGCAGTATGCTCAACAATGTTACAAAATAGACTACCACGGAAGCTAAAAGATCCAGGGAGTTTTACAATTCCATTTTTAATTGGTAGACTAATTGTTGATAATGCATTAGCTGATTTAGGGGCAAGTATAAATGTCATGCCTTATAAAATGTTTAAACAACTAAGTCTAGGGAAACCCAAACAAACTAGGATGAGCATTCAATTAGCTGATAAAACTGTTAGAATTCCTAGGGGTATTATTGAAGATGTTCTTGTAAAAATTGATAAATTCGTTTTCCCGGTAGATTTTGTTGTCTTAGACATGGATGAGGATAATTCAATTCCCTTAATTTTAGGAAGACTCTTTTTAGCAACTGCTAGGACTAAAATTGATGTTAGCACAGAAGAACTCATACTTCAGGTAGGTGACGAATCGATCAGTTTACAAGCTCTCGACTCGGCCAGGACAACAATTGATGAAGGTGAGAAAGTAAAAACAGTTGATAACCAGGTTGTTCAACTTTCACCACAGGAAACAGCATAAGGTTAAAAACCTCAGCCGAAGCATGGCCCCCATATCGACACAGAAAGATCACACAAAGAAAGAAGCCTTGAGATCGACAAATTAGAAAAGTGGACAACGCATTCTAAAGAGGAACCAGAACCGCACGAAGAAAAACCAAAAGAGCCTCTAGAAGAGCTCATCGGAACATCAAATCACCTCAAAATAGGAGACCAGGTACTAATAGATAAGGCAGATCCTCGCGTCATCACATCAGACCTAAACACGAACGAAGAAATTCCTCTTGAGGTACGCAATATCTTCCCATACGGAACAGTCGAGGTAAGCAATCCTACATTTGGCACTTTTAAGGTACACGCTTCTCGACTTAAATTGTAACACCCCTTACCCGAGACCGTTGCCGGAGTCGAGCACGAGGCATTACTAGACTTAACTTACTAGTTCGGAGCATAAAAATTAAAACTGTCCATCTGCGTCATGTTCACTAAATCAATTATAACCTGAGTTACGAAACTCAAAATCTAGATCCGTAAATTTTCCTTGAAACTAGACTCATATATCTTCTTACTGTAATATTTCCAGAATTTTTGGTGTGGCCAATTAGTACAGTTTATTAGTTAAAGTCTCCCCTATTACACAGTTCGATAGTTCTGACCTCTCTTCATTAAAAATCAATTATCTCATAATATACAACTCTTTTTCCTGCACCGTTTTTTTATATAAAAATAGACTCAATAAGCTTTAATTCTATATCTCATGCACAACCTAATTCCATTTCTACTATTTTTGGTGATTTTTCAAAATCACGTCACTACTGCTGTCCAACTATTCCTCTGCATATAATTACATAATTTCTTTAAAATAACTATCAACTAGGCACTTCATAACATCCAAAACATGTTCTTAATTAACCATTTTAATGGCTAATCATTACCAAGCATTTACAAGATACACACAAAATGGCTAAGTCCCTATACATGCCATAACTTAAAACGTTCGAGTTACAAAATACCAATATAATTCTTTTGATAGTGTGTAACGATCTCCGATGTCCTTTCGATCCCCGAGTTGGCTTGTAATACTATAAAAAAAAATAAAGAATGGGAGTAAGCATAAAGCTTAGTAAGTTTACATGTAAATAGATAACAACATTCTTAATGAATTATCTTATGCTTTTCTTATCAAGATCACTTAAGCTTTTAACTCAATATACTTAAACTTGTATTCTTATATTACCTTTTAACATGAATTTGTCTTACCTTACCTTTTTAGCTTGAACTTGTCTTACCTTTACTTTGGTATACTCCTTGAATTTTCCCGTTGAACCACTTTGGAATACTAAGGATACGCGGGTACCTTTCCTTATGAAACTTAACCATTGCCATGTCTTGACATGGTCTTACGTGGTATCCTTGCCTTATGAACTCACCAATGCCATGCCTTGGCATGGTATTACATAGGACCTTTGCCTTATAGTAACATATCAATGCCATGTCTTGACATGGTCTTACATGATTTCCTTAAACCCTAATGTCATGACATTTGTATCCTACACATTCCTAAGGTTCAACCGGAACTTTCTGAGATAGCTTTTCCATCAATTCATACTTGAGTCTTTAAATCATAAATTTACAGAATAAATATGTAAATGCTGGAATTTAATAGTGTTAGATGTAAAATAACAGAATATTGCATTTATTTACCGTAAACTTACCTCGAAACAAAATACGATAAACTATATCGATTTAGTCCACTATCTTTTTCTTTCCCCGATCTAACTCTGGATTTCGTTCTTCTTGATCTATAATAGCAAATTTAGCTTATTTAATACTCACATTTACTAAAACAGTCCTTAACTCTAACTTTGGCAAAATTAAAATTTTGCCCCTAAACTTTTACATAATTATGATTTTGGCCCTAGGCTCGAAAATTAAACTTTATTCCTTTTTCTTATGTTTTATGACATGCTGAACATTTTTCCCTTGTATAGCAACTTCAAATTCTTACTATAACATATAATTATGAACAATAACAACTTTTACTAATTAGCTCGTTTTACTCGTTTTCACCGAAAATCACTTAGTAAAAATCATTCCTCTACTCATAAACATGTATAATCTACCATCAATCATCAAAAATCACAAGTTCTCATCAGTGGCATAACTCAAAATATTCATCAAAATTCAAAATTCAAATATGGGTTTTGTAGATAACTTAGTAACGATATCAAAAACGTAAAAATTATTAAAAACCGAACTCAAATCACTTACCTATTAAGCTTGTAAAGGCCAAATATTACAAAGCTTCTTCTCCCTATTCTTTTCTCTTAACTTCGGTCAAGAACAAATGAGAAAAGATGAACACTTTCATCTTTTATCAATTACATTATTATAACATATATTAAACTAATATATTTTAACATAAAATATAATAAAAATTCCACTCACTATTACAAACAAATCATGACCGGCCACTATGTACATTCCTCTTTCATTTTGTTTATTTAAATGCTAAATTACCATTCATCTTTCTTCTAATATAATATATTATCATATATTATAATACACCATAATGTCATAAAATAAAATAAACAATTACCAATTCACTAATACATACATCTTAGCCGGCCACTATGTTCAATTATGCTAAATTACCCTATCAACCCTTCAATTAAAGAAATCATCATCAATTCAACCACTTAATTTCATAATGGCTATTTTTCCCACTTACTCGGTTTAGTCCTTTCAATTAAATTAAACACCCAAACAAACAAATTAACCTACAATATTTTAGCACATGCTCAAACACATAATATAGATATCAAATTAATAATTAAAATATTTTTCTAACCCGGATTCGTGGTCTCGCAACCACTGTTCCATTTAGGCCCTATTTCGGGATGTTACATTTCTCCTCCCTTTGGAGATTTTCGTCCCCAAAAATCTTACCTGTAAAGAGATTTGGGTACTGTTTTTGCATAGTCTCTTTGGGCTCCTATTTCTACTCGGGAACTAATACAGGCTGCAATAAACCTGAAGGTATCTGATGTTCGGCCTTTACCTGCTGACAGATCAAGCATCTAGAAACAAATTCTGATATATCTCTTTTCATTTTCTTCAAATCGTTATACATCTTTGTACTATATGGGTGAATAGACAAAGAACTGCTATGTGCTTCCTGTAAGATTTTCTGAATAAGCTCATCATTCTTTGGTACACATACTCTGTCTTTGAACAACAAACAACCGTCAGAACCGATCTGAAAATTAGACTCTACACTTGACTCGCACTGAACTCCTTTGGCTTGCAACTCACTGTCATCTTTCTGAGCTTCACAAATTTCTTCAAAAAAACGTCAGTTTAGCTCTCAACTCAGCTAAAATAGAACCATCATCTGACAATGCCAAACTAGTGTGCAAAGTTCTCAATGCAAATAACGATTTTCTACTCAAAGCATCAGCAACAACATTTGCCTTATCGGGATGATAATCTATCATTAGCTCATAATCTTTAATCAACTCTAGCCATTTTCTTTCTCTCAAGTTCAGATCTTTCTGAGACATCAAGTATTTCAAACTTTTGTGATCAGTGAATATTTGGCATTCCTCACCATATAAGTGATGTCTCCAGATTTTTAATGCAAATACAATAGCAGCTAGCTCTAAATCATGTGTCGGATAGTTTTTCTCATGTGGCTTTAACTATCTAGAGGCATAAGCAATTACCCTTCCTTCCTGCATAAGTACACAGCCTAGTCCATTCAAGGACGTATCACTGTAAATCACAAACTCTTTACCCAGTTCTGGTTGTACTCAAACAGGAGCTTTAGTCAACAATACCTTTAACTTGTCGAAACTCTGTTGACACTTCTCAGTCCATTCAAACTTGACAGCTTTCTGTAACAATCTTGTCAATGGAGTAGCTATCTTGGAAAATCCCTCTACAAATCGTCTATAATAACCGGCAAGACCAAGAAAACTTCTAACCTCTGATACATTTCTGGGAGGCTTCCAATCAACAATTGCTGAAATCTTACTCGGATCAACTCTAATACCTTCACCTGAGACAATATGTCCAAGAAAACAACTTCCCGTAACCAGAACTCACTTTTGCTAAACTTGGCATAAAGCTGATTATCTCTCAAAATCTGTAAAACTGTTCTCAAATGCTCTGCATGCTCAGTCTCATCATGAGAATAAATCAAGATGTCATCAATAAACACAACTACAAGCTTGTCCAAGTAAGGTCTAAAAATTCGGTTCATTAAATCCATGAAAAAGGCAGGGGCATTAGTTAAGCCAAATGACATAACAAGAAACTCATAGTGACCATACCCAGTTCGAAAGCAGTTTTCAGAACATCTGACTCTTTAACTCGCAACTGATAGTATCCGGATCTCAAATCTATCTTAGAGAACACAGTGGCTCCCTTCAATTGATTAAACAAATCATCTATTCTAGGTAATGGATATTTGTTCTTGATGGTTACCTTGTTAAGCTACCGATAGTTTATGCACAATCTCATGGAATCGTCCTTCTTTTTCACAAATAACACTGGCGCGCCCCATGGTGAATAACTAGGTCTTACAAAGACTTTATCAGTTAATTCATGTAGCTGAGCTTTCAATTCTTTCAATTCTATTGAAGCCATTCTATAAGGAGCAATAGAAATAGGTGTGGTACCTGGAATCAATTCAATACCAAACTGAACTTCTCTGATAGGAGGCAAACCTGGTGATTCTTCCGAAAACACATCCGGAAACTCATTTACCACTGGCACTGATTCAATTTTCAACTCTGGGTCTTTAGTATTCAACACAAAAGCAAGATAAGCTTCACATCCTTTCCTTAAACATTTCTGAGCAGACATAACAGAAATCATGGAAATTGAACTATCTGACTCATCTGAATTAACCTGAAGGAACTTACCATTTTCACATTTCAACTCAATGAATCTCTTTCCACAATTCACTATCACATCATGTGCAGTTAACCAATCCATACCAAGAATCACATCAAACTCATCAAATGGCAATAGCATGAGATCAGCCAGAAAACAGTAACATCTAATCATCAAAGGGAATTTTTTACATACTTTGTTTACTAACACATGCTGACCTAATAGGTTCGATACTTTAACGACAAATTCCGTAAACTCTATGGGCATGTTCATACTAGACATTAATTTTATGCAAACATAGGAATGAGTTGAACCCGGATCAATCAAAGCAATAACATTAACACCATGAAGAAAAAATGTACCCGTAATTAGGTCGGGGGAAGATGCCTCTTCACGAGCACGGATAGCATAAGTCCTTGTAGGTGCTCTAAAATCTGATCTTGTTGCTGTATCTCTAAATGTACCTCTACCTGCCCCTACTCCCGAATTTCTCTGAGATCTGCCTCTAACGGGGGCATTACATGATCTTGCACTCGGTATTACTTCTTTTTTAACCATCTCGGGACACTCCCGCATGAAATGATCCGGTGCACCACATCGGAAACAACCAATCTCAGTTGCTCGACATTGACCTGGATGACGTCGACCACATTGAGGACACTCGGGCCTATCAGGCTGAATACTGCCAACACTCGCAATCGAAGTGGTTTGAGCTTTTGAATCCATAAATCTTCCACCTCTGTTTCGGCTAGAATACCCGGTTGAAAAATTAGATCTCGTAGAAAACTCTCTAGGCCTCTTGGATGTAGACTAAAATGACTTGCTCATCTGTCTTTTCTTCGTGTCTTGCATATCAATTTCAACTTTACCCTTTCTTTTTAATAACTCTTCTGCCTTACAGGCTCGTTCAACTAAAACAACAAACTTTTTTATCTCTAGAACACCAACTGACAGTCGGATATCATTATTGAGCCCATCCTCAAATGTTTTGCACATGATAGCCTCTGTAGACACACACTCTCGAGCATAATTGCTGAGTCGGATAAATTCACGTTCATAGTCGATCACAGTCATCTTACCCTATTTTAACTCAAGGAACTCTTTTCTTTTCTGGTCAATAAACCTCTGACTGATGTACTTCTTACGGAACTCCTCCTGAAAGAAATCCCAGGTAACTCTTTCCTTCGGTACTACTGACACAAGTGTCTTCCACCACTGGTAGGCCGAATCTCTAAGAAGTGACACCACACACTTAACACATTCTTCCAGTGTGCAGGATAACTCATCAAAGACTCTGATAGTGTTCTCGAGCCAATATTCAGCTTTCTCTGCATCATCATCTGTGGTAGCCCGAAACTCTTCGGCCCCTTGTTTTATGATCTTGTCAACGGGTGGCTTTTCTCTCTAACTGTATTTGTAACTGGGGAAGCTACATGGGTGGTCTGAGGATCATCAGGGGGTGGAGGTCTAACAGCCGGGTTCGTACGAACGAACTCAGCAAACCAATCATTCATAGCTTGGAAGAAGGCTTCTCGACCCCCTCCTCCTTGACTAACTGTAATGGGCCTTTCATGACTATCTGGTGGCACCGTCCCTTCAGTAGGAGCGGGCGCATTACTCTCTACATCATCTGCACCATCTCGTTCGGGATCCATTACTATAAAAGGAAAACATTTTTAAAATTGTCAAGAGTTGTCACACTATCAAAATATAAGTATGGCATGTATAGTTAGACTCTTACTCATACTGAATATTCCGAGAACCGACTAAACTCTTGCTCTGATACCAATAAATGTAACACCCCTTACCCGAGACCGTTGCCGGAGTCGAGCACGAGGCATTACTAGACTTAACTTACTAGTTCGGAGCATAAAAATTAAAACTGTCCATCTGCGTCATGTTCACTAAATCAATTATAACTTGAGTTACGAAACTCGAAATCTAGATCCGTAAATTTTCCTTAAAACTAGACTCATATATCTTCTTACTGTAATTTCTCCAGAATTTTTGGTGTGGCCAATTAGTACAGTTTATTATTTAAAGTCTCCCCTATTACACAGTTCGATAGTTCTGACCTCTCTTCATTAAAAATCAATTATCTCATAATATACAACTCTTTTTTCTACACCGTTTTTTTTATATAAAAATAGACTCAACAAGCTTTAATTCTGTATCTCATGCATAACCTAATTCCATTTCTACTATTTTTTGTGATTTTTCAAAATCACACCCCTGCTGCTGTCCAACTATTCCTCTGCATATAATTACATAATTTCTTTAAAATAACTATCAATTAGGCATTTCATAACATCCAAAACATGTTCTTAATTAACCATTTTAATGTCTAATCATTACCAAGCATTCACAAGACAATATTAAGCCATATCATAAGGTCATACACACAAAATGGCTAAGTCCCTATACATGCCATAACTTAAAACGTTCGAGTCACAAAATACCAATATAATTCTTTTGATAGTGTGTAACGATCTCCGATGTCCTTTCGATCCCCGAGTTGGCTTGTAATACTATAAAAAAAATAAAGAATGGGAGTAAGCATAAAGCTTAGTAAGTTTACATGTAAATAGATAACAATATTCTTAATGAATTATCTTATGCTTTTCTTATCAAGATCACTTAAGCTTTTAACTCAATATACTTAAACTTGTATTCTTACCTTACCTTTTAACATGAATTTGTCTTACCTTACCTTTTTAGCTTGAACTTGTCTTACCTTTACTTTGGTATACTCCTTGAATTTTCCCGTTGAACCACTTTGGAATACTAAGGATACACGGGTACCTTTCCTTATGAAACTTAACCATTGCCATGTCTTGACATGGTCTTACGTGGTATGCTTGCCTTATGAACTCACCAATGTCATGCCTTGGCATGGTCTTACATGGGACCTTTGCCTTATAGTAACATATCAATGCCATGTCTTGACATGGTCTTACATGATTTCCTTAAACCCTAATGTCATGACATTTGTATCCTACACATTCCTAAGGTCCAACCGGAACTTTTTGAGATAGTTTTTCCATCAATTCATACTTGAGTCTTTAAATAATAAATTTACAGAATAAATATGTAAATGCTGGAATTTAATAGTGTTAGATGTAAAATAACAGAATATTGCATTTATTTACCGCAAACTTACCTCGAAACAAAATTCGATAAACTATATCGATTTAGTCCACTATCTTTTTCTTTCCCCGATCTAACTCTGGATTTCGTTCTTCTTGATCTATAATAGCAAATTTAGCTTATTTAATACTCACATTTACTAAAATAGTCCTTAACTCTAACTTTGGCAAAATTAAAATTTTGCCCTAAACTTTTACATAATTATGATTTTGGCCCTAGGCTCGAAAATTAAACTTTATTCCTTTTTCTTATGTTTTATGACATGCTGAACATTTTTCCCTTCTATAGCAACTTCAAATTCTTACTATAACATATAATTATGAACAATAACAACTTTTACTAATTAGCTCGTTTTACTCGTTTTCACCGAAAATCACTAGTATAAAAATCATTCCTCTACTCATAAACATGCATAATCTACCATCAATCATAAAAAATCACAAGTTCTCATCAGTGGCATAACTCAAAATATTCATCAAAATTCAAAATTCAAATATGGGTTTTGTAGATAACTTAGTAACGATCTCAAAAACGTAAAAATTATTAAAAACCGAACTCAAATCACTTACCTATTGAGCTTGTAAAGGCCAAATATTACAAAGCTTCTTCTCCCTATTCTTTTCTCTTAGTTTCGGCCAGGAACAAATGAGAAAAGATGAACACTTTCATCTTTTATCAATTACATTATTATAACATATATTAAACTAATATATTTTAACATAAAATATAATAAAAATTCCACTCACTATTACAAACAAATCATGACCGACCACTATGTACATTCCTCTTTCATTTTGTTTATTTATATGCTAAATTACCTTTCATCTTTCTTTTAATATAATATATTATTATATATTATAATATACCATAATGTCATAAAATAAAGTAAACAATTACCAATTCACTAATACATGCATCTTAGACGGCCACTATGTTCAATTATGGCTAAATTACCCTATCAACCCTTCAATCAAAGAAATCATCATCAATTCAACCGCTTAATTTTATAATGGCTATTTTTCCCACTTACTCGGTTTAGTCCTTTCAATTAAATTAAACACCCAAACAAACAAATTAACCTACAATATTTTAGCACATGCTCAAACACATAATATAGATATCAAATTAATAATTAAAATATTTTTCTAACTCGGACGCATGGTCTCGCAACCACTGTTCCGTTTAGGCCCTATTTCGGGATGTTACATAAATATTATCGAGAAAATAGAACTGTCAGCATGAGGGAAGATATTCAAACCTTTAAACCTCCCTGATTTTTCAATACGAGGAAAGTCTAGCTTAAGACTATAAACGAGCGCTTCTCGGGAGGCAACCCGAGTACTAACACAATTTATTTTCATAATTTTGTTTTCAATTCATTTTGTTTTCTTCTTTTCTTTATACCTAATTCTAAACTAACCAAGGGTACAGATTTCCAGGCCACACGGCCTTGCACACGGTCGTGGCCGTGGTCGTGTGTACCTCAAGAATCTTTGTACCAACATGGCAGAGGCGGTAGAAATCAGACGAAACTAATTTTTGAAGTTCACGGACCCAACCACTCCAACATGGGCACCGACAAAAGCCCACGGCCGTGCAACGCGGTCGTGGACGACACGAACTTATCAAGAACAGGCGTGGCTGTCTAAAAAACGGGCATGGAGAATCAACACGCCTAGACACACAGCCGTGCGAGGCTGTCGTGTGAAACGACACACCCTCGGTCCACGGGCGTGGGAAAGTACCAGAATTGAGCCTCTATTTATACACCAACCCCTCCCCATCCTTCTCATCCACTTCCCACTTCTTTTCTTATCCCCTTTTCTCACATTCTCCTCTCCATAACAAGTCTCTAAACCCTTGAGCCACACCAAAGCCATGACAAAGAAGCGGAAGAAAGCAAGCGTAGTCTCCTTAGGGAGATCGATATACACAAGCTCATGCCGGCCGCTTCATCCAAACAACAAGCCAAGGGTCTTTGAGACCATTTATCTTTTCTTTTTCTTTTCTCTTTTGCTTCAATTTCCTTCTCTTTGACAATCTTATGCTTAATTTAGTTTAATATATTTTAGTTTCTTAGTGTTAGGTTAAAAAGGCTGCTTGGGAATCACGCCACTTCCGCCACCGCCAGCACCTCCGTCGCCTTAGAAGTCACACCCACCTCACGAACCATCTACCAATAAGGATTCTCAAGCCCCTTTATCTTCTAGTCTTAGTTTATTTTCCTTCTTAGTCTCTTTTTCTTTATCTTTCTTATCTTTATTTATATGTTTAATTTATTTTAAATGTGTCTTAATAACTATTGGCTAACTCTCTACGAGCTCCCCAATTTCTTCATCTAGCACAGAGCTCGGTAGCAGCCACTACCCCTATTGACTTCCAACTCCGGGAAACCATCCAAATTCAGGAAGTTTCACCTCTCCCTCTCTCTTAAATTGAATATCTATGCTCTTACATTGAGGGCAATGTACATCTTAAGTGTGGGGGGTGAATATTTATTTGGAGAAAGTGCCTAACATTTTGCATTATTCTCATATTTGGCCTAACCCTCTTCATTATTCTCAAAATCCATGAAATTAATCTTGTTTTTAATCAATTTTCTCATATTACTAATTAGGATGAAATTTCTGATGAATTGTGATTTTTATTGACATGTTTTTGAGTAAGTCATAGTTAATTGTGTATTAATGATTAAATTAGAAGAATATTAGAGAATCAAGCATGATAAGTCTATTTTTCAGAATTAAAATTTTTGTTAGGTTGTCTACCTGAATCTGAATGTTACCTTGAAATTTGAAATTTACAAGGATGATGTCAAAAACACCCATAATTTTTGTGAGATTTTGAGCCTATTAGAGCATATATTATTTTTCATGCTCACTTTATTAATTATGAGTGTGTCAACTTTGAACTGTTATTCTAGAACTTGCCTCGTTCATACAGATCGAGACCACACCTTTGATTTGATATACATAGATGATTAAGGCACCTAGGATTTAACCCACTTACTCCACTAAAAGCCTACCTTCATAATTAACCCTTAGTGAACCCCGTTGGTCCTAACAACCTTTTTTATTGACTCACCCGCTAATGTTAACCCAAAGCCCTTTGTATTTGTTATCACCATTCCTTTTGACTACCCTTACATCGAGATTTGATTTGATTTGTTGTCTAGCTATTATCTTTATTTTAAGTAATAGATTCATTCCTTATTATGTAACATTTGACTTGATCTTAAAAAAAATCAAAGTATATTCAGTATTAGTATTATGAAAAGAGAGCTTATACAGTTAAAATTTAGTTATCAAAAGAAAAAGCTCGTATTATTAGGGTTATTATCAGTTGATGTAATTATTTATTATCATCTCAATATTCCTAATTAGGTAATTTGTCAGGTCAGTCTAGATTCTAACCTTCTAATTCAGCCTATATTCATACCCTTAACCGAAGCCCCGTTACAACCCTGTTAAAGACCTTTTGATCTGTTTATCATCTCATTTTATAGTGGTAGAGATTTGATTTTCAGGCAAGCCTATGGGATTAACTTTTCAGGTTCGACTTTTGAGTGCTTAATTTTGAACCTTAAACACTTCGAGTGATTTGAGTGAATCTTTTGTGAGGATGTCAATCCTTGTAGGCTTTGAATTAAAGGTAATTATTCAGGTAAGGGGAGACACCTACGTTTTTGTGCTACAAATGTATGACTTTGATTGTTTGAATCTTTAGGACTCTTTGAGTTAAATCATCCATGTATAAATTATCTATGAATTATGATGAGACATTGTCGGTAGGAATTATGAATTATGGAAAGTTTGTTTTAATTGTAAGTTGAGAATTTTGCTTGAGGACAAGCAAAAGCTTAAGTGTGGGGGTATTTGATAAACCGTAAAAGTAACATATTTTAAGCCCACATTTAGTATGCTTTTAGATGAATTAAGCCTCGATTTATGTAAAAAAGTGCTCTTAATCCTTTGTTTTCATGTTTTGTACCCAGGAAAGCACCCGAGGATGAAAAGAACGAGAAACGGGCCTAAAACGGACCAAATTGGGCCAAAAAAGGAAATCGACACGGCCTGGACTTAAGCCCACACGGCCGTGCCACACCAATCTACTAGAACACGGCCTGATCTCGACTTACATGGCCGTGTCTCATTAAAGAAGTCCGAACACGTCTTGGCCACGATCCACACAGGCGTGTGCCATGGCCGTGTCCCTGTCGTGGCAAAGAGCAATTTCATTCGGATTTGGATACTTTGGGGCGAAGAAATTTATTTCGAAAGCCTATATAAACCCCCTAAGTGTTACCTGAAAGAGGGCGGTTAGCTAGGCCAAGGAGCCGAGCCAGAAAGACCAGATTTGTGGAGAATCACTCGAAGATAGCCAGTTGATCCATCTCAAGAAGCCGGAATTCTACTAAAGACGGCGGATCTCTCCTTCAATTCCTTCAGGGAGTTTTAGGAATTTCTTATGTTTTGTTTTATCTTTTCTTCTGAGATGTTTTCTTTATTTGATATGAACTAAACCCTTCAGATACCTGAAGGGGATGAAACCTAAGACAGATCTTGTTATTGTTTTTTGAACTATATGATAAATATTTGACTTGTTCTTAATTATGTGTGCTTAATTCTTGTGTTGATATTTTTGGGATATTGATTCAAGTATGATGTGCTTAAGTGGAGGAGCAAAAGTCCCTACTTAAGAGTATATCTAAAATAACTAAGCGGAGTTGATCGCACGCCTAGAGATAGGGTGACGAGATTTTGTCGGATTAGGGTGAAACCTAATATGGGAGTCCATAGATCGAGTTAATGCGATTCTAGGGGTTTTAATAACCTAAGGTTAGACGTTATTCGCTTCGAGAGAGGGTTTAATATAACTTAGGGAATCTTACGGATCAAGTCAAATGAATAAATTATCTAGTTCAGTGTTAGATAACAAGAGAAGTCTAGGTAGATTCTTCCTAAGGGTATCGTCTTAATCAATTGGTTTTTCTTCCAAGTTATTTTTCCTCAATTCATTCTCTTTTTGTCTTTGCGTCTTTAGTTTAGTTGATAGTTAAATTTAGATTAGATAACCATTCACTTAATTCTTAGGCTAAATAATAGAAGGGGAGTTAGTATTAGTACTTTTGGTTCCTTTGGGATTCGATATTCCAGTCTTGCCTAAACTATACTACTATTCGATAGTTGCACTTGCCTTAAAATCATTGTCAGAGTTAGTTTCCAGGTTCGATCATTCTCATTATAAATTTTAAAGCTCTGATTTCGACGATCATCTATCCTCTCATCTATTACCACCCATACTAGTACCACGACCTCTGAATTATTCCTGAACCTCTCTCGGAGGCCGAGCAGAATTTGAAGTCAGAGCCTGTATCACAGCTGGCACTGAATCAAGTCGACAGAAGAGTCCCTAACTTGATGCTCCATCGAGCCAAAACAAAGGCACGCTCCTAACTTCCTCCAGCACTCGCTCAGATGGCGCTTCCCACAATCACTACCCAGCTAAATCTCGTCACTACAGCTGGTGCATCGGTTCTCATGGGTCTATCAAACCTCGCCCGTTTCTTGGGATGTTGAACAGAACCAAAGAGACCCAAATCCCTCTTACCCTTATTCTAATCCTTCTCAAGATCACGCCGCTCGCGTTCAATGCACTTCACTTTTTCCACTATTTTTACTTTGTCAACCAAAACTGCATAAACTCGCTCCCTTTGAGGAGCTATCAGAACCCACAGATCATATCTCAATCCTTCCTCGAATCTCACGCGCTTATCGTAGTTTGACGCTACTAGAGTCCGTGCATACCTACTCAGTCGTAAAAACTTGGCCTTATAAATCATGCCACAGATCGATCACCTTGAACTAGGCTTACAAACTCATGTCAGCGAGCCTCAATATAACTCGCCCCCACATACTTACCCTGGAAGGTGTTCTTCAAATAGTCCTATTTCACTTGTTTAGGCTGAGCACCTTACTCAACAGTTAGCCACCACTGGTAAGCTTCGTCTCGAAGTAGGGACACATCACCCTTAAATTTCTGAGTAGGAGTACAGTCAAGGTTTGTCATAATACGCTCGGTAGCCTCGAGCCAATATTCAACAACAGTAGGAGCGACTCTTATAACGCCCTGAATAGTTCAGCACCAATCGACTAGACTTGTTCAGTAATCGATCATCGGCCTCTCGATCCTGAATGGGTCCCAGCGACCCTTTCCAATGCCTGAATCATGGCCTGGAACAATGCGTTGTCCCCAACCATCAGGGTTTGAGACTCCGTCTCAGCAGTGGGAGTACCAACAGTATTGCTGGTCTCTAGATTTGGCATGCTACCCATAGAGGATGACTCTGCTCGAGCTCTTCCTCCTCAGCATCCTCGATGCCCCTACAAACCACGTCCACGACTACCACGCGAACTCATTTTTGGCAATCTCGCTACAATGTCAGAATACATAGATCAGTTCAGACATCCAGCAGGATGAGTTCACCAACTCACATCATAACAATTTACCCATAACAGTTTAAGTATAATAATCTTTATAACAAAACAGAAATACTTACAGGGTCAGCATCGGAGGCTTGGTCGTTCACTAAAGTTTCAGTGTTTCTATATTAGTTTAGATATTAATTATCACTAAACTACTTTTCTCACTCGTTATGAGCCCAAACACAGCCCGAGTGTTGACAAACCTGGCTCTGATACCACTAAATGTAACACCCTAGACCCGGCCTAGACGTCCAGCCCGATCTTAGAGAGTCACATGCAAAAATCCAGTATCACGCAAGACTCCATAATACCAAACCGTCATTTACATAAAATTTAACCCAAATATTAGTTAAGTATATAACCTGCTACAATCATCTTACTATAGCTTAACAAGGCTTCTACTGAAATAGTTTATAAAAAGTTAATAGTTCGACCGAGCTCCTACGACACCGACCCGTTCAAGTCTGCGAATCACCTGGAATCCAAGTAATAAGAGAATGAGTTGTGAACTCAGTGCTAAAAATAAAATATCCAATTAACAATCATTATAGCGTAATCCCAAATTCAGGGATTCAATCCATTATAGGAGTAAATTCAGTTTAGACTCAGAGCAAACCAATTACATATGTACGATATGCCATTTCAGTTCATATACGATACCGATCAGATTCATATGCAATATTCCTATTCCCATCCGCTACACACCGTCTTCGGCCATGCCAACACACTATTGAGGACATTCAAAGCCCAACCAACCCTACACACCTCAAAGTGTTCGTTGACACTTTTACAGAAACGCAGTTGAACTGCTAATTCAGTATGCGGCAAGCGCCAGAATCAGATGTATACTCTTGGTGGCATAGCCACGATTTCAAAACAAATTTCTTCCTCCTTCCCAATATCCCAACCCATGCCAATGCAAAACACAAGTACCAGTATCATGTATTTTTTAATTTCAATTCATTTCACAATCAATAAGATAGCCCAATAACAAAATAAGCATTATAATGTACTTATAACTAAGTTATTCACAGGTAAATCTCAAAGTATCAGACAGTTCGATTGTCATTAGTTTCCATCATTCACACATCAAAGAAGCTAGTATCAGTGTTAGGTAAAATTTTCGCCCTCGAAAATAGGTTTCGGGCCCTAATTACACCCCATACATCCTGGTCACACGTCCATGTGTCTTACTTGTGTGGTTCCAAAGCATAAATAGTGAGTTACACAGCCTGGACACACGCCCGTGTCCTTGCCCGTATACCTCACACGACCTGGGTACACACCCGTGTCCCTACCCGTGTGGCTTTAGTACCTTAAACAGTGAGTCACACGGACTGGGCACACGCCCATATCCCTAGCCGTGTTGTCTCGTTCCACAAACAGTGAGTTACACGACCTAGACACACACCCGTGTCCGTTGTCCATGTGAGCCCTGCACAATCATGGCCACACACTGCTTAGACATATGCCTGTATGCCCACCTGTGTGGCCCCAAATCAACAAACAGTAAGTTACATGGCCGATCACATAGCCTTCTACATGCCCATATGGCTTACACGACCTAGTCACACGCCCGTGTGCCTGACCGTGTGGCGTCGACAGCCACCATTTTCGATGATCCGAAACATGCAAAATTAAAGTTTTTGGTACGCACCTGATTTCATTTTGACAGGGAAACAACACGAAGACTACCCGGAACCTAATTAATCATTCAACAATCAATTACACCATCAATTCCAATATTTAGCAAAATCAACCCCCGCTAAAATTATGTCGAAAAATTCGACGCAATCCCAATTCAATTCGTACATTCACCTCGCACGAAATAGGAGAAATCAGACTAATACGGTGAATTAATGCCTCCTGTAATATCCTTTCCTAAACCAAGTAACCAATCGGGTTTAACAGAACGTCAAGTAAACGAGCAAAATCCCGTTTCGACAAAAAAGTGTTAACACAACAAACATCACAAAATGAAAAGAACTCACAACAATACTTACACAATATCGACCTCACAAGCAACGAAAACTTCCCAATTCACACAAGAATCAATTGCAGTAGAAAGAAAAAAGAAGAAGGAATGGTAAACAAAGAACTAGAAAGTTAGAAAAAGAAAAAGGACGATAGAATTTCTTAGAATGTTTTTAAGTTAACAACCATCCTCCTTCCAGCATTTGCAAAAAGAAATAGTTTCTAACGCGTACGATGGGAGTCGAACTCGAAACCAAACAGAATACAGACAGATGCTTAACTGGTGAACTAGCAGGCTCATTCTTGTCACAATTCACACAAAATTGAACTTAATCGGACAACGCGTGTTTAAGGTTGATTGCAAAATAACAAAACTTTTTATGATGAGACTCGAAGTCCAAACCTTAAACACAGAAGCAGAGCACAGAACCACAGATACAGAAATTTAATTAGTGCAGATTTTCAAAATTAATTTCTTAAAACTTTGGGGCATTACAGGATTAAATAATAGAATAGATACTAGAAATCCTATCACATGCGTATGCATGTGGAAACCACAAATTTAGAACACAAATGTGTGTTGAAAAATAACATGCAATAAATAATTAAATGTATGCTTTAAAACTAATTAATTGTGAAGACACATGAAATATGTACGATATTAAAATAAAAAATAAGTAGATTAATTTGTGAGTAAAATCCTCTATTGTATTGCGATCGACAGTCCTCTGCTGCATCACCGAGTAAGTTTTTTATGTTTTTCATTTTGTTTGTTTGTTAATTTATTTCTCACCTTTCAATTCCTAACCCTTTTCTCTCTGTATAAACACTTCACCAGAAACAGTAACGCAGAAAAGAGAAAGAGAGAGACAGGTGAGACAAACAACTTTACAATGAGAAAAAAAAGAAGAGAAAGCAAAAAAACGACCTGCCGCTCTATTCGCTTTCTCCAAAAATTTCTCCCGATCTGTGCAAATAATCTGGTAATTTTTTATTTCTTTCTATATTTTTCTTATATATATTTTTGTTAAATTTTAGATAATGTTATTGGGTTGTTGAATTTTACGAGTTGGGACTATTATTTTTTAAGGTTTTTTTAGTTATTTTTTGAAGTATAATTGATTATGAGAAGCTGAAATCTCTTTGCTCTTTTATTATTTTGTTGATTTCTTTTTACAGAATTTCAATCATCCTCCTATCTTTGCACTTTTTCTTTTCTTTTCTTCTGTATTTTTAGAATTTAAATCTTTTAATCCGTTCATGCATTGGTATATGACTGTTAGATATTGAGGAACGGATTGGTATATGGATTAATTTGCAGTAAACTATCATTGGAAGAGTTTAGTTTCTATTTGTTTTATACAATCAATTGAAAAGTATACTATTTTATACAACCTATTGTTTGTTTTATACAATCAATTGAAAATTTTATTAGTAGGAATGAATTATTGGGTAATTAGCAAAATAAATGCATACCTGCCTATTTATGCATGGTTTCTGTCATTCTTTTTGTAGAAGAACACAATATATAATTGGCCATAGTTTCTGTTTTTGACAAAAAAAATGTTGAAGTTTAGAACCATACATGTACTATTAAAGGTTAGCCCTTTAAAAAGAGAAAGATTATATACATATACAACATGAATTAGTGTAAAAAGAAAAAAAAAATTGTTGATGTTGAGCAGGTATAGACAATATTTCATTCTTTATTCATTTCTCTTTCTTGCTCTTTGGTGCCCTTCTGTTTTTTATTATATACATATACAGCATGATATTTCTACCATGGCCTTATAGTTCAACGGTGATTTGATAACCTTTTTTAGTTTTTTATTTAAATTTTACAGTTGTATTCATTTAAGAATTGTTCATATTTTAGAGCTGTGAATTGAGCATGAAACCATTATTTGTAGGTTAAAATTTTGTTATTAGTTATGTGTAAGTTGTGAATTTAGTTCTTATATTTTAATTTTATCAATTTTATTTATCACTCTTTTTGAATTGGTTAATTTTAGTTTTTAAACTTTTTAAATTTTAAATTCTAATTCAAATGGTAGCAGATAAATTTTTAACTTTTGAATTAGTTAAATTCTATTGATTCTTTTCTAAGTTTGCTAAAAATGAAATTCCTATATGACTCTTTGTTAGAATTAAGTGACCCAAATTCTTATTTAAATAAAATAAAAGAAGAATCCCTATAGAATTACACTTCTTTTATTTTATTTTAAATAAGGTTTTTTAAACCTTATTAAACTCTATCTATTTGATATTGACTAGAATAAGGAGTTTCAATCTTACTACACTCCTATTGAATATGGCTTTATAAGCCTATAAATAGACATGGTCTATTCCTCTTGTAGTTGATTCGAATTCGACATAGTGAATTTTTCTTCTCCTCTGCCCGTGGTTTTTCTCGAAAGGGTTTCCACGTAAAATTTGTGTGTTCTTTATTTTTATTTCTATTTCTTTTTTTTTGCGATATATTGTCATTACCGACGTTATATTTTTCATAAAGTGGTATCAAAGCTTCCGGGTTTTTTTCATCTCGATTACGGTAATGGCGTCTTTAAAGTATGAAATTCCGCTGTTGGATCGCAACACCAGATTTGCGTTGTGGCAGATAAAGATGCAGATAGTTCTTGCACAGATGGATTTAGAGGAAGCCCTGCTAGGGGTAGATAAGATGCCTTCGACATTGACGGAAGAAGATAAGAAGCGCAAGGATCGAAAGGCGTTAACACAGTTACATCTGCATTTGTCTAACGAAATTTTGCAGGATGTGATGAAGGAGAAAACTGTCGCAGCATTATGGAAGAGGCTAGAACAAATATGTATGTCAAAAACTCTAACTAGCAAGTTGCATATGAAGCAACGTCTTTATGCTCATCGTTTAGAGGAAGGTGCGTCTGTGCACGAACACTTAACAGTGTTTAAAGAAATTCTCTCAAACTTGGAGACCATAGAGGTTCAGTATGATAAGGAAGATCTAGGGTTGATTCTACTTTGTTCGTTGCCCCCATCTTATTCAACCTTTAGAGACACGATTTTATATAGCCGCGAGTCTCTCACAGTTGATGAGGTTTATGATTCTTTGACCTCGTATGATAAGATGAAGCATCTTGTGGTTAAACCCGACTCTCAGGGAGAGGGTCTCATTGTTCGTGGGAGACAAGATCGGAATACTGATGATGATCGTGGAAGGACACAGGATCGGAATCCTCGCGGTAAATCTAAGGGTAGATTAAAGTCTTCAAAAAGAGGTAAAACTTGTAACTTCTGCAAGAAGAAAGGGCACATTAAATCTGAATGTTATAAGCTACAGAACAAGATTAAAAGGGAGGTTGTGAATCAAAAGGGAAAACAACCAGAAAATTCCGGTGAAGCTGATATTGTAGAAGACTACAGTGATGGTGAACTTTTAGTCGCTTCTGTCATCAATTCTAAAGAGAGCGAGGAGTGGATACTTGATTCAGGTTGTACCTTCCACATGAGTCCCAATCGGGATTGATTTACAAATTACGAAACGGTGTCTGAAGGTGTTGTTTTGATGGGAAATAATGCTTCGTGTAAAATCGCAGGGGTTGGAACAATTAAAGTTAAGATGTTTGATGGAGTTGTCAGAACACTTAGTGACGTACGGCATGTTCCAGAATTGAAGAGAAATTTAATTTCGTTGAGTACTCTTGATTCAAAAGGGTACAAATACACAGCTAAAAGTGGGATTTTGAAGATTTCCAAAGGTTCCTCATTGTGATGAAAGGGCAGAGAAAGACTGCCAAGTTATATGTTTTGCAAGGTTTTACTGTTATTGGTGATGCAGCTGTCGCTTCCTCTTCTTTTTCAGATGATGATATTACTAAACTTTGGCATATGCGCCTAGGGCATATGAGTGAGAATGGCATGGCAGAATTGAGCAAAAGAGGACTTCTTGATGGGCAAGGAATTTGCAAACTGAAGTTCTGTGAGCACTGCGTTTTTGAGAAGCAAAAGAGAGTTCGATTCATCAGAGGAATCCATAACACGAAGGGAACGTTGGAGTATATTCATTCTGATCTGTGGGGGCCATCAAGAGTGCCTTCGAGAGGTGGAGCTAATTATATGCTAACTTTTATTGATGATTTTTCTAGAAAAGTTGGGGCATTCTTCTTGAAGCAGAAAAGTGATGTGTTTTCTGCATTTAAGTCTTGGAAAGCTATGATTGAAAAACAGACAGGAAAACAAATAAAATACCTCCGCACAGACAATGGCTTAGAGTTTTGTTCTGATGAGTTTAATAAACTGTGCAAGTCAGAAGGGATCGTGAGACACTTGACAGTTCGTCATACTCCACAACAAAACGGCATTGCAGAACGAATGAACAGAACGATCATGGAGAAGGTTCGATGCATGTTGTCAAATGCCAACTTACCAAAGTTGTTTTGGGCCGAAGCAGCCTCTACAGCATGTTTTTTGATCAACCGATCTACATCCATTGCCATTGAGAAAAAGACTCCACAAGAGGTATGGTCTGGTAATCCTGCTAATTATTTTGATTTAAAGATCTTTGGGTGTCCTGCGTATGCTTATGTTGATAATGGAAAATTGGAACCGAGATCTATTAAATGTGTTTTTCTTGGTTATAAAGCTGGCGTAAAAGGGTATAAGTTATGGTGTCCTGAAAATAGAAAAGTTGTGATTAGCAGAGATGTTATTTTTGATGAAACTGCTATGCTACCTAACTTATCTCTTAAAGAGTCTTCCAATAAAGAAAATCAAAAGTAGGTGGAGCATCAGATTAATACAGAGACAACTCCTCAAGCCAGTACAAAAATTGAGAATAGAGTTACTTCTTCACCACAATACTCTATTGCCAAAAACAGAACTAGAAGAGAAATTAAACCTCCAAAGAAGTATGCCGAGGCTGATCTAGTTGCTTATGCTTTAAATGTGGCTGAAGATATAGATGCAAACTAAGAGCCGTCTAATTATTCTGAGGCAGTTAGCTGTGAAGACTCAGAAAAGTGGATGTGTGCTATGCAAGAGGAGATGGAATCACTCCACAAAAATAGAACATGGGATCTTGTGAAACTTCCTAAAGGTAAAAAGGTTGTTCGCTGTAAATGGGTGTTTAAAAAAAAAGAAGGGACTCCAGGAGTTGAAGAATCCAGATATAAAGCAAGGCTTGTTGCAAAGGGTTACAGTCAAATTCCAGGAGTGAACTTCACAGATGTGTTCTCCCCAGTTGTGAAGCATAGTTTGATTCGAGCTTTGCTTGGTATTGTGGCCATGCATGATTTGGAGCTTGAGCAGTTAGATGTAAAAACTGCATTTTTGCATGGAGAACTTGAGGAAGATATTTACATGCAACAACCAGAGGGTTTTACAGTCTCAGAAAAAGAGGACTATGTTTGCTTGCTGAAAAAGTCTCTTTACGGTTTGAAACAGTCACCAAGATAGTGGTACAAGAGGTTTGATTCCTTTATGACTTCTCATGATTTTAAAAGAAGTAGTTTTGACAGCTGTGTTTACTTTAAGAAAAACAGTGATGGTTCTTTTGTGTATCTACTTCTTTATGTTGATGACATGTTGATAGCAGCAAAAGATAAATGAGAGATAAGAAAGGTCAAAGCCCAACTAAGTGAAGAATTTGATATGAAAGATTTGGGACCAGCAAAGAAGATACTTGGTATGGAGATTCTCAGAGATAAAAAAGAAAGTAAATTGTACTTAAGTCAGAAGGGGTACATTGAGAAAGTTCTTTGCAGGTTCAATATGCAGAGTGCTAAGCCTGTTAGTACTCCTTTAGTAGCCCATTTCAGACTTTCATCGGCTTTGTCTCCACAATCTGATGATGAGATTGAGTACATGTCACATATTCCATACTTTAGTGCAGTAGGATCTCTCATGTATGCCAGATTTATCATATGCAGTCAGTGCAGTTAGCAAATACATGGCGAATCCCGGTAAAGAACATTGGAAAGCAGTTCAGTGGATTTTAAGATACTTACGAGGTACTACAGATGTTTGCTTACAGTTTGGAAGAACTAGAGATGGAGTCATTGGGTATGTTGTTGCTGATTTTGCTGGAGACATTGATAAAAGAAGATCTCTTACTGGTTATGTCTTTACAATAGGAGGTTGTGCAATCAGTTGGAAAGCTACTTTGCAAACTACAGTCGTTTTGTCTACCACTGAAGCTGAGTACATGGCGATTACTGAGGCTTGTAAAGAAGCTATTTGGTTGAAGGGACTCTTTAGTGAGCTCAATGAAGACCTTCAAATCAACACAGTATTTTGTGACAGTCAGAGTGCCATCTTCCTTACAAAAGATCAAATGTTTCATGAGAGAACAAAACACATTGATGTTCGGTATCATTTTGTTCATGATATTATTGCTTGTAGTGATATTGTTGTGAGCAAAATTAGTACTCATGAAAATCCTGCAGATATGATGACTAAGTCACTTCCTATAACCAAGTTTGAACATTGCTTAGACTTGGTTGGTGTTCATTGTTGAAGTTAAACCCTTAAGGGGTTTTATGAAAGAGGTGGAGAACTTGTTCGTTGAGAGTTCGCGATGAAGAACTTGTTCATTGAGAATTCGTGTCAAGGTGGAGATTGTTAGAATTAAGTGACCCAAATTCTTATTTAAATAAAATAAAAGAAGAATCCCTATAGAATTACACTTCTTTTATTTTATTTTAAATAAGGTTTTTTAAACCTTATTAAACTCTATCTATTTGATATTGATTAGAATAAGGAGTTTCAATCTTACTACACTCCTATTGAATATGGCTTTATAAGCCTATAAATAGACATGGTCTATTCCTCTTGTAATTGATTCGAATTCGACATAGTGAATTTTTCTTCTTCTCTACCCGTGGTTTTTCCCGAAAGGGTTTCCACGTAAAATTTGTGTGTTCTTTATTTTTATTTCTATTTCTTTTTTTTCTTTGCGATATATTGTCATTACCGACGTTATATTTTTCACACTCTTATTCTGACTATTGAATGTCACGTGCTTTGATCTTTAAGTGCACCATCTATTGAAAGAACTTGTAAGGAAGTCGATAGCTGAAACACAAGTAGACAGTTCTTGCTACAGTATTTTTTGTTTTGTGCTGTCAGTGTGAAAGTAGTAGAAACTTTTACATTTTTAATTTTAATTTTGATTTTAATTTTTTATTTTTAGAATTTTAAATTATTTGTTAATGTAACATATAAGACTATGTTAACAGGATATCCACATGAACTGTCATGCGAGTTGCAAAACCAACAACATAAAAATTAATGTATTAGTTAACATATTCGTTTAAAAAAATAAATTGACTCTTTTTTCAAAGATTAAGGGTCAAATTTAACTAAAAAAAAATAAAGAGTAAATTGAAAAAAAAATAAAAATATTAAGATCTAAATTTACTATTATATATTATTATTTCTTAGCGTTGAGGAACAAAAGTTTACTCATTTGAGATAAATTAATTACTAAGTAAAATGACTTAAATTTTAAATAATATCATATTTCGAATTTAAAATTATTTTTTTCTTCTAATAAAGTTACTCATTTCAAGGATTTTAAAATTTTAAAGTAATTTTTTCTTAAAAATATTTTATATTAATTATTATATCATGATAATAGCTAAATAAAAAATTACAAATTAGAAGAGGAAGATGATAACAACTAAGTTTAAATGTTAGTGATTAAAAGTAAAAAAGAAAAAGAAAAAAAGAAGCTTGACAAAATATTTGTAACTAACTTTTATAATTCTTTTATAATTCTTTAGATCTTTTATACTTACTTAAAAAATTAACTCTAAAAAAAAGGCATAATAACTTATTTGATCATCTAATTTAAAAAAAATATTTTAATCATTCATTTAATTATTTTGACTCTTTTAATTTTTAATTTTGTATTTTTAATCAAATTAATTCAAAATAGATGAAAATTTAACAAATATTAACTTTTTAAAAACATATATTTATTTATTTGTTAATTTTTGTCTTTTTAAGTATAGTAAACATAAAGGTGATAAAAAACACATTTAAAAATTAAAAGAGTATAATTAAAAGAGTCAATATTTAAAGTTAATATTTAAAGATGATAATCATACCTTACATAAACATTTAAAGAATATAAAAAAAATGCAATTTCTAACATTTAAAAAATATAAAAATATATATCATATCATAACTTACATAAAAATGCAATTTCTAACATTTAAACATTGTTTTTCCCTACTCTTAATTATTCTTATAAATAAACAACTTACCTGAATTAAATAATTAGATACTTGATATGTATTTTAGTACAATGACATGATTTAAATCTATTTAGAATACTTAAGTAACAGTAATTTATTGTCAACTTTAGACTTCAAGAAATATGAAATGGATAGAAATTGGATGAATTTGTCAAGGGTAAGCAACGACTATCAAAATGGAGTACAAACTTTTCTAAATTTTGCATTTCAAAATGCAAGCCAAGAGAATATGATTCTTTGCCCGTGTAAGAAGTGTGGCAACATCAATTGGCATATTCGTGAAGTTGTCTACGAACATTTAATTGTTGATGGCTTTATCCGGGGGTATAAAAATGGATTTTCCATGGAGAGTTACACCTCGTAGAACCTCTTCAACGATTAATCCGGTTTGTCCTAATAATGCTCACCATCAGGCTGTTAATATGCACAGTAGAGTCATCTGAAACTAAATCTATGATTTGTATCTAACCACCGACGATGCCCTATATAAGAGAACTTCTTTCCATTATATAACCATTTTGAACATGTTTGCGCAGCACAACAAGGACAAGCATAACGTTCTTTGGTACTCCAACCAGATAAATTGTCATATGCCGGGAATACATTAATAGTCCACAACAAAGCTGCACGTAAATAAAAGTTCTCATTTCTCAAGACATCATATGTTTCAACACCCACCCATAACTGTTTCAACTCTTCAATAAGTGGCTGCATATAAATGTCAATATCATTCCCGAGACCTTTCTCTCCAGGGATAATCATAGATAAGATAAAAGAAAATTGCTTCATGCAAATCCACGGAGGCAAATTGTAAGGAACAAGCACTACAGGCTAAGTACTGTACGAAGTACTCATTATTTTAAAAGGATTAAATCCATCAAATGTTAGCCCAAGCCTCACATTCCGAGGATTGCTTGCAAAGCTTAGAAATTTATTGTCAAATTATTTCCAAGCTAAAGAATCCGCAGGATGCCTTAATAATCCATCATCGGTTCGTTGATCATGATGCCACCTCATAGACTCGACTGTCTTTGATGACATGAAAAGCCTTTGAAGCCTTGGTATTAGTGGAAAATATCACAAAATATTTACTGGCTTCTTTCTTGACTGTGCATCACCTTCATCCTCATTCACATTTTCTGCATTCTTATTCATCCAACGAGATTTACCGCAAACATGACAAAACTATTGGTTTTTCCGATCACCTCAATACAACATGCAATCATTTGGGCAACTATGAATTTTGTCGTACCCAAGGCCTAAATCATTTATCAGTTTCTTCATATATTTGCATGAATGAGGGATTTTTGCAAACGGAAACATATCTCTCAAAAACTCTAACAGCAACGTAAAAGAGTTTCCGGTCCACCCTCCCAAACATTTTAAGTGAAAAAGGCGAATGTAGAAGGACAATTTTGAAATTTTTGATCCCTCATAAAGTTCTTCACTCATTTCATTAAGTAACTTGTAGAACTTCGCCGCTTCTCCATTTGGCTCTTCATCAGGTGCACTTCTTCCCGTTTCGATAAAAGCATTTCCACCAATATCACAATCACCGGATGCAATAATTTCAGGTGGAAACGATTGCAAACCATGACTGTGCATATTAAATGCATCCTGCAACATACGTTCCTTACAATTTGCCTCCGTGGATTTGCATGAAGCAATTTTCTTTTATCTTATCTATGATTATCCCTGGAGAGAAAGGTCTCGGGAATGATATTGACATTTATATGCAACCACTTATTGAAGAGTTGAAACAGTTATGGGTGGGTGTTGAAACATATGATGTCTTGAGAAATGAGAACTTTTATTTACGTACAGCTTTGTTGTGGACTATTAATGTTTTCCCGGCATATGATAATTTATCTGGTTGGAGTACCAAAGAACGTTATGCTTGTCCTTGTTGTTCTGCGCAAACATGTTCAAAATGGTTATATAATGGAAAGAAGTTCTCTTATATAGGGCATCGTCGGTGGTTAGATGCAAATCATAGATTTAGTTTCAGATGACTCTATTTGATGGTACTGAAGAGTTCAGAGAAGCTTCTGAGCAGACCATTGGATTTGAAATCTTGTTCATGTTAAAATATATCAATTTCATTTATGGGAAGATGAATCAACCACCTAAACGCAAATAAAGAAAAGACCAAAGGAGGCGTATGTTGGAAATGTTGATCGGCAGAGTGATGATGAATCCGATGAAGAGGATAATCCTAATGAGGCGGACTTGTAGAAAAAAAGAAGTATTTTTTGAGTTGCCTTATTGAGAGCATCACATTTTGCGACACAATCTTGATTTCATGCATATTGAAAAGAATGTTTGCGAGAATATCATTGGGACAATTCTCAATGTCAATAGAAAATCGAAAAACAATCTTAAGAGTCGACTTTATCTAGTTGACATGGTAATTCAGCGTGATCTTCATCCCCAATTATGTAACACCCCAAACTCGACCTAGACGTTATGGCCAAATCTGGCGAAGTCACATGATAGCGTGTTGAAACCTAAGTTTCTACGATAAAACCTTTTCCATTTATTTACTTTTCTTATCTCCTCTTAATTCCAAAATCCTTACTAGTTTAGTCGATTATTTTAAACATAATTCGCTGCTGAAGCTTTTAAAACCATTTTGAGTAAATCGTGTGTTTAGAGAAAACTTTACCTTTTTGAAAACCGAGTTTTCCTACTTCTAGCAGTTATAAATCCATAAAAATAAATAAAAACCAAATTTAAGCAAAAGTCCCCAAATTACATCCAAATAAACTGCAAATCATAAATTATAAATCGTAAAAGTCCAAAAACTGTGGTCACCATTGAGTCCTCCGCCGCACCGATCCCTCTAGGTTTGGAGATTACCTGTGCACATTAAACAGAGAGGGGTGAGTTTACGTAAACTCAGTGTATAATCCCATAGAAAGCAAAAATAGTAAACACAGTACACAGTCAAAAAAAGTCTTGGGCCTAAGCCTCTTTCAGTATTAGTAACGGTTTGGCCTTAGCCCAACTCAGTATCAATATTAGTATGCACAAGGGCCTTAGCCCATCACAGTATCAGTAACAGATATAGAGTGTTCAGTAACAAAGTCTTACCCAACTAGCCTTTACACACCATCTCCGTCCAACCCTACACTCCATGTAGGGATTAAATCAACCCACCCATCCCTATACTCTAAGTAGTACCGAATGTGGCACAAAATAGTAGTTTGCAGCTGAGCTACAAGTATATTAGGCTTAAGAGCCTTTCAGTACACTTCCTTCAAAAAAAATCAACCCAACCCCATGCAATGCATGACATGCTATCTCATGACATTAGTACATATAATCAGTAAATGTATACATGCATATTATCATTGTAGGACCCAATTTATGCCCGGGCCTATTAATCAAAATTAAAAAAACCAAAAACAATAATAAGCCCAAGCTTAACAGTCCATTAACCAAAAATAATAACAGTCCAGTCCTTTTATTACAAAATATACAAATCCAACAACAATAATAAGCCCAAATGCTAAACTAGCCCAGTAAGCCCAATTACCCTAAAAAAATTTGGAAACCCTAGGGGTCTCTAGAATACCCTAGCGCCGCAGCTCTTCCCCACGAGCAGCCTCCACACGTGTGCCACAGCCTCACGCCAGCTAAGTATTCGGGCCACCCCGCCTCCATGAATTTGCACCTGCAAGCAGAAAACAAACAGCTAAAAAAAGGGGCCAGCGAGGATAACAGAAATGGAGGGATTTTTTGAATTTCCTTTTTTCATTTTATCCCTAAAATCGGCTATAAAAACCGAAAGGGAAATCATTGTAAAAGGGGGTTTTTTTTATGAATACAAATCAATACAGAAGAAATCAGCAAAGGTTCTTTTGATTTTATTATTTTCTTTTTTTCTTCGAAACAGTATACTTACACATACAAATTTTGTTTTTCTTTTACATACATACATACATATATATATATATATATATACACATATACTAACATATAATAATATTAAAAAAATAGAAAAAAATAACCTATTTTTGATCTCCGGCCATCGTGTACGGCGGGGGTGGATGGTAGCGAACGGTGACAACGGCGCCGGAGTCTCACCGGAATGAGGCTGAAAATCGCCAAGCAGGAGAGAGTGCCTCTGTTTTTTTTAAGAAAATGAGAAGAATGATTTTTTTTTTGTTTTAAACTTTAGTATTTATAAACACATAAAACGACGCCGTTTAGGGCTGGCTTCAATAGCCCCAAAACGACGTCGATTTGCTCATCCAAACCGCATGTTGACCTGACCCGGGAAGGATTCGCGCGTTTCTGTAAAATAGGCTATTTGCACATCAGGCCCTTCTACATTTTTTATTTTTTCAATTCAATCTTTATTTTCGAATTTTCCCTATAATTTCATTTTTGTTTCACTTTAATCCTTCGATTTCAACTCAAAACGACGCGGTATAAGCCTTATTTGATTTGACTCGATCTAATATCCCCAGGATCTGAGCGTTTCTGCGGTGAATGGATATTTACCTGATTAGTCCCTCTTTTTCGTGCCGCTATTTGATTAGATCATGTGTACATTTTCTTTGTTTTTTTAATTAATCTCTGTAATTTGTACGCCATCCCAAATTGATCCGTGTTTAAACGATGTGCGTAGGGATTTGGCTCAATTGCATTTTTAATCCTCGTTCATTTATGCGCATTTTATTTAAGTCCTTGATTCTGTTTTCATAATTTTATTTGTTTAAAAATTATTCTTTTGATTTTGTTTTTATTTCAATTGGGCCTGTTTTTAATTTTCGGTTCATGTTTTTATTCCTTATAACTTATTCATTTTTATATAAAAAACTGTTTTAACATAGTACTTTGAAATATTTTATTAATTTACATTGTTTTAATATGTTATTTTTATATTTCCATTTGTATATATTTTTTATTTGTTTTATTATAATTTATTTTTTAAATTCTCTTTTATATTACTTCGTTCAAAGATTTGTATAATATTTAATTTAAATACTCTTATTAAATTATATATTCTTTTTATATACACATATAATTTATATTAAATTATTCTTATGTCTATATTATTGATTTCATATTATTTCATGTATGTATTTTCTTTTAAATCTATTTATGTGTATATGTATATTTTTAAATTTATTTATTTATGTAATTTATTTCCTTTTAAGTCCCTATTTTATTATATATTTTTGTTTATTTCAAAAACCTTTATATATTATTATTTTCATATATAAATTATTTATATTAGGTTTTTTATTTCATATATATTATTTATGTAGATTAACATATATTATTTTGTACATTATTTACTTTGATTTTCTTCTTATATAATATTTGTTTTAAAATTCATTTATATTATTATTTCATGTACTAGCTATTTTTATCTTTTTTTTTTAATCTATTTTAAACTTTTGTGTACACTTTTAAAACTTTTGTACATATAATCTATCGTCGATGATTTAAAATGTCTTTCCCTCACGTTATTCATTTCCTTTATTGTTTAAAATTTGTTACATTTGATTTGTGTTAGTTTGTTTGGTATTTCTTTTAAAATTGTCTTTTAATTCATTGGTTTTGAATGTTAATGTTGGTATTTGTATAGTGTATAAGGTATTGTCATTGTATGTACCCTAATTTGATTTCTTGGTATTTGCATATGATTATTATTCATTCGTATAATATTATTCTCATGTATTAGTATTCATGCTTGTAACTACATTTCTATTTTTTGTTATTGCATCATGATTCAAATTCCCACTTTCGCCCGATATTGATTATCTTTTATCCCCAAACAAGATAAACAAATATATTTTTTGAGTCTATTTTATAACCGCTTAGTAAAAGCTTTCAAAATAAGGCAATATTTCGTGTTTAGAAATCCTTGAAATCGTGCCCTAACGTGCTGGGTTTCAGTTTTTTGTTTGGCCAAATAATCGAATATCCTTTTGATATTTTCAATGCATGAGTTTCGGGAATCATGAGATGATCTTGGATTCGAGGATTTAAATTGTCTTATCCTAACGTGCTGGATGTGATATTTTAGTCCTTCGGAGCAAGAGAATCTTAATATCCAATTCGAGTAAAGTCAAATACTTTTAAAGGAGATTGTATTTTAAAATCTTTTCAAATATTTGACATTAGGGCATTAATTAATCAATTAGGTACCAATTTTGGGCGTTGCGAGGGTGCTAATCCTTCCTCGTACGTAATCTACTTTCGAACCCGTTTTCTTGAATTTCGTAGGCCAAAATCAATATTTTAATAAAATAAAATGTTTTATAGGTGATCCGATCACACCTAAACAAAGAGGATTGGTGGCGACTGCATATTTCATTTTAAAGTCAATCCCCATTTTCCAAAAAAATAAAAAAAATGGTTTCGACAATCATCATGCTCAATATATATCCATCAATCAGTCAGTTTACACAATTAGAGGTCTAAGTAATGCTTACCGACCCTACAGCAGATTCACAGTCGACTTGTGCAACCTGTGCAACCTTTGCAATCAATTAACTGAAAATAGGCTCACACGTCCATGTGGCCTGCCTGTCTGGGCCCACACGGCCCAAATTTGCCTTGGCCATGTGGATCACACGTCCTGGCCCAAATTCCCACATGCCCGTGTGGACTACCCGTGTAGCCCACACAGCCCAAATCAGTCTAGCCTGTGTGTCGCACACGGCCTACCTAGCCATCACACGGTCGTGTCTTATGCACACGGCCTGGCCTTGTCGATCACACGCCCGTGTTGTGGCACACGGCCTACCACACGGGCAACCACACGCCCGTGTGGCGTCAACAATGGGGTTTTCGGCATTCGCTGAAACCCTATTTTCTGCGTAATCGATTACACACCTGGTATCGTTTCGATGCAAAACCACTCCCGTGCCTTTAGAAACCTAAAATTGACCAACAAATCACTCAATTAGCCGTTTTAAAACCGAACTAAACCAAGCTCGAATCGAGTTATTCCTCCACTGAAAAACTAAACCTTACATTCAATCGAACAACGATACTTCCCACAGAACTAAGTCTCCGTTAGCGATTTCGAGCCTCCTAATCTTCACCTAATCGGCATTAGCTATACTCATAAATGACAAAATTAATGAACGGATACCAAACCACCTTACCAAAACTTACCGATCAAATGAAAACAAACGTTGCACAACAGAGATGACTTGAACAAAAAACCAAAAAGAAGATAGAGAGTGAGTTGGAAAATTTCGGCAGAAAGGGGGAAGAGGGAGCAGAATTTTTTTTGCAAAAAAAACTCCAAATGAATATCCTGATAACCCCTTATCCCAACTCTTACTAATTCTCTCCACCAAACTCTCCACTACTCAGACATCTAACACAACTCAAACTCTCCCTCTCAGAGTCGAACAAAAATATTATCTATGTAGGTATTCGAACTCAGGACCTCCAACACACTAACACTACACCTAACCACCATGCCAGCAAGCCCATTCTGATATGAGAGTACAAGTAATTAAATAAAAGCCTACTGAACAAGAGTGAGGCTTAACTTAGAAAAATTTCAAAATTTGTCAAAGGCATGACTTGAACTTGGGACCTCTCACACATACCCAAAACACTTAACCACTGAAGCTGATACAGATTTGTGTCACGTATACCCAAAAACAAAAATTAAAATTTTGGGGCGTTACAATTCTACCCCTCTAAAAGAAAATTTCGGCCTCGCAATTTACCTAATCAGAACAGATGAGAATACTGCTGACACATTGCATCCTCAGGCTCCCACGTGGCCCCCTCAGTGCTATGATTCTGCCACAGAACCTTTACCAAAGGAATAGAGTTCCTCCTCAGAAGCTTTACGTCGCGATCCAAAATCTGAACCAGCTCCTCCTCGAAGGTTAGATCTGGCCTAACCTCAATTTCTCCAACAAGGACGATATGTGTAGGATTAGAGCGGTAGCGCCTCAACATCGAGACGTGGAAGACATCGTGAATACGGTCTAACTCTAGAGGTAACTCCAACTGATAAGGGATCGGTCCCACTCATTTCAGAATCTGGTACGGTCCAATAAACCTAGGGCTTAGCTTGCCCTTACGACCAAACCACAGAATCTTTTTTCATTACGAGACCTTGAGAAATACGAAGTCACCCACAGAATACTCAACCTCACGTCTCCTCAGGTCGGCATAAGACTTCTGTCTATCAGAAGCCGCTTTCAAATGATCCCGAATCAGTCTAACCTTATCCTCTGTCTTGGAAACCAATTCAGGACCCAACACGTCATTCACCCAACTTAGTCTAGCATAAAGGAGTGCGACACTTACGACCGTACAGAGCTTCGTAAGATACCATCTGAATGCTAGACTGAAAACTGCTATTATAAGCAAACTCTGCTAACGGCAGATACTCCTCTCATCTGCCTCGGAAATCGATAGCACAGCTCCTCAACATATCCTCTAGTATCTGAATCACCCTCTCTGATTAACCATCGGTTTAAGGATGGAATGTGGTACTGAAATCCAACCTTTAACCTAGAGCCTCATGTAGCTTTTTTCCAAAACCGAGACGTAAAGCGAGGATCCCTATCAGATATGATCAAAATAGATACCCCATGCAGTCTCACTATCTCAGAAATATAGAGCTTTGTCAGCTTCTGCAAAGAATAATCTGTCCTAACTGGGATGAAGTGTGCAGACATAGCCAATCGATCCACGACGACCCACACTGAATCCTTCTTAGTGGGTGTTAAAGGCAACCCACTAATGAAATCCATCGTTACTCGCTCCCATTTCCATAACGAATTATTAACCGGGTGCAGCACCCGAAGGTAACTAATGCTCAGCCTTAACCTACAGGCATGTTAGACATCTAGCCACAAAATCAGTAACCTCTCGCTTCAATCCTGGCCATCGATACAACTCTAAAATATCTCGGTACATCTTATTCTCACCAGGGTGCATGGCGTAAAGGTTACTATGCGCCTCTCTCAATATAGACTGTCTCAAATCAGAATCATTCGGCACACATATCCAGCCTCGGAAACACAACGCACCCTTAAAGTTTAACCTAAAGTCCGTAGTGCTACCATTCTCAATCTGTCGGAACCGAAGACCCAAAGACTCATCCTCCAACTGTTTACCCTTAACCTGCTCGATCCAAGTTGGTTTAACTTGCAGATCAACCAACAAACTCCCATCGTCAAACAGGTTAAGTCGAGCGAACATCGCTCTCAAATCATTCATAGCCCTACGGCTCAAAGCATCGGCCACCACATTGGCCTTACCCAGATGGTACTCAATGGTACAGTCATAATCCTTAAGCAGCTCAACCCATCTGCGCTGCATAAGATTCAGCTCCTTCTAAGTAAAGAGGTACTTGAGGCTCTTGTGATCAGTGTAGATGATACACTTCTCACCATATAGATAATGCATCTAGATTTTCAGTGCAAAAACCACGGCGGCCAAGTCCAAATCGTGAGTTGGATAATTCACATCATGCGTCTTAAGCTGACGTGACGCATATGCTACCACCTTACCATACTGCATCAACACACATCACAAACCGACATGTAATGCATCACTATAAACCATGAACTCCTTCCCAAGTTCCGACTGTATCAAAATAGGAGCCTCAATTAGTACAGTCTTGAACTTCTCGAAGCTCTCTTGCTGTGCATCAGACCAGACGAACGGTACACCCTTACGTAGCAATTTAGTCAAGGGTGCTGCAATCAATGAGAAGCCTTCCACAAACTATCGCTAATATCTTACCAAACCCAGAAAACTGTAGATCTCAAACAAATTCTTAGGCTGCTTCCAATCCAATATAGCCTCAATCTTTTGAGGATCGACTCGAAACCCTTCAACAGACACCACATAACCTAGAAATGTTACTTCACATAACCAGAACTCACACTTGCTAAACTTAGCATAGAGCTGCTTTTCCCTCAAAATTTGAAGAACAATCCTAAGGTGCTCGTCATACTCATCCTCAGTCCTCGAATAAACCAATATGCCGTCAATGAAAACTACGAAAAATTGATCCAGATAGGGATGAAATACTCGGTTCATCAGATCCATAAAAGCTCTCGGTGGAGTAGTCAGTCCAAATGGCATCACTAGAAATTCGTAGTAACCATAACGAGTCCTAAATACCATCTTATACATATCAGCCTCCTTAACCCTCAATTGATGGTACCTAGATCGGAGATCAATTTTATAGAATATCGAAGCTCCTCGAAACTGATTAAACAGGTCATCAATCCTCAGTAACGGATATTTGTTCCTGATGGTCAGCTTAATCAGTTGCCGGTAGTCAATACACATCCTCATGGATCCATCTTTTTCCTTAACAAATAGTACTGGTGCTCCTCACGGAGACACACTAGGGCAGATGAACCCATGATCCAACAACTCCTGAATCTGAGCCTTAAGCTCTGTAAGCTCGGTGCCATTTGATAGGGAGAGATAGACACCGGAGCTGTACTAGGGAAAAGCTCAATCCTAAACTCCACTTCCCAATTCAGAGGTAAACCTGGTAGCTCTTCAGGAAAGACATCCAAAAAACCCCTTAAAGTGCAGATATCCTTTACAGTAGAGTCCCCAGAAGCAAAAATACTTACATAGGCCAAATACGCCTCACATCCCTTGCGAACCAGTTTCTCAGCTACCAACGCAAAGATCATGTTAGCCAAGTAGTTTGACGTTCTCTAATCACAACTACCTCATCACCCTCCTCAGTTCTCAATACAACCCTCTTAATCGCACAGTCCAAGCTGACACGATGCTTGACCAGCTAGTCTATTCCCATTATTAGGTCGAACTCCCCAAACAGAAGCTCCATTAAGTCAGCCAAGAAGATCACCATTTGAACCTCCAACGGTACATCTCTAAATAGCTTATTAACCCTTATAGACTGTCCCAACGGATTCAGTACAGTAACATCACTCGTAGTGCTCTCAACCAACATCCCCAATTTTTCAAATATGTTGCTAGCTATGTATGAGTGAGTAGACCCTATATCTATCAATGCAAGATATGGTACATCAAGAACTAGAAACTTACCCGTAATGACGTCTGGAGTATCTCTGTCCTCTCGGCGACGTGTAGCATAAACTAAAGTAGGCTGCCTCGCCTCAGTCTGTCCAGCACCTCTACCCGGTGCTTTCTGTCCACGACTCATACCACTACCACCCCAAGCCTGACCACGACCTCTCGGTGGCTGCTGAACTACCCTCTATGGCTGTGTAGTACCAGTACCCGGAGCTTGTATCTAATCGACCCTCAGCGGACACTCCCTAATTCGGTGCTCCAATGACCCATACCTCAAGCAAGCCCTAGTCCTCTTCCAACATTCACCCTGATGACGTCTACCACAATCGATACATGGCTCCAGTCCAATAGTAATAACAAGGGGTCCAGCTCTAACTGGCCCATCAGGTCTGGCCATTTTCTTAGGCCTCTGTACAGGATTCGAGAGCTCCGAATCCCTTTTGTTCATGCCTCTCTCTCTGTCACGATTTTGGCGCTCAGCGCTTTTAACATCATCGGCGATCTTCGCCTTCTCAACCAGTGAAGAAAAATCACGCTCCCTCTGCGGAGCTATCAAGACTCTCAAATTATCCCTGAGGCTATCCTCAAAGCGGACACATCGCTTATACTCAGTCGCCATCATACCTAGCGCATAGCGGCTCAGTCGTAGGAATTCAGCCCCATACTCGGCTACAGATTGATCTCCCTGAGTAAGGTTCAGAAACTCCCTCCTACCAGCATCCACGTAGCTCACCCCTACATATTTCTCCTGGAAAGTAGTCTTAAAGAAATCCCAAGTCAAACGTTCGGGCTAAGTGCCCTCCTTAACAGTCAGCCACCACTGATAAGCTTCATCCCACAGCAGTGTGACTGTACCCTTTAATTTTTTCTCGGGGTGCAATGTAGATCATCCATGATCCTCTCCGTGGCCTCAATCCAGTATTCGGCCACATTAGGGGTGAGCCCAATGACACCCCCGAAGAGCTCAATTCTATTAGAACAGAGTCGTTCCGTAACAGACCCTCAGCCCCCAGATCCAATATTGGGTCCAGCGACCCCTTCCAATATCCTCAGCATAGCATGAGACAATGCGTCTTCCCCCACCATGCGATCTTGAGACCCAGTCTTAGTAGCAGGCGACACTGGCGTCTCACTCATGTCCAGATTTGGCATACTGCCCAGTGAAGAGGACTCGGTTCAAGCCCCTCTACGGCCTCTACCTCGGCCTCTAGTACCTCGTCCGTGAATACCTCGTGCGCTTATGTCTAATTGTATTTATCTTTATTACAAATTTTATGAATCATTTACGGTTTCAGTATTTATTAGCAGATGTTTTATGTAAACAATTTCAGTAATTCAGAGTGATTTTCGTAAATCGCAATCTCTATCAGTTTTGCTACAGTCTCAACATATATTATCTAGAGTGTTTTAACACCTACAGTAGTTTCAGAATATACTATGTACAGTATTTTTAGTTTAAAATTATCACAGTTTTAGAAAACTTACAGGATTGGCGCCGGAGACTCAATGTACCACATACTAAGTCAAATCATTTTTAAAACCCAAATTATAACCAATATTTAAAATCCAAAAATCCACAGTCGAGTTTTGAAACTTAGCTCTGATACCACTGAATGTAACACCCCAAACTCGGCCTAGACGTTATGGCCGACTCTGGCGAAGTCACATGATAGCGTGTTGAAAACTAAGTTTCTACGATAAAACCATTTCCATTTATTTACTTTTCTTATCTCCTCTTAATTCCAAAATCCTTACTCATTTAGTCGATTGTTTGAAACATAATTCGTTACGGAAGCTTTTAAAATCATTTTGAGTAAATCGTGTGTTTAGAGAAAACTTTACCTTTTTGAAAATCGAGTTTTCCTACGTCTAGCAGTTATAAAATCCATAAAAATAAATAAAAACCAAATTTAAGCAAAAGTCCCCAAATGACATCCAAATAAGCCACAAATCATAAATTATAAATCGTAAAAGTCCAAAAACTGTGGTCACCATTGAGTCCTCCATCGTACCGACCCGTCTAGGTCTGGAGATTACCTGTGCACATTAAACAGAGAGGGGTGAGTTTACGTAAACTCAATGTGTAATCCTGCAGAAAACAAACAACAGTAAACACATTGCACAGTCAAAAACAGTCTTGGGCCTTAGCCCCTTTCAGTATTAGTAACGGTTTGGCCTTAGCCCAACTCAGTATCAGTATCAGTATTAGTATGCACAAGGGCCTTAGCCCATCACAGTATCAGTAACAAATATACAGTATTCAGTAACAAAGTCCTACCCAACCAGCTTCTACACACCATCTCCGTCCAACCCTACACTCCATGTGGGAATTAAATCAACCCATCCATCCCTACATTCTAGGTAGTAGTGAATGCGGCACAAAACAGTAGTTTGCAGTTAAGCTGCCAGTATATTAGGCTTAAGAGCCTTTCAGTACACTTCCTCCAAATAAAATCAACCTAACCCCATGCAATGCATGACATGCTATCTCATGATATCAATACATATAATCAGTAAATGTATACATGCATACTATCATCATGCTCAATATATATCCATCAATCAATCAGTTCACACAATTAGGGGTCTAAATAATGCTTATCGACCCTACAGTAGATTCACAGTTGACTTGGGAGACTCGTGCAACCTTAGCAATCAATTCAGTAAAAATGGGCTCACACGCCCATGTGGCCTGTCTGTAAGGGCCCGCAAGCACGTGTAGCCTACACGACCCAAATTTGCCTTGGCCGTGTGGACCACACAGCCTAGCCTAAATTCCCACACGCCCATGTGGCCCACACGACCCAAATCAGTCTAGCCCGTGTGTCGCACATGGCCTACCTAGCAATCACACGACCATGTCTTGTGCGCACAACCTAGCCTCGTTGATCACACGCCCTTGTTATAGCACACAGCCTACCACACGGGCAACCACACGCCCGTGTGGCTTTGACAATGGGGTTTTCAGCTTTTTTCAAAACTCCATTTTCTGCATAATCGGTTACACACATGGTATAGTTTCCATGCGAAACCACTCTCGTGCCTTCAAAAACCTAAAATTGACCAAAAAATCATTCAATTAGCCATTTTAAAACCGAACTAAACCAAGCTCGAAACGAGTTATTCCTCTATTGAACAACTAAACTTTACCTTCGATCGAATAATGGTATTTCCCACAAAACTAAGTCTCCGTCAGCGATTTCGAGCCTCCAAATCTTTACCTAATCGGCATTAACGATACTCATCAATGACAAAATTAATGAACAGAAACCAAATCACCTTACCAAAACTTATCGATCAAACAAAAACAAATGTTGCACAACGGAGATAACTTGAACAAGAAATCAAAAAGAAGATAGGGAGAGTGAGTTGGAAATTTTCGGCAGAAAGGGGGAAGAGAGAGCAGAATTTTTCTTTTTTTTGCAAAAAGAACTCCAAATGAATATCCTGATAACCCCCTATCCCAACTCCTCTTAATTCTCTCCACCAAACTCTCTACTATTCAAACGTCTAACACAACTAAAATTCTCTCGCTCAGATACGAACAAAAAT
Source organism: Gossypium australe (assembly GCA_005393395.2). Lineage (NCBI taxonomy): Eukaryota > Viridiplantae > Streptophyta > Magnoliopsida > Malvales > Malvaceae > Gossypium > Gossypium australe. The sequence goes on from CM016621.1 coordinate 43,273,404, forward strand.
ATTACCTACGCAAGGATTCAATCTCAGGACTCCAACATACCACACTCCATCTAACCACCAGACCAGCAGACTCATTCTGATATGAGGGTACAAGTAATTAAATAAAAACCTACTGAACAAGAGTGAGGCTTAACTTAGAAAATTTTCAAAACTTGCAAAAGGCATGACTTGAGCTTGAGACCTCTCACACATACCTAGAACACTTAACCACTAAAGAAGATACATATTTGTGTCACGTATACCCAAAAACAAAAAATAAAATTTTGGGGCATTACAAATTACTTCCGAATGGACAATCTCGGTTACTGCCTTTTATTTTTGCAATGTTTAAGAAAGAAAAAGAATTGTTCTGCACGATGTTGAAGGATATAAAGGTCTCAGATGCATATGCATCAAATATATCTCGATGTGTGAGTCTTAAAGATTGAAGACTATATTCCCTAAAATCACATGATTATCACATCTTGATGCAAGATTTACTTCCAGTTGCTTTACGCTGTTGTATGTCAAAAAAGGTGGCGTCTTGTATAATTGAACTATCTAATATAATAAAAGCTATTTGTGGCAAAGTTTTGATTGTTAAAGAACTTGAGAAAGTACAAGATTGAGCCGCCTTGAATTTATGCAACTTGGAGAAAATCTTTCCTGCTTTGTTCTTCACTATTATGGTGCACTTGCTAATCCATCTCATCATGAAACAAAACTTGGTGAATCGGCTTTCTATCGGTGGATGTATCCTATAGAGAGGTTCTAATTTATTTGCAAAGTTTTCATTCATTCATGAATATACCTTTAATTACAACTTTTGATAATGTTGTATATCGTGTTTAGGTTTCATATGCAAATTGAAGTCTTATTATCGTAATAAGCATTATCCAGAAGGATCAATTGCTGAAGGTTACTTAGCAGAGGAGTGTATGACTTTCTGCTCTAGATATTTAGAAGATGTTGAAACAAGACTGAATAGATTAAGTAGAAATTCTGGGCTCACTAATCATAACTTAGCAGAAACTTATCTATTTCGAAGTTATGGACAACCAATCGGTAAATTTGAAATTGCACACTTAGATGATAGATCTTAGGTACAAGCACATCTGTAACACCCCTTAACCCTTATCCGTCGCTGGAACAGGGTTACGAAGCATTACCAAACTTTTCAAAACAATTACAATATTAAACAATTCAATAAACATACACATCATAAATTAATCTTATTATCCCTTTTTATAGGCCTTCGAGACCCTAAATACGAATTAAAAACAATTCGAGACTAATTCAAGTTCTTGGAGAATTTTTCGCAAAATTTCAAAATTTTTCCTAAGTGTAAGGCATACACGCCTGTATGGCCAAGGGACACGCTCGTATGACCCTGTGACATGCCCGTGCTTCAGGCTGTGTTTTACCCCGTGTAACTCTCTAACTTATCTCACACGGCCAAGCCACACGCCCGTGTGCTAGGCCGTGTGCCTCACACGGCTGAGACACACAGCCTTGTCTCTACCCATGTGGAGTTTGCTTAGCATTCTGTTTTGTAAATTTTGAATTACAGGGGACACACGACCGAACCACACACCCATGTGCTATCCATGTGTCTTACACGTTCTGGTCACACGCCCGTGTGCCAGGTCGTGTGAACTCAAAAGGAGCCTTGCACATCAAGTTTACCAACCCTGCAAATCTTGAACACCAAGCAATTCAAAAACTATTTATTCAACCAATCCAAAACACATTCAAATACTCCAAAATATGTTAAAACAATCAACATAATGACTTCACCAATTTACCTTCCTAGGTACTTCGCACATATTATCCAAATCAATTCAATTAGCTTCATTTAAGTCAAATCTATTTACATACCATAACAGACCATTTTATAGCTTCATCATAACACATAAACTTATATATAACCAACCAATATCATCTTATAATACTGTTTATAAACACTTCTCAAAATGACAAACATTAACATCCTAGGTACATGCCATTACCAAAAAGAAAAATATACTTCACCACTTTGAGTTTGGGATCAGCTTTGGATGATGATTCAACAATCTAACTTTAACCTAACCTGTGCACGGAAACAAATCGTACGCTAAGTATAAACTCAGTGATATTTCTATAATCCAAATACTTATTAAACAAGAATTTATAATATTTATATATATCTAAACACACATAATAAAAATCATTCAAATAGATAATCAATTTCATAAACACATCATTCATAATACTTTCAATTCTCATCTTTTACTATACCAATTTCATAATTGCTATTCAAATAGCTTTTCTCAATAGAATACACATATCATCTCACTATATCAATAACCATTCCATGAACCCATTGGTTCATACATTTCAGTTTCATAACACAGTTCAATATTCTACTCCAATTCATGTTCAAAATCATCCAATATCATTCATATTGCTAATTCATTTATTTACCCCTATTAACATGACTTGAACTTTGGCAGATACATGGATCCAACCAAAACACACCAGTATGGCACCTAGTGCCTCATCGGATAATTCGAAGTAATAGATTAACACCCAGTGTCTCATCGACCATGTCGAAGTAAGTTGGTACCCAGTACCTCATCGAATTTATCTGAAGTAATAATGTGACACCCAGTGTCTCATCGACTCAAAGTCGAAGTATCCCTGAACTCTTCCAACCCTATGGCATGCCAACTATATCCGACTCAGCCCGATACAGTTAATATGGTTTTCAATTCACTTTTCAATTTCCAATCAATATACATTTCAATTCAAATAATTACACATACATGTAATAACCAATTTTTACCCGGGCCCAATACAGACTAGAGGCCCAGGTGATAAAACAAAAACAATAAAACCCAAATAGACCAAATGTCCAATTACAAGCCCAAATTAAGCCCAATAAATAAAAAGTCCAATCCATTTACAGAACAAATCTGGGGCCCAATTACAAAACCAAATATCAGGCCCAAATCAAAACAAATAATGAAAGCCAAGCCAAACAAATTCAAATCCAAACCAATTCCAGCCCAAAACCCGTCAGACCCACCAAGCCCAGCTCTAACCCATAAACAAAATAAAAGTCCAATTAAAAATAGTCCCTTTACAAGTTAAACCTGGAGCCCAATTAACCCAAATTTACAGAGGCCCAACGGCCCAAAAAACATTAAAATCTTTGGGAACCCTAGAGTCCTTTCCTCTCGCGCCACCTCTCCACCAGTGCCCTTCCCCATGCCTTGGTCAACCCTCCACTGACCAGCGACCCCATGCCTCTGCCACCACGCGCGTCTGCTGACGCGCCTCCTGACATTCCACACCCATGCGCCTCTGGCTCCACGCTTCTAACCGTTGCACACCTCGGACGACCCACACGTTTCGCATGCCATCGCCCATACCCTGCAAACAGAGACAACAAAAACAAAGAAGTATGGAACAAGAGCAAAACGACAAAAATAGCAGAAAATAGCAGCACACATGCAAGAAAGCCAAGAAAAAAATCTGTAAATTGGTTATAAAATCGAAACCATTGTAAATGAAAACCTCCTTCTGGAGACATCAATCAGAAATTGAAAGCAAAAAAAACCAACAAGAACTATCAATAAAGAAGTTGCAAGGTTGTTTACCTTATTTTCTCTGTTTGGTTTTCTTGAATTTCATACTGTTTCTTTGGCTTCTGTTTTTACGAACGATCAGCAACTAAAAGAGGGATTAAAAAATGAAGGCGTCTTCTTCGGTCTAAAAGGAGGGATCTTCGTAGATCTAGTCGAGAGCGCAGTAGTGGCGGAGGTGCTAGACACTGGGGAAGCCCATGCGTAGATTGAGAGGACGGAGAGCTGAAACGTTTTAGAAAAAGGGATCCCCATTTTTTATGAATACGCGTACAAAAGCAAATAAAAAAGAGAGAAAGGATTTACCGAATGGGACGTCTGATATTTGTCTCCTCCTTCGCGATGGGAGTTAGATGAAGATCCTCAGATCCAACCCTCATGAATCATTACTCGCCAATCTCAATGGCGTTTCCGGGGATCCCTTGCGGCGACTGAGAACAGGAACAGAGGGTTAGGGTATTCAGATTTCAAAGGGAAAGGAGAAGGCTAAAAGTCTGAGTTTTTTTAGGTTTTATTTAAACCAGGCGAAACGGCACCGTTTAGGGAAGATGGCAGATCCGCGTGTCGACCCGGTTTGTGACCCGGATCCGCGCCTCCCTTTGTTAAAGGGAATATTTGCGCGTTTAATCCCTCGGTTCTTTGGTTCCGTCGCAATATAGCCCTCCTAAACGCAGCGTTTTGGCCAGCTGATATATTTTCGATTTTAATCCCTTTAATTTACTCGTATTGTATTTCAACCCTTTTAGATTTCATTTTTGATTTATTGCCTTTTAGCCCTCTAATCTCGTTCGGATTTTCAATATGATCATTAGATTATTCAGTTAATTATCCTTTTAATTGATAGTTACTATACAATATTTTAAATTGTTTTAGCTATTATTTATTTTATTTACATGTTATTTTCATTAATTCTATATATATACTTTTTATATATACATATTATTTATATTAAACTATTTTTATGTATACATTCTGTATTATGCTATATATATATATATAAATAAATCTGTTGTGCGTATAACTTACTTTGTCAAATTATATTTCCTTATTCTATACATATTTATATATCATTTTTGTACATTATGTTATACTAAGCTTCTTTTATTTATTTACATACATGACTCAAATTGGCATGTGCTATTTGCTCACTATTTTCTAAGTATATTATATTTAAATTTAACCCGTTTTCATTTTGGTTGTATCTTTGGCTTTCGTTATCTCTTCATTTAAAAGTGTTAGTCTTTTCAAAATAGGAGTCTTGAGATTATGGATTTTATGTCAAGTTGTATTATTATTCTCATCATCCATTTAATATATTCGCATATTGTCCCTTCATGTTATGTTTCCATTTCTCATGATCCGATAAAATGCATTCTTAGCCAATTTTAAAATCGCGTATCCGAAAATTTTTAAGATAAAAGCAATGTTTGGAAGTACGGAAAATTACATTCTAACGTGCTGGGTGTCGATTTTTCGTTCGACTAAATATTCTAGTTCCCTTCTTATATGTTTTGAAAATCAAAGATGATCTCGATGTCAGAGTATAAGGGTGTTATATCCTAACGTGTTGGGTATGATACTTTTTTTCCTTTGAAACGAGATAATCTTGAGATTCAATCCCGATTTAACAAATTCTATTTTTTAATTTTTACCCTAGATATTTTCCAGTTTTCAACATTAGGACAACATCAATCAATTTGGTACCAATTTTGGGCGTGACGAGGGTGCTAACCCTTCCTCGCACGTAACCGACTCCCGAACTCGTTTTCTCAAATTTTCGTAGACCAAAAACACTATTTTAGTAAATCAAAATGTTTTATAAAAACACAGGTGATCCAATCACACCTAACAAAGATCGGTGGCGACTCCCTATTTTTAAAAGTCGATTCCCGTTTTTTCAAAAAATGGTTACGACTAGGACTTGAACTTTGGCAGATACATGGATCCAACCAAAACACACCAGTATGGCACCTAGTGCCTCATCGGATAATTCGAAGTAATAGATTAACACCCAGTGTCTCATCGACCATGTCGAAGTAAGTTGGTACCCAGTACATCATCGAATTTATCCGAAGTAATAATGTGACACCCAGTGTCTCATCGACTCAAAGTCGAAGTATCCCTGAACTCTTCCAACCCTATGGCATGCCAACTATATCCGGCTCAGCCCGTTACAGTTAATATGGTTTTCAATTCACTTTTCAATTTCCAATCAATATACATTTCAATTCAAATAATTACACATACACATTATTCAATTTCCATAATAATCACGTATACATATCAATTCAATTCATTGTCATAATGCTAACACTCACCTCATTGACTTACCATAATCATTAAGTCAAAAACACAACAAATAAAATTTAGTTTCGGATTATAGAAATACAAACCGTAATTCTCGAGCTATTCCTCGTTAACTTTGTATTTTCCTTTCCTAGCTGAGGTCTCCGGCACAACATTAGCTACGAAAATTAAAATAATTTAAAATCATTAATACACACAATTTCACATTAAATATTTCAATTGTTATTCAACTTTTTCTCACATTTCAATTTAGTCCCTAATCAAAACTAACTTTATTTTATTTAAAACTAATTTCATATTTTCATTCAAATCACACTTTAGAATAATTTCAACTTTCAAATTTTACCATAAACCTTAATTTTGAAATTCTCTCAATTTAGTCCCTATTACTCAAAATTTATGATTTATTTTACAATTCAATCCCTTTTTCACTCCTAACTTGAAATTCTATCAATTTAACCCTTAATACTTCAATTTATTCAACATAAACAACATCTAGAAATCTATTAACTTTCAAATTTTCAACATAAATCAAATAGTATTTTGTTCTAGGATTCTAAGAATATCAAAATTACAAGAAAAGTGATTAAATTGACTTACCAATTTGAGTTTGAACCCTAAAATTCCTAATTTCCTTCTTTTCTTTCTTTTTCTTCCCTCTCTGTTTCGTCCTAATGTTTCTCTTTTTCTTTTGTTTTATTTCTTTTATTTCTTTTATTTCCTTATTTTGTTTTATGTTTATTATATTATTATATTATATTAAAATAATAATTACTTAAATAATAAGAATACATGTATTATTATTTTATACTTATGATTATTATTTTTACACATGTATTTCACTATTACCATACACTTGTATTTACTTTTTACTATACAAGTGTTACATATGGTTTATTTTCTCATTTAATCCCTTTATTTTTCTTTAATCTATAATTAAGCTTTCACACTCTATTCAATTTAATCCTTATACCTAATTAACCTTAATTCAAGCTAATTCTCCTAACTAAAACCTAATTAACCACACAACTAACTTCGTAAATATACTTTCTGATAACCGTAAATTTCGGGTCGCTACAACATCGATATGTTCTTTTTCACCACGATTCAATAAAACCATTACGCAAGTAAGTTTTATAATTTGATAAATATTCATCTTTTTCATTTGTTTATTTTCTAACCAAGTAATCCACATTTTAACATAGTGAGTTTAAACAAGTCTTGAGATCTCGTTCACGCTCTCGAAGATTACAACATCAAGAGATTCATAAGTTATTTATAGAATCTTTTCATGAATGGTTAGGGCAAACGGTATGCAATTAAAGCTTTCAATGACAAATAATAATGTTTTCGTATAACATTATAATTAATCAATTTACTTTCAATTCAATAGGTTTGGAGTGGAAATGACGTCAATGAAGAAGTTAAATGGCTTTCCCAAGGTTCGAATTGAGTAGTAAAAAGATATAATGCCTTCCTCATTAATGGATTCAGGTTTCCTATAAAATATGCGAAAGACTGAGGAAGACTCAAAATTGTGGAATAGTTGTTAATTCTTCAATTACAAGTTATGCTAGTGCTAGGGATAGTAATCCTGTTGAGGAAAATGTGGAGTATTATGGACTTCTTACGGACATTATTGAGTTGGATTACTATGGAAAACGAAAGGTTGTCTTATTTCTATGTGATAGGGCTGATGTTAATATTGCTCGCGGAATTAAAAAAGATCAATTTGGTTTTACAATGGTGAACTTCTCTTGATTAATTCACACTAGACAACAATTGATAGACGAGCCATATGTATTTTCTTCTCAAGTCAAACAAGTTTTTTACTCAAAAGATCCAACTGATGAGGGTTGGTACGTTGTACTCCGTAACACCCCTAGAGACTTGTTTGACATGGGCAATGGAAGTAGAGATGACATCGACGAAATATCAGAAACTTTGCATTTTCCAGAAGAAAACTTAAATGAAACTATCACTAGTACTAGTACACAATTTCAATGGGTTCGCCAGGATGTGGATGAAGATATTTACGAATCATGATGTAGTAAGATTTTACGATCTTTTAATTATATGTAATATTATAATTTAAATATTGATATTGTTAAATATTCCAACTATTTTATATGTACTATTATTGTTGTAATTAGTTACTAATATTTCAACTATTTTATGTGTATTGCAGATAATATGCCTAGAACAAGATTACGAGATCTAAGTATTATTCAAAATCCTCCAAATTTGGAAGAAATAAATAATGATCAACAGACTGCTATTGGATCTTCGAATGTTCCGAACGCAATTGACGAACATGTAGAAATTCAAAGTAACGTTAACTTTAATTTATATGCATGTTGACTTTTATTATTGATTTTTGTTTCAAATTATTATATTATCATATACCATTTTTTTAGCTGAAAATGTTGGGAGGCGCAAAACTCGAGGTCGTACGCTATTAAAGGATTTATACAATCTAAATTTTGTGGAGCGTGTCAAAGTATCTAGAAACAGTCATGGTCAGCCTATTGGATTAGAAACTCGACTTTTAGTAGGATACTTGGGCAATATAGCATGAAATGCCAATATGTTGCCAATCAACTACAAGTCATGGCATCACATGCTTGATAGTAACAAAAATTAAGCTCTCGATAATATTAAGGTAATAACGTGAATGTAATTTATAATACTTTGGTTTAAGTTTCATTTATATTTAATTTCTAAACTTGTGTTATTTGCACAAGAGATTTGCTTTAGAGGTCTCGGATAATTATGTGAAAAAGCATTAGGAAAGAAATGGAGGGACCATAAAAGTACTTTAAAGAAGGAATATTTTAAGAAAAATATAAACCTCGAAGAGAAATTGAGAAATGTCCCGCCAGGAATGCTAAGGTACCAATGGGAAGATGCAGTTAGATTTTGGAATTCAAAAAAATGAGAGGTATTACGTACTTCCAAACTCTTATAATTATTTCGGTTTATAGTATTTACTATATACGTAATAATAATTTCATAATGTAGGATCATGAGTGAGTTGGAACTATAAGTAGGCAAAAACAAAAATTCATGCAGACAGCTAGGTCGAAAAGTTTTGCTTGTGTAGCTGATGACGAGGTATTTTGAATTTATTAATTGTGTCAAATATTAATTACTTTCTACTAAATAATATTTTTCTACTATATTATAGGAACTGTCGTCTGGTCAAAAAGTTGGACGCCTTTAGTTTTTTGAAATTACACATAGAAAGAAAGATGGATCTCCTATGGCTACTGAAGCTACAGAAATTATGGTATATTTACTTAATAAAATTTGAATTGTTTTAAATATTTATCATGTTTAATTATAATGGTTTAATTTGTCATTTGTAATGCAAATAATGTCAAGTTATGTTGTATTTGTTTGATTATATATTTCGTTTCTAACTCCTTGATTGATTTATTAGGAGAGACTAAAGGATAAAAGGGCGGAGTATGAAACAATTGCTTCAAGTGATAGTTCTGTTAATTTGGACGACATTGATAACCGAATTATTACTGAAGTTTTGGGTCCTGAAAGGTATGGTCGGGTTCGATTTCAAGGATCTTTTGTTAACCCAACCCAATATTTTGGATCCAGCTCGTAGCAATACATGCCTTCGGCGAATCAGGCTCAAGCTGAAGTTCAGAGGTTAAAAGACTAGATGGCTCAAATGCAAGCGAGCACAGTTGAGCAAATTGCTCAACTTAAAGCGGAGACAGCATCGAGAGAAGTAAAGGCAACAAGAAACTATGACGAACTCCAGCAACATCTTCAAAATATGACGAAGATGTTTCAGCAAAATCAATCGCAGAATCCGCAATCTTAGACTTTTGTTTTCTTATTGTGAGAATATCTTAATAATATAACATTTGAATATATTTTGTTATTTAATTTATTAATTTAAATCATATACATATTTCTTTCGTGATAGTATCATTTAGATTTGAAGTTTTGGTTGGATTTGAAGTTACAAGAAAATATGTTGAAAATTCGGGTTCTATATGAAACAAAATGGGTTGGTAAAATTTGTTAAAGTTAGTGGCGTTTTCTCATAAGCACCGCTATAGAACATGGTCTTTAACGACGCTTTTACTAAAAACGCCGCTAAAGAACATGATTTTTAGCAGCGCTTCTCATCAAAATGCCGCTAAAAAACATGATCTTTTGCGACTTGTAAAAAAAGCGCTGCTACAAAACATGTTCTATAGCGGCGTTTTCCTACATAAATGCCACAAATTTTAGAGGCATTTTTTGCGTAAGCGCCGCTATAGGGCAAAAAAAACGTAGCTAAAAACCTGTTTTGCTATAGTGATTGCAATTGTTTATCATGGTGTTGCCATCAATCGTCAATTAGCGTCAGTTGACTTGTGACACCAATTCAATTAACAACATAATTAATAGGGTAAACCACTTAGTTGGTCACCCAACTTTTAGGACGCTTTCATTTTGGTCACAAAAAATAAGGTGTTTTCATTTTGGTCACCCAAGCATTAAATCTCTAACGTAAGTTAACTGTACATGCCACATCATGTTTATACTTTCATTTTGGTCACCCAACTTTTAAGTCACTTTCATTTTTGTCACTCAAAATATATATTTTTAAGTATTGATTGGGGTAAAAAAAAATAAAGAATTAAAGTGAAAAAGAGAGAGAAACTAAAAGAATACACAAAAAATTGTCAAATTGTATTTGTTTATCCCATTGCCGAAATTCAAAATTTCTTTTTTTTTTTAATGTTAATATTTTAAATTTCAAAACATCAAAATAAATTGAATAAATTGTTGAAATTTTTTTAACCATTAATAATGTCAACCTGTTATACCAAGCTTTATTTGATAATGTGTTTTGATATAATAAATTAAAATGTTCTTGAATAAAAAGTAAAGTTGACAAATTTGGCAAAATTGTATTTTCAAATGATGTCTAAGAGATATAATTTTGACCCTACTATTTTGAACTCTTAGAAAATTCTTTGAATCAACTTTTAATCAAGTTAAAATGATTTCAATCGAGTTAAACATTTTCAATCAAATTAAAATTATTTTAAAAAAAATATACTTTGTGGCCTATATCAATAGTTTCTAAAATATTGATACCTCTTCAAAAATTGATACCAAATTGACATTCTAGTTCTCAAACATTTTAGCCAAGTATCGATCCAGAATTGATGTTTTTCGTGTGGTATCAATAAAAATTTACTAGTATCGATTTTTCTAGCTCCAACGGTCACTGAATTTTGTATTAAATGCTAAAAATACCGATACTTTGTTAGCAAGTATCAATACTCATGGTTGCAGGTAAATTAAATGCATTTGTTATTTCATCCCCAACGGCTCTATTTATTTCTCCAACAACCACAACAGTTGGAAATCAATTAGGGGGTATAAATATCATCTTTCAAAGGCCCTACAATAACAAGAGAGATTATCAAGCTTAAAGATCAATCAAAAACAACCTTGTGCTTTCAATTCTCAACAATTTTCTTTATACACACTTGTGAGCTTTCATTGTATTCATTTAGCTCAATTGTTTCTTTCTGTATTAGTCCGTAATTTGCAAACACTCTGGTCTTGTGAGGAGTACTTATTAGTTTGCTTTTTGTATTCACTCTTTGAGAGGGTTTTGTCTTATGGTTTGGGTAAAAACCTTAAGGGAGTTTGCAAGGTTAAACATTGTCTTCAAAGGTTGTCAAATTAGTGAATTTGAAAAAATCCTTAGTTGTGAAAAGTTAAGATAGTAGAGTAGGCAATTGGGGTTGAACCACTATATATTGTCGTGTTCATCATCTCTATTTATTCTCTTAGCTGCCAAAAATTCTTAAAAGGCCAATTCACCCCCTTCTTAGCTATTTTGAGTTGATTAATCGAGCAAACACAGCCGTTTTGTTACTATAATATTAAAATTAAATAATTACTTGTTCTTCATTTGGGTAAATAAATGATGAAAAATTAAGAGTTTTGTTAGGAATGGAAGACAAAATTAATTAATTGCAATTATTTTTCTTTGTTTTTAGCTTAGCATGGAAGATTCAAGATCATATAATCAAAAGAAATTTTGGTTATGTAGACAACTATTAAATACAAAAAAAAAAAAAATTGACTAAAACGTTAAAGTTTTAAACATGGCTACTTACGTGACAATACATATGTACTTTATGCTAGTATTTTTTTATATTTGATTTTTTATTATTTTAAATTAATTTTTAACCTGACATATAAAATAAATAGTGTCATGCCAATATGAAGTACACGTAGATTGCTATATAAATTGTTATGCCAACATTGTTAATAAATGAATGGTTTAATTAACATTTTCGTTAAAGAAAAGTGAGTTTACTCTTTTCAAAAGCTTAATGGTTAAATTTAGTTAAAAATAATAAGGGGCAAATTGACATATATATATAACCATTAGTTAAAAATAATAAGGGGCAAATTGACATATATATATATATATATATATATATATATATATAAATGTTGTTGATTCTGCCATTTAAAAGCTGTTATTATTAAGGGATTCATGAATTTTTTTTTCAAATACGAGGCATTCCTGAAATCATAGATATAAACATATTTTTCACTGAACTTGAGACTAAATGTGTTTTAATCCAACAAAAATCAATCCAAGATAAGACTAAATGTGTTTTGACACAAATACAGTCACATTAATTCAAGATTAAACAAAAATACGATGTAAAATATATGAAGAAAAATGTAAATGTATTAGTAGGAGAATAAAAGGGTAAAATGATTTGAAGGAAGCTTTTTGTGGGAATGATGAGATTTGAAGGTTTCTTTATGCTTTAGTCTTCTTTGTAGTGTAATTTCATCTGGAAAAAGAAAACATTTGATGCTGTCAGGTTGTAATTGAGAACCTGGGAAATATACTTTCCCTTACCCTAATAAATAGAGGAATCTTCATTAAAAGGAACAACCAAAATTGAAATCTCAGACTGATTTTCATAGCTTCAATCAATCACAAACTCACCTATGTATTTGTCTGGTTTTTCAGCCATTGGATCATTTATATGTATAAAGTTTAGACGCACTCAAGGATTACAGCTCTTAAACCATATTTACTATTTGTTTTGCTTTTAACCTTTAAGGTGAGTAAGTAAGCTTGAGGTTCAAGCTTCTTTGCTTTTGACCCAAAGAGTGTGTGTTTTCATTTAAGTAAATAGAGAATCTGTAAAGACAAAATGATGGGTTTTCATGTGAAGCTGAGACCATTTCATTTTTTTTTTTCTTCGCTTACACTATAAATCAATAATAATGCACCTTGTCTTTTTTAACTCAAACAAAATTAATATCATATTTAAACTTAAACTTAAAACTCCAACTTTAAATTTATTTTCTTTTATATAAATTTTGACTTCTCTGACATATCAGCCAAATGAAATCAATTATTTGGTACATTAATTCACGAAAATGTCCCATTCCTACAACAATGATTGATTAAAAAGAGTAATGATACATGGCGGAACATTTGATCAAGGGCGGTGGTCACCATCCCTAATTTCTCTACCATTTCACTCCCGATTATCAAGGATTATTAGTTATGTTGCTCTTTGCTTGCTTTTCATTAATCATACTAATTTGCATTCATACTCTTTTGGAAACCTATTCCAATCATTCCACTTCCTAACTATATGGGACCTATCTTCTCAATTAATGGACCCTCAATCTTTTTCCGTACACAAATTGCCTGTTGCTTTACTCCTTTATTTCATCATACACCATCTTTTTCCTTCCAATTATTAGATTTCTTTTGTAAAATAATAAAAAAAGAAAAGGTTAGGGATTTTAATTTTATTTTATTCTAAGGTAAGTTTCGATAACTATTGTCAAGCTCAAGTCTCAATACGAGAATAATTATCAAGTTCAAAGATTAATTTGGATAAAAAGGTTGACACAATTACCAAATTCGGAATCTAATTTGGACCGACCCTAATCTAAAAATAGGTTTGAAATTCAAGCGCTCATATGTTATAAGCTTAGATATAGGTATAAATAAATGAGGTAATTCTAGGCCCATGTATACCACCGTTTGGGCTTATTCCGACTTACATTGGGACCATTTCTGAAAAAGTGTTTCCTACCACCTCAGCGTCAGATTAGATACAAGTCTTTTTCCCTGAATCATGGTAGAAAAGATGATGAAAAAGAAGGCAAAAAACATATTTTTAATGACCCTTTGTCTTCAAATATTACAAACATTTTACATGATTCTAAGTTGTAGCATAAATGTTTTTTGATGGGAAAAAATAAAAGAGCAATCTTGTCGGCAACTAAAGTTGCAGGCCTGAATCAACATATAAGCAAAAAGATTTTTGTTTTTCCTTGGTTTTCATCATCTCTTGTAGTTGCAAGCGATTTGGATTTAGCTTTACATTGAAATATGGTAATTGCTAATTTTTAATCTTGGATTTTTCATGTTTCTCATCCTATTTTACTGGTGTGAGATTTTAGACCATTTTAGTTGCAATGATCTACTAAAAAACAATCACTTGTACAATTTACCTAATACCCGAAACTCAACATACTTTATTATTTACGTTATCATTTCTATTAATTTCCGTATCTCACACTTCCTTCATCAATTCAAACAGCTCCAGTTCTGATCTTTGTTTGTTGACATCTGAATTGCCTATTTTCGCTCTCTTCAAATCCAATATACAACATCATTCCAACCCACCCTCAGGATAACTGTAATTAAAGTCTTTCCCTTCAACTTAATGTGTAAACATTGTTGTTCCTGCCACCATACCCTTGGCTCCATTTGTAAATTGCAAAGCTGCACCACCTCTTCCCAGTCTGTTTGAATACGAACATCCTACAAGGCAAATGAACCAACTATTATCATCCCCCAATCCTAGGAAACGGAAGAATGCTTAGAAACATAAAGTAAACACCAAATAACCTTGCCCCGACCCACTTCACTAGCTTTTGGCCTTATTTCCTGTCGAACTTTGCTCACAACATCTCTCTCTCCCTGTACAGGCCAACGTGTTACTTTGAAAATTTTAGGAGGCTTCAGTTTTCAATCCCATCAGCTTCTTCCAACTCCAGCTACTGTTCTTAGCTACGAGTAGATGCATAACAGTTCTTCCACTTAGCAATTCAAAATGGAGAAAATGTTGGGTTTTCGGGCATGCAAATGGTCTTCTTCCATGGTTTTGAAATGTAGGCTTTACGAAATTTTATCATATCAAAATTGACGAGGATAAGAGGAGGTTGGAGGCTTAGGTGACTGTTCACACAGTGATGTACGGAGAACTGTAAAAGGTTAGGATGCATTTGGTTCAAGTGGTTATGTAGGAGGAAAGGAAGAAAGGAAAGCAGTTTACTCTTAAAAGAGAGATTTATAGGTGAGGGTGACCATCTCTTAATTTGAGGTTTTGACACATGTACGACATATGTCCATTATGATTGGTTATTTAGGAGTCATAGTAGCTTCTTAGCAGGCAGTGATGCGATGGAGATGAGCTAGGCAAAATTCTATGTGTAAGCTATGCAATGAGGAATCAATACTTATCCTTACGAGATAGACTAAAAGAACTCCAAGCATTACACATATGTAATTTTATGAAATTTGATCGCTACACTTAATGAGTTAAGTGTTGAAAGTTACTATCTGACAGTATTATGGTGGAACAATCTAGATCAACGAGGAACTTATAACAAAAATAACTGAAGAAATTGTTTACAGTGATGAAATGAATCAAGTAGCACTGCTTTAAGTCCAATGGGAGATTGCTCAATGATCTGCCCGGTTACTCCTTGTCAAAACATAAGGGAACTCAATAAGGGAATCCACTGAATATTAATAATACTCATGGCCCATGGATGCTTTTTTGCATCCTCTTCGGTAAACTATAAACAATTTCATCTTCACACTTATTTAAAATGTTTTACTTTATTTAACATATACCACCCCTAATTCCAAGTCATAGCACATAAATTAGATATCATATATATTTGAAAACTCTTTTAAAACTCAATAAAAGAAAAAGAATAGATAATTTAATATGAAAAACATGATTGGTAATTTACTTGTTTAAGAACTCAAATTTATCATTTTGTATTTTTTTAAAAAAATTATAATTTAACATTTTTTTATAATTTTTAAAATTTGTTGGGGGATAAACCTGTGTAAGCAACGAACAAGAAAATTAATGAATAAATTGTAAGATCAAACACACAAATTTTACGTGAAAAACTCTTCTGAATAGGATAAAAACCATGGGCAAAAACTCTTTCACTAAATCGACAAAAATGAATACTACAAAGATGGAGATAAAATTAAACCCCGAAAATAAGAACCCTCAAAATTTAAACACAAAATTTCTTGAAAGCTTGTAATCTTTCCAGGGTAGAAAAAATGTCTATTTCTAGGCTAAATTCGTAGGTTAAATAAGCTTAAAATAATCTATACTAATCAGAGTTTGACTGGGACAAATAATCAGAATTTAACTGGAAAAAAACCGAGAAAATTACATGGCATGTCGCCATGTCATTTCGCTTCTCTCTTTTTTTGTCGTCGCATGACTCCTGATCGCAACGTTGCTATTTGTTTATGTCTTAATTTGACCGAAATGCGAGACATACTTCACAAATCCCCACCTTGACTCGTATTTCCACATTGCCTTCTTTGTCGAGTCTGCTATGGGCCTATCTTGAACTTTGCAGGGTATTAACTGAGTCCAAGTCGTACTTGAACCTTGAAACCGGAAGACTTCTAGTTTTCGACTTGTGCATTGCCAAATCAAAACTGACATAGTCTGCTTTTCACCAATGCAGTGCTTTGTCTTTCCAAATCCTACACCAAAAAGAGAACTTCTCTTATTCAAAACAGTCATACATTTTCCCTCTTATGACCAAATTGCCTCTACTTCAAATGAGCCGACTCCGGCTCCTTAACAGATGAGGGACTTGATATTTTACCAGTCACCATTGTAGAACATAAAGACTGCTAGTTTGTAACACCCCCTAACCCGTCACCATCACTGGATTAGGGTTACGAAGCATTACTGTACAATTTAAGACATTTAACATCGAAATAGAAATTAATAAATAACTTACATGTTAACATTTGATAACATAATTTAATTATAGCATAAATACTTTTATGGGCCTTAAATGGAGCCTAATAGACCCTAAAAATAGTTTGGAAACATTCAGAGACTATGTAACACCCCAAACCCAGCCTAGAAGTTAGGCCCGAATCCGGCGTGTCACATTGAAGTGCTTTTGCGAAAACCTTATTTTCATTGAAAACCCTTCTAGAGAAAAGTTAAGTAAAATCCAGTTTGCTTTCAAAACGAGGTGTAGCCAAAAACCATTTCCTTGTTACTATGTAAAAATTTCCTTTGACAACGGAAACTCGTTCTTAAAACACAATTATTTTCAAAAAAACTTGAAATATACTTAAAAGAAATAAATCCAGGTTCCGGTTCAAAATTCCAATGCATAGTGGAAGTAATGGAATAATAACTAAAGGGAAACCTTATTACAATCCGAAATAAAATAACTTAAAATCTAGAATTTAGATATTAAGAAAGACAAGTCTAATCGTATTGCTAGTTGGCCACCTCTGAGTCCCTCCATCCGTTGAACCGCCTACTGAGGATCACTTGAGAAAAATAAAAGAGGGAGTGAGTTTTTGAAAACTCAGTGTGTACGACCCTCGTCAAACAAATAGCATACATATCATATTATTAACATAATAATATCATACATGCAATGCAGTGCAAACCCTCCCCAAATAATCCATCCGGTACACATCGTCTCCGTCCAACCGAAACACTGCTGTAGGGATTTCTAAATCGACCCACCCATCCGATACACTTCAAGGGTAGCCCAGATGCGGTACTACCTACGTTGCAGTAAAGCTGCTAATCATATAATGGGCTTAAAAAGCCATCGGTGGATCCACGGTCGTCAAGCAACCATGCGATCCTCATATACTTCCTCCGTTCCATAATTCTCACCCATATGCATCCTAAACAAAATATCATATGAATGCAGCAAATGTACATGTAACATCCATAAATCTTACATTTAACACATAGGGGCATTTTAGTTATTTCACAAATCAAGGGTATTTCGGTAATTTTGTAATTCAGGGGTATTTTTGTAATCCTACTCTACAGGGGTATTTCAGTAATTCTTAACAGTATGGGTCTTAATTACGAACCTTGGCCCGTCAACAAGTCCTCGCGGCTAAAGTGAACAGACACTACGCACCAGGTAGGATTCCAGAGAAGATGAGGTGGGTCTCTAGAACCGCTTAAGTACCAAGCTCTCCCTGGATCCAATCCTAGACATGCATATGTCCATTGCCACACTCTACCCTAGCGACTTGTCCACGAACATGTTTGATTATTAAATTAAATCTTATGTTATTTAAGAATTCATCAGAACTAAGCCTAGAGTCCATTAAAACCCTAGCATGCATTTTTAAAATCCCATAAGGCCCACTAAGCCCAATCATGTCCATATAGCCCATTAAGCCCAATCATGTATATGTAGCCCATTAGGCCCGATCATAATCAAATCATACAACCATCGATATCAATCCAATATTCAATTTCACATATCAACTCTTGCTGATTTAGGCCTGTGAGCCTGGCAGGCCCATTTAGCCCCGTCTGGCCTGTCTGGCCCGGTCTGCCAAATAGTGGCCCGAGACCATAAGATCGCTCTCTTGGCCTCAATAATTGTATCTGTGTTCCCATACGAATGTTCGTACGCTCGTGTGGTTGCCGGCGCCAACCTTTCGACTTTTCAGCTTTTCGGCATTCCGTTTTTTCGGTATTTTGGCTTTTGCTGATTTGTCGTGTGTGAAGTGTATGTGCACACCTGGTAAATGAGACGTGTTACACTATCCTCAGCCTTGAACCTACAACCAATACCAACCTCCAATCAATCACACACTTAACCACAATATTTACCAAAAATCGAAGCCTTACCATAACCTTACCGTGTGCCACCAGTCCTAATAGCCCTTCCTTAGCTACTACTCACGAATATCCCCTAGATTTGCATCAATCTTAATAGTTAAAGACAAAATAATATGTGACTTGTATCCACTTAAGTCACCCTTTCCCTTACTATAGGCTATTCGGCCAACTTATCCCAAAATCAAGAACACTTACCCAAAAGCCGAAATGGATAGCTTTTCGGCAGAGACATGTAGATTTAAGCCTGATTCCGATTTTTCCCAAGATCCAATCCACCAAAAATCAAAGGAATGATGACAGCACGACAGAGATTTGGTCACTAGAGTATTCGGCACAAGGTTTGGGGCGATGAAGAAATCAGCTCCAAGAGCAAAAGTTTTCGGCTTTTGCAGTCACGAATATTCGGTCCCCAACAATTGAGATAAGGGTGGGACGGCACAAGCAATGGAGAAAGAAGAGAATGATATTCGATTTAAGGCTTTAGGAGAGAAGAAAAGAAAATAGATAAGGAAGAGGCGAGGTTTAGAACAGAAAAAGTGAAGGGGAATTCGGCAGAGCACTATAGTTGCCGAAATAACACAAAGGGAATCCCAATTGCCGAAATAGCACAGAGGGAATTCGGAAATCCCTATTTATACACAAAACCGAAACTCTGCCTACCCCTCCCCCCAAAGTCCTAATCGGCTCCAACTCTTCCCCATCTCATTTCCTCGTTTTTCTCCCTGATAACTCTCTAATCCTTTTCCTAAATTTTCTTTTCTAATCACTCTCCTTAAAGTCCATCATCACACCACTTCCAACCTTTTAGAAGGTCAAAATTAAACTCCTAAAAAAATACTAAGCTAGGATTCGAACCTAGGATATCCTTTTTAGCCCATAACGCGACATTCCTATACCCTAAGTGGCGTCACTTAGCCACTCCACCACAAGGCTCTTTGATGCTATTTTTCCCTATTTTTATTTAAAAGCCCAACTACTCACTGCCCTGGTTCCTTTAATAATTAATTAACAATTCCTTCTCCTCAAAGTTCGAACCCAGAACTTCTCCAATACCCTTAGACACTCCAAGTTTATTAAACCCTTAAAGCCAACATGTCATTTGGTCATTTTCTTACTTCAAAAAAAAATTTATGAGACCCAAAGTCCAAAGCCCAATTCATCTAGGCCCAAAATTCGAGGCGTTACAGACTAATTCAAAATAAATTAGAAATTTTAGATCTAAATGTAACACCCTTAACTCGTCTCCATCACCGGATTATGGTTATGAAACGTTACCAAACAAACAGAATGTTTAACTTTAAAATATAATAATAATTAAACTTACAAATTAATTTCTAATTACTCAATTTAATCATGGAACAAATTTGGGCATTAAATCAAACATTCAAGATCCCAAAAAAAATTTGGAAACAATTAGGGATCAATTTAAAACAAATCAGAAAATTATGGGAAAACATGAAAAATTTGAAAACAGAAGGTCACACAGCCATATGGTCAGGCCGTGTGACATAGCCCAAACCGTGTGGATAATTGAAGTAGGGTCACACTGCTATGTCCCAACCCGTATGTCCGCCCGTGTGTATATTCAATGTTAGGTCACACGGCCGTGTCACTGGCCATGTGCCAAACCGTGTAACTCACTAACTTGGTACACACAGCCGTGTTTCAGATAGTGTGAAACTTGCACTTAAAATAAAAAGTGACACATAGCTGTGTGACAGCCCATGTCCCAGGCCGTGTGCTCCATAATTAGCCTCTAAAACAAGCTATTTCAAGGCCAAACCTTGCCCAACAAGCTACTTCATTTGTGTATACACTCAATGGACCTAAACACATTTCAAACACTCTTAAACATACCAATTCAATCAACCTAATTCTCCTAACCAATATGCCATTCAAAAGCACCTCAGTTACCAAAACAACATCAATCAAAACAAAGCTATAATGTCACTTCTCAATCATAAAATAGAGATAAGATAGCTACATATTATCAACCATTATTGTAACACCCCTAGCCCATATCTGTCGCCGGATTAGGGCTACGGAACATTTTCGAAGCATAATGTCATTCAATGAACAATTTATAACTATAAACAAATCACAAGTTAAATCATGGCAACATCAACCAAAAATATTCATACAGTCTCTTATACGAGCCCTCGAGGCCCTAAGAAGACATTGGAAACAAATCGGGACTAAATCAAAAATATATGAATTTTTTTGGAAAAAGTTAAAAAATTTCAAACTACAAAGGTCACACGGCCGTGTGACTCACACAGCCAAGAGACACATCCATTCCTTAACTGTGTGGGCATTCGAAATAGGGACACACGATCGTGTGCCAGGCCGCGTGCTAGGCCCTATAACAGCCTGACTTGTAGCCCTTTTGAAAGGTACAGAGGACACACAACCGTGTCGCTTGACCGTGTGTCATACACGGCTGAGACACACGCCTGTGTTTCTGCCCATGTAAACGAAAAATAGGTCATTTCCAAGCCATTTTGCTCACCCAAACTCACACCCCATGCACAAGCCATTTGAACCTATAATCAAGCATTTAAGACACACTTTACATATGCATATTCAAGCATACACAATATAGAAGCTATCCATTCAACAAATATGCCAAAATAACACTTCAATTTCAACAATCAAACTTATCTAAACACCCAACCAATTCATTCACTATTTAATCTACCAATTGAACTATTACAAGCCACATATATCCAATATATTCATATACCCAAAATTTCATGCGTTGTAACAACCCAAAATTTACGATTATTAGAAAAGTGCATTTCCGGGCCATTGTTCTCGTAAAACGGGTTCTAAATATTTATTAAAAATATTTACAAAATTAATTGTGAGGTTAATTAGGTTTTGGCTTTGATCGGTTGACAAGTTTGAAGGCTTATTTTGTAGAGGGAGACCTTGTGCTTCAAAGTCCTTAACTCGAAATACTTTCCGGATGGGAATCTTTTTCATCCAAAGAAGGTCGACAAACCATCATTCATTTGGTCTAGTATTTAGACGGCAGCCAAATCCATTGATAAATATTTTTGGTGGCAAGTGGGGGATAGATGCAGCATTCAAATTGATAGGGACAGTTGGGGATTTGAGGGTCTCAATGGCGAGGCATTGCAGCTCCCTTACGAGGCTCCCTAGGAGATGTACGTTCGTGATCTTTGACTGTCGAATCATAATGGGTAGAATGTGGGCCGTTTTTGTGATCTTTTCAGGGACTACTTGGTGAGCCATATCTATGACATCCCGGTTTTGCCAAATGGCCCGAATGACAAAATTGTTTGGTTTCATAATACTCACGGATCTTACACAACTAAATCAGATTATTCTTGGATGCTTCTTAACAGACGGGTCGCACCGCTTTTTTTGGAAGCTTAAAATCCTCCTTAAATTTTGGGTTTTTGCTTGGCGCATTAGTCATGATTTGCTCCCTACTAATGCTAAGGTATCGACTATCAAGAATCATGTGGACCCGATTTGCTTGAGATGTAAGAGTGAGGGTGAGACGCTCCTTCATCCTTAAGAAACTGTCCCAAAGCTCGTGAAGTTCTCATTGCGGGTGGTTTTGATAATCGGTTGTTGACTAACTCATATGATTTTTGCACCGATTGGATTGAAGATTCCATTAGAATTTTGGATAAAAAAGCATTCGAAGATTTTATCTCTACCTTGTGGAATATATGGAATAGTAGAAACAATGTCATCTTTAGAAGCAAGGAAGAGGATGTGCATGTGATTTGGGAGCATGCTCGTAAGCTAAATAATGATTTCAGGATTCACAATTTTTCTTCTCAATCGATCTTACCTTGGCTCCCTAGATGCTGCCAATGGGAAAAGCCTTCGGAAGGGGTGATTAAAGTTAACGTTGATACTGCCGTGAATTCTTATGGCACAAGCTTGGGCATCATCGCTAGAGATTCTAATGGCTTTATTTTGAGCGGTAAAGTGTCATTCATCAATAAGGTGGTTAACCCTAAGTGGGCGGAGTTGGATGTCCTCAATATATAGTTTTCGACTTGCTCACCTTCTTAATATTGATAAGGTTATTTTTAAATCGGATTGTGTAAGCATTGTTAACTGCTTTAGTTATCACAAAGGGGACATCACGATCCTTGGGTACCGCATCAAGGAAGCTCGCAAGTTGTTTGACTCTTTTGTTTCCGCCGAGGTCAAATGGGTTAACCGTGTGTGTAACAAATTAGCTGATTTTCTTTGTAAGTGGTTTATTTCTAAGTGTTGTAACTTAAACTTAGAGATGGATTATCCTAACGATATCCATAACATTGTTATTTCGGATGCAATTTAATATGAGGTAGTGACCTTCGGGTCCTTTTTTGTTTAAAAAAAAGAGAGAGTTTATCTCTACCATAAATCAAGGTCTCCTTAAAAGACTTATATGAAGGGGGTAAAGAGCACAATAATAAAATAGTTTGATCTTCATTATTAATTTGAACCTCAACGTTCTTTAAATCATTCAAAAGAGTAATAAGCTGACTAATGTGACCTCTAAGGTGCTCACCTTTGTCCATATGAAACATGTATAGACTCTATTTCAACACCAATCAATTAGCCGGAGACTTTATTGCGTAAAGGGTTTCTAACCTTTTCCACAATGCGGATGTTGTTTTCTCCATCAACACCTCTTGCAATACACTATTTGTGAGGCACAACTGAATTGCAGATAAGGCATTTTCATCAAACTCTTCACATTCTAACTTATTTAGATTATTGGGCTTTTTCACGGTAATAACCTTTGTCAATTCGACCTGAACTAGAATTGTTATCATCCGAACTTACCACAGATTTAAATTTGTGATGTCATCGAACTTCTTAATGTCAAAACTTGTTATTGCCATATTTGAACGGGTTGAAAATGAAATTTGAGCCAAGCTCTGATACCATTTTGTTGGAGATAAATCCATGTAAGCAACGAATAAAAAAGTAATGAAGAAATTATAAAGATCGAACACACAAATTTTACGTGGAAAACTTCTCTGAAGAGGATAAAAACCATAGGTAAAGATAATTTCACTAAATCGGCAAAAGCGAAGAATATAAAGATGGAGATAAAAACTAAACCTTCAAACCTGAAAATAAGAACCCTCAAAACTTAAATACAAAATCCCTTGAAAGCTTGTAAAAGCTAATATTTAAATACGTTATGGGTTAATCGTTTTAGGGAAGAAAAAAGCCTATTTATAGGCTAAATTCGTAGGACAAATAATCTTAACATAATCTACACTAATCAGAATTCAACTGGGACAAATAAGCAGAATTTGAATGGAAGAAGAAAATCGAGAAAATCACATAATACGTCGCCAGTTGCCATGTCGTTTGTACTTATCCTCTATTAAAATTGACAAAAACATCTAAGTTAATTTAAATTATTGAAGTAAATCCTATCAAACTCACAAATTACTTATTTTAATTGATTAAAAAATGGAATAATCAAATTCAATTAATTTAATATTCGAAAAAATTGTCTAATATAATTTCAAATTCCTAAAAATGTATCAAGCCAAAGCCTCAAATTGTGTTTTTGGTTTTGATAGGCACTAGGTTTTTGGATTTAAAACGTAATTGGAAAACATGATTGGACTTATTATATATAAAAATAAACAGATACTTTGGACCATTGAAAAAATAATTTCAATCTGAATTGACATCGTTAAAGTAACATCTGTATGATGAGTTCATGCATTTGCGGAATATGTGATCTTTCTATGAATACAGGTGGAATGCATATCAAGTTGTTACAACTAAGGATAGCAATCTTTTTAGTTAAGCTGAAATTTGTTGTTTTCTTAATATCATCAATCATGCATTAGTCTCCAAAAATCCTATAAGAATGGGACATTCATTTTTCACTTGCTTCGTCACCCATGACGTCTACTCCCTACGCCATCTCATTCCCCACTCTCCAACCCCTATTTCTTTTTTTAACCCATTCTTAATTTTATCTTTCTGATGATGCATCATCACCTAATTCTTTTGACTAATGTTAAAAAATGTCCCTAAATTTGTAAACATTCAACATTAAATTTTATAAATATTAATAGGTTCTTACATCAATAAAAAAACTCAAATTAGTTTTCTTTCACTTATCTAACACAATTAAGGGAAGATTGGCTAAATCGAAAAAAATTAATAGTTGAGTGACCAAAATAAAATGAAACCAATAGTTTAGAAACCATATTTGTACTTTACCCATTTTTATAAATAAAAAAAACTATAACCAAAACTAGAAAAAATTATTAAATTTAGATCTAACGTGGAGTGTGGATCCCAAAAAATACTTAGGGTACTAAATGGGATTAAATGTTGCTCTTATATCACCAAAAAAAAAAATGTTGCTCTTATTCTTCATTAAATATTCTTTGATCAAATTATATGAATTATACGTTTTTGATGATTTATTCACTCTAATATATTTTGATTATTTCTTATTGATTTACTTTTTTTTTAAATGTGATTTTTTAATTTTGAAGTCAAATTTTTTCATTAATTCCATCAAATAATTTGGTGTGATAAGACTTTCCTTTTTTAAATATGTAAAGTATAAAAATTATTAAAGTGTAAATAGCACGTCATAGTACTTTTCAAAAGAATTATTCAAATAAACAAATTATAATGGAGTGTGAATATATAATATATTAAATTTAAGATAATATTAGATTAACTAATCAAAGTCTCAAAATATTTTTTATCACATTAATTTCGGAACTTAGTATTTCTTCATATTTAATCTATGAGATAACATGATATTTTGAAATTATATTACATCATCATCTATTTTTTAAAATATTATATTTGTAGATGATGATAGCGCGTAATATCAAAATGACATATCATCAAAATCGAATAAATTTATTAAATTTAAGATTAATGTAGAATGTGAATCCGATTAAAAGTTTAAGGGATTAAGTTGAAAAAAATTACCAAAAATCCTTTACCTCTTTCCTATTCTTTGGTCAAATTATGTAAAAGGACTTTGAATTATGTGTTTTTGATGACTTATTCACTGTAATATTTTGTTGATTTACTTCTTTGAAATATCAATTTTGAATCTTGAAGGCAATTCTTTTTATTAATTCTATCAAATAATTTGGTGTGATATATACTCCTAAGACTTCTCTTCTTACAATTAGACAGTATTTTACTCTCTTTTTTTTTTTGTCTTTATTTAAATATGTAAAAATAAATACAATTGTATAAAACTATATATCAGGTTTCAAAAGAATTACTCACTTCAAATTATTTAAATAATCAAATTTTAGTAAAGGAATAAATCCTCTAAAAATGTATACTACAATAGACAACTTCCTATAAATTATTTTTCCAAATTGGTATTTTTATTACTTCAATCCTTAGTTGAATGGGTAAGCCTATTTAAAAAATAATTAAAAATTGACATATGTTAAAAAAAAAGACACAAATATTATTTTCTTATATATATATATATATATATATATATATATATATATATATATTTCATTCTTTAGAACTAGATTAATTGTCAAACCATTCAAGCCACCAGTTCTCAAGTTGATCAGTTTGTTAAATTCGATCAAATAAATTATTAAAATTTCATAAAAATAAAAAAAATTAATAGAGAAAATCAGCTCAATTGATTTTTTTTAGCTTGACTCAACCGATTTGTATAAGTTCACGGGTGAATTGATTCAATCCCTATCTTTGGCTCAATACCCCAACTAATTCTAGGTCTAGTTTTGATAGATTAAATAACTTTTCCAATCTCATTAGGTAGACCAATTATGCAATGATGTTCAAAAATAAAATTAATCATCAGCCTCTCAACTTTTGGAGGGCAAATTTCGAGCATTGTTAGTATTGTCAACTTGATTATTGGTTTAATTCCAAAAACATTGATCTCAATAATAAATTACTAGTTTATTATATATTAAGTATTTTTTATTGCAATGAAATATTTTAATTATATTTTCATTAAAATTAATATTTTAATAAAATAGATAAACTTGATTTTAGAAGTTTAAAAAAAATAAAACTAACAATTTGAAAACATAAAAGGAAAAAAGAAAAAGAAAAAGAGATCGCTAATTGAAAAAAGAAAAAAAAAAGAAAAATTATTTGATAATTTAGGTCCTTTGGCTGAGACTTTTGCGATAGTTGCATTTAATATATATACTTAATTAGATTAAAAATTCACTTTTTAATGTAATAAGATAGCGAGTGTTGAGTTGATAAATTTAATGACTTAAATTTATTTTTATGAATTAAGATGGATTTAGTTGATGGTAACCACCACACCAAAAATTGACCCTAGTCTTCAAAAAAAAAAGGATTTTTGCAATTCTAATAAATAAGTCTTCTTAAGTATCTTTATTGTTTTCATAAGTTTTGATAGACAAATAATAATGTCTATTGTCACTAAAACTCTACCAGTCACTACCAGTTTCTCTTGAAAAATGGGTAATTCTTCGTTGATGTCTTAATCTATTTTTGTTTTGAGAGTATCTTAGAATAATAAATGATTTCTCGAGTCGGTTTGGACCCATGTTGTCTTAAATTTTATATATTTTTTTTTGTTTTTATATTATTTAATAAGTCTTCACTTTTAAAAATTTGTGTCTGCTCTTATAGCACATTTTTTTAGTCTTGCTTTTACAAGTAATTTTAGAAATAGTTTTATCGTCATCATCTCTAATTTGGTGGATGCTCGATTCTTTCGCCCATTTTTGCCTATTGTTTTGGATCATCCAAGGCTAATTTCTTTATTGTATTAAGTACTTGCAATTACTCTAGAAATATTGTACTTGAGTTGTGACAATGTCAATTGTCAACATGTCATAATGTTCTATTTATGCTAAGTCTAAAGCCTACCAATTGTTAACGTGTCATAATGTTCTATTTATGCTAAAGCTAAAACCTTTGTTGTATTGATGAAGCTTATCATTCACCGCCTATGACAAGTATTTGTTATTTCCCCCTGAATTATATGGTCACATTATTAAATGAATTAAATATTTGTTTCAACATTTCATTTTTCAAGTTATTCAATTTTTCTCTATTTACTCAAAAACAAATATTTAAAAGATATACATTAATTTATTTCGCACTATATAATTTACCCCTATTATCTAGTTAGGAGGGAGAAATATGCTTATTTTAAATTATAAAGATATATACTTTACTAATTTTATTTTTTAAAATCTAAAAAATATATTATTTTTATTCTATTAATTCATGTGTTTTTGAATAATATAGAAAAACATTTGTAACACCCCCTACCCGTATTCGTTGTCAGAATAGGGTACGAGGTATTACCGGAGTTTACGAATTTTTTTATTTTAATTTTTTTTACTCAATATAGCCCATTTATAGATATCTAGCATTCCCTGCAAATTTTAAACCGAGACCAATCCACATCAACCAATCCAATTCAACATATTTTCAAAATAGATTCATGCATATTTATAAGATAACCTCAACACATACCAAACCAAGATTTGTTAGCCATACCAATGGCTGACCTTACATTCATTTCATATTAACATTTATTTTATTAGCTTATACATGCCATTGATTTCCAAAATAAAGTTTCTTTATATACCGAAATCTTGAGGTTGATAGTGTGATGTGTCTCCGACTGAATCCGACCTCCAAGTTCTTAACACTACAAAACAGGGGAAAAAGAAACAGGGTAAGCACTTTGTACTTAGTAAGCCCACGTAACAAGAATTATACTTACCTAATATTTTCAATACAATGCAATAAACATTCATATATCCATTCAATGCACTATTACCCTAACATGCACAAACTCAACATTCAAGTTAGTCCAATAATTTCCATGTATCAATAATATATACCATGATTGATGAGCTCATCAATACCATGATTTCCATTTCCTTGTTATTTTTCCATATTTATCCCGTTAAATTACTTGGAATTTCGATGGATTTTCAGATGTACACTTTAGTGTAAAAATCTGGGTCTGTCAATTCATATTCATGTGTGCACATTTCCATTTTAGAGAACACACTCCCGCGAACTTCATTTTTACAGCGGGATTACCAGTCCAGGCTAAATCCCCTGAAATATAAACTCATAGAGTATTGTCGGGATTACCAGTCCAGGCTAAATCCCCTGCAACGACAATTACTCTAATGAGCTTAGATCTGAATTACCAGTCCAGGCTAAATTCAGACCCTAATTTGGATTACCCGTCCGGGCTAAATCCATTTTCCACATATTCTTTGGGAGGGCTATACCAAGATAGGATCACCAGTCCGGGCTAGATCCTTTTTACCGTTAATTCCTTTTTAGAGATCCATCGAACTTTCCTTTCATTCAACCGGTATTTCTTCCCCTTTTTATCAAATATATCAATTGTAACATCCTGAATTTTTGGGCCTATGCGTTTAATGGGTGGATATGTTTAATGTGTTCATTTAAGTGTTAGAGGTCCAAATTGGGCTCAGGCTTAGGCAGAGGCCTTGATTAAAATTATCTGTTTGGGCATTATAGGGTTTAAAAGGTAGTATCTATGTTTAAAATACCAAAGTGGGCTTGTGGCCCAATCTTAGGAGGTGACGCCACACAAGGGAGTAAGGGGCCCAAATTTAAGTTTCATGGAGCCCAATTCTTTTAATTTAAGTTAGCTAAATTTTGGGCATTAGGATTATGTTGAGTGGATGGCAACAAGGCTAAAATTTAGGGGTTTTAATGTTTAAAATATGTGGATAATAAGCAGATAAAGGCTATTATTTAGGAATTTATTTTATGAGGATAATAAGCAGATAAAGGTTAAAATTTAGGGATTTTAATGTTTAAAATATGTGGATAATATGCTGATAAAGGTGGGAGGAGTTAGAGATAATTAAGTCTCTTTTAGATGAGCCAGTAGATTAAGATAAAGGAGAAAAGATAGGATTTATCTGCAAGGTTAGGTAAGTGCCGAAATTTCTATAAATAGGGGGAATATCTCTTCAATTTCGGCATTTGGGGTTTTTCTCTCATTCTTTTCTCTTCTTCTCTGAGTAAAAGCCGAAAACTCCTAAAATTCCATCTTCTTCTTCATTCTCTGCAAAAGTCGAAATCTCTAAGCCTATTCTTTCATCTTCACTTTGATTCAAAAGCCAAAACTACACCTATTCTTCTCCTTAATATTCATTGGCCGAATCTCCCTTAGCCATCTTTTCAATTTTTAGTTCTTTCAAAAGCCGAAAGCGCGATACATCATCTTTTCGGGATTTTTCCTAGAAGCTGAAACTCATAAATCTCTAATCTACTACGGTTGCCGAATCTCTCAACAAGGATAGTCAAAATCTTCTAGGAAGGAGTCAATCGCATAGATCTCTAAGTTATAGAATAGTGTTACATTCGGGATTTCAAGGTAAGAGGATTTGTTTATTCATATATATAAAATCGGGTAGAATACTAACTATGGCCGAATATAGGAGAGGCCTATTTTCACATCTTTCCGGCTTTTTGAAGCAAAGCGTCGATCGATTTAGCAAGGGTATCTACATTAATCAGGTGTGTAATTCTCCACACCAACTAGATCTGTTTGATAAATATATGATTATAAGTTTTATATGTCTTGATAAATGCCGAAATTCCGGCTTAATGATGGAAACCCAAAGAGGGTAAAATCAAATCACCAGGTTAGTGAATGTTCTGATTAAATGATATAAGTATATTGATTTTTTGTGATTGCATGGGTTGGGTTGATGAAAGGAGGAAGTTATACGTTGTAGCGGTTTTTACCGTGATCTGTTGTAGCAACTTTTGCCGTGATCTGTTGTAGTGGCTACGGCCATGATCTGATGATGAGCAGCAAGACTGCCATCAAGGAGCGTAGCGGTGTGGGTTGATTGTAGAAATCCCCAATGGTGTGAATGGCTGGTACGGGGGCGTGTAACGGATGGAAACCTAGGATTTGGGTTGGGTTTGCATATTAATTTTTATTATGTATATTAAACTGTTTATTTTGTTTTATGGGGCTAAGGCCCACATCTAATGGTGCATGAGGGTTGCACACTGAGTCTCGCGACTCAACCAATTAATTAATATTTCAGGTAGCACTTAGTGCATTGGACCGGGCTGGAGAGGAGCGCAAGGTGGCCATGCAAAAGAACATCTGGATCCAGCAAAAAGACTTAAGTTATTATTTTATATTTTTAATTAATAGATTTTAAATCTCGTTATAATAAGGCCATGGGCCACTAGTTTATCTTTTATTTTATTTTGGGCTTTAATTACTTTTAGTTATTTAAATTCTTATTGAACTAATGCATGTATTTAAATTTGGGTTTTTAATTCATAAAGGCATATTTTATTTAAACTATCAACTATTTATTTTTTTGAATAAAAGGATAAACTTTAGAAAAATATTTTCTGAAAATACGACATGTTTTCCAAAATTTTCTTAGTGACATACCAGATCCGGTCGTGGTGTTTGGGCCAGGTTTGGGGTGTTACAAATTGGTATCAGAGCCCGGTTTAAAACTCGGCTTTGGGGTTTTTGGGCTCAAAACGTTTTCTAAAAATGGGTTTTTGAAACATGTATATTTATAAGTGATACAGGATGGTTTTCTCGGCATGGCACCTGCGTCTCCGGCCCAAGTCTACCAGGTAAGTATTCTGAACCATTGTGTGATATAAATATGTGGGCTTGATAGGCTTTATGGGACGTAGATTAGTTAGATTAGAACTTGATGGACTCTAGGCTTAGCTGAAACAACTCCTTAAATCTCATAAGACTTAATTTCACTAAACAAACCCATAAACGAGTCGTAAGACTAAGGTGTGGCAACAGGCATGCGCATGTCTAGGATTGGATCCGGAAGAGCCTGGTACTTAAGCAGTCCTAGTGACTCACCTCCTCTTCGCTGGAATCGTACCTGGTGCGTAGTGACTGTTCACCCTAGCCACGAGGATTTGTTGACGGGCCAAAATCTATAATTAAAACCCAAAAGGGACCAGCCACATTATTTTTACAAAATGACCAAAATACCCCTGATTTGTAAAATTACCAAATTACCCTTGATTTTCAAAATGACCAAATTATCCCTGATTTGTAAAATTACCAAATTACCCTTGATTTGTGAAATGACCAAAATACCCTTGATTTGTAAAATTACCGAAATACTCCTGGATTTCAAAATTATCGAAATGCCCCCAGATTTCAAAATTATCGAAATACCCCCATATTTCAAAATTACTGGAATACCCCCGGACTTCAAAATTACCGAAATACCCCCAGATTGCAAAATTACCAAAACGCCCTTATTTCACAAAATCACCAAGGAACCCTATTTTGAAAATTACGAAAATACCCCTGTAGGATAAATTACGAAAATACCCTTGGGTAGTGAAATGACGAAAATACCCCTCCATGATGAATGTAGGTTTGTGGATGTACTTGTATGCTAATGTCTGATGACTGAATGTATGTGCTTCCTGGAATTAGAAGGTAAACTTGAGACTGAAACTGTAGATAGGTTTGAATTCGAAAAAAAAAACTACCTCTAAAATTACTATTCATAAGACTGTTCGTGGTTAATCAGTGAAAGAAATTAATAATTCATAAAATTTCTAATTCAGATAATACGAGAATCAACGATGAGCGCTAGAAGAGGAAGAAGAGGCCACGGCCGAGGCCGTGGAATGTTAGGACTGATGTACTGACTCAGCTAGTTAGGGAGGTACTGAAGGAGGTTAAAGAAATCGGTGAAACACTTTGGGTTGGGTGCGTGGACTGTAAGAAAAAAAGAGATCGTAGTTTTCTAGGGTTGCAGTCTCGTTCTGTGAAGTATGTTAAGGTACGTCCAAACTTCCGGGTTTGCGAATATTGCAGAAGGCGTCATCCGGGTGAATGTTGGAGGAAGTCAGAACGTGTTTAAGATGCGGGTCTGAGGAGCATAAGGCTCGGGATTGTTCAATCACTATTAAGTCGGGTATGTTTTGTGTGGATGCTATATTTTTGGGTATAGAAACTATATGCGTGCAATGTTTATATATTATTAAATTAGAGTGCGCAGCGAAAGCATAGTGGTGAGACTTGGGTAGTACGATTAATAGTTAGTTGGAAATTTCGAGGACGAAATTTCTTTAAGGGGGTAGAACTGTAACATTCTGAATTTTTGGGCCTATGCGTTTAATGGGTGGATATGTTTAATGTGTTAATTTAAGTGTTAGGGGTCCAAATTGGGCTCAGGCTTAGGCAGAGGCCTTGATTAAAATTATCTGTTTGGGCATTATAGGGTTTAAAAGGTAGTATCTATGTTTAAAATACCAAAGTGGGCTTGTGGCCCAATCTTAGGAGGTGATGCCACACAAAGGAGTATGGGGCCCAAATTTAAGTTTCATGGAGCCCAATTCTTTTAATTTAAGTTAGCTAAATTTTGGGCATTAGGATTAGGTGGAGTGGATGGCAACAAGGCTAAAATTTAGGGGTTTTAATGTTTAAAATATGTGGATAATAAGCAGATAAAGACTATTATTTAGGAATTTATTTTATGAGGATAATAAGCAGATAAAGGCTAAAATTTAGGGATTTTAATGTTTAAAATATGTGGATAATATGCTGATAAAGGAGGGAGGAGTTAGAGATAATTAAGTCTCTTTTATATGAGCTAGTAGATTAAGATAAAGGAGAAAAGATAGGATTTATCTGCAAGGTTAGGTAAGTACCGAAATTTCTATAAATAGGGGGAATATCTCTTCAATTTTGGCATTTGGGGTTTTTCTCTCATTCTTTTCTCTTCTTCTCTGAGTAAAAGCCGAAAACTCCTAAAGTTCCATCTTCTTCTTCATTCTCTGCAAAAGCCGAAATCTCTAAGCCTATTCCCTCATCTTCACTTTGATTCAAAAGCCAAAACTACACCTATTCTTCTCCTTAATATTCATTGGCCGAATCTCCCTTAGCCATCTTTTCAATTTTTAGTTCTTTCAAAAGCCGAAAACACGATAGATCATCTTTTCGGGATTTTTCCTAGAAGCCGAAACTCATAGATCTCTAATCTACTACGGTTGCCGAATCTCTCAACAAGGATAGTTAAAATCTTCTATAGGAAGGAGTCAATCGCATAGATCTCTAAGTTATAGAATAGTGTTACATTCGGGATTTCAAGGTAAGAGGATTTGTTTATTCATATATATAAAATCGGGTAGAATACTAACTATGGCCGAATATAGGAGAGGCCTATTTTCACATCTTTCTGGCTTTTTGAAGCAAAGCGTAGATCGATTTAGCAAGGGTATCTACATTAATCAGGTGTGTAATTCTCCACACCAACTAGATCTGTTTGATAAATATATGATTATAAGTTTTATATGTTTTGATAAATGCCGAAATTCCGGCTTAATGATGGAAACCCAAAGAGGGTAAAATCAAATCACCAGGTTAGTGAATGTTCTGATTAAATGATATAAGTATATTGATTTTTTGTGATTGCATGGGTTGGGTTGATGAAAGGAGGAAGTTATACGTTGTAGCGGTTTTTACAGTGATCTGTTGTAGCGGTTTTTACCGTGATCTGTTGTAGCGGTTTTTACCGTGATCTGTTGTAGCGGCTTTTGCCGTGATCTGTTGTAGTGGCTACGGCCATGATCTGATGATGAGCAGCAAGACTGCCATCAAGGCGTGTAGCGGTGTGGGTTGATTGTAGAAATCCCCAATGGTGTGAATGGCTGGTACGGGGGCGTGTAACGGATGGAAACCTAGGATTTGGGTTGGGCTTGCATATTAATTTTTATTATGTATATTAAACTGTTTATTTTGTTTTATGGGGCTAAGGCCCACATCTAATGGTGCATGAGGGTTGCACACTGAGTCTCGCGACTCAACCAATTAATTAATATTTCAGGTAGCACTTAGTGCATTGGACCGGGCTGGAGAGGAGCGCAAGGTGGCAATGCAAAAGAACATCTAGATCCAGCAAAAAGACTTAAGTTATTATTTTATATTTTTAATTAATGGATTTTAAATCTCGTTGTAATAAGGCCATGGGCCACTAGTTTATATTTTGTTTTATTTTGGGCTTTAATTACTTTTAGTTATTTAAATTCTTATTGAACTAATGCATGTATTTAAATTTGGGTTTTTAATTCATAAAGGCATATTTTATTTAAACTATCAACTATTTATTTTTTCGAATAAAAGGATAAATTTTTTAAAAATATTTTCTGAAAATACGACATGTTTTCCAAAATTTTCTTAGTGACATACCAGATCCGGTCGTGGTGTTTGGGCCGGGTTTGGGGTGTTACATCAATGTTTCATTTCATTCATACAATGAACATTCAAATTATATTCACATCAATAACATACATTTCAAGTATTTAAGAATATAATTCAAGTTACATGAACTTACCTCGATACTAGTTCGTATACAAAATCTACTAATTCGGGACTCTTTCCTTTCCTTGATCTAGCTTCGTATTTGAGTTTTTAGGATCTAAATAAATAAATTCAATCGTCAATTCAATACATTTCATGTTCACATGTAGCATTCACTATAATTCTATTATTATTTATAGTTCATTCAAAGCTGTCTACTTGAGCCATAGTTACTAAATTATATTTATATTGAGCTAAAGAACTCCAAAATAAGATACACTAATTTTATCTAAAACTAGACTCACATATCTTCTTACCATAAAATTTTCAGAATTTTTGGTTTAGCCAATAAGTACAGTTTATTCTTTAAAGTACCCCTGTTTTGCTATCTGACAGTTCTGGCCCTTCTTCACTAAAAATTAATTATCTCTTCATACAAGTTTTGGATGATGTTTTCGTTTGTTTTTCTTGAAAATAGACTCATTCAAGATTTTAAACATATAAATTTAAGCCCATAATTATTTTTATTTAATTTTTTATGATTTTTCAAAGTCAGAACAAGGGAACCCGAATTCATTCTTACTTTGTCTCACAAAATTCATTATATGTCATGATTTACAAATCCATTGCTTACACTGTTTCTTCTATGAAAAACTAGACTCAATAAGCTTTAATTTCATATCTTTTTCATATTCTAATTCGATTTCTACAATTTATGGTGATTTTTCAAAGTTAGTCTACTGCTGCTATCCAAAACTGTTTTAGTGCAAACTGTTTATTACCATTTTTCCCTCAAGCTTTTAATAAATAATAATTTCGTCCCTACTCAATTAGCCTCTCAATTGAGCTGATTTTTCTCAATTAACACTTTGTTCTATCACTTTAAATTACTTTATAACCTTTAGTAATCAGAATTTCAGTAATAGACTTTAATTCCAAACATTTTCACAATTAGGTCCTAAAAATCAATTTATATTGAAATTACCTAATAAAATCATCTCATAAACAAATTAAAGCTTCAATTTCATTATATTTCATCATAAACTTACATCACTCAACCATGGTGACTTTCAATTTCATCCATGAAATCAAAGACTAATGAATTTAATAGTAGGACCTAGTTGTAAAAGTCTTAAAAACACAAAAATTACAAGAAATAGGCAGAGATTAACTTACTTGGTGCAAAAATTATGAAATACCAGCATATAAAACCCTCCTATGGTGTTTTTGGCTGATGAGAATGAAGAAAAATGAAGACATTTCAAGATATTTTCAAATTAGTCCTACTTTTATTTAGTAAATTTTGTTATTTTCCCATTTTGTCCTTATTTCAGTAATTCTCCTGATCTTTCTTAGCTTATGCCACCCAAAATATCTCCTTTGGGCTTATTTTCTATTTAGATCCCTCCTCATTTGACAATTGAGCTATTTAATCCTTTTAGTAACTTTTACACATTTTTCAATTTAGTCATTTTCATTTAATTACCTGCTCAAACATTAAAATTTTCTAACGAAATTTTAATACCACATTACTAACATTTTATAAATATTTATAAAAAAATTTCCCACTCAATTTTATAAGATTAAGGTCTCGATACTTTGTTTTTACCCAATTCCTTCAATAATTCTTTTTTTTTTCTAACTAACCACTAAATCGGTAAAATTTTTTTCTATCGATATTTGAATACGATTTTCCTATCATATAAATATTCATGCAAAAATATTAAAATAAATTTCTCTTTAAATCGAATTTGTGGTTACGAAACCATTGTTCCGATAACTTTGGATTTAGGCCATTACAACATTTCAATACCAATAATTGAAAAATTAAACAAATATGCAATAAAAAATTAAATATGTAATCAAATCAATTAAATATGCAATTTGAAAATCTATCAATGACTTACTTTTGGCTTCTTGCCTATTTTTTCAAACTTTTTTTTTAATTTTTCTTTTCCTATAAATTAAATTAAATAATATTAAAATTGTTAAAATATTTTTCTATCATCTTTACTTAAACTAGAAACTAAAAATATTATATAAAGAATAACTAACCTGGTTTCAAAAACAATTACTAACCATAAATTTGACTCCAATAATAAAATATAACTATTTTCACCTTATGTAAAAATAATTAATTTGATATTAATGATAATTATTTGATTAACGATGTCTTTATAAAACAATGAAAACAAAACATTAAATATGCAATAATACAATTAATAAATATATTGGTATAATAAATATAACTAACTTAATTAATATTTATAAAATATCAAAAGTGTCCTTAATATAGGGGTGATTAAAATTCAACTCGACTCGAATTTTTTTAAAAAAAAAATTCGAATTTTAAATTATTTGAATAAAATTAATCAAATCAACTCGATTTTTTTCGAATTTGAATAATTGAATAAATCAAATATCAAACTCTTTTACTTTTCTTCCCCAAATTCTGAAAACTTTTTTCCTTTTTACTTTCCCATAAAAATTTTTACTTCCCCAAACCTCCAAAACATTTTTTTTTTAATTTCCCCCTAAAACTTTTTTACTTTTGCTTTCTCCCAAAACTTTTACTTGCCTCAAACCCCAAAAGCTTTTTTTTCGAATTTATGTTACTATTTGTATTATTGAATTAAATTTCATATTTTGTATTACTTATATTATTGAATTGTTTAATCATGCTAAATCATTATTAATTCCTATTAAAGTTGAATTATTGATGATGCCATAAAATATTCGTGTTAAAATTGTGTTGGTATCAATTTCACATTTTATCTTTAAAATAATTTTTATTAAAAAAATATATTTTTTACATTTAATAAATTTTTAATTTCAAAATAAACGGTGACAAGAATTGAAAGATAATTGAAACAACTAAGCAAGTAAAGAGGCTAACTCATATATAAAATATTAATACATAAATTATGAGGAGATGAAAGTTAATAATAAATTTGATTACAGTGGGTAATAGTGGTTACAATGACCCAAAATCATTTTTTTAAAATTTAACTCGAACAAATAGGTTTGATTCGATCCAATTCAAATTCTATCTCACTTGACTCGATTTGAAAGATTTTCGAATCGAATTAGAATAATAAAATAAAATTTATCCATTCAATTAACTCAAAATATTTTGATTTACTTTCAAGAACATTTGTTGACCGACGAAAATAACACAATGAATTCCTGGAGTAAAAGAGGAAAAAGAAATACCTCTGTATATTTCAATGACTCCAAAAGTAGGTGAAAATATATATTTAAAATATATAAATAGACATTAAATAAAATAATAATATTTAAAATTTATAAGCAAAATAATTACAATATACATAAATTTCTTTTATTATGTTCTTATGCTTAAAATATCCCTATTAATCTTTTATATTACCTAAAATAGCCATTAACTCCTAAAGGCTCCAGCTGGCTTTTATAAGGTATAGATTTAGATAAAATATACAATACATATAATTGAAAACAGAAATATAGATTATAAATGCATGAGTTACAGAAAAAATAATACAAATTTACTGAAATTTATGATTATATCAAAAACTAAAAAACAAATTATATATATATATATATATATATAATTAAAGAAGTTTTATGCAGTGGAAGCACTCATATGAAGTGCAACTAAGGAAGCATAGAAACCATCTTTGATGTTGATCAATGTATCATGCTTTCCTTTCTCTACAACAACCCCATTTTTAACCACGGCTATAACGTCCGCGTTCTTGATTGTGGATAGCCTATGAGCCACCACCACCGTTGTTCGGTTCACCACCACTCTATCTAGTGCAGCCTGAACCACCCTCTCCGATTCAGCATCCAATGCACTCGTCGCCTCGTCTAATAGCAGTATCTGCGGTCTTTTAACGATGGCACGTGCGATGGCTATGCGCTGCTTCTGTCCTCCTGACATCTGAACTCCTCGCTCCCCTACCACCGTATCGTAACCCTGGAAGGGGAAAAAATTATATCAGTAACCAATCAGGCATATTTGGTAACATCAGACAAGCTTTTTTGTGATGATTTACCTGTTGTAGTGAACTAATGAACTTGTGAGCATTGGCCAACTCTGATGCAGCTAAAATTTCTGCCTCGGTTGCATTTCCTCCTTTTCCATATGCAATGTTGGCACGGATTGTATCATTGAATAAAACAGGTTCTTGGCTCACAAGTCCCATTTGTTGCCTCAGCCATTTCAATTGGAGCTTTTGGATGTCGACACCATCGAGACTGATACGTCCTGAATCGGGATCATAAAATCTCTGCAGTAATGAGATTACTGTGGATTTCCCGCTCCCACTTTCTCCAACCAATGCAACAGTCTGAAAACAAATATTTACATTAATTTCAGTTTTTCCGAGAATTAGGTTGATAAAACATCCAATACGAGGATGGCTTTTGGACCAGTTACCTTGCCGGAACGAATAGACAAGCTCAAGTCTCGAAGAATTTGAATATCCGGCCTCGATGGATACTTAAAGCTGACATGATGAAGTTCGATATCTCCCTTCACGTTTTCTAGTTTCATTCCGGACTCGTCGCTGGGGTCTATCTTAGACTCGCGATCAATAATCGCAAATATGGAAGCGGCAGCGCTCTTGGCTTTGCCAGAATCAGGAGCGAAGGAGCTCGATTGAGAAATTCCTATAGCTGCCATGGTCAAAGCAAAGAAAACCTGCAAAGTAGATATTAATCTCAGCATCATAGGGGCATAATCATTAACTGAATACACAGTTTCCAGTTAAACTCACTTGGAAAACATCTCTGAATGTTGTATAACCATGCTCAACAAGTTGAGCCCCTGCATAAAAACTGGTTGCATAAACAGAAAACAGAAAGAAGAAGGAAACTCCGAATCCTGTTCCACTGATTAAACCCTGCTTTATCCCGGTTTTCATAGGGCCTTCACATTTCTTCTTATAAAGCTGCATCACCTTTTCCTCTGCGCAAAAGGATGCAACAGTTCTTATACTCCCTACTGCATCATTAGCAACTTGGCTTGCCTCCTCATACATCAACTGCAGCAGTTTATATTAACAGCTAAATCAATAACATGCTTAAACACAACATGTAAAATTCGATTCCTTGGTTTTGAGCATACCTTTGCATCTGCACTAAATCCTTTCATGAATTTTACTTGAATATATCCGTTGATTGCAATAAGCGGGAGTAGTACTAGGACAATAAATGCCAACTGCCAACATGCAACAAAAGCAATGACTAAACCAGAAATTGCAGATGAAGTATTTTGAACCAGCTGAGCTAGTGCATCTCCAACCAAGGCGCGTATTGAGGCTGCATCTGCTGATAGCCTTGCACCGATTGCACCACTTGAATTTTCTGGTTCGTCAAACCACCCAACTTCCATGCGGACCACTTTCTCAAAACACATCGATCTGATTCGTTGGATTAATTTACTTCCAGCGATGGAAAAGAAGTAATTTTGTGCTGGACATACCACAAATGCTGCCGCGCCAAGGGCCAAGAATATCAGTGCCCAGAACCTTGAATCTTCTCTCAATTCATGAGGTGGTTTAAAGAATGTGTCAATTACACTGGAAATTAGGATACCAAAAATTGGAAATATTACACCGTTGGCTGCTGCAGCTATAGTTCCGAGTAGGATAACGGGAATCTCTGGCTTGTTGAGGTAAGCAAGTCGGCGGATGGAAACCTTTGG
Organism: Gossypium australe; assembly: GCA_005393395.2. Taxonomy (NCBI): domain Eukaryota; kingdom Viridiplantae; phylum Streptophyta; class Magnoliopsida; order Malvales; family Malvaceae; genus Gossypium; species Gossypium australe. The sequence continues at coordinate 43,314,336 of CM016621.1, forward strand.
AGCTTTTTCTGATGGTAGTTCAGCAGGGTTTTCCGTGTCTGCCATTGCAAGATCGGTGGCATTCATTCCAGTAGGTAAACCAAAAGATGCTGAGAATGAATGGCGGTTGCTATTTCCCATAGATGATCCCCTACTGATTGAGCGCTTCAATGACTTTTTTAGGCTTGAACGTCTAAATGATTCTGAAGCAATGTCAGATGACTCCGTTGCCTGTTCCGACTCTTTATTTACTTCTTGTAATCGGATAAGCTGAGAGTAAGCTCCCTCAGGATCCTGGAGTAGTTCTGAATGTGAACCTGTTCAATTTGCAAAAACGTTATTAACATTGAGAAAATGCTCGAATGAATTATATGTTACCAACAAACTTTAGAGCATTACAAACTTATTCCATGCTATGTATTATATGCATTGCTGTTTTACAGCTTGGCAAAACTATGGAAGATGATAATGATGACCAAACTAAGATAGAGTTCAGCAATGATATGCTTTTAACACACCTTTTTCGACCATCTTTCCTCGGTGAATTACAGCAATCATATCTGCATTTCTCACGGTACTCAAACGATGAGCAACAATGACAGTTGTCCTATTGCCCATTATCCTATCCAATGCTTCTTGAACTACTCTTTCAGATTCTGCATCTAGTGCACTCGTGGCTTCGTCTAGAAGTAAAATCCGAGGGTCCTTCAGAATTGCTCTTGCTATTGCCACTCTTTGCTTTTGTCCACCAGAAAGCTGAGTTCCATGCTCTCCAACCATGGTATCTAGTCCCTGCATATGGAGTTCAAAGTCTTCCAAAGTAAGTTTACAACTCAATTCATATATGGTTATAGAAGTTATCATACCACATGGACGAGAAACTAAAACCTGAGGCAGCTTATCAATGAACTTAGAGGCATTTGCAAGCTCAGCTGCAGCTCGTATCTCTTCAGTGGTGGCACCTTCCTTTCCATAGGCAATGTTGTCCCTAATGCTTGATGTGAACAATACAGGCTCCTGGCTAACAAGACCAATCTTTCCCCTGATCCATCTAAGTTGAAACTCCTTGAGGTTAATGCCATCGATAAGAACTTCACCAGCATGTGGATCATAAAATCTCTCAATGAGACTTATCACGGTCGATTTCCCACTTCCACTTTGTCCGACCAAAGCCACCGTTGTGCCGTTTTGAATAGAAAGAGAGAAGCCACTGAAAATTTGCTCATCTGGTCTAGCAGGGTAACTGAAATAAACATCCCTTAGTTCTATATCCCCACGAATGTCCTCCAATACTTTCCCCCTTGTGTCATAAGAGTCGATCTCTGGCTTCCTTTCGATGGTCTCAAACATCTTAAACGCTGCTGCTTGACCAGCTGCAAATGCGGTCACACATGGGGATGCCTGCCCCAGGGACCTGAAACATCCATAAGTACAATGACTTTAGCTTATGAAGCATGCATATAATAAGTAAAGATGGAAAATTTTCATAGTTTAACTCACATGGAACCGGTCAATACAGCAAAAATCACATTAATTACATCACCACCGGTGTACCCTCTGTCCAAAACCATCCTTGCACCGAACCATATAGCCAAAGAATAACTGCAGAATATGACTAGAAAAAGCACGCCAAGGCCTAGTCCGGCGGCAAAGCCTTCATGAACTCCCGATGTATAAGCAGCACCGAGAAACTTGTTGTAATTGCTTATGGCTTGCTTCTCACCAGTAAATGATGCAACCTGGAACCAGATTGAACAATTAGTCACATTTTTTCATCGAAAACCAAAAATACAACTATTCTTCGTATAGAACATACAGTTCTGATGGAACCAATTGTCTGTTCAACTACAGAGGCAGCTTTAGCATAAGCATTTTGTCCACGGGATGCCATCTTGGATACTATAAGGGCCATGACTCCACCAGATATTACAATGGGAGGAATAGAAGACAACATGACAAGGGTAAGAAGCCATCCTTGCACAAAGGCTATAACAAAACCTCCAATAAATGTGGATACCAACTGTATAAACTTCCCAACCTGCAAACCACAAGCAAACATTTCCATGATAACATGTATATATAGGATGATTTCGATTGCAGAGTCAAGATATACATTACCTTCTCACCCATGGCATCCTGTATGAGAACTGTGTCCCCAGACATTCTTCCAACAACCTCTCCCGTGTTGGTTTCCACATCAAAGAAAGCAACATCTTGCCTCAATATGGTTTTCAAGTACAATCCCCTTATTCGAGCTGCTTGTCGCTCACCTGTGACCATCCAACAGGTCACCTCTGCGAACAACATACCACATTAAATACATCAGTATGGGATAAAACATTAGATACATGGTTTAGATGAGAGATTTACTTACGAAGGAAGGCTGCCACCCCTGCACCTACAGCCAGGTAGACGAATCTCAAAGCAACCTATGATATTTCAAGAACCAAGTCATTTAAAAAATTCAACAAAATAATGGAATCTTTTAAAAAGAAAAGGCACACACACACACGTACACACACGTATTGTGTTGATACAAGTTCATGTTACATGTTATAGTACCCTGGAGACAACATCAAGCACTCTGTCGTCATTTTGATTTTCACCAAAAGCATCAATGAGATCCCCAAACAGGATAGTCATAAGGGGCATACATATACCGTTACCGACCGCGCCTATTGTGCCGACGATCATCAACAAGGTATCCCTTGAATCGGCAAATGCAAACAGCTTGTAAAACGGAACCGTGTTAGTTTTCTCATCATCAACCTTCTTACTTTCTAGATTGTCTCCGTTGGAACCGGAGACTTTGTCAGGCTCTTCCTGGATTTTCGATGTGCTGGCCTCATGCAGGTCAGTAGGATCATTAAATCCATTCTCAGAGTCCATCGTGGGGGTGGGGGGGCTCCCAAACTGTTACCTAGATTTTTAACACCAAAACTTCAGAATCTATGAGGTTTATTTATTGTATTGCGCATGCAGGAAAACAATTGAAAGAATTGGTGAAGAAAGCCAGATTAAGAACAAAAAATCTACTGTTTGCTAGTAAAATACTACTAGCTAAGGATCTGAAACAGGATTCAAAGGGTTTCTCAATCTATGAGCAGCTTAAAAATAAAAAATAAAAGACTTTTTCTAGTCTGTTTCAATCCCAGAAAAGCATCCATCTTGGAATTTGGAAATACGGTTGCAATCAAATCAATTACACTATAAAGAAACTTAGTACCTCTAAAGAGTGTACCATCAGCAGAAAAGGAAAAAAAAAATAGAGGATAAAGATCCTAGAGAAGATGAACAGAAGAAAGAGAGAGAAAAGGTGGCTTCTATGTCATTGAAGTACAACTAAAAGGGAAACCGGTTTCATGATTCGTTTTGTTAGAAGAGACGATATAAAATGACGACTGATCATCATTGGTTTACTCCTAAGTGAAGAATAAACTATCAGCAAAACCCACCATTGAACATAACCTAAAATCCCAGAACCCAGATGCCTTCCTAAGTCCCAACTCTGCAACGAATAAAGGGGAAAAAAATGAAAAGAGACATTAAGAAGAATAGACCTACCAAAATTTCAAAAGGGTAGTTGGAAATTTGTCCAGTTATTCCAACTTTGAGGCCAAATAGCCTTCTGTTTTATGTTTCAGCTGTTTAAAAACCTATTTATATTAAATCTTTGGTGGGAGGCTTTCCTTGAACAGCACGTATTTTGCCTTGTCGAATAGTCTTCACTACTTTTCTTTTTTTGGGGGGGTTGGGGGGGGGGGGATAGGTAAAGGTAGTCTTCACCATTATTCAATTGCGAATTTCGAGTTTTTCGACTTTGCCAACCATGGTCTCCACGGATCCAATTTAATTTTCCTCCTCTCCAAGCAAATATTATATTATATGCGTTTTCCGACAATATACAAGATTTTAGCTGTTGATAAGCTTCTTCGTAGAAATAATACAAACCATGTTCACTCATAATTGTAACCAATTTAACTATTATTACAGTAAAGTTTTGAGTCTCAATTTATTGAAATAATGATGAAAAGAAGGGGTAAATTAGAGTTGATCCATCTTATCTTTGCTTCGAATCATTGTTGCTTTTAAACAATTTGAAAGAAATATGTTCAAAAGAGGTGTTCCTGTGTACACTTGATGAAAGATGATTTCAAAATGATATGGACAGGGAGAGAGAGAGAGAGAGAGAGAGAGAGAAAGGAAAGCACCCATTGGCCAACTTTTCTAGAGAGAGAGAATTATGTTTGAATTAACCTAAAAGTATTGATTGTTCTATGGTGTAAATTAGACCTCCAGGGTTTTTTTTTATTCACTATTTTAAAAAGATTCAAAAATAAAATAAAATAAAATTAGGTTTCTCTTTCGTGGGAGTAACAAGTTATTATCATGCCAACAAAACCCATTCTCTTTAAGCTTCGTGGGGGAAATCACTAATCGACTCTCTTGTTTTGGCGAAGAATTTGAAGATCTGGTCATGGGTCGCCACAACAAGGGTTTCAAAATCAGATTTTTAAACTTGTTTAATCCTTTGATGCTTAGGTAATTTTCTGGGTTTGACTTTTTCTTTTTTATGAATTTTGATCTTCCATTTTCACAACTGTCTCATGTTTGTTTTATCCATTGAAAGTTGTTTTGATATATGTTTTGTAAGAATGGAAGAACCAAGAGTGACCCCGCCAGATGGTGCTTGACAGCTTTAGTTTTTGGTGAATTTGGCTACTGCCCTCCTTAGTGTACCAAAAAGGGGAAAAGGCATGTTTTTCCTTCATTGAAAAGTTGAAGTCTTATGGGAAAAATACCATTTTGGTACTTATAATTTTCTTTTACTTATGCTTAGCTTCCGTCATGTGGTGTTAATATTTTGTGAAATTAAAGGGCATAGCAAAATAAATGGAATCATCTTTTTTTATATAATTTAAGCAAACTAGTGGGTAAAGAACTTTTATATAATGTAATCATCCTAATAATATCCTTTCCTCCATTTGAAAGTACGAACAAAGAAATTTAATCATAAAATATATCATCATTGGAGCAGGCATATTTTAGTCAAATTTGATGTCTCACTTTATTTACAAGCCTCCATCTAGAAATGGGACCCATCAGACTGCCCTACTTCATGTGAATGCCACCATTTCCCCTTCTTTTCTTTTTCTTTTTTTGAAAAGTATAGTAGAATCAGAGGTAGATTATATTTTTCTTTTTTACTTAAAAATTGACTAAATTTATTCTTATATATTAGATCAAAATGTAAATAATTATTTTTGTGAAAAATTTCATTTATTTCTATTGTTAAAAACTTGTGTGGTTGACAGAATAATCAGATAATTACAGATGGTGTGCCACATATACCGCATTTTAACTTACATACTACAGAGTCTAGTTTTTAACAACAGAAATGGATGAAAATTTTAATATAATGACAAATTTGGTTTTTAATTTAACATACAGGAACTAATTTACTTATTTATTGAGTAAAGAGGACAAAATATAATCTAACTCCTAGTTCAACAACCTCTACCTTTTATTTTTTGCTTTATGTCTTAATAACAACCAGCACTAGACCTGATCAGTGGCCCAGCCCGAAGGCCTGCCCGAATGTGGAAGGGTTTGGGCAAAAAAATAAACCTGAAAAATGGGCTTGGACAAAAAAATAAGGCCCATTTAGAAAATAGATCGGCTTCGAGTAAGGCATTTTTAGCCCGAGCCTGGCCCGGCCCAGCCCGAATCCACTAAAGGACAAAAAACTCTACTTTTTTTAATATTATTTTCTTGTTGTTTGCTCCCTATTTTGCTACAATTTTATTATTATGTTGCTACTATTTTGTTGTTAGTGTTTGGATATTGTATAAAACTTATTTTATTGTTAGTTTTGTTATCATTTTAAATACATTTGTTAATTTTGTTATTATTTTAGAGACATTTGCTTGTTAAGTTGCATCTTAGTTTTATTTAAGTATACATAATTTTTAAAATTTATTTTCAATTTGTTGGGAAATATTTATTTTGATGTTTTTAATATTTTTGATGTATTATATATTTTTTAAAATTATATAAAAATAATATAAAAATTAATATGGACGGGTCGGGTTGGGCCCGGGTTTTAACATTTTTATCCGGGTCGGGCTTGAGCAAAATTTAAGCCTATTTTTCGGGCCGAGCCGAGCTCAAGCCTAACAAACGAGCCTAAATTTTTAGCTAAGCCCAACCCAAACCCGGCCCGGCCTATGCTCACCTCTAACCAGCACAAACCAATCTAGTTTTTTCCTTTCCTCTTTTACTTTTCTTTCCCCTCGAAAATTAAAGCTGACATAGTTTTAGAGTCAACATGTTATTTTCTTCTTTACTTTTTGCATTATAGATAAATGGTTGGATTTCAATTTTGATCCTTCTATTATGTTTTGAAATTTAATCTTTATAATTTATTTTCTAATATAATTTGGTCTCTACATTTTTATAATATTATTAATTAGTTAAATAATTAATAATCTTAACTTTTCACTTAAAGTATTGGAAGATTATATAATTTAAAAACAAATTTTTAAATTCAAAAAAATATGACTAAACATATACCACTCTAAAGAAAAGTACCGTCATGCATTGACACATTGTGAACAACCTATTTCTTTTTTTTTTTTTTTCATTATAGATAAATAGTTAAATTTCAGTTTTGATCTCTTTATTATGCTTAAATTTAAGATTTAATCATTATACTTTATTTTCTAACATAATTTGGTTTCTATATTTTTATAATATTATTAATTAGTTCAAACAGTTAATATTGTCAACTTTTTAATTAAAATGTTACATGGTTATAAATAATTTGGAAGCGAATTTTTAAATCCAAATTGTAGATGGACTAAATTCTTGAAAATAAAAGTAGGAGGGCTAAATTCTAAATGTATGATGTATATAGAGACTTAAGAGTCGTAATTGTTTGAACCAAACTAGATCGGGATATATGTCCAGAAAGAGGCATCAAACTGGTTTACATATGAACTAGTAGATATTAGTAGAATCATTTTTTTTAATATTTTTCATTTATATGATTTTTTAGTGATTTATTTAATTAAAACCGTATGGATTAGTGGCCAGTTCAACCACTGGTTCAGTTCTAAAAATCTTGTTTAGAGTATATTTTAATATTCAATCTTTTACTTTATAATTTGATACAAACAAGTAATCAACCCAACACTACTAGTACAACATAAAAAAGTAATGTCCAAGTAATTCTTTCGAGCGACGCATATAGACACATGTTCAAATAAACAAACAAAATTGAAGATTTTAAAAGAATGGTCCAATTTCAATTTTGGTCTCTATAATATGCTCAAAATTTTAAATTTAATTTTTATACTTTAATTTTTTATATAATTTGGTACTTCAACTTTTGTAATATCATAGTTAGTCTAAAAACTTCATTCGGATTAAAATGTTAACATACGCATGTCCAAATACACAACCTTCTACTTATTTTTTAAGATTATGTAATAATGGTCAAATTTTAGTTTTGGTTCTTGTATTATGCTCAAATTTAAAATTTAATCTCTATATTTTAATTTTTGACATAATTTAGCATTTCAATTTTTATAATGTCATTGTTATTCTAGATACTTCATTCTAATTAAAATGTTAATGTACACATGTCTAAGTACATAGCCTTTTACTCTTTTTTTTAGATTATATAACAATGTTCAATTTTATCCGGTGTACTATGCTCAAATTTGAAATTTAATTGATATACTTTAAATCTTGACATAATTTGGTACTCCAACTTTTTTAATGTCATTAGTTACTCTAAATACCTTATTCTGATTAAAATGTTGATATAAAATTTTAAGAATTGCCAACAATATTAAAAGTCTCTGTTAAGTTCAATATTGTCATTTTTTTGGGTTGCACGGTAATTTTTTTTTTTAATTTTAACATGGTATATTAATTAATTTAACAAAAAATTTTAATATTATTAACAACTGGACTTAAAATTTTAAATTTAAAAAATAAATAAACTATATTCCCAAAAATAAATTTAAAATATACAAAAATAAAAAATAAAAACTTAACATATATTTTGATGTTTAAATTTTTATTCTATAATTAATTCCAAATAATTAATTGAACCAACATGAAGGGTAGTGAAAACCATAGGTGTTTGTAATTATAAAAGTAATCTTATCTTACTAAAATATATACTAAAACTATATTATAGAAAAAAAAACACATAGACTTTCTTTTTGGGTTAGAATTCTGTCCAAAAGTCCTTAACAAAGTAAATAATATGTGCTGTGAAATTCATCCACCATAATTTAATCCTCAATATTTAGTTAAACTTTTTACTTTATGTTGTATATATGTATAATAAATATAAAATTAAAAATAAGATTTAACCAAAGTTGTAGCTTATTGATTCATTCTTTATTTATTTATTGTATCAAAAAAAAAAGATTAATGGGTGAGTTACTTTTAAATTATTTTGAGTTTAAGTTTTATTATTTGTTAGTTATAACTAGATTATTTTGATCTAGGTATGAATCATTATGTTTTATATTAAGTTGATTTTTGTTATACTCTTATACTTCTCGAACACTGGCATCACAAAAAGTTCCTTGAAAAATGCTCATAAGTGGCTCTTCGCCTCACATCGCCTAGCCAACTCCTTATCTGAAGATGACCCAAACAATCTCCTTTCTTCAATCAACCAGGTAGTCACTAGGCGACTAACCATCCGCTTTTAACAAAAATGCACTTACCACCAATGGCCATTGATACGTAACAACCTCATACTACCTTAATCAAATGTCAAAATAATACAACACTTGAGGACAACTAGCCAACTACACGAGTGGGTCACCACACATACTATTGGTGATGTGGCATTACTAAACATGAGACCTTCCCTTATAAATACTTGATAGAACGATGAGAAAAAGATATTTTATTCTCTCAACAACCTTAAGCACTTGCCCTTTGCACTCAGCATCATTTGCCTTCTCAACCTCTTTACTCCTTTTTTTCGACCTTTCATCTGTATAAGTGAATCAACCTCCTTACAGCATATATTTATTTATGATTTATAGTATACTTATAAACTTAGAGAAAACCTAGATCTGATTTTGAGTTTTTCTTTTAGTGGAAAAATGGAATTGGATCGCTGATGATGAAACAAAACTCTTAATGTTAATGAATTCGACTAATTATATTATAAATGTTAAAATGATTGTATTTAATTACACTGTTTATACATTTTAATTTAGGTAAAAGACATTTATTTCCTCAGGTTTAGTATAAAATATATTTACCATTTATAGTTTTAACAATACTCATTGACTTTTCTTTAGTTTGAAGAATTTTTCATAAATTTCTTTTAAATAAAAAAAGACAATTATACCATTATTAATGTTGCTGTTATCATCTATTTAGTTTAGTTTAATTTATTTCTATTTTTAATTCATTAAATGAATTCATTAAAATATTTTTATGAGAACTAATTACTTACCTTTATTTAGAAGTTTCCAATGAAAAAATTGATTCAAATATAAAAGAGAAAAAAAATGAATTTATCTCAAATTTAATATATAAAATAACATAATATATATTTTATATTATTTTAGAAGGTTTTAGTTTTTTATCCTGTGCAATGTATGAGTTTGACTGTATGTATAAATTAAAATATATTATATTTATTCATTGACATTTTGTTACAAAATTTACAACATTTCAAAAATATTATGATGGAGAACGTAAAAAAAAATAGTATAAATATTTAATTTTTAGAAATTTTATGTTAAATACTAACCAACTGGGAATATTTTTATATTATTTTAATAATGTTTTTAATTAAAGTTCGGTATGTATTTTTAAGGTTCATATAAATATAGGGAGTAGATATCAAACCGCATGAATTTTGATATAATGTGTAATCATACATATGAAACTTTTATTGTGGCTTATATGTATACGTTAAATTTTATTTTGATTCAATTGTACACGTTTAAAGAAATAAATACATCAATTTATTTATATATTAGATAAACATAATTATTTATTTATGCAATATGTAAACGTAAAATGGTTCTATATTGTTAATTGCGTTAGTGATTTGTGAAATTTAAATTAAATGAAAATTTTATGTATAAAATTATACAAAATAAAAGTTCATATATAGCACTACACATTTGACTGAAATTCATATATATTTTTTAGATTTATCTCATAAAGACATAGAGAGAGTTATAATAAAATATATTTTTATTCAAATTTTCTTAAATTGTTGAATATGTTTGTTTGCAATTGATTCAACTTTAAGAATTGATGAATTATTTTTTCATGATTTTTTAATATACAAAAATTGAGGAGATTGTTTATTTTTTGATATTATCCATGATTAATTTACGAGATTGATTTTTTAAATAATTATAATTATAATTAATATAAAAGAAGTATATGGCTAGATTTGAGCAAACACCCATTGCATTACCATAAAATATTCAAGCATTTTGACTCATAAAGCAGTTTATTATTTTTTAAATTTTCCATTAGTTAGTATAAAATTTGTCAACATTGTAACCCATAAAAAGTATTCGAACATTTAACATATGTGCCATATTGAACAGAGTGTCTGTCACTTGTCCAACAACGAAGCCTGCCACCTGGTATTGTTGTAATTTTTGCTTAAAAATTCAATTAAATGTAGCATAAAAAAAGTAATATTTTTATAAACTAATTCTAGTTGTTTATAGTTGGATCAAACTTTAGATTAAATTTCCAAGTATGAGGGTGTTTGCAACTTTAGAAAGATATTATATTAAAATATAATGTGATTGAAAATAAATATTAAGGATATTTCTCATCTAATCTCAAAGTATGAGATCTGAAAAAGTTGTGAACAGTTTTCCTTCACTTATGTTTTTGACTCTTTTTTTTTTTTTATAAAATCTCGAAGTTGTGAATTCATTTTCGTTTTAATATATTGCATGAAAGTAGATGAAATCTTATTCATTAAGCGGATCTTCTACCGTTGACATATCTAAGCCCTATATAAAATGGGTGCCTTAATTTTCAATTATGTCATTGCTTACGCACACAACTACGTGGGTACATTCAGTTCACATATTTGGGTGTGTTTTTCTTTTTTTTTCAACATATTTTAATAGTTTGATATTTTAGAAAGACAAGTGTATTCATAAAGTGTCTCCATTCATAACATACATGTAGAGTAATATTTTGCTCGTGTCTTATTGATATGTTGTTACTGATACTATGACAGCTCATGATAGGACCCCCACTATTTTATCTCGACTCTGTTGCCTCCAGTACTAACATTTTCTGCCCATAGTACTAATATTCTCTGCGAGCTCTAGGTTTGTTGGGCAAGTGTCTACGGAGCACGCAATCCTTTCTGCTCCTGGGACTAGCGTTAAGAGTGAGCTCCGTACCTGCTGAATGCGTGCTTGGGTGGCCTGTGGAGCACATGGCACCTCCTGCAAGTTCCTTAGGTACATACGAGGTGAGATTGTGACCTTCCTTAGGTCCCCGCAAGCTAGGACTATAACTTTAGCTTGCGAGTTGTTCCTGCAATCTTACCCTATGAGCTCGCACAAGGTTCCTACGAGTTGGGTTTGTTGCCTTGCCTTGCGATCTAGTTCACCTTGCTTTCCTCTCATGGTAGGGTCATGGGTCAGAGGCTCGAATCTTTTTTAGGGTTCAGGTTTCAGGCTATTAATGTATAACAATCTACTCCCCCCTAAAATGAGCCTAAGGGTGTCATAAAGTGGCACTCCTTAGGTCCATCATGTCAGCATTAAATGCAGCTTATTGGGTACGTTTGCGAGTGGTTCTCGCGTGTGCGTATCTGATCGTTGAAAATTGAACCGTTTTCATTCGTTCGTATCTAGGCCGTTGATTTCCTTTTGTCACACAAATCGTCTAAGAGGTAGGAAGGGAACTTCTTCTTTAAAAGGATGTCTCTGTAAACCCTAAATCCTTCATCTTTAGCATTTTCTACAATTAAGGCGAAGGTAATTTTTTTAGAAACCTTGCTTTTTTTTTAAAAAAAATTCTTTTCTTCTTTTACCTGAGTTATGGTGAAGATGGGGGGCATCGGCAATCAATAGTTTAACCCCACTCGTCGTGAGAATAGTCGTCTTCGGTTTTGGTGACGGACAAACTCTACTCCTGCACCACCAAGTTGGAAGAATTGCGACGAGTGTTGGCTGTCCAAGGAATAAAACTTTCTAATTTCGCATACGAGTTCTCCATTCTAGAAGGGTCGTATCAGTTGTGCGAGACCACTGAAGATAGTTTCATGCTCCCTTTCCATGCGCTTGAGGCTGGGTTCTACTTCCTGTTATATCCCTTCTTTTCTAGTCTACTTAAGGATTACAACGTCACCCCTAGTTAGCTCTCGAGCTTCGCTTGGTGGATAGTCACAACACTGCTCTCAGCACGGCGAGGTTCCTCTGCTCGCAGTTTTTCAACATTTATATCAGTTAAAAGGCCATAATCGGGAGAACTCATCAGAGTTTTATTATTTATCTCATCGCAAGAAGGTGAAGACTATCATTGTGAACCACTACTTGAACTTTCATCTAAATTGGGGAAAGTACATCCAAGCTTGCAGCAAACTTAGCGAGAACTTTAGGTTCCCGATAAGGTGGTCTTTACCAAGTCAAGATATGTGCTTGTTCCAGCAAAGTCTCCCATCAAACGAAGCCGTGGCTCAATTCCAAAGACTTCACATTGGGCACTTGTTAGTTTTGAAAGATCTGATCACGACGAAGAATGTCTTCTAGTACTATTTGGAGGGTTATAGCCCCAACGGATGGAGACGTGGTGATAGTGAGAAGGTTGCCCTTTCTGTTGACACATTGTCTGAGCAGCGTACATGGCCTCATTACTCCTATGATAAGTTAAGCCTAATATTGACGGGTCGCACAGAGGAACCAATAAATTTTTTCTATCATTATTATGAAAACTGGTTGTGTCAATTTGCTCTTGTGGAGTCTTTGCGTGTGGAAGGTAGTAGGCAACATATTAATTTATTGGCTGCTCCTACTGATCACAAGGTTGTTGCTGGTGGAGGGGTTGATCAGGGTTCTAAGGATACTTCAAGTAGGACTGATAACATTTTTCGCGAGCTCAACGAGGCCATGGACATTGATTCGTTGGTTACTGGAGCGTGCAAAAAGCGCAAGACCACCGCGAGGGCTGTGCGCATTAGCTCTGCAAGTTATGAGGAGAGGGGCAATGCAGAGTTGGAGCATTGGAGTCAAAGAAGGTCAGATCCTGTTGATGTTATTGCCACCGTGGCTAGGACTCCGAGTCCTCGTAATTCTCTGTCGGCGAGCTCGCCATCTATTCCCCCTGTGAGCTCATCGATCGTATCGACGAAGATACCCCTCCAACTGTCTCTCGAGACCTTCATTCTATACCTGTTACTGAGGAAGCACATGCTGAGGTTGGTGGGGGTTCATATCTGTGGCATGGAGACTTAAGCTCACAAACACCCTCGACAGTGAGTCTTTCTTTTTCTTTGCAATTCTTACTATCTGAAGCCAACATGGTTGGATTTAAGTATAAAGAAGCTCGTTAGAAGGAGCGTGCGGAGATTAAGGCAGAGTTGGCAAGGGCTCTTGAGCAACGCGATAAGATGATAGCGGAGAATGAGATTATTAATAAGCAAAATGAGGATCTCAAGGAGTGTTTGTCGATCATGGAGGTTAAAGCTAAAGGGTTAGAGTAGGAGTTAATTGCTGAAAGGGAGAGCAATGGAGCTCTGTAGGCTGAGCTAGACGGGGCTGTTGAAGAGCATACAACCGAAAAGATAGGATTATTCAAGAGTTCCACGACCAAGTGGACAACACGATCAGGGAACAATGTCATGCCCTGAAGGATTTAAAAAGAAGACTGGTGAGAATATTGTAAGTTCTATTTCGAAACTGCAGCTGAATACATTGCTTCTGCCCAGGTCACTGCTGGTCCCTTTGATGTCCGTAAAGTGGATCTCGATACTCTTGCAGAGGTGGATAAGAGCAAGTTGGGCTTCGATATGTTATGCCCCTCAGGCGTTGCATGGGATTCCTTTGTGTCGACTTGGAAGAATTCTTTAGATTTCTACTTAGAGGAGGATCCAGCTAATGCGAACATGACCCCTTCTGCGAACAATGAAGTTGCCCATGTTGATAGTGAGAACCAAGGTGCTAGTGGGGAAGACAATGTATACTAAGTGTATTGTAATTTATTTTTCTTTTTTTAAAATGAAACTAGAGTTTATTTTGATGAAATCAATCTTTTGGTCGCATAATTACATAATTATAAGAGCTTTAAGTAAAATATTAAAAAATCATCAACTGCGAATGTGGACTTGCGAGTTGTTTTATGCTTGAAAAATTTTCTAAAATAATAAACTGGGAATGTGACTCTACGAACTATTTTATACTTAGAAATTTTTCTAAAGTAATAAGTTGGGAATGCGACTTCGTGGACTTTTTTATACTTAGAAAATTTTAGAAGATTGTAAGGATGTGAGATTTTAACTCTAGGTAATCATGCTTAGGGCTGTGGTTTTTCACCTACTAGTTTTAATGTGGCTGCTAGGAGCTTTGCTCTTGCTAACTGTGTTGGATGTTGCGGCTTTTCGCTTGCAAGCTTTAGTATGCAGCTGAGAGCTTTACTCTCACTAACTGTGTTGGAGGTTGCGGCTCTTCACCTGTGAGCCTTAGTATGACAATTGAGAGCTTTACTCTCGCTAACTGTGATGGAGGCTACAGCTCTTTACCTGTAAACCTTAGTGTGACAGCTGGGAGCTTTGTTTTCACTAATTGTGTTGGAGGTTGTGACTTTTCGCCTTTGAGCATTAGTACGATTGTTGGAGCTTTACTCTTGCTAACTGTGATGGAGGCTGCAGTTATTTCCCTATAAGCTTTAGTGTGATAGTTAGGAGCTTTGCTCCCGTGAACTATGTTGGAGGCTGCGGCTCTTTGTCTGCAAGCTTTATTATGACAGCTGGGAGCTTTGCTCTCGCTAACTGTCTTGAAAGCTGTAGTTCTTCGTCTGCGAGCTTTAGTATAACAAAAAATGCTATCAAAAAAAGATTTTTATTCATAGGGTAATGAGTCATATATAGTACAAGTTCGTGGTATAATTGTACCCTCTATTCTTGCTAGCTTGTTTACTTCATGACCTATCTTTTCTATCATATTATATGACACTTTTCAATTTGGAGCCATTTTGCCTCGTTAGGAGACAAGTAAACTGGCCTCGGTGTTTCTTAAAACAAGATCACCCACTTGAAACGTATTGTTGACCTTGGAATTATAATAGCGGGCTACTTGTTGGGTGCGTGCTACATATCTAATTTCAGTTGTCTCTCTGAGTTCGTCGATCAGATAGAGGCTGAGCCTGAGGGCTTATTGATTAGCTTCCTCATCGAAGTATTGTATTCTATGCAACCTCAAACCAATCTCTGTAGGGATTACAGCTTCTGTGCTATAGACGAGAGAAAAAGTTTTCCCCCGTTGTCGAGTGAGGTGTAGTTTGCAAGGCCGACAAAATTCCTGGTAGTTTTTCCAAGCAAGCTCCTTTAACCTTGCCCACTTTTTCCTTGAGGGCTGTTAAGATTTTTTTGTTCATAGCTTCTACCTGTCCGTTGGTCTGTAGCATTTGTACCGAACTTTGAGTTAGAGCTATTTGAAGGTTAGTGCAAAACTTCTTGAATTTTTCCTTGAAACTGCATTCTATTATCCGTAATAATTGTGCGAGGTATCCCGAATCTATAGACAATCAACTTCCATAGGAAAGACTCCATTTACTTTTCTGTGATGGTTGCCAAACCTTCAGCCTCGATCCACTTGGTGAAGTAATCCATAGCTATTATTATAAATTTCTTTTGTGTTATGGTTATAGGGAACAGACCAAAAATATCGACCCCTCAAGTTGCAAAAGGTGAAGGACCTGACATGATCTGAAGGGGTTTCGCTGGTTGCCATGGATTTAGTCGTTCTTTTGGCAAAAATCACATTTGCGAACTAACTGATGGGCGTCCTTCTGTACGGTAGGCCAATATGCCTATCAGTATCCTTATTTGAGGATTTTTTGTGAGAGCAACCTACCTCCTAAGTAGTCGCCACAAATTCTTTCGTGGATCTCTCTCATAATATATTTGGCTTCAAACATTGATAGGCACCGCAACAATGGGTGTAAAAACCCTTTTCTATATAGTACAGCCTCAAATAGGGTGTATCTATTAAATGTAGGATAAAACACGTTTTAATTTAGCGTGTAATGAGTTCGTAATATCCAGATATCCAATTCATATATCAGGAGTTTAGTAAATATTCATAGTTCGCAATAATGACATACCTTGCATCCTTGTGTTGTAGCTTTGCGAGCTCTTTCCGTTCTTGGCTTTCTTGTTTTCCTTGCAGTGTGCAGATTATTGGCATCATCTATGTCTCCTCTCGGGCCATGCAGAGTATTTGAGGCGTATAATAACTCGAAGCTTTTTTATGTTTGAATATGATTTTTCCTCTCTTTTCAATAGTTATGGAGGATGCTAATTTTGACAGGGTATCGACACGTGTGTTGTTATTTCTTAGAAGCTTTTTAACCTCGACTTTGTTGAATCTTACGAACAGTTGGGTTGCCATCACATGCTTTTTTTTAGTACTACTTCTTTTACAACATATTCGACATTTATTTACTTCGCCACCATTTGGGAATTTGTGTGGATGATCAGATCCCTTGCTTCTAACTGGTATGCCAATTGCAATCCTGAGATCAATTCCTCATATTCAGCGATGTTATTCGATGTTTGAAACCCGAATGACAATCCATATTGCCATTCGTTACCATCGGAGTCAATTACGAGTGCGCCTACCCCTGATCCTATTTTGACTGTGGAGCCATCAACATAAACTAGCTAACTTTTTGGATTGTCAGTTGTATGTGTACTTTCTGGGGGTGGATTTACTAGCAATGATTTTTAACAATGAAAAATACTTTTAGTACAACATATAGGACAAATGATACTTCGCCATAAAATTCAAGAGTTGCTAACATGTTATGCCTCATCATAAAATATGTCTGATTAAACTGCTAACTTTCATCAATGTTCATACATCACATAATCTTTATAAGGTATTTTGCTATTCGATATATCAAGTTATAACTTGTATTACTTGTTGCGTCATTGGCCTTTTCAAACGAGCACTCCACTATGAAGTCTGCTAGTACTTGTCCTTTTATTGTTGTTCATGGGGCGAAGTCTACCCCGAATTCTGGAAGCTCGATACTCCACTTTGCTACTCTTCTTAAGGTGTTTGCTTTGGATAGCACCTCTTTCATAGGCTGGTTAGTAACTACGACAATTGGATGGGCTTGGAAGTACGGTTGTAATTTGCAAGCTGCAATAATCAAGACATAGATAAATTTTTCTGTTTTTGTGTACCTTAGCTCACCGTTTTGAAGTACCTTGCTAACATGGTATACGTGGAATTGCTAGGTACGCTCTGATTTAACCAATATTGTTGTGACCGTTTCTTCCGATGTGGCTAAGTAGAGGAAGAATGTTTTTCCTTTTTGAGGTGACTTCAACAGTGAAGGGGAGGTGAGATACTGTTTCAACTTTTCGAAGGTTGTTTGACATTCTTTGGTCCATGAGAAGGATGTTTTTAGAGCCTTGAAGAAAGGGAGGCATTTGTCCGCCATTTTAGAGATGGATCTGTTAAGTGCCACAACTCTGCCTGTTAGGCGTCGAATTTCTTTTATGGTTCGTGGGGGAGGCATTTTCATGATGGCCTGAATCTTTTCTAGATTCACCTATATTTCTCTTTTCAAGATTATAAAGGCCAGTAAACTACTGGTTCGCACACCAATATCACACTTTTTTGGGTTTAGCTTTATTCCGTGAGCTCTCAGTGCTGCGAACGTTTCTGATAGGCTTCGCACATGCTCCCCCATTGACTCACTTTTCACAAGTATGTCGTCCACATAGACCTCTATGTTGCAACCTATTTGATTTTTTAATATCCTGTTCACCAGCTTCTTGTAGGTCGCGCCCGCATTCTTGAGACCAAACGGCATGACCCAATAGCAAAAAAGACCATCTTTAGTGATGAAGGTTATTTTTTCTTAGTCGTCCTAGTCCAGTAAGATCTGATTGTAGCTCAAAAAAGCGTCCATGAAACTCATGAATCGGTGGCTTGCGGAGGTGTCAACTAGACGATCGATCGGGGGTAAGGGAAAGCTATCATTGGGGCACGCCTTGTTGAGGTTTGTGAAGTCGACACACATCCTCCACTTACTACTCGCCTTCTTTACCATTACCATATTTGAGACCCAGTTTGTGTATTCCACCTCCCTGATAAACCCTGCCGACAATAACTTGGCGACCACCTACCTTACTGCCTTAACCAGTTGCGATGCGAATTTTCTTGTTTTCTACTTTACTGGCTTTGCTTCGGGGAGCACGTTCAACTTGTGTAAGATTATTTGTGGGTCTACACTTGGCATGTCCGCTGCAGACCAAGCGAAGACATCCAAGTTTTTTCTCAGGCATTTGATTAACATGTTTTTATCGTCTTCCTTTAATACTAATGAGATCTTGATTGTTCTCTCTTCATTGTCGCAGAAGAGCTGCAGAGTTTCAGTGTGCTCCGTAGCTTCGAGCTTTTTGTTTCTGTGCTTGTCTCTCACATCTAAACTGTCCAGGTCTAAAACTTGGCTTGCTAATTCAGCCTCCTGCGAACCCTGCCCCTTAATTGTGGGTTCCCTTGTTTGCTTGACAGGTAGCATGTAGCATTGCCTCACTATGCGTTGATCAGATCGTAGGAAACCGACCCCAGTCTTTGTTGGGAGTTTGATTTTCATGCAAAAGGTTGTCACTACCATCCTTGCCATTCTCATTATTAGTTTTTCAAAGATAGCGTTGTATGTAATTGGGTGGTCCACTACATAAAACTAGAAATACTTTGTGGCCGTGTGCTCGTTGTCCCCTAATATGACTGGCAGGGTGATTAAGCCCTTTACCTCTACTAAATGGTTTGCAAAATCATATAGCAGGCTAGCTTTGAATAATGATCGCTCTTTTAGCCCTACCTTTCTGTACGCTTCCCAAGATAGGACCTCTTTGCGTTTCTGCTATCGACTAATATTCTTTTGACTTCGAAGCCGACAACCATTGCCAAGGCTACCATCGGGTCATTTCCCTCCTCGTTGCTGACCAAATCTTCTTCATCACTAATGAATTCAACACTCCACCTTTCTTGTCGTCGTGACCTCTTTGGGGCACTAACTGACATCACACTTCTCATGTGTACCCGTCTCTTTGTGTTCGAGCTTGCCCAATTGTCGTCGGTACCCACGATCACATGGATGGTGCCTTGCGCATTCTGTTTGCCTTTGGGGTTGCCTCTCGTTCTCTAGCCCTATTACGAACCACTTTGATTGACGAATTCAATGAGTTCACCATTTCGAATCGCTTTCTCTATGGCACCAATTGTTAAGTCATATTTTGCTCATGTCTTATTGATATGAGTATCCGACATTTATACATGTTGTTACTGATACTATGACAGCTCATGATAGGACCCCACTATTTTGTCTTGACTCTGTTGCCCCTAGTACTGAGATTCTCTGTCCCTAGTACTGAGATTCTCTGCGAGCTCCAAGTTTGTTGGGCACGTGTCTACGGAGCATGCAATCATTTCTGCTCCTGGGATTGGCATTTGGAGCGAGCTTCGTACCTGCTAGACGCGTGCCTAGGTGGCCTTTGGAGCACGTGGCACATTCTGCAAGTTCCTTGGGTACATGCGAGGTGAGACTGCGACCTTCTTTAGGTCCTCGCGAACTAAGACTATAACATTATCTTGCGAGTTGGTTTTGCGAGCTGTTCCTGCGATCTTGCCTTATGAGCTCGCGCAAGGTTCCTGCAAGCTAGGTCTGTTGCATTGCCTTGCGATCGAGTTTGCCTTGTTGTCCTCTCGTGGTCGGGTCATGGGTCAGAGGCTTAGATCTTTTCTAGGGTTTAGGTATCAAGTTATTGACGTATAACAATACATTATGATATTCGTGTTATTTCATATTCAACATGATTCGATTATTTTATCAAGTATTTATGTTGTGTCTCGTATTTTATCGTAAATTTATTTAATTTTGACTCTAAATTAACTTATCTAAACATTAAATTATTACATCTATCATATATTAATATTTTGAAAAAACTTTAATCTAATTTTCCAAAACTTACTATTTTAGTACAAAAATCTTAAACAAATTGTTGAAAAAAAATGGTGGTAGTTAAAGGCTTTCTATTTTAATTAAATAAAAATTCAAACTAGGTAGGTATTTTCAATGCTTTGTGTTTTAATTAATTTTCAATATCCTTCTACACATTTGTTATAGATATTGTATGTTAGAGAATTTGTCAAAAAATGAAATTATGGCAATAACTTGGAAAGTGAAATAGAATTTAACCAACATGGTTTGTACCTTAATTCTTAATATTCAATTTCATAAACCTTAATAATCAAACTAAGATTATGCTCTCCCTCGGTTTCAAAACGCCCACTTTCATCTCTAATTTAATAAAATATATAAGTTTTAAATTCCAACCTGTATTATTATTTTGCAAATAATTCAAAACTGTTAGTATCATCACTATTTTCAAACTTAATTTGTTGCCATATTTTCCCCTTATTATCATGACTATTTTCAAAGGCTTGATAAAAGGGTAAATTATACAAATCCTTCAATTATAATTTTTTTTTTATTTTAGGCATCCAAAATAAAATATTTACAATTTAAGCACTCATGTTACATAGTTTAGTCATTTGGGCCACTCCCGTTTAATTCAGAAACAGCAAGTTCATGTGGCAATTAATAAAACCAGTATAATAACAAATTTAACCCTCAAATTTGACACATTATATCGATTTAGTAATGATTTTAAAAATTTAACCCTCAAAATTTACAAATATTCTCAATTTGACCCTAATTCTAAAAATTTAAAAGAATATATAAAATATTTTCAAAAAATATAATGATAAATTTAAATTTTATATAAAAATAAAAAATATTATTGACAAGAAATAATAATATATAAAAATAAATAAATATTTTAAAAACATAATATAACTAATATAATTATTTTTATTTCATATTAATATTAAATTTAAATCAAATTGAGAACATTTGTAAATTTTGAAGGTTATTTTTTTAAATTATGACTGAATCAATATAATATGTAAAAGTTTATGGCTAAATTTGTTATTATACCGATTTTTTGACTACCATATCAACTTGGCGTTTGTGATTTTAACGAAAGTGACCAAAATGATTGAACTATAATGTGGGTGATTAAATTGTAAATTTTTTATTTTGGGTGCCTAAAATGAAATTTTTTTATAATTGAGTGACTATTTGTATAATTTACCCTTGATAAAAAATTTGTTCATTTAAAGTTATTTAAAAAAGGTGTTATGATTTCCTTATTTAAAGAAATTTACAATAGATGGAAGTTTATTTGATGAAAATCTCTTTTTCTTTCATGCCATATTAATTGCTTAAATTGAACAAATTTTTAGTGTTGTAATTCGATAATAGTAGCTTGGATTCATAAGTCTACAACTTCCTATATATTGAAGACTTGGAGTTTTTTTTCTTGATAATTGTGTTTTTGTTTATTATTTATTATAATATATGTATTTTTAAAAGCTATTTTTTAGATTATATTTTTTAGGGTTGTCTTAAAATCTGCGAGTATCGAGTTTAAGGTAATGTTAGATCATCACAAGAGTGCGTGCATGTTAGAAGTGAATGACTGCAATGTACAATCAACTGAACCTTGACTCTATAAGTGTCGAGTTTAGGGTTGTAAAGTTTGACAAGGAAATTTTATTTACTTGTCGACTTAACTAACCCATTTAATATACAAAAGTTGACAACCATAGAAGTTAGCTTTCTCTCCTATATATATACATGGTTGGCTGACTCATTTCTTTTCTCTTCCCTCCGAAAATCTTCTTAAACTCTCCAAAAAAACTTGTTATTTGCTACTTTTTAGAGAAAAAAAATGATCGCTTTGAGGTTTCAAGAAGAACACACAACAAACCATACTATGGTAAAATTTTCAACTTCAATTTTAAAACGTTTTCGTTATATTTACAAAAACATTTTTTAGACTTTATGGAATTAAATATTATTTTTTTGTGATATTTTGAAGAGCATAAAGATCAAGTTGTTTGTTCTTAACATGATCTAAAATTCTCGAAGCACGATGGACTCATCGTAGACCGCTTAAAGAGTGTTGGTTTATATGTGGCATCTATAATAATAGTTTATTATGATATTGGAGTTGCTTTCCTCCTTATTGAAAATTGAAACTATAGAGACTGGAAACATATACATTTAATTTTCCATATAGGAAAAATGATTATAATGCTGGAATGTGCCATTTTAATAATTGCCATTCCAATCGATGGACAAGTGGTAATCAAAGCGAATAGTATCGATATGGAATACGAGTGTGATCGGTTGTTGGATGCCATGTCATCTAAAGGATAATGAGAAGGATGAATTAGATAAGAATCAATTGAAATGCTTATAGTTGGAGAGGCCTGTCAAACCAATCCCTCCATCACATACAATTGTGGAGAAGATTAACCAATATGCTAGAGCTTTGGATGCTATGGATAGTAGGAAGAATATTATTGCCAATTTCCAGATGAGTCTAGTAATAGGATCCATCCCATGTATCTTCTTCTATTGGAATTTTTTGAGACAATTGGTACATTTAGTTGGGGTTCAACAATTCTGGAATATCCATATAGAGTGTTTTATAAGATAACTCAAGAATTGATTGATGAAATAAATTGTTGTTGCAAGCTTATGTAAACATGGGAATAGATACAAATACCATAGTTAGGGCTAAGTCCTTCACAAACCATAGAAGATTCCTCTCAATAGAAGCTAAAACTATAATCTTGCATGATGTCTTAAAATGTATTCAATTACCATTATTTATAATCTCGTCTTACACTAAATATTTGAACATATTTAAGGGTTACTTGGATCATAAATGTTATAAAAGGTATCTGACTTGGATGTAATAAGAAATTGATTAACCAGACAATGAAAAGGTATACTGTTATATTCGCACTCAATACAATTCATTATTTCAATTAATGAATATAATTTTATTTGTATATATTTGTCATTTCTGTGGATGTTGTACCTAGAAAATATGATGTTTGTCATCATACCTGAGACAACTTTTGAGCAATATGCATTATTCAAGGTGTGTGTTCCCATAATTTGTTTTGACATCATAGAGTGGCAGCACCCTAGAAAAGAACCTATTTTGATAAATAACTTATGGGAATATATATTATAATAAATAGGTAAAAAGGTCTATCCAGTCCCTCTCAATTATAAAATTGAGCAAATTAGTCCCTCTAAAAAATTAGAGTAATTTAATCCCTGTCAATTTTGAAAGTAAGCAATTAAGGACAATTAATCACAACGTTAATATCTTTCGTCAATTGTGCATAATTTTGATTGGTATAATAACAAATTTAACCCTCCATGTTTACATATTTTGTTAATTTGATCTTAATTCTAAAAAACTAAACAAATTTAGCCTCAACATTTACACATTTACAAAAATTATTGGGGGCTAAATTTGTTAAATCATGACCAAAATTGATAGAATGTGTAAATTATGAGAGCTAAATTTGTTATTATACCAGTCAAATTTATGTAAAATTGATGAAAAACATTAACGTTGTGATTAATTGTCCTTAGTTGCTCACTTTCGAAATTGGCAGGGGTTAAATTGCTCAAATTTTTTTAGAGGGATCAATTTGCTCAATATCAAAATGGAGAGAGATTGGAGAGATTTTTTTTTACCTAATAAATAATATACGGACAAAAATACAATTATCAAGTAAAAAAAAACATGAATTTATAGATGAGTTAGGGAGAGCACTAATTTGATGGTTAAAAGAACTTGTTTTGAGTGCAAAATATGTTGTATTTGTAAAGGAAAAAAGGCTTAGCTAGAGAGTGAATTTAAATAATTACATAAAAGTGAAGCATGATTGAGTTGGAAATTAAATAACATCCTGTATTATTAAATTAATATGAATAAAATATGCAAACATAACAAGATTTAAATTACATAACCAATTGGTATCTTCATAATATTTTATTTTTCTAGTACTAATTATTATCAGTAATTCAAACTAACATAAACCAATCTATTTCCTAGGCATCCTCTACAATATTAGAAAGGCAGTGACCCACACCATTGAGTCAGGCTGATGTAGCCAATGACAAAGGGGTTTTTGTATTTTGGATAGGAAGCCAATGACAGTTGATGCTTGAAAATGGGGCCATAAGCATCGCAATCATTATGTTTTGCCAACAAGAGCTTATCCTAGCGCAAATTATAGCGTAAAGCATTGTCTTTTTCTTCCAACAGCAACAGAACTTGAAAGTTAGGCAAAGAATTTCACAAAGGTATTTGATTTTATATGTAGTGGAAGTACTGTGGAGCTAAGGCCAGTGCTTCAAGGCTGGAAAGTTGGTTAACTTTACAACATTTCCGACCCTACTACATCACCCCCATTATGCCATCTTTGATTTTGGGCTTCTTCTATGTGCTTCGCTTGGGTTTTTGAGCATATTTTCATAGTGTTAAACTATGGCATGGGCCTTTTCTTTTTACTCAAATCTCGATTATCCCAATACCCAAATGGCCTTTACATATATCATCCACGCAACACCGCAGATCTGCAATTCCTAACATAATAAAAGAACTCGAGGTTGCAATAAATGTAGGGAAAGAGGAATAATAATAATAATAATAATAATAATAATAATAATAATGAAGTAATTACACCAAATTTAGATTCAAATCATATTTGAATTTTTAAGTTTCATATTTTAAAAAATTATAATATATTAATATAATATTAATTAGTGAGATTTAAATGATATCTTTAATAACATTTAGGTTTAAGGATGTAAAAAGTCGTCAAACTTTTAAATTTTTTTTTTTCTTTTTTTTGCACTCAATTGGGTGCTTAAACTTTAAAAATGCATAAAAAATGCCCTCAAACTTTTTCAAAAAAATAATTAAGCCATTATATTTTCTTCACTCAATTGGATACTTGAACTGCCAAAATGCATCAAAAACGCCCTTAAAATAGTTTGAGAGTTTTTTTTTATGCATTTTAGCAGTTTAAGTACCTAATTGAGTGAAAGAAAAAGGCAGGAGCTTAATTACCTTTTTTTTTATGAAAAAGTTTGAGAGCTTTTTTATGCATTTTAAAAGTTCAAGTACCTAATTGAATGCAAAAAATTGGGTCTTAATTACTTTTTTTTATTTAAAATTGAGAGCTTTTTACACCTTTAAACCTAAAATTTACTAATTTAAATTTATTCAAATGATTTTCATTTAATAAAACATAATTAAAATAGTTTATGGAAATAATATTTTAACTAAAATTTATTATTTTTATTTTACTAGGAATAAAACTAACTTTATTAAAATTTAAAAGAAAATATTGTTATATAAAATCAATTTAGTAAAGAGTATTTCATATTTTATATTTGTTACTGTTATAGATGAAAATTTATTATAATTGTTATAAAGGATGACTGTTATAGAAATGGCTGACTGTATGTCTTAAACTGACTTCTCAAAGTATCAATAGCATTTTTATCAGGTTATCCGTTAGTTTAATTATTAGCTTAGGCATTAAATGTTAACTCAAATACAATATGATACATATTTAAAACATGTGTATCAAATTGTGAATACCTATACACCTGGTAAATGAACAATAGGTTTCTAACAAGTTAAAAAAAATGTAATCTTCTTAAATTTTGTTTACATTGTTTAAATTGATAACTAGGCTTGTTAAGGAGAAGTCAATTCCTTGGGAGAAATTTACAAAGTGTTGTTAGCCGAAAGCTGACGAATCCTTCAACGATCAATATTGTCTTTGTTGGTGGGGGGATAGAGAGCCTAAGTGCCTAAAAAAACTACTTGAAAAGGCAACGAGTTCAATAGGGTGAAAATGCCTTGTCAGGTGCTTGAGAAGCGCCTACTTGGTCACCCACTAAGAAAATCTCAATATTTAAAATTTGGCGGGGATTTGAAACCATGTCTTCTTGGACTGTCTCTTCAAGCACTCAGGCTCTTATTAAAGTCAAGAGACAAAATCATCATCAGGGACAATACCGATTTGTTGAGGGGTTTGTCAACTCTCGACGAACAACACATTACAGATTTCTCCCGATGGAGTTGACCTCCCCTCAAAAAGGCTAATGTAATGTATTGATTGCTATAATATTGATATTTTGAAAGTTTAATTAGAGCATCTTGAAATTTAGAGACTAATTTAAAATTTAGGTAATAGTTTAAGAATTTTTGGTTTAATGGATCTTAAAAAATTAGTATAAATTAGAAAATGCATATCATCAAGATTTTAATTATATTAAGCTTTGTATTTCGTAACACAACATATTTTTATAAGAATAATATTCGATACACTGTTAGTAGAATTTTTAGATTTCATAAATAGTATCAGAGGTAAACAAATGTTTTATAGATGCATAATAAAATATTAAAAAAACACAACAATTTTTTAAAGCTATTTGTGAAATAAATTCTGCACCAAACTTTATTTTTGGCTTTGAAGTTCAATTTGGAAGAAATTTGCCCAATGGAAGTTGCGTTTATGATATATTATCGATTTTTATTCTATATGTGAGTTGGCTTTTTCTGGAACATACACGCATTAATTTTTTTTAAAATAATAGGATTAAAATAAACTATATTATTAGTGACTATACACCCAAGCTTTTCTAGATAACCAACTCCTACAAGCTATGGTAACGCAAGAGAGGAATATAGGCATCAGTAATCAGGTCAGCACAGCATCTCCATTGCTTGAAATGCCATCTTTATTACAGATAGTGCAGGTTAACCTAATTATATGGAGCCATTCTACAATACCATGGGGTGCATCCGCAGGAGGTTCTGTAAACTTCATATCCTATGGGAAGCTCTTATTTTTTTAGCAGCAAATTAGAAGCACGAAGTGGGTCAATCTCTACGTTCAAAATGACATTGAGCTAAGCAAGCTTCTAGCAGGAATGAAGCACAACTGCAACTTGAAACACATGGCCTGTGTTGAAGTCGTAATCAAACTAAAGTGCTTCGTGGCAACTATTCATGCTGTATCAAAACATTTCCCAAATAACTTATATATAATTTATATGAAAGTAACTCAAATCTTAAAATTTCGATTTTCAAGACTTCAATATCATTGAATCTAAAAATTAATATTAAAATTAATTCGAAATAAAAAACAAATCAACTGATGTGAGGTAACCAATTATTTTAGTATGAATAATGATGATCCTAATTATAGGGGAAGTGCATAGTTTATATGATTAGTAGTAAAGTAATTTTGTTGGTATATAAGTAATATTTTTTTAAACAGCAGTAGCTATGGGCATGCAATGATTGGTTGGAAAGAGAAAGAACATGCTGGTTCATGCTTGTTCAACCTAATCGTCACAAATGGCAAACATTGGTCCCATTAAGCTAATAGATTGGACGACCCTCAAACAAAACTACCCCACAGCACTTAGAAATCAACTGTCCCTCACACCCCCACAATATCAGACCACTGTCTCTGAGATGGAAAATGAACCTTTTCTCTCCCTCCAATCAAAACCTCAACTTCGACCCACTGTTGAAGACGACCATCATGGCACACCATCAGAAATCCAAGACAGCTCACAAATTCAACCCCCTTCAAAGAAGCATGGTTCTCTCCATCGATGTAAAACGGCTCCAGCCATGGCTGTCATGCGTGACCGGAAGCCTAAAACACCCCAACTGCCTAAACCAAAATCCGAGTCCAGCACCATTATCAGGCAAGCTTTTTTCTTGCTATCCCTTTACTTGTTGCTCGGTGTGGCTATTTACTCTTTCAACATAGATGAATTCTCGGGTATCGAGACTCACCCGGTTGTTGATGCTCTTTACTTCTGTATAGTCACCATGTGTACCATCGGCTACGGTGATATAACCCCTTTAACCCCAGCTACCAAGATCTTCGCTTGTGTTTTTGTGTTGGTTGGTTTTGGTTTCATAGACATATTGTTGAGTGGGGTTGTAAGTTATGTCCTGGAATTGCAAGAGAACATGATTTTGACTGGTATCGACATCAAGAAATCGCAACAAGGGTTTTCAGCTAGGAACTACATCGTTGATGTAGATAAAAGAAGGATGAGGATAAGGCTTAAGGTTGGGTTAGCACTTGGGGTCGTGGTGCTGTGCGTTGGAATTGGAACCTTGATGTTGTACTTCTTGGAGAACTTGGACTGGATCGACTCGGTTTACTTGTCGGTTATGTCTGTTACTACGGTTGGGTACGGGGATAGGGCATTTAAGACCCTGCCTGGAAGGTTGTTTGCGGGTGTTTGGCTATTGATTTCAACGCTGGCTGTGGCTAGAGCCTTTTTGTATTTGGCTGAAGCTAGGGTCGATAAGCGGCATAGGAGTATTGCCAAGTGGGTGTTGCATAGAGATATCACTATTCAGGATTTACTAGCTGCTGACATTAATAATGATGGCTTCATCAGGTTGGATTTCAATCCTTTTTAGCTATTTTTCTATGAATATATGACAATTAATCTCTATTTTTTTCTTGAAAATTGTGGTTGCAGTAAATCGGAGTATGTCATTTACAAGCTGAAAGAGATGGGGAAGATTGGGGAGAAAGATATATTGCAGATATGTGATCAGTTCAGCAAGCTGGACACAAGTAACTCTGGGAAACTAACTCTTCCACAGCTCTTAGAAAATCGCTTGTGATATTATTCTGCAGATAAGCTTAATTTATAACTTATATTCTTTTGGCTAGAAATTCTAGAGGTTATCATTTCATTCTTGGATGAGCATTGAATGGGAAATTTTATGCACATTCAAGCTAAAAGATCTCAATTCTATACTTTTCTCAAGCCGCTGTGATGTGAAAAAGAAAATGGAATTAGCAAAAAGATAGAATGGGCAACAAGATGCTTCTGATATCATTAGTGTCTGAAATCTGAATTGTAAATCTTTGTTGTCAATGTATTCATTATCCAGACAATGGAATACAATGGAAAGTAAATATATTTCTAAATGATGTTTCCCTTTTACCCTTTCTTTCTTTGAATTAGCTGCAGATAAATAACCACTTGTCCAGAAAATATAAATGTAAAAGAGATGGGTTGAGGATTGAGAGTGGTCTTTGATGTTTAAAACTTGGAACTTTTGCAATGAAGCAGCCAATGAAGATCCTGGCTTGGGAAATCCCAGGGCTGCTGTTTGTTTTGGTATTTCAAGTACAAGAATAACTAAAAAGAACCAAAAGAAACAGACTCACACATACAAGGTGCAGTAATTGACTTGTTAATGAGTTTTGTTCTTTTTTCTTTGGAACTAGCTAAAGAATATGATTCCTATTGCTGGCGACTGTTGTTTAGTATTCATTTTCTTTATACTTAAAGTTGTTTGTAACAGTTGATTCAGTGGGCGAAGAGTTGTAGATAAGTGAATGAGGGAAGGTGATCAGAATTTGGATTCTTTGAGGAGATTGGTATTTGAGAATAAAAAGAGAGATAGCAAAGACTATAAGGAAGAGAATTGTCTGTAGATTTTTGAAGGGGCATCTCAGTCATTCCCAAGATGCCACATGTTGTCCCGTATTAGTTTCATACATCTTGGAACCCAGTTGATCTATTGATGTTGATCTTGTAGGTATGAGTTGTCATATCAAAACAATAGATATATGTGATGTGCAGGTGGCAGATTCTTTCCACGTCAAGAGTGTGGTCCTTAGTCCTTACTGTGTGAGTCTGTGAAGTTTTGGGCTCGCAAAGTTACGTGCTCGTAGGGTTTTGATCTCGTTCTTAGGTCACAAAAAGATTCTAGTCTACGGCGTTGAGCAACGAGGTTGGCAGGAGATGAGGGGAGCTCGTGCAAGTATAACACTTTTAATTTTGATTTAAACTAATCTAGTGTTCTTTTTTTTTGACAAAACTAATCTAGTGTTCTAATTTGTTGTAAATGGGGCAGATTAAACCCTGAAACACAAGGTAACAGGGGCGTATGACAGAGTTGGGATAGGAATGCACCGCCGAGTCAATATCTTTCTGCAGTCGAGAAGAAGCTATACTTTTTTTTTCAGGTAGAGGGAAAGGGTTGTCGGTGTTCTAATCTGAGATTTGATGTCACCAAAAAACGATCAAAAGAAAATAGTTGCGTTCAGTTAGCATTGATATTCAATGAGATTACAAATTGGACTTGAAAATCAGAGGACAGCACAGTAAGCATTTTTTTTTCCAAAACTGATGCAAACCGAAATCTTGTCTCTTGCTAGCAGATATATTACATATTCGTCCAATGAAAATTACTCAAAAACCTTGTATTTTCAACGGGCACTCAAAATTGCTAGTACAGTTTCAGTTTAGTAATATTGTACTGTAATCCTCCGAACTTTAGGTTTTGTAGCATAAATATCTGAGATGACAACGTAGACTCACACCCACTTCCCTGGTTTGCTAAAACCGCCATAATGGCTCATGAGTTGGTTATAAAAGAAGGATTGAGGCATGAGGTGATTGTCCAAATGGCAGGCTTGGCTTGGCTTAAGTAGGGGCGAAGTCAGAACAATTTTTTAGGGGCCGGATAAAATTTTAATTTTTTTATAGTTTATATTTTTATAATTTGTAAATAACAAATTTAAAATTTTAGGGGTATTACTTTTTTTTTACTCACATTGCAAAGTTTCCTTTTTCAAGTTATAATGAAAAAAAAAAAAAGGTTATATTCATATCTAAATATACCTACAAATCAAAGAGTTAAAAAATTTTCAAACAAATTCAGTTTTAGACAATAAAAAGATTAATTACATCTAGGAAAAAAAAGATATACCTTTAGAAATGAAACATTAAAACAACATCCAGACTTGTTGAAATGCTCTGCATTCTTATGGAACATAAGCTATGGCGGTCAGCATCAGCAACCAGCGGCGTCTAAGCTGTGGAGATGGATCAGTTTATGTCCAATCGAACCCAAACTACTACAAACATCATAAATATCAACAAAAAGAATTGGGAGAAGAGAATCAAAACATTAAGAAGCTATGATCAGAAAAGAAAGAGATTATATATGCATACTTATTATCTCCATTAGTCCAGCATACTGATTGACGTTCACCACCATGTTTATGGTCAAGTTTGCCCGACTCTATATACTGCAAATCCTCCAAAAGCACGACATAGTGTTTTTGCACATCTTCTGCACTTTTTTCCCCTCCAACCATGGCTGCAATCACTTCCCAACGATCCGGCTGTTGCTCATCCACCACCGCCAGAGCCACCTCAAACAGCTTGTTCTCCTCCCAGCTCCACCCGCTTAAAACTTTTGGAAACTCATCCATTCTTCACCCTCTAACACCCCCAGTGTTTTCCTTTTGGGGGGAGGGGTGTCAGATGCCTGTTGTGAGCCGCAAATCTTTCACTTTTTAAATTGTGTTTTTTTCTTCAGGATCTTTTTGTCAGAGACGACAGTTTATCATAACCCAATCAACCATTTTTCACGTTTTTCCCCCAGATTTCTACCTTGAAACCAAGGAAAGAGACTTTTTTGGTGGGCAAGATTAGAGAGATTACTGATTAGCTGATTTTTCCAAGTTCCCAAGAGGTTAGGTGGGTCATTTTTCATGCACAATTTATAGTTTTTTTTTTGTCAATTTAAAAAAAAACATAAATATTTAAAAAGTATAATTTTTAAAAATATATAAAATGAAAAATAAAAAATCTTTAAAATATTTTAAAAATATAAAAATTCTAAAATTCAATGTTATTAAAACTGGATATGGACAGTTTGGATCAAGAACTAGCTAGGGTATCAGTCCAGTAAAGGTAAAAAATTGATTGACCTGCGAACCTTTACAGACTGATTGAATTGAGCTAAAAAACCAGTTGATCTAGCAGTTAAACCAATTTCTATATATCTTTAAATAGTTTTTATTTTCAATAATTTATTTGTTTTGAACTAGTTGAACCGATCATTCAGGGAACCAATTGGTTAGATCGGTTCAAAATCAGTTCAACAAATTTTTTAGTTTGGTTCAAGTAGTTCAAATTGGCATGGGTCAACCATTTTTTACCTCTCGCCGGACTAATACCCTAACTAGTTCCAAGTTCGACTGGCCACTTTAGTCTGGTATGAATAACATTGAATTTTGGAATTTTTATATTTTTAAAAAAATTTAAGAATATTTTTTATGAAAAAAAAAACATGTAGAAATTTTTGACATTTTTTAATGTGTAAAAAATGTGTGAAGGCTGTTATCATATATTTTAAAAATAAAAAAAAGATTTAGAATACATATTGTAGAAAGTTCAAAAGAAAAAAGTTGATAACCGAGGGCTTTCGTTAAAGAAAAATATTCTTCATATTATTTTGATCTTACTGTTTTCCCTAATTACACAAAATCATAAGCGATGAAAATTTAAATGAGCAAATTTCGTATTAACCTCTAAGATGAAGATTCAAAATTTGTTGATTCACTAAAATTATAGTGTAAAAAGGAATCACAGACCAACTCTTCCTTAAATTTTTTATTAATTATGATTTAAGAAAGTAAAATTATAGATTTTCAGCAGATAACACCATAAACTTCTTTCTATGGCCATGATTTTTTCATTTCAATGTCTTCAATATCTTAATCCAGCAGTGAACGGAACGCCAGTCAAAGGCAACCAATTTTCTTTGCTATGAAGGAATGCTTCGACAGTGAATTTCATCGCTGTTGCTTTGTCTATTTTGTGGTAACCCTTCCAATTAACCCTTGCATCGAGGTTAGCACCAGGGCCACGATTATTGTATTCCGCATAATAGAGGGTATCTTCGTGATTTTGAGTAGCAAAGGGCATCCATCCTTCACGCCTAATGAAGTCTCCTAACGTAGACTCCATGATAATAGTTGTAGAGTACGGCTTCCATGGCCTGCCCAAGTATGTCGGGAACTTAAATCTGTCGATGAAGAGCTTTTGCTCAGGGACAATCCTGCAGTTTTGGATCACAGTACCGGTATTCTCATCAATCCGTGTCTTACCTTGTGCAGTCACCATGTTAGATTGACCTTCCATTGGCCTCCTCACAATTAACAGCGAGTTTTGGATTACAGTAGGAGAGTCGCCAAAGATAAAGTCAACAGTTCCAGAGATGACACAATTACGGAAAAATTGGCGGTTTGCGTGATTGTACAAGGTGTCTTGGTAACCATCCATCCTGCAATTGAAAAAGGCCGACTTATCTGATTGAATTCGAAGTGCCACTGCCTGATGCTTTTCAGGACCAGCATTGTTTTGGAATCCCATGGATTTGGCAATAAACCCACTTCCAATAGCCGCTGAAACATTAAAGTTAAAGAATTATATATTACAAAATCATCATGAAGAATATATTGTCATAAATTAACTAGTTCAGTGAATGTTATTATTGTATGCAATTGACCTACATTTATTATGAATCCAATTAGCATCCATCCTCTACCACATTCAAGGGTTTATAGGGCCAACTTGTTCTCTACCTGAGGTGATCATTTGTTTTATGAGCATGTGA
Organism: Gossypium australe; assembly: GCA_005393395.2. Taxonomy (NCBI): domain Eukaryota; kingdom Viridiplantae; phylum Streptophyta; class Magnoliopsida; order Malvales; family Malvaceae; genus Gossypium; species Gossypium australe. The sequence continues at coordinate 43,348,012 of CM016621.1, forward strand.
AAAGCTTACAATTGTATGTTACTTATATTACTAGTTGTTACGAGTTATGAGATAATGTCAACGTTATGAACCTTAGTTTTAATCAAATCACATATTCATAGAGCAAAAAAAATTGTTTGAGTTATTAAAAACTTACAGAAAGTTGCAGTTTGCCAGGTGGTAATTCCACCGCCATCTTTTACACCCTTGCGACCGGCGACAATAGTTCTTCTTGGACCATCACCGAACATAAGGATGTTGGTGTATTGTTTGTCCACGGTGATGTACTCATCATAAATTCCAGCCTTGATGTAGATTATATGTCGGTTTATGGAGTTCTTGGGAGCGGCAGCTAAAGCTTCAGCAATGGTCTTGAATTGGCCACTACCATCCTTAGCCACAACAGCATTTGGTTTCAAATTGCTATTATCAATCTTAGCTATAAGCTTGCGGTCTGTAGTTGAAAACCATGAAGGATAGTTTGTTTCCTCAACAGAAAAAAGTCTACGAGTGTTAGGACTAGCCAACTCGGAACCTAACTTGGTAAGAATTTCGATCAACTTTGTCACGATTGTCAAAGCATTAGCTGCGTGTTCACTAGAAGCAACAATAGCCTCTTCCATGGTTTCTCTCCAGCTGCTATCATGTTCAAAACCATCCAAGCATGATTGTTGGTATGAGATAACAGCGCTCAACCAGGTCCTAAAATCGTTTATGCGATCATCAATGTTATGCAAATCACTTCCATCTACGTCAGCGTATGTTGCCTTGAGTGAATCAATGGCATATTGCATCATGTCCTTACAATCATTCAAGGCCATCTTTGTGAGGCCATTGTCCTTAGCTTCAGCAATCTTGGAGTCAGAAAAGTTGAGGAACTTTTTGACTTCTTCTTCAGCAGCATAGATAGCCTTTTTAACGAATTCTTTAGGATCAGTGCTGTTCATGGAGTCGAAAGTCTTCTGACAAGTATCTGGGTAATGAGTAGGTGAACAAATGCTAGTCGCAACCTTCATTTCAGGAGACAATTTACCCTTAGCATCGCGAGAATGATTAATTGTAGTAACAACGCCAATAGCGACTCCCACCACAAGAATGATGGAAACCCCTGCAACAACCACTTTATTGCTCATCTTTGTTAATTTCCTCTTCTTCTTCTTCTTATTATTAAAGAGACATGTTCCTTCGGCTGGCTATGGTGAAGAACCATACATAGCACCACTTTATATATGATTCTTAAACCTTAAACCAACCGAGAAGGATAAAAAGAAAGGAGAGCAATAACTGTATTGGAAAGCAGAATTTCTCTTGGCCTTTTGTTTTGTTAAATATTATATTAAATCGGTATGTATTGGGGGATGGTGTTTATAGCAAATGTGATCCTCTAAATTAGGATTCTTTACTTAAAAATGGACGATGGTTACCAAAGTTCAAGTGGATAGGTTACAAAGTTGTGGTCTGAGACAAAGGGTTTCACTTAATAGAGATTTAGACCCCAAAAGAGGGAAGTTCAGTTACATTGGTGTTCATCTTTCACAAACAAGGAAAACAAATTTTAGTTTCATCTTTTTAAACGTATATCAACATTTTCGATTCATAATATCCTAAGTTTTAGTACTTTACTACATAAATATATCATGTTTTGACTAAAACAGGACATCAGATTCCTTGAAACAAGAACTAAAAACATTGGCCTTATTGTTTTGTTTTTAACCGATGTGTCCCCTCTTTACAATTTGCGCTTCAGAAAATGTTATCAACATTCAGACAAAGAAGTCGTTGGGGCCGGGTGGATTTATGGTCCTCTCTACCATACTAACCATTTTAGTATTTATATACTTTTTTGAATTTGCTAATTATCTTTCAAGATTTTATAATATGGTCAGTGTTTCTGGACATAGCAGGATCAAATGGGTCAAGAATTAATTGATATAATGGTCTAAATAAAGAAATTGAACTGATTGACTTGAAAACTACTTAAAATTGGTAAAAATAAAAAATCGAGATAAAAATCAATAGTTGAACCGATTTAATAACTTTTTTTTGTTTTTAATATTTTTTAGATTTTTATAAAAATTTAATATTATATTTAATTGTTGTTGGTTTAACAATCGAACTGGTTGAATCAAGAACCGATGGTTTGATATGTTCAATCACTGTTTCGATTATTAAATTACTAAATATGACACTTTGAGCTCCATCATCAAACTTTTACTTTTTTTTTTTTCAAATTTAGGGATCAAAAGGAAATTAATTGTCAAGTTCAAGTATCAAAATGGAAAAAAGTGCAGGTACCAAAATGAACTTAATTGTCAAATTTAGGGGCCAAAATTTATATTACCAAAATGAAAAATATTTGCGTATATAGCATGTAAGTGTAGGTGTGATAGTGGTAAAAAGATAAAATTATATTATATTATATTTGTTAAAATGTTTGCTTTAAGGAAAGTTAGTTCATTGTTTTGAAATTCAATAAATTTTTGGTAGTCAAAGCATATCCCTATTCTAAAGGGAATTGTTAATTAGTTTTGCTAATGTTTAGGAAGCAGTTACTATCTAAATTTAGCTTGTATTTCAGCTATTTAAAGAGCTGAATATTGAATAAAGCTGTGTACTGATTCCTGCAATCTTTTCTCTCTAGAAAAATTATAACTTTCTTATCTCCAGTAATTCTATTTTTCCTCATCTTCTTTGTTTAAACCTTCAATTAGTATCTGAGCCATTTTTTTTTCTTAAGGGATCTGTGAGTGTAATGGAGATTGAAACCGGTTTTTCTCAAATATCTCATTCTATCTTTGATGGTGAGAATTATCAACTTTGGGCAGTGAGAATGGATTACCTTGAAGCTTTAGAACTTTGGGAGGTCATGGAAGAGGATTATGAAGTTCCTCCGCTGCCAACTAATCCTACCATGGCCCAACTCAAAACTCGCAGGGAAAAGAAAACCCAAAAGGCCAAGGCGAAAGCAACTCTGTTCTCTGCTGTTTCAACAACAATTTTCACGAAAATTATGTCTCTCTGATCAGCAAAAGAAGTGTGGGACTATATCAAAGAAGAATACGAAGGAGATGAAAGGATACGAGGCATGCAGATGTTGAATTTAATAAGAGAATTGGAGTTGCAGAGGATGAAAGAATCGGAGACAATCAAAGAATACTCAAATAGATTGTTTGAAATTGTCAACAAGGTAAGGTTACTTGGCACTAAATTTTTAGAGTCTAGAATTGTTGAAAAGATTCTTGCAATAGTGCCTGAAAGATATGAAGCTTTAATAACCACCTTGGAAAACACAAAAGATTTGTCTAAAATCAGTTTGGCAGAATTGATAAATGCATTGCAAGCTCAAGAGCAGCAAAGCCTCATGAGGCAAGAGCAAGTCGTTGAAGGAGTTTTGCCAGCCAAGCACCATGAAGTTGGAAAGCATAAGAAGAAGACTGACAGAAAAGCACAGGTGACATCTGTAGCAAATTCTGCAAACTACCACACTCGAGGTAAGGGTAGAAATTCAAAGAAAAACTATCCACCTTGTCAGCACTGTGGTAAAATAGGTCATCCATCATTCAAATGTTGGAAAAGACTAAATGCAAAATGCAGTAAATGCAATCAACTTGGACATGAAGCTGTGATCTGCAGAAGCAACTTGCAAAAGCTTGAAGAAGTCCATATAGCTAATCAAGACGAGGAAGATCAGATGTTTGTAGCAGCATGTTTATCAACTAAAAGTTCTTCAGAAAGCTGGTTAATTGATAGCGGTTGTACAAACCACATGACTCTGGACAAAACTCTCTTCAAGGATTTGAAGTCTTATAAAGTCACAAAGGTCAGAATAGGAAATGGTGATTATATCTCCGCAAAAGGATCAAGAATGGTGGCAATTACAACAAGTTCAAGTACAAAAACAATCTCAGATGTTCTTTATGTACCTGAAATTGATCAAAATTTATTAAGTGTTGGCCAGTTGTTAGAAAAGGGATTTAAAGTAACCTTTGAAGATTCCTATTGCCTCATTTATGATGCTACTAGAAAATTAAATGTAACACCCCAAACCCGGCCCATGTATCACGAGCGGATTTGGTTTGTCACATGAAGAAAATGTTTTGAGAACTTATGAATGTACTAAAAACAATGATATTAATATAGTTAAGAAAGCAAGTTTGATTTGTAACTATTCTATAAAATACAAATTTTGAGAAGTTGATTGATTGGTCGAAAATCAAAGTAGTGGACTTTAAAATCATGACTTTTGAAAATGACGTTGAAATTTTGAAAGAGAATCCGAGTTAAATTGTTTGTAAAAGTTGGCTATAAAACCCATATACTAATCAATTTTGAAAACCATTATTTATATTTTTAGAAAATTCCCTTTTTAAAAAAATTTAAGAAAATAATAAAAACATCCCAAACATAAAGCAAAATAAAAATAGTCTAGAGGCCTTATTACAACTTTAAAAACCCAAAATAGTATAAGAAGTAAAGTAAACGGAAATAGAAATCTAAAGTTTAATAACACCATTACTGAAGTATGGCCTCCATCGAGTCATCCAAGGCCCCAAGTCCGCGTCATTGAGCATTACCTACAAGGGTTAAGAGAAGGGGAGTGAGTTACAAGAACTCAGTGTATAATCCCCTTACCGATTGTCCACTGGGCCTGAATCCCATTTAGCAATAATTTAGGCCTAAGCCCATTTACAATAATAATAAAGTATCAATTATAACATGTGTATGTAATGCAATTTCCCAAACCAAACCTAGTAATCCATCCACTACACACCACCCGTACCAACCAACACACCTGTGGGGATCAAGTCAACCCACCCCGCCAACACACCAATCGCAGGCATTAAGCCATTTATAACAAATTAATTGTGGACAAGCCAACAGAATAACAGAATTTACGTGGCATTGCCACTATACAGATTTGTGGCAGAGCCACCAAAATATGTGGCAGAGCCACCAGAACTTCTCTTCAATTTTATCCTATCCCATGCAAAATCATGTATATAGTGCATAACAAATAATGATTTTTTTTACAATATAACAACAGTAATTTATTCGGATATATTACAAAAGTATGGTCCATTATAACAATTTATCAAATAAGCCCATTAAGCAAAATATCAGATTGGCCCATTTAGCAAAAATATCAAATTGGCCCATTCAACAAAATATCAGATTGACCCATTCAACAAAATATCAAATTGGCCCATTATTCAATATGTCCATTTGGCCCATTAAGGCAATCTATCAAATCGGCCTATTAAGGCAATCTATCAAATCGGTCCATTAAGGCATTTTCATATTTCGGCCCTTTAGAGGCATTTCCATAATTCCGCCCATTAGGGGCATTTTCGTAATTCGGCAATTTACCCACTAAGAGTAATTCGGTAATTTCGCAATCCAGGCTTAACTACTAATTTGGGCATAACACTTTAAACTGTCCATCTGCGTCGTACTAACTAAATTGACTATAACTTGGGTTAGAAATCTCGAAATCTAAATCCGTAAATTTTCCTTGAAACTAGACTCATATATCTTCTTACTAAAATTTTTCCAGAATTTTTGGCTTAACCATTTAGTATATTTTATTCCTTAAAATTTCCCTCGTTTCACTGTCCAACGATTCTAACCTCTCTTAACTTAATTTCAAATATCTCACTGTACGGTTTTCATATATTGCTCCTACTTATTCCTAATGAAAATAGGCTCACTAAAGAATCCATACATATAAATTATAACCCATAATTCACTTTGTACAATTTTATATGATTTTTCTAAAACAGATCAGGGAACCATGAAGTCAATCAGAACCAGTCTCACTAAAATTAACATATCTCAGAATATAAAATTCCTTTTCCTTCTCTGTTTCTTCCATATTAAAGTAGACACAATAAGATTTAATTTGATATCTTATTCAATTTCTAATTCTCTTTCTCCTATTTTTCGTGATTTTTCAAAAACACGTCACTGCTCCTTACCGAAACTATTTTATTACAAAATACGATTACCACTACGATCATACGCATGCCCGAGTGATCACGGATGCCGGTTTTTGGTTTTCTTCGGTATTTCGACCGATTCACAGAATATTTCATTCAAACTTTCAGAGAAGTATGAGTTTACACACCATTTCAGATATGTATACGGAATGTACGAGATTACACACCTTGATTACAAGTTGTGCTTTCTACCGATTTCAACACCACGAATGTGATCTCCCTCGATCCTACCCTTTGGCTACTGAAATCCCGTCCCCTCTTACTTGACGAGTCGACGATAACAATTTGGTTAATACAAATCACTTGTGCTCCTTCACCTTGTTGAAAGTCCGATTCGATCAAGATGAGGTTTTCCCACACGATAGGGAACGAAATGATGAAGAAATAGGATGATAATGGGTTCGGCTATAGAGAAAATCGAACAAGAAGATGTGATCACAAAGTGATGTTGATTAAAGAAGAAAAGGTTGATGAAATGATCAAAAATAAAGAATGGATGGAGAAAAGTGCTTTGGTAGTTTCGGCTATCAAAAGAGGAAGAAGAAAAAAAATGCACACTCAAAGCTTGAAGATTCGGCAAGGAGGAGAAGGAATTTTGGAGAGAAAAGAAAAATGACACAAAAGTTGCAAATAGGAAATTTTGGCCAAAACAACACCAAAGCTTTACCAAAACACCAAGAAAAATTCAGCTACCTCTCTTACACACAAAACCATCCACATTCATGACCATAATGGTCAAAAATTGGCCAACCACACTTTTCATAACACTTCCCTTGAAAAAGGCCACATGTTCCCCTTACTTTCCCCTTTCTCTTGATTTCTTTCCTCACCTTCATCCTTTCCTATTTTCCTTAGCCATCTTGCCAAAAATAAAAAGTCCACCTTGCCTTATTTACATGCTTGGCCGACACTTAGGGAAAGAATGCAAAAATAATAGTCAAAATTTGCACACAATGGGATTTGAACCTCTTCCCTCAAGGTACTTAATGTGGCGCCATAACCTCTCTACTAATTGCTCATTTATGTTAGCAATTTACTCACTTATTTCCATAAGCTTTGATGCCTCTTGCTATCTCTCCTTAATAGGCTTAAACACAAAATTTCACTAAAGTCCAACTTGAACCCGAAACTTCATAGAACCCCATAATTTTCTAAAATCACCTTCCTAATAAGTCCGACTTAAATTAATGTCGTTCTCTTGTTCTCAAAAATTTTAAACACTCCTATGCCCAAGGCCCAATGGGCCCAATTCCGGGATGTTACAAATTTTGCGAGCTAAAATGAGAGGCAAAAGTTTCTTATATGATCCAACGGAGGAGGAGCAAATAGCCTTTTTCAACAAAGTTTGCACCACAGAAATTTGGCACAAGAGGCTTGGCCATTGTCATCTTTAAAGAATGCTGAAAATGAAGAAAACAGACATGATAAGAGGAATGCCAGAGCTTGACATTCATCTTCCAAATTGTGTTACCTGTCACTTTGGTAAACAAAACAGACTGCCATTTCCAAATTCAACTTGGAGAGTTACTCAAAAATTGCATCTAATTCACACAGATGTAGCCGGACCTCAAAGAACGCCATCGTTACAAGGTAGCATTTATTATATCATTTTCGTTGATAATTTTACAAGAATGTGCTGGATTTTTTTCTTAAAATTCAAGTCAGAAGTGGCTAGGGTGTTTTGGAAGTTCAAGAAAATGGTAGAAAATCAAAGTGGCAGCAAAATTCAAGTGTTGAGATTTGACAATGGAAAGGAGTACACTTCGACAAAATTTGATTTATTTTGCAAAGAAGCCGGCATTGAACATCAGCTTACTGTTCCACACCCTCCAGAACAAAATGGGGTTAGTGAGAGAAGAAACAGATCAATAATGGAGATCAAGCAAAGCAAGAACAAGGTGCTCATCTGCCAGAAGAAATATGCAAAGGAGATATTGAAGAAATTTCAGATGGACGAATGTAAAGCGACGAGCACACCTATGACTCAAAAGGAGAAGCTGAGTAAAGAAGATGGAACTGATAAAGTTGACGAGGGTTATTATAGAAGCTTGATTGGGTGTTTAATGTACCTTACAGCAACAAGGCCTGACATCATGTTTGATGTAAGTCTTTTATCTCGATTTATGCACTGTGCTAATGAAATGCATTTAAGAGCGGCAAAAAGAATATTAAGGTACATCAAAGGTATTGTTGATTACGGTGTTAAGTTTGAGATATGCCAAAACTTAAGGTTGTACGGTTTTTCGAATAGTAACTGGGCTGGGTCTATTGATGATATGAAAAGCACGTCAGGATATTGTTTCAGCTTAGGCTCAAGAATCTTCTCATGGTCCTTTAAGAAGCAGGAGATTGTAGCACAATCCACTGTAGAAGTGGACTTCATAGCAACAACTGCAGCAGCAAATCAAACCTTATGGCTGAAAAAGATGATGCGTGATTTACATATGGAGCAGGAAAATAGCACTGAGATTTTTGTTGACAATCAGGCAGCTATTGCAATCTCAAACAACCCAGTGTTTCATGGGAAGACTAAACATTTCAACATTAAGCTCTACTTCTTGAGGGAAGTACAACAACAAGGAGAAGTCCCTTTAGTTTATTGCAAGTCTGAAGAACAAGTTGCAGATTTATTTACAAAACCACTTCCAGTCAGCAAGTTTGAGATTCTAAGGCAAAGAATTGGAGTTTGCAATTCCTTAAGCAAGAAGGAGTGTTAAGTGTTTGCTTTAAGGAACGTTAGTTCATTGTTTTGAAATTCAATAAATTTTTGGTAGTCAAAGCATATCCCTATTCTAAAGGGAATTGTTAATTAGTTTTGCTAATGTTTAGGAAGCAGTTACTATCTAAATTTAGCTTGTATTTCAGCTATTTAAAGAGCTGAATATTGAATAAAGCTGTGTACTGATTCCTGCAATCTTTTTTCTCTAGAAAAATTATAACTTTCTTATCTCCAGTAATTCTATTTTTCCTCATCTTCTTTGTTTAAACCTTCAATATTAATGTCGGAGTACTGATTATCAATAAATATTGATACAATAAAACACATTACACTTTTAAAAAGAAAACATGAATCCCAATAAAATTGATAAAATTAAACTTAAAAATAAAATTATTAAAATTGATAAACATGAATCCCAATAAAAAATGGAAACATTGAAGGAATATTTGGATGAGCTAAAAATGTATTATACAAAATAATGACACAAAAGTTATATTATACAAAATGTTACGTATTTATTATTGCACACTATATATTTTAGTCTTGCATAGTAATATATATTGTCACCTCACACCCGACCCGATCATTAGATCCAAATGCGTGATGTCACATTATGTTGTTGGAGTAACTCAGGTTGTCTCAATTTACGAAATAATTTAAGCAATTATTCACGGTATATTTCAAAACATTTTCAATCATAATACAATAATACATTATAGATATCAAACAACCTTATTTAACACATCTTAGAGTTACTTGGGGTCAAATATGAAGTCCGTACTCAAGTCCAAACTCAATTATCAAAATTCAATTGGATGTCTCAAGACATTGTGTTCTTTCAATCAAACTATGCAAATTTTGAACTAAAAACTTGAGAAATTGGAACCTATATCTTTCGAATTAACCTATTGTAGCAAAAACAGACTTGTCTATTGTGTTTGCTGCTGTCGTTTTTTTAGCTGTATGCATTGTTAGAAAAACTTTATTTAAATATCACCTCGATTTGAATAAGATAAAAATTATATGGTCAAATGGATGAGGACACGTATTTTCTATTAAGCAAGTGGATGCTGACAATTTAGCCAATCGGGTAGCATTGCTAGATAATAGATACCAATTCATCCCAAGATTATCTTGTGGAAACCTGGTGGGATGTGCTTGCTTTCCACCCTGTTAGGCCGACCTTAGGGGCTGTTTTGAGTGCAACCGCCCAAAGCCCAAAAATTAATGGGACCCAAAAAATTGTTTATTTCATTGATGATAAAAGGGGCCCAAAAGATAAAAATATCTTTAAAATAATATTTATTTCAAATAAAAAGATTCTTAAATATTATTTGTTGTTTGGTATAAATAAAAGATTTTTAGTAGGGTAAATATTCTGTCCAATATAAATGGAGTAAAAAATTCAACAACCATATCTAAACTAATGCCAAGTGTTGTTTTAATTATTATTTTATTATACTCTAAAACAAATGATATCAATCTAGACAAAAAAAAAAATTTACTCCAGGAGCAATATATAAAATAATTATTTTTTAATAAACTCACAATTAAATTGAGGTTGGATTAATTCATCAGATAAGTAAAATTCTCAAACAATAATAGTATGAATAATTTTTTTTTCTTACTTACATAATTTATATTTTTTCAACGCATTAAAATAAAATTTTTTGATTTATTGTGATAACCATCATGACATATCCACTTATAATTTTTTTTATATAAAAATTTAAAAAAAAACTAATCTACGGGATTTGTACAACGGCGACCTAGATGTAACTAAAATAGCTACTATATATAAAATAGTTTAAAATAGGCTTTTTGTAACAGCCCAATTTTAATAGTGTCGGAACAGTGATTCGAGATCACTAAGTCTGACGAAAAGTTAGAAAATTTTGTTAATCGATAATTATAAGTTAAGTGTGATTTTAGAAATATTTTAAAATTAGTGAATTTTGTGAACTGAAAGAATTAATTAGAAAAATTGGGCCAAAACGAGGTATTGAGACCTCGAATTTATAAAGTGAGCCATAAATATTTCTAAAAATATTTATGGAGTGTCATTAAGTTATTATTAAACTTTCGTTAGAAAATTTTAACGTTTGGGTAGGAAATTAAATGAAAAGGACTAAATTAAAATGAAAGTAAAAGTTTAATTATAGATTAAAAGAAATTATGAAGGATCAAAATGGTAATTATACCATTTTGTATAGTGAGGCGGTATAACATAGAAAAAGGATTATTATTATATTATTATATTATTATATTATATTATTATATATATAAACAAACAAAAGGAAAGAAAAAAAAAAGGGGGGAAAGAGAACAGAATAGGCAAAGAAACAGAGAGCATACGAAACAGGGAGAAGGAAAGAAAAGAAAAAGGAAAAACTAGGGATTTAAAGCTTGAAGTTTAAATTGGTAAGTCAATCAAGTCCTATTCTCTTAATTTTGATGTTTTAGAAGCTTTAAAGCAAGATTTTGATGAAACTAAGTTGATATTTTGAGAGTTTTTAGGTTTTCAAGTGTAGTTGATGTTGAAGAAAAAGATGAATCAGGGATTAAATTGAATGAAATTTAAGTTAGAATTAGTAAGAGGATTAAATTGTAAAGTATGCTATAAGCTGTGTTAGAGGGATTAATTTGGAAGAGATTAGAAATTAAAGTTTTAATATGAATATTAGATAGTCAAGTTGAATATGGAAGGAATTTAAGAAGAAGCAAAGTATGAATTAAGTTAAGAAAATAAGTAAACTTAATCAGGATTAAATTGTAAAATGAGTTATAAGAAAACAGTTTTGGGACAGCAGCAGTAAGGTAACTTTGAAAAATCACCAAAAATGGTAGAAATGGAATTAGAAGTTGAGTGATATGAAATTAAAGCTTATTGAGTCTATTTTTATATGAAAGAAACAGAGAAAGAAAATAAATTCTGTATTTTGAGATATTTAGATTTTAGTAAGACTGGTTCAGAGTGAATTCGAGATCCCCTGTTCTGACTTGGAAAAATCATCAAAAATTGTATAAAAATAATTTGGAAACATAATTTATATGGTTAGATTTCTTAATGAGTCTAGTTTTAGAATAAATAAACTATAGCATCATCTGAATTCTATATAAAAAGATAATTAATTTTTAGTGAAGAAGGGTCGGAACTGCCAGACAACAGAACAGGGGTGACTTTAAAGAATAAACTGTACTAATTGGCTAAATCAAAAATTCTGAAAATTTTATGGTAAGAAGATATGTGAGTTTAGTTTCAGGAAAAATTAACGGTTCTTCATTTGGAGTTCTGTAGCTCTGGAAATAAATAACTTAGTGACTATAACTCAAATGGACAGTTTTGAATATACTTATGAATAATTAATGAAATTATTGATAATGTTACTTATAGCATGTTATATACATTAAGTATGTGGAATGGAGAGGAGGAGGAGGAAAATATGTATGAATATTCAGCTAGCATGGCTAATTTGTAATGTTTTAGGCTCAGGGACTAAATTGAATAAAAGTAAAACTTTATGATTAGTTTTGTAAAAATGTTGGAAATGACCAATTTACATGGAATGGATTATTTTATTATTGAAAATTGCAAAATTGAATGAAATTATTAATTTAGATTAAGATCGGTTGAAAATCGATGAAAATAGAAAATTACCAAAATGCCCTTAAATCTTGGTATTTCTGCAAATTTAGCCAGATAAGTTCGTATAACTTTAATTATGTGATATAAAGAAATATAAGTTGATAGTATGAGAAATATTGATATGATGAATTAACTAATTTATGTTTATGAATAAACGGCAAGAGAATGATATTTATCATGACATGTAAATATGTGATTATCTTTAATATGTAAATAAAGGAAATTAAATAGAATTAAGACATGAATTGAGAAAATAAATATGTTTAAGGGACAATATGTTTGATTTTGATTGATTTCAAATATAAATGCTAGATGAAATAAAATGTCTGATAAATAAATTTGTAATTCCGGTAATGCCTCGTACCCTATTCCGACATCGAATACGGGTAAGGGGTGTTACACTTTTAAATCCTTATACTTTTTGTATATTTGAAATTTAATCCTTTTACATTTCATATTTTAAAATTCGAGTTCAATTGTTAACTTCACTAATATGATATTTAAAATAAAAAAGATACTCACTTAATAGTCATGTATAACATTACACATTAGACCAAAATTCGTGCGTAATTTTGAGTTTTGTTCCTTTTATTAGTAGTAACTAATTTTAAAATAAAAAATCGAGAAGAATTTTTTTGAAAAATATTAATGTTGATGTTATCATTAATGAGTTTGCATCTTAAAATGCTCATAGAACTCATTTTTTAATGATTTTTTGTGTTTTTGTAGTTGATGACATTAGAGTAAATTGAATGAAAAATATATATTTTTTTAAATTTTGTTAAAAAGTATATTATTTGCTTAATGTCGTAAAACGTATTATTTTTTTACTGCACCATGAAGTACATGGTGCGAGATTTCGTGCAACAGATACAAGGTGAAAATGCAAAGAGGGTGAGACCCCATTTTACCCATATTTCGTGAATATCATAGGTCAAGTGTGCGCACCGAAGCCTGAAATACAGAATTGCAGCCAATAATGTGATAAATAAAAAAGAGCGCATTTTAATAATAATTTGATTAAGGTAGCCAAGAATTCCATTAAGCAACCATAAGAGGAAGATTGTTTACTTCCAGTGCCATCAATATAAGCAAAATTCTCATACATTTTTGCAACACGACAGTGACAAAAGGACACAATTAAAGGTGAAAGAGAACAAATAAGAAAAAAGAAAAAGAAAATGAATGGGGGGCATCATATGTATGAGATTAGAGACATTCGAGGACAGCCAAAGCTGGATTTTAAGACTGAGGCTTCTCCCACTTGAGGGGCTTCACAACTTCCCAGGTGAAGTCCGGGTCGTCCCTTCCAAAGTGTCCGTAGGCAGCTGTCTTCAAAAACCGGCCATTGCCTCCTCTCTTGAGATCCAGGTTGATGGTGATCATACCGGGCCTGAAGTCGAAGTTCTCCTTCACAATTTGGAGGATTTCTTTGTCAGGAATCTTTCCAGTTCCATAGCTGTCTACAAAGACAGACAAGGGCTCAGGCACACCAATAGCATAAGAGACCTGCACGATGCACCTTCGGGCAAGCCCATTAGCCACAATGCTCTTGGCAGCCTGCCTAACAATGTAAGCACCACTCCTGTCCACCTTGGTAGGGTCCTTTCCAGAGAAAGCACCACCACCATGGGCTCCCCAGCCTCCATAGGTGTCAATAATGATCTTACGACCAGTGAGACCTGCATCACCGTGAGGACCACCAATGACAAAGCGGCCAGATGGGTTAAGGTGGAAGATTGTTTTCTCATCTAGGTACTTTTCAGGGATGACAGGCTTGATAACATGCTCTTTGAGGTCAGCAGCAATTTCATCATTTGTAACAGTTTCGTCATGTTGGGTGGAAATGAGGACGGTGTGAACACGAACGGGAACCATGGCACCCTTGTCATTGTAGTACTCAACAGTAACCTGGGTTTTACCATCAGGCCTTAGCCAGGGGCAGGTGCCATTCTTCCTAACCTCAGTAAGACGAGCCCCAAGCTTAGTTGCAAGGACATGGCTAAGGGGCATGAGTTCTGGGGTCTCATCAGTGGCATACCCAAACATATGGCCCTGGTCACCAGCTCCAATTTCTTCTGGGCGCTTGGTGAAGTGGCCATGGACACCCTGGGCAATATCGGGGCTCTGTTGCTCAATATTGACCAGGACCTTGCAGTTGTCAGCATCAAGACCCACATCATCAGAAACAAATCCGATAGAGCGGCATGTGTCACGAACAATCTTCTCATAGTCTACATTGGCTTTGGTGGTAATCTCTCCAAAGACCATGACCATGTTGGTCTTGGTGCATGTTTCACAGGCAACCTTGCTGTCGGGGTCCTCAGCAAGGCAAGCATCCAGCACCGCATCAGAGATCTGGTCGCAGAGCTTGTCGGGGTGACCCTCGTTCACTGATTCAGATGTGAATAGAAAGGTCTCCATTCTAACGAGCTGCATATTGCAAGAACACCAAATAATCCTTAGTACAATGGCTGAAGCATCTTGATGAAATGAATCTTAGTGTGGCAAGCCAATAGAATACGATGCAAATAAAAACAACAAGAACAAAATAAAAAAAAAATAATTTAAGAAACAATAGAATCAACATAACACACAACAGCTCCATGCTTTAAAGTCGGAACTGTGAACAATAATTTAGGAAAAATCATGGAAGCTGTTGCAATTTCACAGTTTTTCACTGTAATTTCTCATTCTCAGAAACAACTGAACAGAATTTTCTCTTTCCTATCCTATTCTTTCCAACCTCATAAAGAAAGAAACTTATTGTCACAGCCATTGGAATTATTCACTTTCAGAGGGGCAAGAATTTAAGCCTGCACAGAAATGACTGACCGACATATAAATTACTGTTCGTATATATTTTATACTCAATATAAAAGACAGAAAATGATGTAAAATATACAGATCTAGTAGATCCCACTCAAAACTTAGCTACTTTTTAAGTAAAAAAAAAAAGTAAAACCAATTAAGGTTTAAGTCATCGCACGGCAACATTTATTTACTCACGTCAACTCAAAGCTTTACAAAATGAACCGTTTCTTGCAATATAACTTCCATAAACAATCCATAGTCAAACCTCAAAATCTCGCATCTTATTATAAAAACATACATACACGCTAAAAACTCCAAAACAAACATAAAAGCCGCACAGATCTACAAATATTTCAGCAAAAAATCAACGACAAAACGAGATAGAAACGGATAACACAAAGTCAGAACACTCATTTCCCTCTGCTACTCATAATAACAGAACAAAATCTCCAAACAAAAACGACGGATAAAATGAATAAACAAAGAAACAATATCTTTTTCTTTTTTTAAAAAAAAAAAAAGGTAGAAAAGGGAACCTGCGACAAAAATTACTCGCGGATCTGAGTATTAGATTTAGAGAGAAGGAAGAGTGTTGAGCAGACCAGAACTCTAAAGCAGCGGAACTCAACGGCACAATGAATCTAGCCTCGAACGCGGCTATTTATAGAGAAAATGGATTGGCTCTTACCGGTTACCGGTTTAGTCAGTGTGGATTATTATTTTTTATATATATATTTGGTGTTGGGTAGGAATTTGGTAAAATCAGCATCTGACGGCTGATATGAGAGTTTGGGAGGAGCGAAAGTAGCCGTTGGATGTCAGGGGATTGTCTGACTGGGGTTTGGTGGAAGAAAATGACATTTGCCTTTTTTCTTAGTGAAATTATTCAATATAATTTGAATCAAATTTTAGATTTTATAAATAATATTAAAAGAAGATTAGATTATAGTAAAATTAAGAAAGGTAAATGTAATCTTTGTGAAGGTTATTATAAAGTACAAGTTTTTCATTCATTTTTGTTATTTAATTATTTTTATTAGCAAAACTCGTAATTTTAGGGGAAACTCCAGTCAATCACTAACCTTTTCCGGCAATTCGGCTTGAGCCGTTTGCCTATAGTGAGCCACATAGAATGCCTACTTGTTTCCATTTAAGTGGCTTATCATCTAATGACTCTTTAAAATTTTACGTAATTGTATAAATTTATGTATTGGTTTTTATTTAAGGATTATCATCTTCTCATATAATTAATTAATGATATATCAATCTTCTCTATAATCCTTCTATTATTGCACAATCTCATTTATCTACTATAATTTTAGATGTTAAAGAGATAGCTATTTTACACATATAATAGTATTGAGAAACCTATAACAAATTTTTTATTTAACTTTTAAAATATTAATTTTTATTAAATTTTTTTCTTCATAAAGACTCATTTGTGAAATGTTATTCTTTTTCACAATGTACAAGATAATTATTCTTAAAAAATATTTATGATATATTATATCATGTAATATTGCTTGCAAAATAGAACTCTTTTACAAAGTAAAGCAAATAATTGAATTTTGGCAACATTTTCACACTTTCAACTTAAATAAAATAACAATGTTAATGTATATAGGTGATAAATTTGATGATGCATTAAATTATACCATGTATTTATAAAATAAAAGAAAGTTTGTAAGTGAGGTAGGTCAGTTTTCAACAACTTTAGAATCTGGTCTGGTTATATTTTTTAATACTAACCACCTTCTTTCTTCAACAAGGTTCCACCAACCAAGTTGAGCAATGTTGAAGCCTAGGCATGAGCCGAGGAGGATAAGGTAGCAGCTTCAGCCCACAAAAGTAGTGGGTTTAGGTGGGAGCCAAGCTAGGTGCGGATCCTACGTAGGAACCAAGAAAAAAGGTTGGGTAGCCGGGATTTTCCCAAAAGCTTGGGAGGGGATAACCGCCACGTGACGGTTGGTATGGTTGGTGAGATGACTTGTCAGTTAAACTTGACCTTCCAATCCCTGTTTTCTTCTTGCCAAGAAAATAAATACTCCTAGTTGGCTGGCAGTGGCAGTGCAGCCCATATTTATTCGATTCAACCACTATGAGAAAGTGGAATTTAAAATGAATTAAATCATAAAATTTCGGAATATGATATTCGTTTTCTTTTACTATTATTACAATCTGGAACATGGAAATTGATCGTACTTCAATAGTCAGTAATTTGTGGTTTCAATTGTGGCTACGTCAACTTTTTCCAATTTTGTCAAATTCAACCTCACCAAGTTAGAATTGAAGGATAAGTTCGTTGATTGAGACCCCAATAACTAGAACGTTTTTTTAAATGATAAAAAAATTAATTTTTTATAAAGTAAATTTGGGTTTTCTTTTTTTATCTTTGACTTTTAAAATATATTTTTCTAAATTTTAATCTTTTCACTATTATTAATTTATTTTTTAAAAGTGATTAAATTATAATGATTCAACAGAAAACTTGAAAGTTCTTGTTACAATATTTGTAAACACTATACTTGTAAACATATATACAAATTGAAAAAGGAAAAAGAAAAAAAAAGGTCACTAGATTTATTCAATTAAGTTAATTTGTTGAGTTAATTATTTAGTCCCATACTTATAATAATTGATTATAACCATAATTTATTCGAAGCTGTTCCAATTATAATTAATCATTTATAACTAGAATAAATCTAAAAAAAAAATTACACGTTTACATTGTCGAAACCATTTTTTGGTTGAAAAAACGGGCCGACTTTAAAAAAGGAAAATGGAGTCGCCACCAATCATTTTTGAAGTGCGATTGGGTCACTTAAAAAAACATTTTGGTCTACGAGTTTTAAGAAAACGGGTTCCGGAGTCGGTTACACACGAGGAAGGATTAGCACCCTTGCAACGCCCAAAATTGATACCGTATTGACTGATTAATGTCCATAATATCGAAAATTAGAAAAGATTTTAAAATATGAATCTTTGAAAAATGTTTGGATAACTCGAATTAGATATCGAAACTCTCTTGTTCCGAAAAGATGAAATACCACATCCAGCATGACAGGACGCGATGTTTCAAACCCTCGATATCAAGATTATTTCATGATTTCCTAAATTCATGTATTGCAATTTGAAAAGGGTATTTCACTATTTGGCCAAACTAAAAACCGAAACCCAGCACGATTGGGCACGATTCCTTGAATTTCCAATCATGAAATACTTCCTTTATTTCAGAAAATCCGGTCAAAATCTCCGAAGGATATTTGGTCATTTGGACGAATAGAAAATCGAAACCCAGCACGATTGGGTACGAATCTCTCGAACGTCCAAACACGAAACATTGCCTTATTTTCAAAAAACACGATCAAAATCGTTGAAAGATATTTAGCGATCTAGATGAACAAAAAATCGAAGCCCAGCACAATTGGGCACGATTTCTCGAACTTCCCAAACACAAAATATTACCTTTGTGAAAACCTTTTATGAGTTTTTGGAAAAAAAAAGCAAAAATAAAAACATGGAAATGTAGACACGATTAATAGGAAATGACAATAATGAACACAAAAGGGGGAAAAATAAACAATAATAATAATACTACTAATGAAATATAACACTAATAATAAATAATTAATAATGAATATAAAATCATGGTGATAATATTAACATTGATAAAAAATAATAGTAAAAGAAATAAAGGTATACTGATAGTAATAAAAATAGTAGATATATAAATAATAATATATAATAAAACAATTAAAGTAAACTATAAATATATATAATAGATATAATAGCATGATAAAAATAATGGATATAATCCTAATATATAAAAAAAAATTAAAGTAAACAAGGATATATATATATATATATATAACAATAGTAAATATAATAGAAATATAATAATATACATAAAGAGTAATAAAGAGTATAAAAAATAATTAATTTAATGGTAAAATAGCCAAAATAAACGAACATGGACCAAATCGAATCAAAAATAGGAGTTTCGGGGCAAAATCGCAAAGCAAATAAAAGGAAAAGGACCAAATTTTATTGCACGCGCAATCTTAAAGGACTAGGCACGAAATTATCCCAGGTTTCCAAACACTGAACCTGAACGCAGACCAAATCGAAACGGCGCCTAAAATTCAGGGGCAAATTTAAAAGCAAAGAAGAAAGTTAGAGAGGGATCAGTCGAAACAGGGGAGCAACAGGAGGACCGAAGGTGCAATTTACCCATTAAGGGTGGAATTGCATTAATTCACCTGCAAAAGCAGGTGACCACGTGGGGACTTCACCCTTTAAAAGTCATCAATCCCTTTTAATCTTTTAAAACCAAAAAGACCACACCTTTCCTTCATTTTCACCCCTGTTTCAAAAAAAAAAAAAAAAAAAACAGACCCTCTCCCTCTCCGGTTTCTCCAGGCCTCCCCAAGCTCCGACCTTCTCCCTCCAATCGTCGGCCGCCGAAATAGGTAAAATCTCCCTTTTTCCTTATGTAAGTGTATTTTTACATATATATAGTGAATAAAATAAAGTAAAATACGAAAATATTTGAAAAAAAAAGAAAAGCCGAAAAGGAAAAAAAAGGAAAAAAATGGACCTTTGCTTTTGATTTTGTACTTGTACTGCTTTTTTTCTGAAAAATATCGTCTCTCTTGTATTCGTATGTATTGCTTTTTATGTATATCATCCAAAAAAAAACCCCTTTTCTTATTTTTTCCTTTTTAGGGTTTCAGCCCCTTTTCTTTGCGGCGGCGAGCTTCCCCCCACACGCGCACCGGTTGCGGCGGCCGAAGGAAACCCGATGAACCTCCCGACTTCTCTTTTTTTAAAAAACGTTGTTTCTTTTTCTTGAAAATCAAGGGAAACAATCTGGAAGAATGGAAGGGTTTTTATACCCTCCTTTTCTGTTTTCGCATGCAACAATAGAACAAAAAAGGAAAAGCCAAACGTAACTCGAAAATTGAAAGACCAAAACACTGAAATCACCTCGTTTTCTTACTGACTTTCGAGTTCAATCTATGCGTAAAATCTCACTTTCTGTTTACTTGTGCTTTTGTGTAGGTGGAAACTGTGAATACTTTTTTTCTATTAAAAAAAACCGTTCCCTTTTACATTATTTCGAAGGCCTTTATAGCCTTTTGGGTAGATCAAAACAACTAGAATTCTAGCCGGCCTATCTGTTGTGCTGTTGTGCTGTTGTGCTCCCTTTTTCTCGCAGGTACGTGGGCACGAGCCGGTGTTGGAGTTGCGCACATTGCGGAGGGGACTTGCGGTGCTGGGCATTAGGTTTTCCCGACCCCTTTTGATTCTGGGCCTTTCGGGCTGTGATTTAAATAGGCTCTTGTAAATGGACTCTGCTGAACTGTTTTGTAGTTGGGACTTTTATTTTCTGGTTTGGGCCTCGAGCTTTAAAATTGGGCCATACATACATACAATGGGACTGAAACATAAATCTAAAAGTCCTCAAGCCCTCAACTTTGCCACTGAATCAAAGTACCATTGGCGGAATGAAAAGAAACAATTATAATAATTTTTTCAACTTTTTAATAAATAGTTTACATAAAAGAATGAAATATGGATTATGTATGGGTTAATCACTTGTTTTTAGTTTTATTTACAAATATTATATTATTATTTTAATTTATATAAATTTATGCTTTCATCCTTTTAAAATTGTATTTTGATTATCTTTAAGAAAATGTAAATAAATAAATAAATAAATCAATTAAGTTCTTGTATTAAATTTACACCTAATTAAGCCCCTACCTTAATTAAAACAGTCAATTAAGCTCCTTCATTAATGGTTTCTGTGATTGGCCACGTTGACCATTAAAATTAATTGATAGACCAATTAGATGGTGACACATGGCAGCTTCTAGTTTAATCTAATATTTTTCCTATAAAAATAATTGTAAAAATAGAAAAAAATATATAAAATAGAAATATTTAAAAATAATAAAATTGATGTAAAATTATAAAAACTTATAAATATTATAAAATTTAATAAATTATAAAATTATTTAAAATAAAAACATATTAGAATTCTTTAAGAATAATAAAAATTGTAAAATTTATTTAAAAAATATAAAAAAAATTAAAATTGATATAAACTTATAAAAATTATAAAAAAACAAAAAAACTTGAATAGGACCAGATAACCTGAAATCAACAAGAGTATTAGTCCCGGGAAAGCCATTAAACAAGTTGACCTGGGAACTGGGCAGTTGAATTGAATTTTATTTTTTAATGTTTATTATCAAACCAAAATTTCAGTATCCAACTAATAACATATGTTAAAATGAAATATTTTGACCAAGGTTTTCAAAATTGGACCGGTGGTCGAATTGGTCAAGCCATCGATTGGCTAGTTCAATTGATTTGTTTAAATCAATTAAGTAAAAAATTATTTTTAAAAAAATTAGTTCAATCGTCTGGTTCCCAAGTCAGCCGGTCTCATTGTTTTCTCTGGATCGATACCCTTACTGGTTTTGTTCTAATCAATTCAACTGATTGATTTTATCTAGTTAAAGTTTTTATGATTTTTATATAATTTTAATACATTTTTATAAAATTTTAAATATTTTAAATATGTTTTATTAATTTTTTATATTTTATTAGAAATTTTATATTTTGATAATTTTTATAAGCTTATATCAATTTTCATTTTTTTAATATTTAATTTTTTTTTCTAATTTGTTAATATTTTTATGGAAAAAATATTAAATTAAACTAGAAGCTACCACATGTTACCATCTGATTGGTCTGTCAATTTATTTTAACGGTCAATGTAACACCCATGCCCGTCCTAATCGGTATGATATGTCACAACATAAAACTATTAGAGTGTAACAAAACACTTGAAAATTTTTAAAAGTATCGAGGTCTTGGCGTAAACCCCATTATGACAAAAACAAAACAATCAAATTAGTAGTAAGCCAAGTAAAAACATCTTTAGATAAAACATTTGGCTGAAGCCTTATGTAAGTTAATAGATTTTGTAACACCCCGTTTTCAATGAAATTGGAACAGTGGTTTTGGGATCACAAATCCGAAGTCGGAAAAAATTATTTTTATTATATGGTTTACAGTATGATAGAAATACCATACAAAAATTTCGTTAGAAATTTTACCGTTTACATGTCTAATTTGATAAAAAGAACTAAACTGCATAAAGTGCAAAAGTAGAGTTCTAATAGCTAAAAGTATTAAATAGCTATAGAATTTTAAATTGGAGGTCCTTATATAGTAAACAAACCATTAAAGTGGTTAGTGGATAAGTATGAATAGTCATCATTGGAAATTTAATAAAATATTAAGGTTAAATTTGGAAATTTGTGATTAAAATTTTAATAAATTAATAAAATAAACCAATATCATCTGTTATCATCGTCTACCACCAAAAAACAAAGAAAAGAGAAAACCTAGCCATGGAAGCTTGAAATATTAGCAAGCTTATTTTGCTCAATTAGGTATGTATTTTTGTCCCGTTTTTAATATTTCTATGTTTCCGATATCGTAATAGCTTAATCTAGCTAGCTCGGGGATTAATTTGCAAAACTCTTAAAGTATTAGGGTTTTTCCATTTATGAGTATGCTTTAATTTTGAAGTTTTGTGATAGAAAATGGAAGGTTGTTGTTAGATAAACAACTTTTATAAGGAGAATTTTGATGAAATTATCAATTAGGGACTAAATTGATTTATGGTAAAATTTGTGAATTTTATGAAATATATAGGTTGCTACTAATAGGTATAAAAATTGGCTAGGCTTGAGTAAGGATTAAATTGTGTGAATTTCATTTTCCTAGCCTAGGGACTAAATTGCAATAAATTAAAAGTATAGGGGCAAAATAGTAATTTTGCCAAAAATGTGTGTTGGACTAAATTTAATATGAATTATATTGAATTGAGTTAAATTCATTCGTATAGATCCGGTTAAACCTAGTACGGAGTTAGATCGAGGCAAAGGAAAAATATCAGATTAGTCGCATTCGTATCGACGTAAACTCATTGAGGTAAGTTCGTATAATTAAATTGTACATTTATATGTGTTAAATTGAATTATTGTTTGTGAATTGTACAATTGCCATGAATAAATACCGGTTGTATATTCGACAATTACCGAGCCCTGTTTGAACCTTAGGAATTCGTAGGATACAAATGACATGTTATTAGGGTCACCGATTTCAGCTCTTATGAGATTCCCGTTATTCAGTTCGCATGAGCTTCCCGTTATTTAGCTCCTATGAGCTTACTGTTTACAGCTCGTATGAGCATACATGTATATGAATTGATGAATTACAGTTCAGTACACCTCGTGTGTACTACCTGTGTATCCAACGATATTCTAAATGGTTCAACGGGCACAGTTCTGTTACGAGATTATATGAATTCGGTATGAACTATTATTGGTATTTATATGAAAAACATGAAATGCGATTATTTGATGAATTCAACCATGTGTGTTGGATCTTATATGTGATTTTCATGGCTAATATGTTGGTGGTCATGTGTTTAGGCTTTTGGCCAAATTGGTTGAGATATGCTATGTTTACTTACCTATTGTATGGATATATATGGTAAGTTAAATTTCGTGTTATACGAATTTACTAAGCTTAAATGCTTACTATGTGTTATTTTTCATGTTTTATAGTAATTCGGAAGCTCATACGGGTTGGAAGCTGGTTGGAGCTATTTCACACTATCCATCAGTCATTTTGGTACTTTCAGTAAATTAATCTTAGATATAATGGCATGTATAGGTTATTTTGGCCAACGTTGGTATATAAATGTTTTGTTGAAACTAGCCATTTGAATGGCTTGTGTTTGGTATATTTTGATGTGTATATAAGTGGCCTTATCATATTTGTTATGTGTTTGATATGGTAGAATGAAAGAAAGTAAAATATGGTTTGAATATGCATACATGAATTTGGTCATTTAGGTAAATTGAGATACTTGTTGACATGTCTTTAAATTGTCAATTGAGGTGCCTAAGGGCATATTGGTTGTATGTGGTGATGTTTCATGCTTAAGACTTGATTTTGGCTTGTTTTAATTGCCTTGTTATGGCTTGATGATGTGGAAATTGTTGTGTTTAGGTTGGTACCAAATTAGGTGAGAAATGTGGCTTGGAAAATGGCCTATTTTCTTCCACACGGTTAGAGACATGGGCGTGTGTCTCAACCGTGTATGACACACGACCAGGTGACATGGCCGTGTGTCCCTATATCTTTTAAACTGCACAAGTCAGTATGCTCACACGACCTAGCACATGGGCGTGTGGCCTAAGTCAGAGAGTTACACGGGCACGGACACGGCCGTGTGTCCCTATTTCGAATGCCCACACGGCCGTGTGACCCTTGCAGCTTGAAAAATTTTAGTGTTTTTCGAAAAATTCTTTGAGCATCCGATTTAGTCCCGACTTGTTTCTGATGTGTATTTTGGGCCTCGAGGGCTCATATAAGGGACAATATGTTTGATTTCAATTAGATTATGATATGAATATTATATAATGTGAAATGTTTGAAATTTCTGTCTATTTGTTATGTAAACTCCGCTAATGCTCTGTAACCTTGTTCCGACGATGGATACAGGTTAGGGGTGTTACAGATTTTGTAAATCACAAGATGAATTATTTACCACACAATAGTTTCGTGAGCATCATTGGCGGTTAAAACAACATTAAAAACTATTTGGCGTAAATGTCAAAAGATAATCTCATAAACCACAATTCCTAAGATTAAAATACATATTTCAAGAGTTCACAAAAGTTCTTAAATAACAATGTCAAGACAAAAGTTGCAAATCATTGAATAGGTTGATTATAAAGTAGATCTACACGCCACCCCAAAAGGTCATGCATGATACAGAATTAAACAGATGACTCACTATCAACAATTCTCTGGCGTAGTCCCTTTAACAGAATCTCTTCCTTCAGTTAGCATGCCTAAAAGGAAAAGAATAACAGAGTAAGTTCAAACAAACTTAGTGAGTTCCATAAAGAAAACACATCTAATGTACAGTGGTATTACTGATGAACAAGCTTTAATACCATAATGATATCCAACCTTTTAGAGAGATTCAATGCAATAATCATAATACACCCAATGCTGTTCACAGAATACAGACAGACTCGATATGCCAACTTAACACGACACATGGGCGATTACTATTTGTCAACTTAACCATAACTTTAACAACCCATCCTTATGCCAGCCTCGTACCTAGAATTCAGGGTCAGAGTCATATTAATCTGTCATATTCATATGCACACACCCCCTTAACTCCTCACATCATTTCGGTCCAGTTGAGCCTACTTTCTCTTGATCTGCCAGTTCAGTTTGCAATATATCTGTCCTACCAAAGGCATCACAAACATATCCCCTTTCTTCATCATCACATCTCAAATATCACATATCACATATCTCATATCATATATTGATGGTATTAGCTCATGCAGTAAGGAAGGTATTTTATATCGGAACATAAACAAACCATACCTACACTTATAATACTAGTTGAACACCACAAGACAAATACCACACTTATGCTATTGAGAATGAACACTTGCCTTTTCATAGTTCATACAACAATGGAATTTACTACACAAGGAAGTAAACTGTAACATATATCAAATCTAATATAGAAATTTACTCAGCAGGTCTTTTGCCCTATTTCTGGGACATTCATTAGCTTCTTGAGCTAAAAGAGAGACAAATACATATATCAAATCACAGTATCCTAGTTCTGTTCTAACTAGGTTTCAACTAAACTCTAACATCACTTACCACATCATTGTAACATATACTAACCACAGAAACAAACTTACTAAGCTGTGAACTAACAAGTTCACCCAAAATATTTGGGTTGGCAGATAACTTAACAAAAGAACCTGACAAACTTTAGAGTTCGCCAAATGGTGAATTCCATAGAATACACCACACATACAACCAAAAATAAATACTCCACTAATTTACTCATTAACTACCCTTAGTGTAAATAACTACGCACCAAATAATAACTTGATAATATATCTATCGGGCGGGTTGTTACAGTCAACGTGGTCAATGACGAAAACCGTTAAGGAAGGGACTTAATTGGGTACAAATTTAATACAAAGGCGTAACTAACTTTTTTTCATTTTCTTAAGGGTTTTTTGACATATAAACCATTTTTTATAAACTTATCCACTGCCAATCTAAAGCAAGAACTTTTCAGTGCCACGCGAATAGTTGTTCGATGGTTGGTCGGCATCGTTCACCCTCCATCATCTTCGATCTCCATGATTTTTCCTCTCTTTCACTCCACGTGCCTTCCTTCTCTTCACTTTGCATATTTATTTTGTAGTCATCTTTGTTATCTTCATAGGTTGTGACAGATAAAGGTTGGTGCTTGTTGTTGTTGAATCTCTACCAGCCACCAACAATTCCTTTTGGAAAGTGGGTTGGTTGTAAATACTTGAATTGTGGCTTTTTGTCTACTTTTTAAATTGTTTCTATTTTGAGGGTATTTCGAAACAATAAATGATTTCAAGAGTCAATTTGGGTTTATGTTGCTTTAATGTAATATGTTTTGTGTTGTTTTCCTTTATTTGATAAATCTTATTTTTTTCTTAAAGTAAACAATTTGGGTTTATGTTGCTTTAATGTAATATGTTTTGTGTTGTTTTCCTTTATTTGATAAATCTTATTTTTTTCTTAAAGTAAACTACACCACACCATCAATCACTAAACTATGAATAAGTTTTCATTTTGGTCACTTAACTAAAAAAGTTACAATTTGGTCACTGAACTATTCAAAAGTTTTCATTTAAGTCACTATGCTGTTAAAATTGATGCTTTATGGCTTTCTCTTTTCGCACTGCCTATACCAATCAAAAGCTCTCTTCCTCTTCTCTTTTATAGTTCGTTTTTTTTTTTCATGAAACAATTTTGGACGTCATGAATCTATAAACCAAAATTCAAATAGTTTTTCTTCGATCTCCAACACTGATCATCAGATCAACTTGGATCTAAGATATGTTCTTTTACTCGTCGATGGATATTGATTCACCATACCGATCGTTGAATCATTACTTGGAGCTCATTGACAAAACCTTATTTTTAGAAAAAACTTAACAATCTAGTGACTTGGATAAAAACTTTTGAATATTTTAGTGACTTAAATGAAAACTTTTGAATAGTTCAATGACAAAATTATAATTTTTTTTAGTTAAGTGACTAAAACGAGAACTTGCAGTGATTTTAAAAGACAATGAAATTTTAAGCCTTTAATCTATGTCAAAAAAATTAAACCAACCCTTTTTTTCCTTTTTAGCCCTCATACTTTTATTTTTTTTCAAATTGATCAAAGGATGAAAAAATTAACTACATTATAAATTTGTTGATGTGACATTTAGGCATTGACATAGCTTTTTGCATGGATGTCCATGCATGTTTATTGTGATGTGGCACTATTTTACTTCATATGCCATGTCAGAAAATAATTAAAAATTTAAAAAATTTTAAAAAATTAAAAACTAATTAGAAAATGAAAAAAATGAAAAATAAAAATTATAAATATTCAAAAAAATATATTAAATATTTTTTTTTAAAAAAGTATTAAAAAAAAGTAGCTTTTCTTATCTATCATCGTTGAAAAACGAGTATTTTGATGAAAAATTGCAAACAAAAATGCGAAAACCAGTGCCCATCCGAGAATCACAACAGCCACAATGCCCAAAAATTCACGATTGAAACCGAAACAACTAAAAAGTCTTTTGTTCTTGCTCCTGTATCAAGCACATCCTCAACATTTCTGATTCCGAATTGTGATACTACCAACCCATACATGGACCAAGACCAAGCTAAGGGGAAAATTTTCTGATTTAAAAAAGAAAAAAGAAAAAAAAACAGAGAGAAGGTATATTTTAGATAGAGGTGAGGTTTGATAAGATTTTTTAGAGAGAGAGAAGAATGGGAGATCGATTACGAAAGAAGAACTCGAGATAAAAGTAAAGAAAAACTTAAAGAGTCTGGTGTTTGCTTAACTCCCAAACATGAAGATGCCGCAAAGCTCTTTGATAAAGCTGCCAATTGCTTCAAACTCGCCGAATACCGGGACAAAGCTGGATCAACTTTGTTGGGTTTTTCAAATCGATGTTCCCATCTCAATTTGATTGTGCATCTTTACCTCCTCAGTTTTAGTTTAGATTTTTAATCAGCATCTTTGCTTAGAACATTCTGGATTTGTGAGTCTCGATTGATGGAGTGATGGGATTGACTTGAATGGATTTTGGGTTTGAGTGAAACGTCATTGGATTTCAATTCCAGGGTAGATAATGGGTACTGATGCTTAGGAAGTGTGGGTATTTGAAGTGACAGCTTCTGGGTATTTGAAAGTTAGATGAACAATGCTTTTGATGAAGATGGTGCGATATGCGGGTTCGTGATATTACATACGAAATAAAATATTCTCATTTAAGTAATAAACATTCATGAATAACCATGCAACATGCCATGTCAGCAGGCTAGCAGTGTCGTTAACTTTTTTTTTTTCCGATAATTTTAATAAGAATTAACGCCACGTTTGACTGATTGGAATGAAATAAGATTGTAATGAAATAGTCATCTTATGAGAATAGAACAGGGTTGTAATGGAATTGAATATGTATAACACTGGTTTGGTTAGATGGAATTGAATGAGTATTGTAATAGTATTCACGCGTTTGGTGTTAAAAATAAGGTACTGCAAAACAAATCTGTTAACATTGATTGGGGAATAAATAAAGAATTATGAAATCATAAATTTTACTATGTCATGATAAATCCACTACCTTAGAAACAAATTCACTCTGATCGGTGTAATCGTGTAGTGGACGTCGTCCTCAAAGATTAACACAGTGCTTCGATATTTGTACACCCGAATATGAAAGATGAAATTAGATTGGTCTTGCTCTTTTTACGAAAAAATCATAGTAGGATCAATTTCCAAGAAAGTTTGGAGGGGTCACAGTCGATCCCGCTTAAAACCCAAACTCCTAGACATAATTCTCTCTAAAATGATTTAGGGTAAAATCGACGAAGTTTAAACAAATTGAAAAAAAAGGTAAAGGAGAAAAATGTGTTTCAGAGAGGGTTGTGTTTTTTGTTTAATGTGAAAAATGAGGAAATCAACACTCTATTTATACTAGTAACAGAAGGGCAAAGCTAAATAGGCAATGGCAAAAGAGTAAAAAAAGTGCAAGAGTAGTTTGAACCTACCCCACTATTTTCACGCCTAAAAATAAAAAAATATATCAGTTCCATATTTTTTGGAACAACAATATGGAAAAAATAAAACTATTAAAAATATTATTTTCTGAAGAAAAATAATAAAACTTTTATCCAAAAAGATATACACGCAAGACGAACCAAAACAAGTAGGCAGCAACAACACGTGTGTGATAAGCCTATGACCCAATTACTCAATGAGAGTAAGAAGTAAAGCTATATAAAAACTCTCTTGATAGCTTGTACTTAACCAATGCGAGATATACCCACTAATAATAACCCTTTGCATTACTAATATTTGGTTGAGAGAAATAAATATGTAATAGAAAAAAATACTCGAATGACGAATATGCCATTTAAGAAATTAAATTATGTTTTTATTTTTGTAAAAATATTAAAAAAAACCCCATTGTCTTCAACCTTGTTCTTCTTTCCAACCCATTTTTTGTAAAAATATTAAAAAAAACCCCATTGTCTTCAACCTTGTTCTTCTTTCCAACCCATTGTTTATGTAAATTGTCTCCCTTCTCTCTAGAGAACTCATCTTCTCTCTCTACCTAAACTCAAAACCCACCATCTTATCTACTTTCCGCCATACTTGGTTCCACTGACTATTGTGGTTTCCATTGCCATTCACCGTGTCCTTACCCAATAAATACTTTGATTTCTTCATATATTTTTTCACCTATATTCCTCTTTCTCCTTTCCAGAATTCTCACCCAAACCCTCTTTAACATTTTTTGCTTCTAAAATTTTTATTACTATAAACAAAAATTGCCTTGAATTTTTTCACTTTTAACTACATGCATAAGTTTCAAAATACCTAACCTTATTCAAAATTTACAACAAATGGCTAAGATCATTCAATACTATTTAGGAGAGGTTACCATAGTTGGGTTAGCAATAGATCTCTAGTCGACTATTTAACGTCATAGTAATAATGTACAAGTGTACATTGCCGATGCAAGTATAGTAGACAGATATGACTCTATCGGATATCGATCTCACAAGGATGGTTGTCTTTTGTCTATCAATGTCATGCATTAAATGGATAGTAACGAGATAAATTGTGAGAGTAGTAAACAATAAGATAAAATATGATATTGATAAACTAGGATTCCCAACATGAATATTCAACAGAATACTAAGTGCTCACAAGGTATAAAAGGATAGGTGATTATCGGTGCATTAAATTGCAATGAGTAGCTTACAAAACATAACTTCTATATTTAATCTAAGACTTAAGCATGCATATTAACCACACCTTCCGATGATGGAAATGGAACACTATTATGAACAAGTGGATTAAATTCCTCTAATCCTCAAGCAACTTCCATTGTCATGCTTGTTAACTTGAACTGTCGTTGCACTTTCCAATGTCTGTGACAGCAATAACACTTCCATGCTAAAAACATTCAAACCCAAAGATTAAACAGTAGAAGTAAAATTGAATAAAATAACATTTAACCCATAAATCATGTGTACTTCTGTACTTACATGAAATAGAAGATAATCACCAACGCTTAGAAAGAAAAATAAAAGAAACAAGTGGAGAATACTATTCCTAGACAACTTGATTTGAATATTTCTATTCCCTTTTGTGTCGCACTCAGGGCTCCTCGTTAAGAGCTAATCTGCGTCCTTTTCACGTCGGTTCACCCGT
This sequence comes from Gossypium australe, assembly GCA_005393395.2. NCBI lineage: Eukaryota > Viridiplantae > Streptophyta > Magnoliopsida > Malvales > Malvaceae > Gossypium > Gossypium australe. The sequence goes on from CM016621.1 coordinate 43,379,079, forward strand.
AGGAGTTTAAGCTGCCATAGCCAAAAGCTTCAAGGGATAGGTTGAAGAAGATGATCCAAAAAAACTCTCCCCATTTTTTTCTTTCATGATCACAAAAAAACTGTATGTCTACCAGATTGGACAGCTCATGCATTTTTTTTCTTATCCGAACAACTATCAAGTGCGGTGACAATTCTGAGCACAATCTAAAAATATTAATGCAGTGACATCAGTACCAAAACATGACAAAATTAAAGATAAATAAGCTAAGATCCACTGAGTTATAAAATGTAAATTATTGAACTGAAAATACTAAAATATATGCTAAAGATAACTAAATGGAGACAAATTGACCAATAAGTAAGGAGAAAACATATGTTCTTTCAAGTACTATCACACCCCCAAACTTGAGTTTTTACTTGTCCTCAAGTAAAATAGAAACTAGCAAGGCTACACAAGAATTCACTAAGGCAAATGATCATTCTAGAAACTTGAATCACCTAAGATTCCAATGAATGAGTCACATTTAGATGACAAAATATTGTATCGACAATACATAAGTATGAATGAATAAGATTACAACTTCATCAAAACCAGCATCATGCATTAAATCCTAAATTCTATCTACCAATACAAAATTTATTGTACAACATATGTCCTTTTTTTGTGAATAAGAGATATCGTTGTATTACTGTACCCTTGTTCCTGAAAAATAACGAATGAGTGCAACAAATCCCAGGGAGTACATAATTACGCTGACACACACTCATGCAGCGACAGCCTTTGGCCAGATTCATTTTTCTAACGCTTGCATTGGAGTGTTCCCTCTTTAACATTTCACAATACACCCACTTTGGAGTGTCTCTTATTCATAACTATACATATATATAAGCAGCTGTAAAAGAAAAATTCATTCAAGATTCAAGGAATACTACTAGTCATCCATTACTAATGCAACCTAAATCATTCATCAATGAATTGAAGATACAACATTCAGTCAAATTTATCCAACTCATTCATTGATAGTTCACATGATTCAAGAATTAAGCATCAAATGTAAAAAAAAAAATTCAAACACATTTGCATTAACCATAAATAAACCTTGCATGCTTCATAATTTTTTTTTGAAATATGAGTGTATTTCCAAACCCCATATGCATTCCCTCAAACTTAAAGTTTGTATTGTCCCTAATGCTAATATTAAAATGCAATGACAATAAAAAAAACTTGCAACAACAATGTGTACTAACAAAATGAAAATTACAGCTACATGCAATGCATGAATACTACAGCTAAAACTTAAAATAAACTAACTCGGTTTTCATTGGCCATTAATGTCGCTGCACGATGTTTTTTCTTCCTCCTTTTTTTCTCTTCCTTCTTGCGCTTTTTGTCTTTGGAGCGCTTTCTCTTCTTTTCTTTGAGCTTCGCACGGTCTTCGAATTGCTCTTCAGTTTCCGGCGCTGCCCCAGTATCATCAACTACTTCCTATGTAGGAGGGGTCACCTTGAGTAGTCTAGTATAGACCACTATCGCCAATGAGCTGTGGTGCTCCTCACTGATTACCTCTGCAGCTTCCGACGGTCTAGCTCCATCTCGCTCCAGATTATCAGTAGTTGCATCCACAAACTCGGATGCATTGACAATGTTCTTAATAGATTCTTTCTCAGCAGCTTCTATCTCAGTATTTTCTACCTTGGCCTTCTCGTTCACAACTGCAACACGGACTTCCTCCTCTCCATCATGCACCTCTTGACTAGTAATGAAGTCACCCGTGACAAGGCTATCAATTCTTCGCATGCACTCCTCAATGTCCTTTGAGTCCTCTTCTTTCTCATCATCAGAGATGTGCACAATGGGAGAGGATTCCACCGATTTGTCTCAGTCCTCCAAGTCCTCTTTCTTGGATGAGGGTTCATACTCTCGGATAATCGGTGGGACCACTGGAAATTCTAGGAGTGGGGTCGGGCTTAACGGGCGCAATGCGGCTACAATAGAGTTGTAACGTCCTGAATTTTTGGGCCTATGCGTTTAATGGGTGGATATGTTTAATGTGTTAATCTAAGTGTTAGGGGTCCAAATTGGGCTCAGGCTTAGGTAGAGGCCTTGATTAAAATTATCTGTTTGGGCATTATAGGGTTTAAAAGGTAGTATCTGTGTTTAAAATACCAAAGTGGGCTAGTGGCCCAATATTAGGAGGTGACGCCACACAAGAGAGTAAGGGGCCCAAATTTAAGTTTCATGGAGCCCAATTATTTTAATTTAAGTTAGCTAATTTTTAGCATTAGGGTTGGTGGAGTGGATGGCAACAAGGCTCAAAAATAGGAGGATTTATGTGAATGGGATAATGTAGATATTATAGTTGATAATATGGAAGATAAAAAGAGAAAAGATAGGAGCTATCTGCAAGGCTAGGTGTTGGCAGAAATTCCATCACCTAGAGGAGGGAAGAAATCGGTTTCTTTATGGCAAAGGGGTGCCGAATTTTCCCTTTTTATTTGCTTAGTTTTTAGTTATCAGGAAGGGTACTTTCGGGTTTTTGATAGGAGTGCCAAAATTTCTATAAATAGGGGGATATCTCATTGCTTCTGGCATTTAAACCCTAATTTCCTCTTCATTCTTTGTGCCAAAATTCTTAGTCTCTCCCTCTACAATTTCTTTTCTTTAATTTCTTCAAAAACCGAAACCTCTCCCTTCACTCTCTTTTCCATTCTTTTCCTCTTGTGCCGATTTCTCTAAAAAGCTGAAATCTCCATAGTTTTTCTCTATTCATCCTATTTGTGAGTTAGTTCTATTCTTCCGGCATTTAAATCTTTTTCTTTGGCATTGCCGAATCTTCTCTCTAGTGCTAGCCGAATCCCCTGTGTTAAGGTAAGTGTAGACTTCTGTTAGTTTCTCACGTTTTATTTCAGTTTTTGAAAGGCAAAAGCCGAAAAGCTAATAGTTTAATGGTTCTATGTTGGGCGGCATTCCGGGATTTGAAGGAAACTTGGTCGTCTAGATCTAAAAGCCGAAAATCGTTAGTCTCCAATTTCAGGATTTTAAGGTAAGGAGATTTTCCCTAGATTTTTACTAGATTCGTTCATTGTATACAAGATCTTAACTTTATGATGAGGATTAACGATCATATATTGTGATAGTAGTTCTGACAAGGACTTGTGATGGAATTAAATATGGATCAAGCAAAGGAGAGAATCCCTAAGTTTAAGAAACGAGCGGTATCTGCCGTTCGAGATTGGCCACTTGGTTGTGGACCGACTTCTGAACAACACCTTAGGCAGATAGCAATGGTGTTGGCTACGGATAGCGTCAACTTAGAGGGTCTCGTTCTAACAGTAATCAGGTGTGTAGATCCTTATCACATAAGTTTTATTTTGTATTATACCTGTTAGGGGCTGAAAAGCCAGAAAATGAGGCTGTATGAACAGTCGTGTGTAGATCTCTAACACACTAATAATCTGTATGAATATATGTATGTTTATGTTATGGGCTAAAAAGCTTGAAAGTGGCTATGTAGACAGTCGAATGAAACCCAAAAAGGGTTAGGCAAGGAATGCCAGGTACCTAATCATAGAACTTCTCTATGTGTATCGATGTATGCGAAAGATTGTAATCTCTTAGGTAGTAGATTGTTTGATTTTGCATGAATGTATGCATGGGATGGGTTTGATATGAAAAGGGGAAGAGCATGATTCGTCACATGGTGATCGGTGGTAGAAAACTCACCTAATGAAATGTTAGGTCACATGGTGATCGGTGGTAGAAAACCCACGTAATGAAATGCTAGGTCACTTGGTGATCGGTGGTAGAAAACCCACGTGATGAAATGTTAGGTCACTTGGTGATCGGTGGTAGAAAACCACGTTAAAATTCCTGATTGATAAGGAGTAGGCAGTATGACTATCGATATGGTGTGTAGCGGTTGGTGGGTTGATTGTAGAAATCCCCAAGGTGTGATGGTTGGCACGGGTTGGTGTGTAGAGGATGGAATTCTAGGATGGGTTGGGCTTTGCATCATTTATTATCTGTCATGTGATTATGATTGTTGCCATTGTGTATGGGCCAGGGCTCATAATGTGTTTGTGGGCCCAAGCCTTTTATGTGTTTTCGGGATTTACACATTGAGTCTTGGTGACTCACCCTATTATTTTTCCCTAACTTTTCAGATGAGCAGTAGATTGTGGACATGGGAGCCGAGACGGACTCGAGGGGCCATCAAGTTTTTATTTCTATAGATTATTTTCGGTTTTCCTTTAAGTTTTGTTTTGGGAATATTTAGGTAATAAGGCCCCCTAGTTTATATTCGCCTAAGTAGTTTTTTTTAATATTTGCAACTTATGAATTTATGTCAGGGGTTTATTTATACCAAATAATAATAATACAAGGTTTCTTTTCAAATGCCACTTATTTATTCAAATATTGCCTAATAACTTATGATTTTCTAAAACCAACTTAGCAAAAGATTTTAACGTTCAATCCGTAGCATACCAGATCTGGTCGAAACGTATGGGCCGGGTTTGGGGTGTTACAAGAGTTGTTATAAGCCCTGGTATGAACGCAGAACAAATTTTTTGATCTGTCTATATCCTTTATTGTATTGGTAGGCATGATCTACCTATTGCTGATGGAATTAGCCAACTTCTCGATATCCTTCATTTTACCCAACAATGATGTCTCTGCAGTCAAGTTTGTTCCCTTGCTTTCTGCTTTGGTTTTACCCTTCCTTGTCTTGCTAGTTTCTGCCTCCTTCATTATCGGCGTATCTTTGCCATGAGTCATTCTTTCAATAGAGGCTTCATTGATCGGGCCCTTATTTTCCAAGACCTCTTTATCATCATGGGGTACGATCCCTTTCTGTTGGCACAGTAGCATCACCAACGATAGGAAAACAAAAAATTCCAGTTTACTGTGTGGCATAGTTAATAATTTCCTGATGGAGTATTGCGCCGACATCAATCTTTCTACCCTTGACAATTGAATGTATTAGGCACATTCTATCAAGGTTGACTGTGGTGCTGTGAGTAGAGAGCAATAGCCTGCAGTTGACAAAATGAAACAAGATTTTGCTTTGTAGTCTTAAGAAGCGGCGGTGCATCGTATAATTCTTTGGATGTGAACCCGTCCATAATGCTCCTTCGACAAATAAATCTTTCACCAATAGGTCCCTTTTATCGTCTGTGATATCATTAATAAACTTGGAGTGTTCATCTACATCTATTTTAGTATTGTACAGCTCGTTGATATTTTTAGCATCCCATGGGATTAAGCATTCTCGAACAAAGATAAACTCTAACTCATGGTCATAAAGGTTAGCGTAAAACTCACGTACCAATGAAGGAGAATAGCTTCCAAGATGAGTGTATAAAATCTCCTATTTTAGCTTAGAGATAGTTTTGTAGATTTGCTTGCCCAAGTCTTGTTGTTGTGAAAGAAGAATGCCTTGTTCTGGGTGAAATTTACGCTTCAATATGTTGTCTTGAAATCGGTCCTTGGCCACTTTCGTTAAAAAGATCTCCGACTCCTTTTTCCCTGTTGGCATGGAGGACTCCAATTCACGAACTACAGTTGCAGAGTACGATTGTTCTTCAATAGACTTGGTGGCTTTCTTGACTGATCCTCTTATTCTTGCCATATTTTGTTTGTTTTGTGGAGTGAGGATGGTTTAAAGTTGTAAAGGTACGAGCTTGGAGAAAAAGAAGTAAATAAGAATGGCTGCTTTGTATGTGTAACAGTCAGCACAGTGAAAGGGGTTTATAGAGAGTGAAAGGAGAAGATGGAAATGCGTGATTTTTGTGAAGGGATATAAAGCTGGAGGGAATAATTATGTCCAATGAGAATTGCACCCGCTCAAACAGATAAGATGGCTAGGTGACTTTTGATCAAATGGTGAGATATTGAAATTTTTGATATGCCCTTATTCTTGATGAGTCATAAGTAACAGTACAATAGTACGAATTGCATTGACAATAAAGCCCAAGTGCATCGACAATAGTACCTAATTATCTTGTAAAAATAAAATAAAAAATATAAAATAAACTTGAACAAAAAGAATAAAATAAAATAACATAATGATAAATTCAATAAAAATGTAACGCCTTGATTAATTTATTTTTGTTTTGGTAAAATTTTGACACAAATGTGTATCTGCTTTAGTGGTTAAGTATTCTGGGTGTGTGTGATAGGTCTGGGGTTCAAGTCCCACTTCAGCCAATTTTTTTTACTTTTGGATCCAAGCCTCACCTTTGTGGAGTGGGCTTATATAAAATTTTATGTAAATCCATATCAGACTGAGCCTGTTGGTTCGAGTGGTAAATGAACTGGTATGTGTTGGGGGTCTTGTGTTCGAATCCCTATGCGAGCGTGGGTATTATTTTTGCTCAATTTTCTGATAGAATTTCGGTGGAGTTGAAATTCTGAAGTGGTTGTGAGTTAGTGGGTTAGTGGGTTAGTGGGAGGAAAATTAGGGAGGTTATCAGATTTTTGATTCTGTCTAGTTTTTGAAATCCTTTTCCCAAAAATTTCTTCCTGACGTTTTCCTCTCTTCCCTTACCTTTCACTTTAGTTTTCTTTTCGTTCCTCTTCGAATTTCTGTTATTCTCTTGTTCGACTATCGTTGCTACAATTTTTGGATTCGTTAATCGGCTTGGTAAGTAGTTGGGTGATTGTTAACGATTGGTTGTTCCTTGAACTATGTGCAATCTTAATGATAGCTGATAAAGAGTAGTAATCAATGAATTCTGTAGTGTAAGAGAAGGTTGTGAGGCAGAAAATCACTTTTCAACGGCTTGATTCGAGGTGGTTGTCGTTTCTGTTAAGCGGTAAGTTAGTTTTGCATAATTGGATGAATCGTGTTAGGCTCGTTTTTGGTTACTAAAATGTGTTGGGTATTTTTTTAGGTATTGGTGGTCTCGGGAGTGATTTTGTGGAGTAAACAAATCAGGTGTGTACCTGAAGCATGAAAAACTGAGTTTTGAGTCCATAATTCTTAAAATTTCCCTAGGGTCGCTCGAGTCGCTCCGATCAACTGTGGGCTTACTGTAGGGTTGGTAAGGGCTAATTAAACCCTAATTTGCATGCTATGATTGTAACAGCCCGGTTTTGACCCTAGTTAGAATAGTAGTTTCGGGACCACAAATCCGAGTCATAAAAGTATTTTAATAATATTTTTCCGTGTCTGTGATATGTGATTAAGCATGTGTGAAAGTTTTGTGATTTAATTTGGTCATTTATGTGCATAATTTGAGAAATGGATTAAATTGCATTAAATGCAATATTAGTATGTTATATGTAAAAGTACCTATTTAATGTGGCTTTAGTAACAATGAGTCCTTATAATCTAATTAAGCCATTGTAACATGGCATGGACGATAATGGGTATGTATTTTATATATGTTATAAAGCTTCATTAAGGGTAAAATGGGAATTGATTAATAACCATGATAATTAATATAACAAAAAGCATGAAAATAGGCCATTATTCATCTTATTTGGCCGATTATAACAAGGAAAAAAAAGAAAGAAAACCAAGCTTCATTCGGCTAGGTTTAATCTTGATTCAAGGTATGTTTTGCTTCAGTTTTTGATAATTTCTACGTTTTTGTAATCGTTGCTTTGTGTTCTTCAAAACCCATTCTTCAATTTTGTTAATTGATGATGATTTTGAAATGTGTCATTGATGATTTTGCAAGCTTTGTGATGTTTAAGAATGAAATATGAAAGATATGTGATAGATTAACATAGTTTGTCTTTGGATTTTTAGTGAATTTGAGTAATTTGGACTAAATTATGAAAATAATATTTTGAGGAACTAAATTGTAAAATAAATAAAATGTGTGGACTTGTATTGAGTATGGGAATATTCGGAGAAGCTTGGGTAATATGGAATTTTGTATATTTTGTGATTTTATGAAATAGGGACTAAAGTGTCGAAATGTAAAAATGTGAGGGCTAATTTGAAAAATGCCTTAAATATGTGTGTTTGGATTAAATTTAATGAATTGGTGATTAAATGAGCTAAATTTGAGTATGTATAGACCAAGAAAGGAGAGATTCGAATCGAGATCGAGGCAAAGACAAAGTACTCGATTGATCGGCTAGTTTCGGTATTTCGAAGTCTGAGGTAAGTTCGGATAGAATACAAGTTGTTAAATTTATATCTATGTGATGAGAAATGAAAGAATTGTATAGTTAGTGAAATAGCCATGTCATATATGAAATTGAGTAATGAGGCACTATGTGTGCGTAATTAGAAATGAGACAGAGATGGTTGGCACTGTGTGTACGAATTAGTAGAAGCTTCGGCTTATTGATTTGGCACTATGTGCGCGATACCGAATCAAGTTCAGTTTGATATAGAGGTACTAAGTGCGCGATGTTACTTAAGCTTCGGCTATGATTTGGGCACTAAGTGTGCGATTGAATCGAAGAAATGACGAAGGTTGATCTAAATGAAGTATTGAGTATTGAGTAGCATATGTGATCGATAACTTAGTGTTGGCTAAGGTACGTACGAAACCTATGTGGTTGATAAAATCGTAGATGGATTTATGGATGGTTAATTGAGTATATTAGCCTTGGGATGGTATGGTATATGTGACTGTGAATTGATCTATGTGATGGATTGTCTTTGTATATTGTAGTTGTATTATTGAATTATGTCTATTATATTACGAACTTACTAAGCTCTTAAGCTTACTGTGTGATGTGTTTCTCTGTTTTATAGTGACAGTAAAGCTAGCTCGGATTTGGGGATCGTCAACGACTCAATCACACTATCGGCTATCTATTTCGGTACTTTTGAAAGATGTACATATTTGGTATATGGCATGTATAGGCTAGCAGATATGGTGTATTTTGAGATGTTGGACCTTGCCATGTGACATGGCTTGGAAGTTAGATGAGTTTGGTTATTATGTGTGAGCTATGTAAATGATGAATGTGGTGTGAAGTAGTGAGTGATGAATATGGTATGATTCATGCTTGAATTAGTTGTTGAGAAATGAGGTTAAAATGTGGAATTATGATATGAATTGCATGATGTTTGTTTTGCATGATTTAGGATGTGAAATTGGTATTTTAGATGGACTTATTTGAGATGAGATTGAGTATGGTTATAGATGGTATAGTTGATGATGAATTGGTGCTTGTATTGGTATGTTTGGTTGCATTTTGAGGCATGATTTGGTATTGGTTTGATGCTTAAAGGTGGTCCCAAAGTGTGGATGGTAGTTTGGCCTTGTAAATGGCCTATAATTGCCCACAGGGTTGTGTTTCAAAGCAAGTCAGACTCGACCACGGGCTAGACACACAGGCGTGTGACTAGTCGTGTGGTGCAAGTCAGTTTCGACCACGGGTGAGGCACACGGGCGTGACTCAGGCCATGTGAACAAGTCAGAATGTATGCCCTGTTTTGCCACGGCTTGGACGCAGGGGCATGTTCGAGGCCGTGTGAGGCACACGGCCTACCCACACTGGCGTGTGACTTCTGTAACTTAGAAAAATGTTTGAATTCCAAAAATTTTTGTAGGTGTTCGGTTTAGTCTCGACCCTTTTCTAACATATGTTTAAGGTCTTGTGGACCTCATTAAGGGACTATATGTTTATATTTTGATATGTTTCAATGATGATTGATTATGTGTTGTAAAATGATATGAAATGTTCGGAAATGATTACGGGTTAGGGGTGTTACAATGATATTTTGATAGACTGATTTGAGTAGGATACTTAATGTATGCATGACTATACTGATGTATGTATATCTGTTATTTGTATAAAGCATGTTGAGCATATTTAATTTGTTATATCTGTATATGAATATCTGTATATGTTATTGTGGTGGGATTTGTATATGAGGAGGAAGTATTTTGCTCGGTGATAATCGCCTTTATTCTGGCAACTTGGCTGCATATTATCTGATATGTGTCTTAATGGCACAATGTGGTGTGCAGGGATGGGTGGGTGTTTTTAACCCCACATAGTGTGATGGGATGGTTGGAGTTGGTGTGTAGAGGATAGGGGTAGGATTCTGCATATCTGAACTGAATCTGACTGTGCATATAATTCTGTATGTTTGCATGCCTAATTCTATTAGGTTACACACCGAGTTTTCGTAAACTCACATCTGTTGTCTGTGCTGTCAGGTAATCTACAGACTTAGGTGGATCGGTGCGGCAGAGACTCAACGATGACCACTTGACTATAAATGATTTAAAATTTGCAATTTATGGTTTCATTTATGTTTTTGGTAATCATTTTGAGAGTTCGTAATTTTTTGGATTCTCTGGACTTCTGTTTTGGGTTTTAAACTGTTGATTCTAGTTTGCTGATTTCTGCATACTTGGTAAATTGTTTTATGAAATTAACAGTTTTTACGCCAAAAGAAGTTTTCCTAAAAACAATAAATTAGGTTTCTAAAATATGGCAAAATTATTAAACTTCCGCTTTAATAAGTGTTTTGACAAATTAATTAATTAAATAACGTCAATAGTTTATTCGTGAACGAACTTGTGGTATTAAACTTGAATGGTTTATCAAGTCAACATTGTTTTCAAAACCTTTTTCTTGTGACATCACTAGATTCGGCCATAACGTCTAAGTCGGGTTTGGGGTGTTGGATTTAGTGGTATCAGAGCCAGTTACAAAACTTGGGTTGTGAATTTTTAGTTTCAAAATTATATTTCGAAAAGAATTAGTTTTCAAATATTTTTGGATAAATTGGGAAAGTATGTGGTGTAACACGCCTAACCCGTATCCGTCGCCGGAATAGGGTTACGGAGCATTACCAAAAATTTTCGGAACATTTACAGACATTTCATGTTAATCACTATTCAATCATCGAGATTGTTCAAAACATTCCTTAATTGGGCCTTCGAGGCCCAATACGAGTATTAGAATCAAGTCAGGACTTAATCGGGAACTCTAAGAATTTTTCAAGAATTTTCCAAGATCCAAGGCTCACACGCCCGTGTGGTCCAAGCGACATGCCCATGTGACCTAGGACACACCCGTGCTGGAGGCCGTGTTTGACCCCGTGTAATTCTCTGACTTGTGCACACGGCCATGCCACACACTCGTGTGCTAGGCCGTATGGTCAATTACTTCATTTCGAAATTAGGTGTAGGTTTCATACGGCCAAGACTGTAACACCCCAAACCCGGCCCATTTACTCCGACCGAATTTGGAATGCCACTGCGGAATACTTTCAAAAACATTCTTTCTTAATAGTAAAACCGATGAAAATTTGTTTCCTTTAGTAAAACATTTTCGTGACTTGTAATATTCTAAGTAAAAATTGAAGTTTATTATAAAAATATCGGATTCAAACTTTACTTGAGGAAATAAAACCATTTGCAATCAACCTTTAAATCATCCATCCATAATAGGGCATAATAATAAAGATACTTAATAAAAGAACTGAAATACTTTAGCGGGCCTTCTTACAATACATACTTAATTATTGAAAATATAGATGCTTAATAAATCAAACAAAACGTCCTTTTTCATAAAAGTCCATTTCCTCATGGCCACCTTTGTATCCTCTACGACCCGGTCCAAGCTTTACGCGCCACCTGAAAGGGTTGAGAAAAATTGAGTGAGTCACCAAGACTCAGTGCATAGTTAATACACATGTCCTCACATATGAGCTTATCCCATATCCCCACAATCCATATATATATGAACATGCAATTATAAATATGCAATTATGAATATACAATTATGAAGCCCAATCCACATAGTGATCCACATATCTTACCTTGGCAGACTTACTTCTCAAGGCCGTGGCCAAGCCACCGATCCCATAGGGATCCCACATATTAATCAGTTCGCTAATCATCAAGCACGAATGTAGCACGAGGCTAGCATTAGACCACTCACATAATGTATACCCTTGTCTCCAATAGTCACATTCCAAGTTCCATGCATAAATATATGTATCGTGATAACATATTACTTAAAACAATTATACATCATATGCCATCTCATTTTTATACATTCATCAAAAATCAATTATTATCGCAAATCACCGAAAGGTAAATATCATAACCATTAACTTGATTAATCGATTATTCACCTCGGGTATCCATTACCTTAACCCTTATCTCGGCTAACATGTACAACATATATATTTACATGAAATAACACATACAACACATATAGCAAACAAGAGAACAGTGCGATAACTACGCACCTGATTAAAACGATATTCGATTTATCTAACACAATCTAAAATCCCAGAAACTTCTGCTACTTCTATCGATTTGCCCCTAGAACACATAACCGAAATCGGTCACACTTAGTACCAATAATATGGCCTTAGGCCGAATACCATGAGTCTTTTTACCTAGCTTATTTCGATCCCGAAATACCAGTTGTTCCTGTTGATTTGCTCCGAAGTTATCGAAATTCCTATTAAAACATTGTTAGAAATCGGCTAACACACAGGTCTATGAGCAATGGCCCTTGGCCGCATGTCATACTTACCATTTACCTTGCTCGACAAGGTCTCTTGAGCAGTTCCACTTCCGAAAGACTCCTTTGATGCTCCTCAACACTAGCTACACAGAAAAAGAACACATCACTATGGCCTTATATATTCGGCCATCCCTAAAGCCAAGCTCAACATTCGGTTATCACAAAGCCCAAAATATAGTCTATGGCCGAAGGTCAACAATCACTTACCTTTGCTAAAAGATCCGAAACTATCACTTGCTTTTGGGTTTGACGAAAACCTTTGATGTTCAAAATCTCGGGAGTTCCCTTAATGCATCTTAGGGCTGACACATGCAAAAGAAACACGTAGTCGATAGCACCATAGAGATTCGGCTATGGTTCAAGTGTTAATGAAACGTGCGGCTAACAACAAGGCAAGCAATATTTGCTAGCCAAAATACTCTCTAGCTTCTTCAAGACCGAAGCTCAAACTTGCTCTATCTCTCTCTCTCTCGGTCAAGAACACAAAAAGGGAAGAAGAGGAAACAAAGCAACACAATGGCCACTTCACTTGTTACTTGAAAACCGAACATGCTAGACCTTGAAGCAAGCTCCAATCGGCCATGCACAAGAATGGAGAAAAGGAAAGACAAAAAGAAGCATCCGACCATCCTTTTTGCATCACAAGACCGACCATGCAAACATGTAGGAAGAAGGAAAGCAAAGCAAAGAGATTCGACACTCCTTGATCACCTTTCAAAGCCGAAAATACTACTCTAAAGGGTCCTATAATCGGCCAAGCACAAATGGGAAGAAAGGAAAGCAAAACAAGGAATTTGGCACCTTCTCTGCTACAAGAAAAACAGACCAAGATAGCCCCTAGAGAGAGATTCAATCGGCCAAGCACCAAAAATGGGGAATAAAAATAAAATATCCCAAGAAAATTTCGGCCATGCTCTCTTGGCAAACCCCAAAATTGACCATGCTCCTCTCCCATGCTTCCCACGGCCATGCTTTTCTTTTTGCTAATTTCAAACATCAATTTCCATTGTTAATCTATCCCCCCATACTACATCATTTCCTATACATAATATAATAATAAAATAAAACCCATGCTTCCTACATAATTTAATAATAAAACTAATAAAATAAAAAAACACTCCCATCACCTTGCTTCAAGCGTGCATGCGTGCATGGGCCATGCAGGCCCTCCCCACGCCGACATAAAAAAGAAAACCATGCGCTGCTCTTGGGTTTCGAACCCCAGACCTGAAGCATCCCTCTCGCGCCTCAGCCACTCGGCCAACTTGACTTTCATGACAATATCGCGGCACATATTTCTTTTAAGCCTTTCTTTCCTTGGCTCCCTTTGCTTTAGCGCTAAAAACCAAAAATAAAAACACGCTTGTTGCCGCCGCCCCTCGAACCCAAGCCCTCTTAAAGTCTCCTCCTTGCTCCTTAGCGCTCCTAGCCACCTTGCCAAGTGGTTTCATGCGTCATAAACCTCGCATAAATTCTTTTAAAGCCTCCTCAGCCCATCACTTTTTACAACCCAAAAATAAAAAACCATGTGCCCAGCGTTGCTCGATCCCCTGACCTGCTTAGCGCCAAACCCAAACCTTAAGTGGCACACGGAAGCCACTTTACCAGGGCATTTTATATGCCACAACCTTACAAAATTTATTCTTAAGGCCTCCATCACCCAATTTCCACTTTTAACCCAAAATTTCCAAAATTTCCAAAATACTCCCTTTTTATCCTCGAGCTTTAGGAACTCCAAAAACACATCAAAACCACTCTTGAGGCCCACTAACACTTGAGTTATTCTTCAAACTCGCAACCCCTATTTCGGGACATTACAATTCTACCCCCCTTAAAAATAATTTCGTCCTCGAAATTACTTATTAACGAACGCCCGTACATTTCAATTCACCATATATCAATCACATATACCAAATTATACACATATGCAAACATATCCAACCTCTTTCACATTTAGCATTTTCACATATGGCCACTTCTTCATAAGCATATTCAAGCTTAAATTCCATTATAGATAAATCATACACCTTACTGGTAAGATCAATTGCACATATTAAAAGTCTTACCGAAACTTCAACTATATCACATCTTACTTAATTCAAATGGGAATATACTAACTTATCTTATTTCTTGCAAATATGAAAGACTTGTACTTACACGAGCATTTAGCTTATGGTAATAAACATGTTCCATCTTGTAAGTGATTCATGAATTCTCGATTATAACACATCACCGGCATTAAGCCTGCTAGGCATCAAAGCCTGAAATACACACCGGTACAAGGCCTGCTAGGCATCAAAGCCTGAAATACACACCGGCATTAAGCCTGCTAGGCATCAAAAGCCTGAAATACACACCGGCACAAGGCCTGCTAGGCATCAAAGCCTGAAATACAATTTTATCACCATCTGAATCACATTACAAGCTGACCAAAATTATAAACCATATATACTTCATATCACTTCAATTAAAAATTCAATAACATTTCATGATAGAATGTCTATCCACATTTGGCTTTCACTATATTTATAACTAGGATTCCAACATGTACACAAGGTTATAACTAACCTTAACAATATTCAATTGCTTATAGACTTACACTTAAAACATTCTCAATTTCAGTTCCAACATTCGCCGACATGATACCTTCCACACTGAGCACACAGACGGTCTTGATTGCTCATAGCTGGCTTAGTCACATGAGTAAAACTTTCAACCCTCGGTCTTTTCTGAAGACCCTCGGATAATTTAGACAATCCAAAATTTCTTCCATTCCGGTTCCTATCCTTATCTCTGTTTTATCTTATCGAGTTCTTAATCCTTTCAGCTACCTTAGCTTTTTCAACTAACACAGCGAACTCCCGTTCCTGTTGAGGGGTTATCAATAGTTTCAGGCCGTCCTTTAATCCGTCCATAAACCAGACACATCGTTCATGTTCCGTAGCCACTACTCTTCGAGCATATTGGCTTAACCTTAGGAATTCAGTCTCGTATTTCGCCATGGACTCGTTCCGTTGAACCAGTCCCAAAAACACATTCCTCTGAGCATCAATGTAGTAAGTATCGACATACTTCTTCTGGTATGCCGTCTTGACATACTCCCAAGTGAGGTCCTCAGCTGTGACACTATCCCGAACCGTGAGCCACCATTTATACGCCTCGTCGCGAAGTAGCGCCACTATTTCTTTCACCCTTTTTCCTCAGGGCTCAGATCGAGCTCATCCATAACTCGCTTGGTTGCTTCCAACCAATATTCAACCGTACTGAGTGCCACGCCTGATACATCACAGAACAAATCCGCTCCATTTGCTCAAAGTCGCTCGGGAACAAATTTTCGAGCTCTCATATTTCCTTCCTCTCCAGCCACCATCTCTAAAACTCGCAGCACCACCTGCAATACAGCATCATCCCTCGTCTGATCTTGCTGTTCATTATCAAAGGCTGGTGGTGGAGATGATACCTCATTATCAGACCCTTGACCCGATCTAACGGGTTCCGTTACGGCCATTTTGCCTCGACCACGTCCTCTAGAACTCATCTCTTATCGCGCAATCTGACTTAAAAAGTTTTATGCATTAGAAATCTGTTCCACTGATTATTCGCGAAAAATTTTATGGAATAAAGTATTTAGAAGTGGTTCTTTCAATCACACGTAGGTTCAATTCAAGTTTGCTATTCTAATTCAGAGAGTCACATACACGTTCATAAGCAGGGACACATTCACTCACTACACCTCTATGGTCATTTCAGTCCTCAAGTCTTATGCACTTGTTTTTGAGTAGACTATTCTTAGGGTTCGATAGCCCAAATTCTCTAATCTACAAGCCCAATTATGCTCATACAGTTCACATATTCAACATACCTCAATAGTCAGAGGTACTTACCAGGTGGACTTCGGGTCGGAGGTACAGGTGCCATGCCAGAACAAATCAAAAATAAAAACTCACATTTTGAAAAGCCCACTTTTGAAAACTACTTTCGGGCCCAAAACCTCAAAGCCGAGTTTTGAACCGTGCTCTGATACCAAAATGTAACACCCCAAACCCGGCCCATTTACTCTGACCGAATTTGGAATGCCACTGCGGAATACTTTCAAAAACATTCTTTCTTAATAGTAAAACCGATGAAAATTTGTTTCCTTTAGTAAAACATTTTCGTGACTTGTAATATTCTAAGTAAAAATTGAAGTTTATTATAAAAATATCGGATTCAAGCTTTACTTGAGGAAATAAAACCATTTGCAATCAACCTTTAAATCATCCATCCATAATAGGGCATAATAATAAAGATACTTAATAAAAGAACTGAAATACTTTAGTGGGCCTTCTTACAATACATACTTAATTATTGAAAATATAGATGCTTAATAAATCAAACAAAACGTCCTTTTTCATAAAAGTCCATTTCCTCATGGCCACCTTTGTATCCTCTACGACCCGGTCCAAGCTTTACGCGCCACCTGAAAGGGTTGAGAAAAATTGAGTGAGTCACCAAGACTCAGTGCATAGTTAATACACATGTCCTCACATATGAGCTTATCCCATATCCCCACAATCCATATATATATGAACATGCAATTATAAATATGCAATTATGAATATACAATTATGAAGCCCAATCCACATAGTGATCCACATATCTTACCTTGGCAGACTTACTTCTCAAAGCCGTGGCCAAGCCACCGATCCCATAGGGATCCCACATATTAATCAGTTCGCTAATCATCAAGCACGAATGTAGCACGAGGCTAGCATTAGACCACTCACATAGTGTATACCCTTGTCTCCAATAGTCACATTCCAAGTTCCATGCATAAATATATGTATCGTGATAACATATTACTTAAAACAATTATACATCATATGCCATCTCATTTTTATACATTCATCAAAAATCAATTATTATCGCAAATCACCGAAAGGTAAATATCATAACCATTAACTTGATTAATCGATTATTCACCTCGGGTATCCATTATCTTAACCCTTATCTCGGCTAACATGTACAACATATATATTTACATGAAATAACACATACAACACATATAGCAAACAAGAGAACAGTGCGATAACTACGCACCTGATTAAAACGATATTCGATTTATCTAACACAATCTAAAATCCCGGAAACTTCTGCTACTTCTATCGATTTGCCCCTAGAACACATAACCGAAATCGGTCACACTTAGTACCAATAATATGGCCTTAGGCCGAATACCATGAGTCTTTTTACCTAGCTTATTTCGATCCTGAAATACCAGTTGTTCCTGTTGATTTGCTCCGAAGTTATCGAAATTCCTATTAAAACATTGTTAGAAATCGGCTAACACACAGGTCTATGAGCAATGGCCCTTGGCCGCATGTCATACTTACCATTTACCTTGCTCGACAAGGTCTCTTGAGCAGTTCCACTTCCGAAAGACTCCTTTGATGCTCCTCAACACTAGCTACACAGAAAAAGAACACATCACTATGGCCTTATATATTCGGCCATCCCTAAAGCCAAGCTCAACATTCGGTTATCACAAAGCCCAAAATATAGTCTATGGCCGAAGGTCAACAATCACTTACCTTTGCTAAAAGATCCGAAACTATCACTTGCTTTTGGGTTTGACGAAAACCTTTGATGTTCAAAATCTCGGGAGTTCCCTTAATGCATCTTAAGGCTGACACATGCAAAAGAAACACGTAGTCGATAGCACCATAGAGATTCGGCTATGGTTCAAGTGTTAATAAAACGTGCGGCTAACAACAAGGCAAGCAATATTTGCTAGCCAAAATACTCTCTAGCTTCTTCAAGACCGAAGCTCAAACTTGCTCTATCTCTCTCTCTCTCGGTCAAGAACACAAAAAGGGAAGAAGAGGAAACAAAGCAACACAATGGCCACTTCACTTGTTACTTGAAAACCGAACATGCTAGACCTTGAAGCAAGCTCCAATCGGCCATGCACAAGAATGGGGAAAAGGAAAGACAAAAAGAAGCATTCGGCCATCCTTTTTGCATCACAAGACCGGCCATGCAAACATGTAGGAAGAAGGAAAGTAAAGCAAAGAGATTCGGCACTCCTTGATCACCTTTCAAAGCCGAAAATACTACTCTAAAGGGTCCTATAATCGGCCAAGCACAAATGGGAAGAAAGGAAAGCAAAACAAGGAATTTGGCACCTCCTTTGCTACAAGAAAAACCGACCAAGATAGCCCCTAGAGAGAGATTCAATCGGCAAAGCACCAAAAATGGGGAATAAAAATAAAATATCCCAAGAAAATTTCGGCCATGCTCTCTTGGCAAACCCCAAAACCGACCATGCTCCTCTCCCATGCTTCCCACGGCCATGCTTTTCTTTTTGCTAATTTCAAACATCAATTTCCATTGTTAATCTATCCCCCCATACTACATCATTTCCTATACATAATATAATAATAAAATAAAACCCATGCTTCCTACATAATTTAATAATAAAACTAATAAAATAAAAAAACACTCCCATCACCTTGCTTCATGCGTGCATGCGTGCATGGGCCATGCAGGCCCTCCCCACGCCGGCATAAAAAAGAAAACCATGCGCTGCTCCTGGGTTTCGAACCCCAGACCTAAAGCATCCCTCTCCGCACCTCAGCCACTCGGCCAACTTGACTTTCATGACAATATCGCGGCACATATTTCTTTTAAGCCTTTCTTTCCTTGGCTCCCTTTGCTTTAGCGCTAAAAACCAAAAATAAAAATACGCTTGTTGCCGCCGCCCCTCGAACCCAGGCCCTCTTAAAGTCTCCTCCTTGCTCCTTAGCGCTCCTAGCCACCTTGCCAAGTGGTTTCATGCGTCATAAACCTCGCATAAATTCTTTTAAAGCCTCCCCAGCCCATCACTCTTTACAACCCAAAAATAAAAAACCATGCGCCCAGCGTTGCTCGATCCCCTAACCTGCTTAGCGCCAAACCCAAACCTTAAGTGGCACACGGAAGCCACTTTACCAGGGCATTTTATATGCCACAACCTTACAAAATTTATTCTTAAGGCCTCCATCACCCAATTTCCACTTTTAACCCAAAATTTCCAAAATTTCCAAAATACTCCCTTTTTATCCTCGAGCTTTAGGAACTCCAAAAACACATCAAAACCACTCTTGAGGCCCACTAACACTTGAGTTATTCTTCAAACTCGCAACCCCTATTTTGGGACATTACAAAGACACACACCCGTGTTCTAGGCCGTATAGCACACACGGCTGAGACACACACCTGTGTCTTTGCCCATATGCTCAATTCTAAGCATTCTGTTTCTCAAAATTAAGGTGTAGGGGACACACGGCCTAACCACATGCCCGTATACCAGGCCGTGTGTTACACACAGTCTAGACACAAGCCCATGTAGACAAAATAAAAACATTTCCTAGCGTCATTTGTCACCCAAATTTACCATTTACCTGCACTAAAACATACCAAGTACAATCCAACCATTCCAAGCATTTAATTTAAGCAAATTCCATCATTCATCATGGCATACCATTAGATGCATATGTTTTTATAAACTTTCCTTGGAGTAACTTAGGCTTTAACATCATTTGATCACATGTACTTATCATAACACATATGAATATATCATAATAGCCTACTTAATCTTACCAAAATAAGCCATCACTAGCCATTCCAATGGCTAGGTTACAAAACGTCATTTTTTAAGCCACTATTGGGCCAGTTGTACTATACATGCCATTATACCAAAATGATTCTACTAAGAATACCCAAAATAACAAGTTGATAGTGCGATGATGCTCTAATGATCTCCAACCTTCGCGAGCCTCCGAGCACTATAAAACAGGGGAAAGTAAAACAAAGTAAGCATTACATGCTTAGTAAGTTCGTAAAACAGAAACTAAACTTACCAAATCCATTTATTGAATTTAAGTATACAATATCATGTTTTCCATCCATTAGAAAAATTGCCTAAACACATGCATTCAATCAAACATGTTAGTCACCAAAATCTTCATATCAATCAAGTAAACATAGATGAGCTCATCAAGCAATATTCTTTCAAGTCATTATCATTTCATCTCAAAATTATCATATCAAGTCAAGAGTTGTGTCCGTTGAATCATTGAAATTTTGATGGATGTTTAAGTACTATACTCGAGGTGTACGATTCAATAATTCGTCAATTCTTATTTCAGGGTACCCATTCGAGCACTTATATAACTTATGCTCAGAGGAGCTCGATTAGGATTACCAGTCCATGCTAAATCCTAATCATAACGTATATTCAAGAGGTATTATATCAGGATTACCCGTCTGGGCTAAATCCTTTCTATAATAAGGTTAATAGGATTACTCGTCCGAGCTAAATCCCGTCCGCAATAAATGCAGGACCTCATCCATTTCGGGAAAGCACATATGTTTATTGGAATTCAATTTCAATTGGGACATAACCCCCTTTCACCATTTTCAAACATGTATTAAGTTTTCCATTATAGCATTCAAGCAATGCATATCAGTATAAGTCACATTACATACATACACAACATTCAATTAACATAAGTACATGCTTGATTAAGTTACACGAACTTACCTCAACACTTGTTCACATATATAATCTACTAATCCGAAACCTTTTCTTTTCCTTGGTCTAACATTGAACTTGTGTTGTCCTGATCTATATAAATAGCTTAAATCATCAATTTCTGATATTTCATATTCATTCTGACTTAATTTACGTTCTAGTCAAAATACCATTTCGCCCTTAACTTTTCTATAAATTCTAATTTCGTCCCTAGGCTCGGAAAATTAAACTTGTGCAATTTACTCCATATTCCAAGCCTAACCAAAATCCCATTACAAAATTCACAGCACATGCATTCATAAAAATTCAGAATTTTTCATCAAAGTTCACAACTCTACATTTTAGTCCCTAAATCATGTTTTCATCAAAAATTACTTTATAAAAGTTGTTTATCTATCTACAACCTTTCATTTTCTACCATAGATTTCTAATTTTCAACATATTCATCCAGGACTCAAATTTCATACCTTGATAACTTTTCAAATTAATCCCCCAAATAGATAGATTAGACTATCCCGATTTCAAAAATATCAAAATTACTAAAAACGGGACAAGGAAACTTACCCAATTAAGCCTTGAAAGTTTCTTCTCTCTCTCCTAGGGTTTCCATAAAATTTTGGGGTTGAAGGTGACAAAATAATAAGATGATATCTTTTATCACCTTTTTAATTAATTAATTAATTATTTCCATTTCCAATTTAGTCCTTGCTCTTTTCTAATTTTTCCATGGATGAGTCACCAAAAATATACATTTCTTTAATGGTCTAATTACCATATAAGAACCTCTAGTTTTGAATTTCATAGCTATTTAATCCTTATAGCTACTAGAATTCAACTTTTACATTTTATGCGATTTAGTCCTTCTCACTTAATCGATAAAATTTTCGTATCAAAATTTTCACATGACACGTCTATCATAATACGGGCCATATAATTAAATAAAAATAAACTTTATTTTTGGATCAGATTTGTGGTCTCGAAACCACTATTCTGATTTCACTGAAAAATGGGCTGTTACATGTGGTACACCGAGTCTCCGACGCCAATCCTGTAAGTATTTCTAAATTTTTGATAGAAAACTCTGGAAACACTATAGTTAGTACTTTCTGAAACTGTACTGAGTAGTTAGAGACTGAAACCTTTGGAAACAATTCTGAACTTCTGATGAATTATGCATAAAACATCTGCTAATAAATACTGAAACTAATGCATAAAATTTTTAATGTATATAAAACTCAAAATGTACAGTGAGCACTCGTGAAACTCGCGGACATGGTATTCGAGGCCGTGGTAGAGGTCGAAGGGGGCCTCGCACTGAGTCTTCCTCTTTGGGCAGTATGCCGAACTTAGATATGAGTGAGACACCAGTTTCGCCTGCTACTAAGACTGGGTCTCCAGGTCGCTAGGCTGGGGATGACGCACTGTCCTAGACCATGCTGAACATTTTGGAGAGGGTCATTGGACCCCATTCTAGATCTGGGGGCCGAGGGTTAGTAATTGAACGACTTTAGTCTAATGGTGCTGAGTTATTTAGGGGTGTCACTAGGGTCGCCCCTAATGTGGCTGAGTATTGGTTGGAGGCCACCTAGAGTATCATGACTGATCTAGATTGTACTCCTGAGTAGAAACTGAAAGGTGCAGTCTCTTTGCTTCGCGATGAGGCTTATTAGTGATGGTTTACGGTTGAGGAGGGTACTCAGCCTGATTGTCTAAATTGGGATTTCTTTAAGACCACCTTTCAGAGTAAGTACGTGGGGCGAGCTATATGGATGCTCGCAGATGTGAGTTAATGAATCTCACGTAAGGTGATAGATTTGTGGCTGAGTATGAGGTCGAGTTTCTGAGGCTGAGCTGCTACGTTCGGGGCATGGTGGCGTCTAAGTATGAGAGGTGCATCCACTTTGAGGATGATTTGAGGGATAACTTGAAGGTTCTGATTGTTCCACAGATGAAAAGAGAGTTCACGATTTTGGTTGAGAAGGCAAAGATCGTCGAGGATGTTAAGCACGTGGAGCGTCAGAATAGGGATCGAGAAAGGGGTAAGTGCAAGATGGATTCGGAGCCCTCTAGTTCTGTTCAGAGGCCTAAGAAAAAGGCCAGATCTGATGGGCCGATTAGAGTGGGGGCTCTTTTTGCTCCTACTAGGATTCAACTGTGCGGTGATTATGGTAGGTGCCATCCAAGCGAGTGTTGGAGGGGGATAGGAGCTTGTCTGAGGTGTGGATCTTTAGAGCACTATATTTGAGAGTGTCCATAGAGGGCTGATCAGATGCAAGCTTTGGGACTAGGTTCTGCGTAGCCTCAGAGGACAGTTCAACAACCACCTAGAGGCTGTGGACAGGCTAGGGGTGGTAATGGTATGGGTCGTGGGTAGAGAGCACCGGGCAGAGGTGCTAGTCAGACTGATGCGAGGTAGCATACACTGGTTTATGCTACACGACGCCGAGAAGATAGAGATGTTCCTGATGTTATTACCGGTATGTTCCTTATATTTGATATGCCTTATACTGTTTTGATAGACATAGATTCTACTCACTCCTATGTAGCTAGAACTGTATCTGAAAACCTGGGGATCTTTGTTGAGAGCACCGTTAGTGAGATTACTGTACTAAGTCTATTGGGGTAGTCTGTTCGGGTTAGTAAACTTTATAGGGATATTCCGTTAGTGGTACAAGGGGTTGTCTTTCTAGCAACTCTGATGGAGCTTCAGTTTGGGGAGTTCGATTTAATTCTGGGTATGGACTGTTTGGTTGAGCACCGAGTCAGTTTGGACTGCACATCTAAGAGGGTCGTTCTGAAGACCAAGAATGATATGGAGGTGGTTGTGATTGGTGAGCGTCGAGATTATTTGTCCAATGTGATCTCCGCTCTTGTGGCTGAAAAACTGGTTCGAAATGGGTGTGAGGTGTACTTGGCTTATGTCAGTGTTTTTGATTTTGGGGACTTTTCTTAAAGGAGTTACCGAGTTTACCTCCGAATCGAAAAGTTGAGTTTGAAATTGAGCTTCTACTGGGTACAGCTCCGGTGTCTATTGCTCCATACCGTATGGCACCGAAGGAGCTTACTGAGCTTAGGGCTCAACTTTAAGAACATCTGGATAGTGGTTTGATCCATCCTAGTGTGTCTCCATGGGGGGCACCAGTTCTGTTTGTTAAGAAGAAGGATGGGACCATGAGGATGTGCATCGATTATCGGCAGTTGAATAAGTTGACTGTGAAGAATAAGTATCCACTTCCGAAGATCGATGACTTGTTTGATCAGTTCCGAGGGGCTTCAGTATTCAAATACCAATCATCACACTCGCTTTGTCCCTTATAAGGGCATACGAGGCCATAAACATGTTTTAGAAGTGGTTCAGGACTAAACCGATAACATACAAAATTCTTGGAAAACATAGAAATTTTTCATTCATTCAGGGATCACACGCTCGTGTGAACAGGCCGTGTGCCTCCCAGGGCTCCAGACACGCCTGTGTCTCAGGCCGTGTGAAAACAGGGCATACATACTGACTTGGGTCACACGGCCGACCACATGCCCATGTGTCTAGACCGTGTGCCCTTCTAAGTGGACTTGGGTCACACGGTCGACCACAAGCCCGTATGTCTAGCCCGTGTACCTTTCTAAGTGGCCACACACGCCCGTGTACCAGGCCGTGTACTAGGTCGTGCTAATCCTGTAGGGTAAACTAACTTGTGCAACACGACCAAGTCACACGCCCGTGGTCTAGGCCATGTGCCATTTAGGGGGTATACTAACTTGTGCTACATGGCTAGTCACACTCTCGTGTGTGAGGCCGTGTGAAGCATACTGACTTCAAATTAATATCAACACCAGGGGACACACGGCTGTGTAGTATGACCATGTGTCGTGCACGGCTGAGACACACGCCCGTGTCTCTGCCCGTGTGGATAAAAATAGGCCATTTGCAAGGCCAATTTGCCACCCTTACTCATGTTCACCTAAACAACTAAAAATGGTACCATTTTATCAAACAATAGGCAGCCAAAATCATCATCCAAATGCACAATTCAAGCCATATTCATTTCAACCAATTTCAATACTCAAATCAATATCAAATACCTATTCAATTACTTATATCATCAAACATTCATTCACAAGCACATAGCTTCTCAATTTATCAACTTCAATTATACCATATAGATCATTTACCAAACTCAAAATATAACCATATGAACAACTATAATACCTTAATCACATTCACACCAAAACATACCATAATAAGCCATCACATATGGCTATCTATACAAATCAAAACATAAACATTTATAAACCAAATCTCATGGCTATATTCATAACCAAAGTACTTTAACTAGCCTATACATGTCATATACCATATATACACAACTCAAAAGTACCAACTTAGGTGTTTGATAGTGCGATGATGTTCCCAACGACTCCCGGATTCGAGCAAGCTTTAATTCTCTAATAAACATAGACAAATAACACACAGTAAGCTTCATAGCTTAGTAAATTCGTAAGTGAATAACTCAATTCATAAAATAAATATAATTCAACTATTTACACATTACCAATTGAAATCACATTAATCACTAACCTTTCTCATGTCTCAAAACATGATCAAATACCATCTCATTGAACTTGCTCAAAGTAATACTCGAATAGGTTCCGTACATACCTGTATCACTTCGTACTAACCTCTTCCTCAACCACGTCATTCTTATACCCGTTGAACCATTTAGAATAGAAGTCGGATACTCAAGGATCACAATCGATAAGTACCTATACCATGGCCCTGTAATGGCCTGAATTTTCAGTGGTGTCAGAACGGTGATTCGAGGTCACTAAATCCGACAAATGAGTAGAAAATTTTATTAATTTAGTGAGTATAAGTTAAAGGTGAAGTTAGGAAAATATTTGAAATAGTAAATAGTGTACTAGAAAAAAAAATTAAAATAATTAGAATCGAAAACGAGGTATCGAGACCTCGGAGATTTTTAATCTAGCTATAAATATTTTATAAATATTTATGAAGTGTTAATAAGTTAGTATTAAAGTTTCATCAAGAAATTTTAAAGTTCTGACAGTTAATTGAACAAAAAGGACTAAATTGTAACAAATGTAAAATTATGGAAAACGATTAAATAACTTACATGATAAAAGAAAGAGGGCTTAAAAGGCATATAGACCCAAGGTCCATTTGGGCTGGATGGCAAGGGCATGAAATCAGCAAGAAAATAAGGAGAATTAAGGGCAAAATTGGAATATTGCAAATTTTACTTAATAAAGCTAGGACTAAAGTGGAATTATCTAGATTTCTCTTTATTTTTCTGCATTCTCATCAGAAAAAAACACCATAGAAGGGTTTCTTTAAGCTGGTTTTTCATATTTTTAGTGCAAGTAAGTTCAATTCTTGATTCTTTCTTGAAATTTTTGTGCTTTTGTGACTTTTATAACTAGGTCCACTTGTTGAATTCATTAGTTTTAGATTTTATGAATGAAGTTGGAAGTTTCTATGAATATGTGCTGGAAGTATATGATGATTTAGCATGGAATTAGAGCTTTAAATTGTTTATATGCCGATTTTATTGAAAGAATTGAATAGAAAGTGAATGTTTGGGACCTAATTTTAAAAGAAATTGAAGTTAGGGTTTTATGTGGAAATTCTAAATTTCAATAGTTTTGAAATAACTTATAATGTCTAGATAAAGTATTAATTTAGAGAAAATTAGCTCAATTGAGGGGTTAATTGAGCAAGGACTGAATTGTATGAATTGTGGAATTTGGGACAAAATAGAAATTAACATGTTATACTAAAGCAGTTTTGGACAGCAGCGGTTGTCTAACTTTGAAAAATCACCAAATATGGTATAAATTTAATTAGAAGTTTAGTGAGATATAGAATTAAAGCTTGTTGAGTCTATTTGCATATGAAAGAAACAGAGTAAGCAAAGGAAGTATACATTTTGAGATATTTAAAGCTTTGTAAGACTGGTTTCGAATAACTTCGTGATCCCCTGTTCTTACTTTAGAAATTCACTAAAAATTGTAAAAAATAATTAGGGGCTTAAATTTATATGTTTAAAATCCTGAATGAGTCTATTTTCAAGAGAAACAAACGGTAATATAATCCGAATTCCGTACAAAGAGATAATTAATTTTTAGTGAAGAAGAGTTGGAACTGTCAGACAGCAGAATAGAGGTAACTTTAAAGAATAAACTGTACTTATTGGCTAAACCAAAAATTCTAAAACTTTTACGGTAGGAAGATATGTGAGTCTAATTTCAGGGAGAATTTTCGGATCTTAATTTGAAGTTCTGTAGCTCAAGATAAAAATCATTTAGCGACTGTGACACGGATAGACAACTTGAATATCCATATAAGTAAATAGTGAAATTATAGAAATTTTAAAGTTTCGTATTAAAGTTAGTATTAAAGTTTCGTCAAGAAATTTTAAAGTTCCGATAGTTAATTGAACAAAAAGGACTAAATTGTAACAAATGTAAAATTATGGGAAATTACTAAATAGCTTAAATGATAAAAGAAAGAGGGCTTAAAAGGAAAATAGACCCAAGGTCCATTTGGACTGGACGGCAAGGGCATGAAATCAGTAAGAAAATAAGGAGAATTAAGGGCAAAATTGGAATATTACAAATTTTACTTAATACGGCTAGGGCTAAAGTGGAATTATCTAGATTTCTCTTTATTTTTCTACATTCTCATCAGAAAAAACATCATAGAAGGGTTTCATTAAGCTGGTTTTTCATATTTTTACTGCAAGTAAGTTCAATTCTTGATTCTTTCTTGAAATTTTTGTGCTTTTGTGACTTTTACAACTACGTCTACTTGTTAAATTCATTAGTTTTAGATTTTATGAATGAAGTTGGAAGTTGCTATGAATATGTGCTGGAAGTATATGATGATTTAGCATGGAATTAGAGCTTTAAATTGTTTATATGCCGATTTTATTGAAAGAATTGAATGGAAAGTGAATGTTTGGGACCTAATTTTAAAAGAAATTGAAGTTATGGTTTTATGTGGAAATTCTGAATTTCAGTAGTTGTGAAATAACTTATAATGTCTAGGTAAAGTATTAATTTAGAGAAAATTAGCTCAATTGAGGGGTTAATTGAGCAAGGACTGAATTGTATGAATTGTGGAATTTGGGACAAAATAGAAATCAACATGTTATACTAAAGTAGTTTTGGACAGCAGCAGTTGTCTAATTTTGAAAAATTACCAAAAATGGTAGAAATTTAATTAGATGCTGAGTGAGATATAGAATTAAAGCTTG
Organism: Gossypium australe; assembly: GCA_005393395.2. NCBI lineage: Eukaryota > Viridiplantae > Streptophyta > Magnoliopsida > Malvales > Malvaceae > Gossypium > Gossypium australe. The sequence continues at coordinate 43,407,357 of CM016621.1, forward strand.
TTGAGTCTATTTTCATATAAAAGAAACAGAGCAAGCAAAGGAAGTATACATTTTGAGATATTTAAATCTTTGTAAGACTAGTTTAGAATAACTTCGTGGTCCCCTGTTCTTACTTTAGAAATTCACTACAAATTTTACAAAAATAATTAGGGGCTTAAATTATATGTTTAAAATCCTTAATGAGTCTATTTGCAAGAGAAATAAATGGTAATATAATTCAAATTCCGTACAAGGAGATAATTAATTTTTAGCGAAGAAGAGTCGAAACTATCAGACAACAGAGTACGGGTAACATTAAAGAATAAATTGTACTTACTGGATAAATCAAAAATTCTGAAAATTTTATGGTATGAAGATATGTGAGTCTAGTTTCAGCGAAAATTTGCGGATATTAATTTGAAGTTCTGTACCTCGAGATAAAAATAATTTAGCTATTGTAACACGGATAGACAGCTTGAATATCTATATAAGTAAATAGTGAAATTATAGATAATGTTACTTATATGCGGGTTATAAACATTAAGGATGTGAAATAAAGTAAAGGTGAAGTCAATACTGATAAGTGAATGATTTTACAATGATAGATCGAGAACCCGAAGCAAGTCGAGGAAAAGAAAAAGTAGCTGATTAGTCCCTAAATTTTCACAAATTCTGCAAATCGACCCAGGTAAGTTCATATGGCTGAAATTTAATGATTAAATGTTAATTTTATGAATTATATAATGTATGATGAGATATAATTGTTGATGAATTGAGAATAAAATAACAATACAAAAAATGATTAAATGATCAAATTGAGCGGAACGTCAGATTTGAGTACTTCTGATCAGTGACAAATGATAAGTAGTAGCCTCAGCTACACTTATCTTATCAGTGACAAATGACAAGTGATAAGTGGTTACTTTATTTACACTTATCTGATCAGTGACAAATGACAAGTGATAAGTGGTAGCTTTAGCTACACTTATCTGATCAGTGATAAGTGACAAGTGATAAATGTGATCTGTGTAAGACCGTGGCAGGGCTATGGCTTCGGAAAGTGATAAGTGATCATATATAAGACCATAGTTATACTATGGCGAAGTGGAAGTGAAATACTCAATTTTCCGTAACTGTTCCCTAATTTGATTAAGGATGATAAGTGACAAAAATGGCCCAAAAGAGTTAAAGTTAATGGATAAATGGTAGTGAGTTTATACAAGAGGACTCACCAAATTGTGGTTGATAGGTGAACTTAGTAATTGTGTATAATGCATAAGTATATGAATGTTTGGTAAGATTTATATTTTATGCCTATGAACTTACTAAGTTTCTATAAACTTACTTGAGTGTATTTAATGTCTCATGTAAATTGACGTAAAAATATACGGAGGATCGGATCAATACTGAGGATCACACTATCAAGATTATCTCCGGTAGCTTTTGTAAATTTCCTTTTTGATTTATATGGCATGTATATGGTTTGATGATTATATAAATACCAAAGCTTGTTTAATGAATATGTATTAAAGTAAAGAGTGATGAATATGCTAAATAGTATAATTATAATAGAAGTATGATTTGGTATCAAATTGATTGAATTGGATTGGATTGGTCAGTTTTAAATTGCCGGAAAGATTGGAATATTTATAAAGGGACTATATTGAGTTCATAATAATAATAATAATTTGTTAAACTTTGGTAATGCCTCATACCCTATTCCGGTGACGAATACGGGTAGGGGGTGTTACATTTAGTGGTATCAGAGCCCGGTTTAGCCGATTCTCGGAACATTTGTGATGTATAAAATGTTTAGAAATACATGCCATATATGTGTATGATCTGATCTAATCTTTGTTATTGTTATAGATACTCTCTGATTATAAAGATGTCAGATAGACCTGAACATATTGAGCAGGAAGAAGTTAACAGTAGAATACAGATTTCTGAACGAGCAACAAGCAGTGATGTTCCAATTTCCCTAATGCGAGAGCAAGAATTAAAGAATATGATTTATGGGATTATGAATCAGTGGTATACTGAAACGATGCAAGAAAGAAATCACGCTCAGCCACCTCCTCCCACCACTGCTCCATCTGTGGTACCCTCGGTTGCTCCTCCACCTCCTACAACGACTGAATTCAGTAAGCGTTCTCCATTGGAAAGGCTTAGAAAAGTTGGAGCCGAAGAATTTCGGGTAAGGATTGATGATGACCCCGTCAAAGCTGAATACTGGTTACAGAGTTTGATAAGAATTTTTAAAGAAATAGCTTGCTCACCAGATGATTATTTGAGATGTGCTGTGTCTCTATTAAAAGAAGAAGCTTATAGTTGGTGGGAAACGATTTAGGCCGTGGTACCGGCAGAGAAAATTTCTTGGGCATTTTTCCAAAATGAATTTAAGAAGAAATATGTGGGCAGACGGTATTTGGATAAAAAGAAAAGGGAATTCCTTGATCTACGGCAGGGAAATAAGTTAGTAGCTGAATACGAAAGAGAATTTGTCTACCTCAGTAAATATGCCCGAGACATTGGACCTACTGAAGAAGAAATGTGTATCAGATTTGAAAAAGGGTTAAATGATGAGATTAGAATGATGATTGGGGGCAATGAAATACGGGAGTTCGTTGTTCTGTCAGACCGTGCTCAAAAGCTTGAAGAAGTATATAACAGAAAAATGCCGCGGGATCGGAAAAGAAAGAGTCATTCAAAAGAGGTGCTTCTAAGTCATTTTCAGATTTGCTGGTAAAGAAATCTAGAGAAGAAATTAGTCGAACTACATCAGTACCGGGAAGATCGGGTAGAGGTAGATCAAGACAATCTGATTTCAGGGTATTTGATAGACCTGCAGCAAGTGTGAGCAGTGTTCAGAATACTCCCCGACCTAAGTGTCAATATTGTGGAAGACATCATTTCGGTAAATGCAGGACTAAGATGGGGACTTGTTATAAATGTGGGGCTACTGATCATGTTATTCAAGATTGTCTCCAACTGCAAAAAGATGAAGTGGAACAGAAAGAGATACAGAGAATCACCCCCAAAGAAGTAGACATTTGGGCCAGAGTAGTGCTACAGGGACTACCCGTTCGGGTATGAGAGAATTAGTTAGTCGATAAGAGAATAGAGCACCAGCACGTACTTACGCCATTCGAGCAAGGGAAGAGGCTACGGCTCCTGATGTAATTCTGGTACTTTCTATCTTTATGATGTTATTGTTTATGCATTGATAGACCCTGGGTCTACTCATTCATATATTTGCGCTATACTAGCATCTGAAAAGAAACTATCTTTTGAGTCCACTGAATTTGATATACAAGTCACTAATCTATTAGGTCAATGTGTAATAGTTAATTTGATATGTCATAATTGTCCACTGAAAGTGAAAGGCTATGAATTCTCCGCTGATTTGATGTTGTTACCCTTTCGAGAATTTGATATTATTCTGGGGATAGACTGGTTAATGAAACATGATGCGATAGTGAATTTTCGTGATAAACAGATCAGTTTGAAATGTCAAACAGGGGATGTAATCTCAGTTGGGTCTGAAAATATGAGTGATACAGTCAGAATTATTTCAGCTCTCTCTGCTCAGAGGTTATTACGCAAAGGCAATGAATTCCTGGTGATGCCATTTGGTTTAACTAATGCTCCTGCTGCCTTTATGGAATTGATGAATCGAATTTTTCAATCATATTGGATAGATTCGTAGTTGTGTTCATTGATGATATATTGATTTATTCAAAGACAGGGTCCGAACATGCACAACATTTAAGAATTGTGTTACAGATTTTGCGGGAGAAACAGTTGTATGCGAAATTTAGCAAATGTGAATTTTGGCTCCATGAAGTTACATTTTTGGGTCATATAGTATCATCTAATGGAATCAGAGTGGATCCAAGTAAGGTATCGGCAGTGATAAATTGGAATGTTTCGAAGAATGTTACTAAAGTACGGAGTTTTCTAGGACTGGCAGGTTATTATCGTCGATTTGTCAAAGATTTCTCAAGGATTACCCTACTGTTGACTCGATTACTACAAAAGAATGTTGAATTTATATGGTCAAGTGAATGTCAGTAGAGTTTCGATCAGTTGAAAAAGATGTTGACAGAGGCTCCAGTGTTGATTCAACCAGAATCGGGTGTACCGTTTGTGGTATATAGTGATGCATCTCTGAATGGTTTGGGTTGTGTACTTATGCAGTCAGGCAAAGTGGTGGCATATGCTTCTCGGCAACTGAAACCGCACGAGAAGAATTATCCTACACATGATTTGGAATTGGCAGCAATCGTGTTTGCTTTGAAAATATGGAGACATTACTTATATGGTGAGAAATGTTACGTGTATACTAATCATAAAAGCTTGAAGTATTTAATGAATCAGAAAGAGTTAAATCTGAGACAGAGACTATGGTTAGAGTTGCTGAAAGATTATGATCTTGTCATTGACTATCACCCAGGGAAAGCAAATGTCGTAGCAGATGCACTTAGTCGAAAATCATCATTATTTGCATTACAAGCATTGAATGCTCATTTTTCTATTAATGAAGATGGTTCTGTACTAGCAGAATTAAAAGCTAAACCTGTGTTCTTTCAACGGAATTCGGGAGTTACAAGATGAAGACCCAAAGTTGATGTCAAAACGACAGATGGTTCAAGATGAGTTAAGCTCAGAATACTCCATTGATGAAAATGGTATGTTATATTATCGTAAAAGAATATGTGTTCCGAATAACTTAGACTTGAAAAATGATATTTTATCAGAGGCTCACAGTAGTATGTATTCTATTCACCCGGGTAGTACAAAAATGTATTGTGATTTGAAGAAAATGTATTGGTGGCCCAGAATGAAACGAGAAATCTGTGAGTATGTAGCAAGATGTTTAATTTGTCAGCATGTGAAAGCCGAGCATCAAGTGATGATAGGGTTGTTACAGCCCATTATGATTCCAGAGTGGAAATGGGAACATGTCAGGATGGATTTTGTATCCGGATTACCAATAACTCCGAAGAAGAAAGATTTGATTTGGGTGATTGTTGATCGGTTAACTAAATCAGCACATTTTATTCCAGTCAGAGTAGATTATTCCGCTTGAAAAATTAGCGGAGTTATATTTGTCAGAGGTAGTGAGGTTACATGGGGTGCTAACATCTATTATTTCAGATCGAGATACTAGATTTACCTCGATATTTTGGGGTAAATTACAAGAAGCTTTGGGCACCAAATTAAATTTCAGCACAGCTTTTCATCCCTAGACAGACGGGCAGTCAGAACGAGTAATTCAGATTTTAGAAGATATGTTAAAGTGCTGTATACTTGAGTTTGGCGGCAGCTGGGAAAAGTATTTACCTTTAACAGAATTTGCTTATAATAATAGTTATCAAACTAGAATTAAAATGGCACCGTTTGAAGCTCTGTATGGAAGAAAGTGTAGAACTCCATTATATTGGTCTGCATTAAGTGAACCGAAACTAGTGGGAGTGGACTTGATTCGGGAAATCGAAGAAAAAGTTCGTATCATTCGAGAATGTTTAAAAGCTGCCTCCGATTGGCAAAAATCATATGCAGATTTGAAGAGAAGCGATATAGAGTTTAATGTGGGTGATCGTGTATTTTTGAAAGTGTCACCGTTGAAGAAAGTTTTGCGGTTTGGCAGAAAGGGAAAACTCAGCCCACGATTTATCGGGCCGTATGAAATCATTGAAAGAATCGATCCGGTAGCTTATAGATTGGCTTTGCCCACGGAGCTTGAAAAGATTCATAACGTGTTTCATGTCTCTATGTTGAGACGGTACATATCAGATCCATCACATGTAATTCTCATATGGAAATAGAGCTCCAACCCGACATGACTTATTCAGAGGAACTGGTGAAAATTTTAGCTCGGGAAGTTAAAGAGTTGAGGAATAAACGTGTACCACTAGTTAAAGTGTTATGGAATCGACATGGATCGGAGGAGGCAACCTGGGAGACAGAGGAAGTGATGAGATTTCAGTATCCAAATTTATTTACAGGTACGAAATTTTGAGGACGAAATTTCCTAAAAGGGGGGGAATTGTAATGGCCTGAATTTTTAGTGGTGTCGGAACGGTGATTCGAGGTCACTAAATCCGACAAGTGAGTAGAAAATATTATTAATTTAGTGAGTATAAGGTAAATGTGAAGTTAGGAAAATTTTTTAAATAGTAAATAGTGTACTAGAAAAAAAATTAAAATAATTAGAATTGAAAAAGAGGTATCGAGACCTCGAAGATTTTTAATCTAGCCATAAATATTTTATAAATATTTATGGAGTGTTAATAAGTTAGTATTAAAGTTCCGTCAAGAAATTTTAAAGTTCCGATAGTTAATTGAACAAAAAGGACTAAATTGTAACAAATGTAAAATTATGGGAAATTACTAAATAGCTTAAATGATAAAAGAAAGAGGGCTTAAAAGGAAAATAGACCCAAGGTCCATTTGGACTGGACGGCAAGGGCATGAAATCAGTAAGAAAATAAGGAGAATTAAGGGCAAAATTGGAATATTACAAATTTTACTTAATACGGCTAGGGCTAAAGTGGAATTATCTAGATTTCTCTTTATTTTTCTGCATTCTCATCAGAAAAAACACCATAGAAGGGTTTCATTAAGCTGGTTTTTCATATTTTTACTGCAAGTAAGTTCAATTCTTGATTCTTTCTTGAAATTTTTGTGCTTTTGTGACTTTTACAACTACGTCTACTTGTTAAATTCATTAGTTTTAGATTTTATGAATGAAGTTGGAAGTTGCTATGAATATGTGCTGGAAGTATATGATGATTTAGCATGGAATTAGAGCTTTAAATTGTTTATATGCCGATTTTATTGAAAGAATTGAATAGAAAGTGAATGTTTGGGACCTAATTTTAAAAGAAATTGAAGTTATGGTTTTATGTGGAAATTCTAAATTTCAATAGTTGTGAAATAACTTATAATGTCTAGGTAAAGTATTAATTTAGAGAAAATTAGCTCAATTGAGGGGTTAATTGAGCAAGGACTGAATTGTATGAATTATGGAATTTGGGACAAAATAGAAATCAACATGTTATACTAAAGCAGTTTTGGACAGCAGCAGTTGTCTAATTTTGAAAAATTACCAAAAATGGTAGAAATTTAATTAGATGCTGAGTTATAGAATTAAAGCTTGTTGAGTCTATTTTCATATAAAAGAAACAGAGCAAGCAAAGGAAGTATACATTTTGAGATATTTAAATCTTTGTAAGACTAGTTTAGAATAACTTCGTGGTCCCTTGTTCTTACTTTAGAAATTCACTACAAATTTTACAAAAATAATTAGGGGCTTAAATTTATATGTTTAAAATCCTTAATGAGTCTATTTGCAAGAGAAATAAACGGTAATATAATTCAAATTCCGTACAAGGAGATAATTAATTTTTAGCGAAGAAGAGTCGAAACTATCAGACAACAGAGTACGGGTAACTTTAAAGAATAAATTGTACTTACTGGATAAACCAAAAATTCTGAAAATTTTATGGTATGAAGATATGTGAGTCTAGTTTCAGCGAAAATTTGCGGATCTTAATTTGAAGTTCTGTACCTCGAGATAAAAATAATTTAGCGATTGTAACACGGATAGACAGCTTGAATATCTATATAAGTAAATAGTGAAATTATAGATAATGTTACTTATATGCGGGTTATAAACATTAAGGATGTGAAATAAAGTAAAGGTGAAGTCAATACTGATAAGTGAATGATTTTACAATGATAGATCGAGAACCCGAAGCAAGTTGAGGAAAAGAAAAAGTAGTTGATTAGTCCCTGAATTTTCACAAATTCTGCAAATCGACTCAAGTAAGTTCATATAGCTGAAATTTAATGATTAAATGTTAATTTTATGAATTATATAATGTATAATGAGATATAATTGTTGATGAATTGAGAATAAAATAACAATACGAAAAATGATTAAATGATCAAATTGAGCGGAACGTCGGATTTGAGCACTTCTTATCAGTGACAAGTGATAAGTAGTAGCTTTAGCTACACTTATCTGATCAGTGACAAATGACAAGTGATAAGTGGTAACTTTAGTTACACTTATCTGATAAGTGACAAGTGACAAGTGATAAGTGGTAGCTTTAGCTACACTTATCTGATCAGTGATAAGTGACAAGTGATAAATGTGATCCGTGTAAGACCATGGCAGGGTTATGGCTTCGGAAAGTGATAATGATCATATGTAAGACCATAGTTATACTATGGCAAAGTGGAAGTGAAGTACTCAATTTTCCGTAACCGTTCCCTAATTTGATTAAGGATGGTAAGTGACAAAAATGGCCCAAAAGAGTTAAAGTCAATGGATAAATGGTAGTGAGTTTATACAAGAGGACTCACCAAATTGTGGTTGACAAGTGAACTTAGTAATTGTGTATAATGCATAAGTATATAAATGTTTGGTAAGATTTATATTTTATGCCTATGAACTTACTAAGTTTCTATAAACTTACTTGAGTGTATTTAATGTCTCATGTAGATTGACGTAAAAATATACGGAGGATCGGATCAACACTGAGGATCACACTATCAATATTATCTCCGGTAGCTTTTGTAAATTTCCTTTTTGATTTATATGGCATGTATATGGTTTGATGATTATATAAATACCAAAGCTTGTTTAATGAATATGTATTAAAGTAAAGAGTGATGAATATGCTAAATAGTATAATTATAATAGAAGTATGATTTGGTATCAAATTGATTGAATTGGATTGGATTGGTCGGTTTTAAATTCTAGGAAAGATTGGATATTTATAAAGGGACAATATTGAGTTCATAATAATAATAACAATTTGTTAAACTTTGGTAATGCCTCATACCCTATTCCGACGACGAATACGGGTAGGGGGTGTTACATTTAGTGGTATCAGAGCCCGGTTTAGTCGGTTCTCGGAACATTTGTGATGTATAAAATATTTGAAATACATGCCATATAAATCCGTGATAGTGTGATGTGTATGATCCGATCTAATCTTTGTTATTGTTATAGATACTCTCTGATTATAAAGATGTCAGATAGACCTGAACATATTGAGCAGGAAGAAGTTAACAGTAGAATACAGATTTTTGAACGAGCAACAAGCAGTGATGTTCCGATTTCCCTAATGCGAGAGCAAGAAATAAAGAATATGATTTATGGGATTGTGAATCAGTGGTATACTGAAACGATGCAAGAAAGAAATCAGGCTCAGCCACCTCCTCCCACCACTGCTCCATCTGTGGTACCCTCGGTTGCTCCTCCACCTCCTACAACAACTGAATTCAGTAAGCGTTCTCCATTGGAAAGGCTTAGAAAAGTTGGAGTCGAAGAATTTCGGGGAAGGATTGATGATGACCCCGTCAAAGCTGAATACTGGTTACAGAGTTTGATAAGAATTTTTAAAGAAATAGCTTGCTCACCAGATGATTATTTGAGATGTGCTGTGTCTCTATTAAAAGAAGAAGCTTATAGTTGGTGGGAAACGATTGAGGCCGTGGTACCGACAGAGAAAATTTCTTGGGCATTTTTCCAAAATGAATTTAAGAAGAAATATGTGGGCAGACGGTATTTGCATAAAAAGAAAAGGGAATTCCTTGATCTACGGCAGGGAAATAAGTCAGTAGCTGAATACGAAAGAGAATTTGTCTACCTCAGTAAATATGCCCGAGACATTGTACCTACTGAAGAAGAAATGTGTATCAGATTTGAAGAAGGGTTAAATGATGAGATTAGAAGATGATTGGGGGCAATGAAATATGGGAGTTCGTTGTTCTGTCAGACCGTGCTCAAAAGCTTGAAGAAGTATATAACAGAAAAATGCAGCGGGATCGGAAAAGTATAGAGTCATTTAAAAGAGGTGCTTCTAAGTCATTTTCAGATTTGCTGGTAAAGAAATCTAGAGAAGAAATTAGTCGAACTACATCAGTACCGGGAAGATCGGGTAGAGGTAGATCAAGACAATCTGATTTCAGGGTATTTGATAGACCTGCAGCAAGTGTGAGCAGTGTTCAGAATACTCCCCGACCTAAGTGTCAATATTGTGGAAGACATCATTTCGGTAAATGCAGGACTAAGATGGGGACTTGTTATAAATGTGGGGCTACTGATCATCTTATTCAAGATTGTCTCCAACTGTAAAAAGATGAAGTGGAACAGAAAGAGATACAGAGAATCACCCCCAAAGAAGTAGACATTTGGGCCAGAGTAGTGCTACAGGGACTACCCGTTCGGGTATGAGAGAATTAGTTAGTCGATAAGAGAATAGAGCACCAGCACGTACTTACGCCATTCGAGCAAGGGAAGAGGCTACGACTCCTGATGTAATTGCTGGTACTTTCTATCTTTATGATGTTATTGTTTATGCATTGATAGACCCTGGGTCTACTCATTCATAAATTTGCGCTATGCTAGCATATGAAAAGAAACTATCTTTTGAGTCCACTAAATTTGATATACAAGTCACTAATCCATTAGGTCAAAGTGTAATAGTTAATTTGATATGTCGTAATTGTCCACTGAAAGTGAAAGGCTATGAATTCTCCGCTGATTTGATGTTGTTACCCTTTTGAGAATTTGATATTATTCTGGGGATAGACTGGTTAATGAAACATGATACGATAGTGAATTGTCGTGATAAACAGATCAGTTTGAAATGTCAAACAGGGGATGTAATCTCAGTTGGGTCTAAAAATATGAGTGATACAGTCAGAATTATTTCAGCTCTCTCTGCTCAGAGGTTATTACGCAAAGGCAACGAAGCATTCTTGGTCTATATTCTTGATACCCAGGGTTTCGATTTAAAGCTCGAACAAGTGCCAGTGGTGAATGAATTTTTTGATGTGTTTCCTGAAGAGTTACCCGGTTTACCACCTGATAGAGAAGTTGAATTTGTAATTGATGTGATTACCGGAACAACTCCTATCTCAGTAACACCGTACAGAATGGCTCCAGTAGAATTAAGAGAGTTGAAGACTCAGTTGCAGGAGTTATTAGATAAAGGGTTCATTAGACCGAGTATGTCACCCTGGGGTGCACCTGTCTTGTTTGTGAAAAAGAAGGATGGTTCTTTAAGACTGTGTATAGATTACAGGCAGTTAAATAAGGTAACAGTAAAGAATAAATATCCTTTGCCTCATATTGATGATCTATTTGATCAGTTGAAAGGTGCTGCAGTATTTTCCAAGATAGACCTTCGATCCGGGTATTATCAGTTGAATGTTAAAGGTGAAGTCAATACTGATAAGTGAATGATTTTACAATGATATATCGAGAACCCGAAGCAAGTCAAGGAAAAGAAAAAGTAGCTGATTAGTCCCTAAATTTTCACAAATTCTACAAATCGACACAGGTAAGTTCATATGGCTGAAATTTAATGATTAAATGTTAATTTTATGAATTATATAATGTATGATGAGATATAATTGTTGATGAATTGAGAATAAAATGCGAAAAATGATTAAATGATCAAATTGAGCGGAACGTCGGATTTGAGTACTTCTGATCAGTGATAAGTGATAAGTAGTAGCTTCAGCTACACTTATCTGATCAGTGACAAATGAAAAGTGATTAGTGGTAACTTTAGTTACACTTATCTGATCAGTGACAAGTGACAAGTGATAAGTGGTAGATTTAACTACACTTATCTGATCAGTGATAAGTGATAAGTGATAAATGTGATCCGTGTAAGACCGTGGCAGGGCTATGGCTGCGGAAAGTGATAATGATCATATGTAAGACCATAGTTATACTATGGCAAAGTGGAAGTGAAGTACTCAATTTTCCGTAACCGTCCCTAATTTGATTAAGGATGGTAAGTGACAAAAATGGCCCAAAAGAGTTAAAGTCAATGGATAAATGGTAGTGAGTTTATACAAGAGGACTCACCAAATTGTGGTTGACAGGTGAACTTACTAATTGTGTATAATGCATAAGTATATGAATGTTTGGTAAGATTTATATTTTATGCCTATGAACTTACTAAGTTTCTATAAACTTACTTGAGTGTATTTAATGTCTCATGTAGATTGACGTAAAAATATACGGAGGATAGGATCAACACTGAGGATAACACTATCAAGATTATCTCCGGTAGCTTTTGTAAATTTCCTTTTTGATTTATATGGCATGTATATGGTTTGATGATTATATAAATACCAAAGCTTGTTTAATGAATATGTATTAAAGTAAAGAGTGATGAATATGCTAAATAGTATAATTATAATAGAAGTATGATTTGGTATCAAATTGATTGAATTGGATTGGATTGGTCGGTTTTAAATTCCAGGAAAGATTGGATATTTATAAAGGGACTATATTGAGTTCATAATAATAATAATAATTTGTTAAAATTTTGTAATGCCTCATACCCTATTCCGACGACGAATACGGGTAGGGGGTGTTACAGGCCTAAAGCCAAATTAAGGTAACTTATCCAGGAGTACCTATAACATGGCCCATAGCCAAATCAAGGTAACTCCTTTCTGAAATACCTATACCATGGCTCGTAGCCAAATCAAGGTATCATTCGCACCCGAAGTGCCGATATCATGGCCTGAAGCCAACACGATAGCCTAATGACATGTCACTAGCATCCTAAACTATTCCTGAGGTTCATCCGGGGAATTTCACTTGTCTATTTCATCGTCAAACACCTCCGTAGAGTCGTATTCACAATTCAAACATTATCCGTAATCTCATAATCACAATTTATGCATTATCAAAACATATAACATACATTTATAATGAAATTACCACATACGAACTTACCTCGGGTATGAAAATGGTGAAATGAGTAAATTACTCGATAAGCTTGCCTTTCCCCCGATCTAATTCCAGATTCTTTCTTCCTTGATCTATATGTATTAATAATTAACTCATTGAATCACTTATTCATTCAATTTGGTCCAAAAACACACATTTGGGCATCTTTACACATTAGCCCCTAAACTTTCACATTTAATCAATTTAGTCCCTATTTCACAAATACACAAAATTTCACACAATTCAATTTAACCCAAGCTTAGCCGAATTACTATAGTGCCCCTAGCAGCCCATAAATTTCATTTATTTCACAATTCAACCCCTCGATTTACACTTCTCACAATTAAATCCCTAGTTGACATTTTTGTCAAAAATCACTTTACAATACATGAAAATCTATCATCAAAAATTCATATTTCATCATCAAACACCAAAGAACACATAATCTCATCAATGGAAACTCTCAAAATATTTAACAGTTTCAAAAATTAAGGTACGGGCTAGCTAGAACACGAAGTAACGATCACAAAAACATATAAATCATAAAAAATCGAGCTAAAAGGAACTTACAATTAAGGAGTGTAGTAGCCGAACCCTAGAAACCTCCCATGGATATTTTTGTTTCTTAGTTTCAGTTATAGAAGATGAAAATGGAGTAAAAATTTGGCTTATTATTACTTAATTTATATTTATTTTATAAATTACACATTTAACCTTTATAATAAAGCATTTAAATCATCTAATATAAGGCCATCTATGTCAAATTCCACTATTAATGGTCTAATAAAATCATAAGGACCTTTGGTTTAATAAATCATAGCAATTAAACACTTTTAACAAGTAGAATGCAACTTTTGCATTTTACACGATTTAGTCCTTTTATCAAATTAGACATCCAGTTGATAAAATTAACTCACGAAACTTTCACACATATATAATCACATGCTATAAACACCAAAAATAATATTAAAAATAATTTTCTAACATCGAATTTGTGGTTCTAAAACCACTCTTCTGATTTAGCTAAAACCGGGCTTTTACAACTCTCTCCCCTTTTGGGATTTTCGTCCTCGAAAATCTTACCAATGAATAGGTTCGGGTATTGTTTTCTTATAGCATTCTCGGGTTCCCACGTAGCTTCTTCAACCCCGTGTCGATGCCATATACTTTCACTAACGTGATTGTCTTATTTCTCAGTTCTTTGATCTCTCGAGCTAAGATTCGAATTGGTTCTTCAGCATATGACATATCAGACTGAATTTCAACCTCGATCAGGAAATGACATGTGAAGGGTCGGATCGGTATCGTTGAAGCATCGACACATGAAACACTTTATGTATTTTCTCCCACTCAGACGGTAAAGATAGTCGATAAGCAACTGGTCCGACTCGCTCAATAATCTCATACGACCCTTTGAATCGCGGACTCAATTTCCCTTTTCGACCAAACTGCAATATCTTTTTCCATGGAGACACTTTCAAGAATACTTTATCCCCGATCTGAAACTCAATATCTTTGCATTTCAAGTCTACGTCAGATTTCTGTCGATCTGACGCCGCTTTCAGACTATCACGAATTACTTTCACTTTTTCTTCAGTCTCTCTAATAAGATCAACCCCGTGAATCTTACTCTCGCTGAGCTCCGTCCAGTACAATGGTGTTCGACATTTACGTCCGTATAGAGCCTCGGGCGGTGCCATTTTAATACTCGATTGAAAGCTATTATTATAAGCAAATTCAATCAACGACAAATATTTTTCCCACGTACCTTCGAATTCAAGAATGCAACAACGTAACATATCCTCGAGTATTTGAATAACTCGCTCGGATTGACCATCCGTCTGTGAGTGAAATGCAGTACTGAAATGTAGCTTTGTACCCAGTGCGTCTCGCAGTTTCTTCCAAAACTGCGATGTGAACCTCGGATCTCTATTCGAAAAAATGGAAATAGGTACCCCATGTAATCTCACAACTTTAGAGATATATAACTAAGATAGCTTATAAAGCGAGAAATCCATACGTACAGGAATGAAATGAGCTGATTTTGTCAATTGGTCGACAACAACCAAGATTGCATCTTTCTCGGAGATAGGGGTAAACCCGATACAAAATCCATAGTCACTCTATCCCATTTCCACTCGGGAATCATGATTGGCTGCAATAAGCTCGATGGTACTTGATGCTCAGCTTTGACTTGCTGACAAATTAAACACTTAAAAACAAACTCGGAGATATCTCTTTTCATGCCGTGCCACCAATACAACTATTTCAAGTCATTAAACATTTTCGTGCTTCCAGGATGAACAGATAAACAACAACTATATGCTTCGTTCAAAATCATCTGAATCAACTCTGAATTTCTCGGAACACATATTTGGCCTCTGAATCTTAAACAATCATCGGAATCAACTTAAAACTCTGAATCAAGGTTTGAATCACATTGAGCTCGTTTTGCTAACATTTCATTATCGACTTTCTGAGCTTCATAAATCTGCTATAAAAATAATGGTCTCGCTTTCATATCGACCACAATCAAACCATCATTACACAAAGCTATTTGAGTGTTCATCGCACGTGACGCGAATAGGGAGTTTCAGCTCAAAGCATCAGCAACGACATTAGCCTTTCCCGGATGATAATCGATCACTAACTCGTAATCTTTTAGTAATTCAAGCCACCTCCGTTGTTGCAAATTCAGATCTTTCTAAGTCATCAAATATTTCAAACTCTTGTGATCGGTATAATTATGACACTTCTCACCAAATGAATAATGATGCTAGATTTTCAATGTGAACACTATCGCGGCTAACACAAGATCGTGTGTCAGATAATTCTTTTCATACGGCTTCAACTGTCTGGAGGCATAAGCTACAACTTTGCCTTCTTGCATCAAAACACAACCCAGACCATTTAACAATGCATCACTGAAAACTACAAATTCTTTACCCGACTCAGGCCTAACTAAAACCGGTGCTTCTCTTAATAATGGCTTCAATTGCTCAAAGCTCTTTTGACACTTCTTTGACCACTCAAATTTAACATCTTTTTAAAGCAGTCTTATCATCGGAGTCACAATCATCGAGAAACCTTTCACAAACTGTTTGTAATAACCTGCTAGTCCTAGAAAATTACCGACTTCAGATACATTTCTCGGAGGTTTCCAATCCATAATCGTAGATATTTTCCTTGGGTCAACTTAGATACCATCAGCTGAAACAATATGTCCCAAAAATTTAACCTCTCATAGCCTAAACTCACATTTTGTAACACCCTCTACCCGTATCCGTTGCCGAAATAAAGTACGAGGCATTACCGAGGAGTACGGAACACTTACAGACAATTTAAACCATTTATCACTCAAATACCGAAATTGGTTATAAAAGTTTCTTTAACGGACCCTCGAGGTCCAAATCATGCATTAGAATAGGGTTGGGACTAAATCAGAATCGTATGAAATTTTTCGCAAAATTCCAAAATTTATCCTATTTACAAGGGTCCTATGCCCATGTGACTGGGGACACACCCGTGTGGCATGGCCATGTGCCTCACATGGCCGTGTCTCCGAGGCGTGTAACTCTTTGACTTCCATCTATGAAGGAACTAGGGTCACACGACCTTAGTACACGCCCGTGTTGCTAGGACGTGTGGTAAAGTTATTTTTCACAAATTAAGCTATTTTCCAAGCCATATTTCTCACTCATTTCATCCTTATTCTTCACCCACATTTAATACATACAAAAACCAATTTAAGATATTCAACCGAGCCTTATACTTAATACCATTTGTTAGTCGTACACTTCATATAAATAACAAGAAACGTATATGAGCTCAATTCTAAATTTATCATATATACAGGCAATTTCACATTATGTAATCATATAACGTATAGCAACCATATCTTAGTATTTTAAATACATTTTCATAACAACTTGTCTTGATTTCATACTATTTTATATTTGAGCTTTACTCATCAAAGTATTTGAAATATCATCTTTATGCAAATAGTAACATGAGGTACATAATTCCATAATTATGAATGAACATATTTATCAAACATATTCCATGTTCATTTATCATAGTCTCGTGTCTCCATATATCAATAACCATCATTTTCATGTATTTCAGATAAATACTTGTAACCATACATAAGTATGCAATTCGCTATTCCTTCCTGTCAATCACAATTTCAAATGACAAATTCTTGTGAATACGCTTACCAATTTCATAATTCCATGTATTTACCGTTTTCCATATTTATCCCGTTGAATTCATTGAAATTTCGATGGATTTCCTATAGTACACTCATGGTATACAATCTCATTAACTGTCAATTCCTACTCATATATACGTAAGTCCTTTTCAGAGAGCACACTCCCGCGAACCTCATTTCTTACAGCAGGATTATCAGTCCAGGCTAAATCCCCTGTAAGAGAGCACATTCCCGTGAACCTCATTTCTTACAGCGGGATTACCAGTCCAGGCTAAATCCCCTGTAACATATGCTCAAAGAGTATTGTTGGGATTACCAGTCTAGGCTAAATCCCCTCCAATGACAGATACTCTATAGAGCTTTGTCAGGATTACCAGTCTAGACTAAATCCAGACTCACATTTACTTTGGATTACCCGTCCGGGCTAAATCTATTTCACACATATTCTTCGGGAGGGCTTATATCAGGATCACCCGTCCGGGCTAGATCCTTTTCACACATATTATTCTGGAGGGCTATATCAGGATAGGATCACTCGTCCAGCCTAGATCCTTTTTACCGTCAATTCCTTTTCAGAGATCCATCGAATTTTCCTTTCATTCAACCTGGATTTATATTCCATTTTCATCAAGAATATCAAGACTTCATCAATTATCATACAATAAACATCCAAATCATATTTGTAACAGCCCGATTTAGGGGCTAGTCGGAACAGTGATCTCGGGATCACTAATCTTAGGTTAGGGAAAATTATTTTCATATTATTTTATGTGTTAGAGTATGATTTTAGAATTACATGAAAATTTTTGTACTTTAATTTTAGCGATTTCTTGCTTAATCGCGAAAAAAAAGACTAAATTGTATAAAGTGCGAAAGTCCCATTTTATAAGCTACAGGTACCAAATAGCCTTAGAATGTAAATTGGAAGTCTTTGAAAGGCAATTAGACCCCCAATATATGCTTGGCAGGCCATAGGGGACAAGAATTGACCAAGTTGGTCAAAGTTGGTGATGTTTGGTGAACTAATTGCTAGTTTAATATTAAAATAAGAAAAGAAAAGATATCATCTTTCACTCCATCTTTCTCCACCGATTTTAGCGAGAAAAATAGAGGTTTGAAAGCTCAAAATTTTCAGCAAGCTCTCCTCCATTCTAGTAAGTGATTTTGATGATCTTTCTTGATAATAATTGTACTTTTGAGACCCCTAAAGCTTAAGCTTTCAAATGAGGGGACTATTGTGCAATATGGTGAAAAGTTTAGAGTTTTTCCATGAGAGTTATCATTATTATTTGCTGTATTTTTGTGGAAGAACATGAGTCTTAGTTGTTAGATGAACAACTTTTGTGAAAGGTGTTGTCTTGAAAACACCTAATTGGACCTTGATGAAAAGGTTACAAATTTGTAGGAATTATATGAAATGTTGAGTATTGATGATGGCTATAAGAGTATTAAATGTTCACCTAGGCTTGTTGAAGGTAGAAATGTGATTAGAATTTATTTCTGAGCTTAGGGGCAAAATGGTCATTTTGCCAAAGTCTAGGGGCAAAATAGTAATTTTACCAAAGCATGATTATCGAAAATGCTTTTATTAATGTGATGATTAAAATGAGCTAAATTTTTATTATAGATCAAGAGATACGAAGCCCGGATCCACACCGAGGCAAGAACAAAGTCGAGGACTAAATTACATATCTACATACATTTTGAATTTCCGAGGTAAGTTTGTATGAATTTAAGGTTTCGCATGTATTTTCAATAAATTGCTTATTATGTTGTATAATATACACTATTTTCATGAAGTTATGATTATTGGTATATTGATAAGAAAATGATTGAGAGTATGTAAGAGGAAGTTCTGGTTGAAGACTCAGAATAATGAGGAATACTAATATCATGATATGAAACAAGGAAAGTCCATGTAAGACCATGTCAAGACATGGCATTGACACCTAAGGAATGTAGGTCCCGTGTAAGACCATGTCTGGGATATGGCGTTGGCACCGAACGTAGATCCTGTGTAAGACCATGTCTAGGATATGGCATCAGCATTGAACAAGGAAGGTCTCCTGTAAGACCATGTCTAGGACATGGCATCGACACCATACAAGGAAGGTCTCGTGTAATGCCATGTCTGGGACATGGCATCGACACCATACAAAGAAAGATCCTGTGTAAGACCATGTCTGGGACATGACATCGATATCAAGTTAAGGGATCCCATGTAAGACCATACCTGGGATATGACATTGGCATCATGAGCCGATCCCATGTAAGACCATGTTTGGGACATGGCATTGGCATCGATATACATGTTTGATGAGATTGAGCAACCTTAGGTATTTCGGGTAATTCGTAGGGTAAAAGAGCCAAGTCTGAAAGAGGTAACAAGAAAGCTAAGCTAGTAAAGATGGTAATAAGTTAAGTAGTTCAAAGTTTTTAAAGAGTTTTGTTCAAGTTAAGGAAGATGGAGATTGAGTTTATGTTTGTATTAGCAAAATATGCTAATTCAAGTGATTAAGTGATATAGGTACCATGAGTACATTACAAGCATGTAATTATAGTGTAACATGTGATGAGTAAGTAAGCCCAAGCACTTGAGACTCATGTTGTATTTGTCTCTTGATGGATAAGTTATATTAAGTAAATATAATTGCTATATGAATTTCATGCAAACTTACTAAGCTATATGCTTACTTCTTTCATTTCTTTCTTCCTTGTAGTTTTGCCAAGCTAGTTTGGGGATCTTTGACGTCGGAGCTCAGAGCACACTATCAATCACTATTTTGGTATAGCCAAGTTGTTTTTATTTAGTATGGCATGTATAGGAATTATTTCATCTTGATGTAAGTTCTAAGAGGGGCCAAAGTGTTGGCTATTAAGGTTATTATTCTTTTTGTATATGGCTAAAGAGATTGGCCAATATTTACTAAGTTTATGCATCTATTGATGATGAGTTATGCATTAATGTTCATGTTTTTGATGAAGTATTTGAGTGGTTGGATTGAGTATATGAATGATCTTGATTTTAGGGTGGCAATTGGCTTGGAAAATAGCCTTCAAGTGTCCACACGGGTAGGCACACGGGCTTGTGCCTAGGCCGTATGTGACACACGGTCAACCCATATGTGTGTGTTAATAGGCCGTGTGTCCCTTGCATGTTAGTGTTTTAAGTTAGTGTCAACCACGGGCTAGCCACAAGGGCGTGTGCCTAGGCCATGTGCTCCTTAAGGGGTTGCTGATGTCACAAACAAAATACCCCTAATTTTTCACACGGGTGAAGACATGGGCCATTGACACGAACGTGTGTCAAGCTGTGTGGAAACCCTTGTAGGTTTGCATTAAAAATAAATTGTACATGGGCTTGGGACATGGACGTGTGAGACCACACGGCCTGCCCACACGGGCGTGTCCCAAGTCACACAGGTGTGTGACCACTGTTTAGACAAAAATTTTCAAAGAGGGTAAAAGTTTTCGGTTGAACTCCGAAACCTTCTGGATGTTTGTTTATGGCCTCGTAGGCCCATGAGATGAATGTTATGACTAAGAAAGGAAAGTTTTTAAAATTGAAACGAAAAAATTTTATAGCCCGTTAATACATGTTTAAGTAAGGGCAAGGATAGTAATGCCTCGTATCCGATCCCGGTGTCGGACACAGGTAAGGGGTGTTACAATATTCACATCAATAAAAATATGTTTCAAGCATTTAAGAATATAGTTCAAGTTACACGAACTTACAATTCAATTTTTGTACCATAACGATAATCTTAGTTTCATAATAAATATTTGAAATAAAACATTATATCATTTCTAATTCAACGTTTATCGATTATAATCGGGCATGTGATCAATTTATGTATAAGTCATTCATATATTTTCCTCCTCCTTCTCTCCATTCCACATCCTTAGTATAAATAACACATTTGTAAGTAACATTATCTATAATTTTTCACTATTTATTTATGTGAATATTCAAGCTTTTCATCCGTGTCAAAGTCACTAAATTATTTTTATCTTGATCTAAAAAACTCCAAATTAAGATCATCTAATTTTTCATGAAACTAGACTCACATATCTTCTTACCATAAAATTTTCAGAATTTTTGGTTCAGCCAATAAGTACAGTTTATTCTTTAAAGTCACCCTTATTCTGCTGTCTGACAGTTCCGACCTTTCTTCACTAAAAATTAATAATCTCCTCATACAAGATTTGCATGATGTTTCCGTTTGTTTTTATTAAAAATAGACTCATTCAGAATTTTTAAAATATAAATTTAAGCCCCTAATTATTTTTCTCCAATTTTTGATGATTTTCCAAATTCAGAACAGGGGAACCCAAAACCATTCTGATCTTGTCTCACAAAACCTATTATATCTCATGATTTAAAATTCCATTTCTTACATCGTTTCTTCTATAAGAAACTAGACTCAATAAGATTTAATTCCATATTTTATTCATTCTCTAATTTGATTTCTAAAATTTTTGGTGATTTTTCAAAGTTAGACTACTGTTGCTGTCCAAAACTGTTTTAGTGTAAAGTGCTGATTACCATTTTGCCCCAAATTTCACATTTCATACAATTCAGTCTTTGTCCAATTAACCCCTCAATTGGGAAAATTTTTCTCAATTAATACCTTATTCTATCATTTTAAACTACTTTTTAAACCTTGAAAAGCATAACTTTAGCATTAAACCTTAATTCCAAACTCTTTTACAATTAGGTCCTAAAACAAATTTCCATCAATTTTACTTGATAAAATCATCATATATCAAAATTAAAGCTTCAATTCTATATTTATTCATCATATGTTTCCAGCACTCATCCATAGCAACTTTAAAAATTAGCCATAAAATCAAAAACTAATGACATAGTAAGTTGGACCCAATTGTAAAAGT
The DNA here is from genome assembly GCA_005393395.2 of Gossypium australe. NCBI lineage: Eukaryota > Viridiplantae > Streptophyta > Magnoliopsida > Malvales > Malvaceae > Gossypium > Gossypium australe. The sequence continues at coordinate 43,429,217 of CM016621.1, forward strand.
CCAAAAACATTGAAATTTCAAGGAGAAAGCAAGAATTAAACTTACATGAAGCTAGAGAATGAAAACCAGCTTGAACCCTCTTTCATAACGGTTTTTCAGCTAATGAAAATGAAGAGAAATGAAGAGAATTCTAGATATTCCAATTTGGTCCAATTTTTATTTAGCTAATTTTGGCAATTTTCCAATTTTGCCCTTATTTCACCCATTTCCTGATTTTTCTTAGCTATTACCGCCCAAAATATCTCCTTTGGGCTTATTTTCACTTTAGGTCCTTCCTCATTTGACAATTAAGCTATTTAATCCTTCTAGCAACTTTTACACATTTTTCAATTTAGTCTTTTTTATTTAATTAACCATCCAAACGTCAAAATTTTCTAACAAAATTTTAATACCACCTTATTGACATTCCGTAAATATATTTATGACTCAATTTATAACACCGAGATCTCGATACCTCTTTTTCTCAATTTCTTGACCAAATAAATCTTTATAAAACACAATTTACTATTTCAATAATCTCTGAAAAGCTACATTTGGCTTGTAAATATTAAATAATATAATCTACGAGTTCATTTGTTGGATTTGGTGGTCTCGAACCACTATTTCCTACATCGCTGAAATTTGGGCTATGACACATTTGCTAAACTTTGCAAATAACTATTTATCTTTCAACGTTTGTAGTACGATTCTTAAATGTTCAGCATGCTCAGATTCATCACAAGAGTAAATCAATATATCATCAATGAACACAACTACAAATCAATCTAAATACGACCTGAAAATCTGGTTCATCAGGTCCATAAAAACAGCAGGTGCATTTGCTAATCCGAAAGGCATAACAAGAAATTCATAGTGTCTGTACCTTGTTCTAAATGTAGTTTTTGGCACATCCAAGTCTTTAACTAGCAACTGGTAATAAGCTGATCTCAAATCGATTTTCGAAAATACTGTTGCTCCTTTCAACTGATCAAACAAATCATCAATCCGCGGTAGAGGGTATTTGTTCTTTATAGTCACTTTATTCAGCTTTCTGTAGTCAATACACATTCTCATCGGGCCATCTTTCTTTTTCACGAACAACATCGATGCACCTAAGGAGAGAAACTCGGTCTAGCAAAATCTTTATCTGTCAACTCTTGCAATTGAGCTTTCAATTCTTTTAACTCTTCGGGGCCATTCTGTACGGAGCTATCGATATCAGCATAGTTCTCGGCACTAACTCAATGCCAAACTCAACCTCTCGGACCGATGGTAAACCCGGTAACTCTTTAAGAAACACATTCGGATACTCATACACAATTGGCACTGATTTGATCTTCTTTTCAATTACTTTCGTATCAAGCACATAAGCAAAATAAGCTTCCCAACCCTTTTTCACATATTTTTGAGCTAACATCGATGAAATCACTGCTGGTAAACCATTAAAATCATCTGACTCAATCCGGATAATCTCATTATTCTGACATCTTAGATCAATCATCTTTCGTTTACAGTTTACTATAGAATCATGTAGTGTTAGCCAATCCATACCCAGAATTATATCAAATTCATCAAATGGCAATAGCATTAGATCAGCCGAAACACAGAAATCCTAAATCATCAATGGACAGTTCTTGCACACTTTATTAACCAAAACACACTTGCCTAAGGGGTTCGATACTCTAATCACAAATTCGGTAGACTCTACAGGCAAAGTGTTATTGGATACTAAATTCATGCATATATAAGAATGAGTTGATTCTGGATCTATCAATGCAATCACATTAGTATCATAAAGAGTGAAAGTATCGGTAATCACGTCTGGCGAGGATGCCTCATCTCGTGCACGAATAGCATAAGCTCGGGCAGGTGCTCGTACCTCAAATCTCACAACAGAATCTCTCGCAACACATTGGTTACCACTCATATTTCCAGTGTTTAGGGGTGGTCTCCCTCTAGTAGTAGTATTACTGGATCTCACATTCTGAACTTTGTCTTTCTCATCTAACTCCGGGCAATCTTAGATGAAGTGTTCTAATGAACCACATTTGTAACAAGCTTTACTACTTTTATTCCAGCATTCTCCGAAATGTCGTCTCCCACATTGCTGAAATTCAGGTTTGTTATCTTTCACATTGCCAACACTCGATACTGATGTTGCTTGAGCTTTAGAACCTAAGCATTCTTTTCTACGATCTCTGTTCGAATATTCATTTGAAACATTTAGGCGAGTATACGAATCTCTAGATTTCTTCGATGAAGATTGATACGGCTTATTCATCGATTTTTTTTCTCCAGTCTTTAGCTTCTAAATCCGCCTTTCTCTTTTCTTTACTGAGATCCTTGGCTTTACAAGCCCTTTCAACCAGAACGAAAAATTCTTTCAATTCAAGAATCCCGACTAGTAGTTTTATATCTTCATTCAACCTGTCAACGAATCATTTACACACGATCTCCTCAGTAGACACATACTCTCGAGCATACTTGCTTAATCGTAAGAACTCTTTTTCATACTCAGTGATAGTCATACGACCTTGTTTTAACTCTAGAAACTCTTTGTGCTTTAGATCAAGGAATCTCTGACTTATATATTTCTTTCAGAACTCTGTCTGAAAGAATTCTGAAGTCACTCTTTCTCTCGGTACTATAGATACCAACATTTTCCACCAATGGTATGCATCATCTCTTAGCAATGATACAACACATTTGATACACTCATTAGGAGTACAAGACAATTCATCGAATACTCAGATCATATTTTTGATCCCGAACTCAGATCTCTCCACATCATCATCAACAGTAGCTCGGAACTCTTCAGCCCCATGCTTATGAATCTAATCTACTGGCGACTTATTCAATTGTATCGATCCACCATTTGAGGAATAACAGGAATTTGTTGAAGAACAGGTGGGGGTGGAGGTTGTTGAGCAGCTGGATTAATTCGAACGAACTCTGTAAACCACTCGCTCATCATCTGGAAAAAGGCTTGTTTAGCCTTTCCCTCATGGCTACTAGATACAGGCTTAGAGTCAGATTGCGCTGCCCTTTAAGCAGAAGCGGGTGCGTTACTCTCTACATCGTTAGCTACAGCTCTTTTGGGATCCATTGCTATACGAATACACAATTTTAAGCTGTCAGGAATCACCACACTATCGGAGAGTATATATGGCATGTATAGCTAGACTCACACACACGTTACGTTAGTCCTAGAATCGACTAAACTGTAGCTCTGTTACCAATAAATGTAACACCCCTCACCCGTATTCATTGTCAGAATAGGGTTACGAGTATTACCAATCAATACACGTCATTTATCATACATAACTCATACATTTATCCATTCATATTCAAATACCAATCATCACACTCACTTTGTCCCTTATAAGGGCCTATGAGGCCATAAACATGCTTTAGAAGTGGTTCGGGACTAAACCGATAACATACAAAATTCTTGGAAAACTTAGAAATTTTTCAATCATTCAGGGGTCACACGCCCGTGTGCCTCACACGGCTTCAGACACGCCCGCATGAAAACAGTGCATATATACTGACTTGGGTCACATGACCGACCACACGCCCGTGTGTCTAGCCCGTGTGCCCTTCAAAGTGCCCACACACGCCCGTGTACCAGGCCGTGTACTAGGTCGTGCCAATCTTGTAGGGTATACTGACTTATGTAACACGATCAAGTCACAGGCCCGTGTTCTAGGCCGTGTGCCATTTAGGGGGTATACTGACTTGTGCCACACTGCTAGTCACACTCCCGTGTGTGAGGCCGTGTGAAGCATACTGACTTTAAATTAATATCAACACCAGGGGACACACGGCTGTGTAGTATGACCATGTGTCGTACACGGCTGAGACACACGCCCGTGTCTCTGCCCGTGTGGATAAAAATAGGCCATTTGCAAGGCCAATTTGCCACCCTTACTCATGTTTACCTAAACAACTAAAAATGGTACCATTTTATCAAACAATAGGCAGCCAAAATCATCATCCAAATGCACAATTCAAGCCATAATCATTTCAACCAATTTCAATACTCAAATCAATATAAAAAACTTATTCAATTACTTATATCATCAAACATTCATTCACAAGCACATAACTTCTCAATTTATCAACTTCAATTATACCGTATAGATCATTTACAAAACTCAAAATATAGCCATATGAACAACTATAATACCTTAATCACATTTATACCAAAACATACCATAATAAGCCATCACACATGGCTATCTATACAAATAAAAACATAAAAATTTATAAACCAAATCTCATGGCTATATTCACAACCAAAGTACTTTAACTAGCCTAAACATGCCATTTACCATATATACACAACTCAAAAGTACCAACTTAGGTGTTTGATAGTGCGATGATGTTCCTGACGACTCTCGGATTCGAGCAAGCTTTAATTCTCTATAATAACACACAGTAAGCTTTATAGCTTAGTAAGTTCGTAAGTGAATAACTCAATTAATCAAATAAATATAATTCAACTATTTACACATTACCAAATCGAAATCACATTAACCTATTTAATAAATTCTGGAAATCCAACTTAAATAAGGTGACAAAATAATTTTTGGGTTTATTATTTTAAAAGAAATAAATTTACTTATCTTTAATCAAACATAATTTGTATCATATTCAAATAAAAATAAACAGGAATAAAGAAAATCCAACTGGGCCTTATGGCCTTATTACATCATTCAAACCCAAAATAAAGTACTAAAATTTCATAAAGTCCAAATTCCAAATAATTTCTTCAAGCGATGCATAGCCACCTTTAGCTCCTGCCGACCCGGTCCATTACTGCTCATCACCTGAAAAATAATTCCCCAACGGGGTGAGTCTACAGACTCAATGTGTACATAGTACTAATTTCCAACAAATCAGGCATACAAGTCATATCAATATCATGTTCATACAAAATAAAGGATGATGCAACCCAAACCCAAACCTATTTGTCCATCCGCTATGCACCACCCGTACCAACCTGTACACCGCGGGGACTACTAAGTCGACCCTCCATCCGCTACACACCGTCGAAGGCAGTCGCTGCAGTCGACGTGCTCATCGCCCACTTATGTTGTGTCATTAGACACTGTATTCACTGGTTGTAACCGAAGTTACCACTTTTCACTTTATGTGACCGTAGTCACCACTTTACGTTGGTGAGACCGTAGTCATCACCTTCACTTTCTTCCTCCACAAATATCCCGAATGCCCCAATTATTTCATAACATATTTCACATACTTAATTTTCATTCATGTTACTAATCACATGTTCAAAATATATCACATTCACAATCCTATCAAAAGTAGGAAACGTACCTGGGTACTCCTTACCACATTTGTGGTGCTTAGCCACATTCACATACTGTTACATATTTATATATTTAATGATTGCCATGCAATTTATTGAAAGTTAGTAAGAGTACACACCTTTTTCGCTTAATAGTTTCCGTGAATTCCCGTAGAGCGATCTACCGATCTAGATCTTTCACTCCTATATTCGGCCATTAATTAAAACATATAAATAAACCTATTTGGTCTTAAAACCAAATCCTACTAGAAGTAGAATTACTTACCTAGTTGCCGAATTGATTTAATCAAGTCCCAACAGTTGCTAGAATTCCTCTTCCTTGAAATCGGCTAATACTAGGTATGTAACCAAGTCAGTTTTCGGTTTTTGAAATAATGGAAAACACTTAAACAATTTATGCCTTGGCCGAATATCCCTTACCTTATGATGGGATTCCAAATCTGAAGAGGATTCCTTTATAAGCCTGTTGAAATCCTATAACTTCGTGTTAGATTAGATCTAACTTTGAAAACGTGAATCATAATCTTTAACCGCATATTTATATTTATAATCCTTACCTTAGATCCTTAGATTTCCCGAAAAATCCCCTTTTGATGTTGTGGATGATTGCCCTCTTTCTTAGAATCCACAAAGATTCAGCTTAACAGTAGAACGGAGAAGAAAATAGAAGAAAAAGAGAGGGATTTTTGCTTAATAAAAATTCGGCAGAGAGGGGTTTTGCCTAGGGAGAATTTCGGCAGAGAGGAAGAGGGAGCAAATGTTGATGAGTAGCCCTCCTGTCCTCCTTTTATAGCCAAAGTTATCAGCCTAGGAGTCCTTTACTTGGCCACCACTCCTCTTTTTGATAATATTATCTCTTTTATTTAAAAGATAAAAGCCTTTAATCCATCAATTATCTCCTCAATTATCTCATTAGAAAATAATCCTTTATTTATCTCTTATTATTCACATATTTATGTGAATAAAACTCCTTTATTTCTCTCTTATTATTCACATATTTATGTGAATAAAACTCCTTTATTTATCTCTTATTATTCACATATTTATGTGAATAAAACTCCTTTATTTCTCTCTTATTATTCACATATTTATGTGAATAAAACTCCTTTATTTCTCTCTTATTATTCACATATTTATGTGAATAAAATTCCTTTATTTATCTCTTATTATTCAAGTTTCCCAAAATGTTCAAGTTTCCATTTTTGGATCATTTCCAAAAATGTCTAAGTTTCCAAAAATGTCTAAGTTTCCAAAAATGTCCATTTCCATTTCCATTTTCATTTCCATCTCCATTTTCATTTCCATTTTCATTTTCATTTCCATTTTCATTCATTTCTAGGTTTCCAAAAGTATCAAAAATTTATTCATAAAACTTAAGACTTGTCATTTCATACAATTGATCTGAAAAATGCATAGGCCCTTCCTAGGATGTTACAGTTCTACCCCCCTTAAAAAAAATTTCGTCCTCGAAATTTCCTAACTAAACAATTGAGGGTATTGCTGTCGCATTGTCTCTTCTGGCTCCCACGAAGCTTCTTCCGATCCATGATTGCGCCATAACACCTTGACTAAAGGAACAGACTTCCTTCGTAGTACTTTCACATCACGTTCCAAGATCTGAATCGGTTCTTCCTCGTAGGATAAGTCTGGCCTTAGCTCCACTTCTTCAACAGATACCACATGCGACGGATCCGATCGATAGCGACGTAGCATGGATACATGAAATACGTCATGCATCTGCTTCAATTTTGGTGGCAACTCTAATTGGTATGCCACTGGCCCAATTCGCTTCAATACTTATAAGGCCCTATAAACCTTGGGCTTAACTTCCCTTTTCGACCGAACCTCATTACCTTCTTCCAAGGTGAGACCTTTAGAAACACTTGGTCTCCTACTTCAAACTCAATTTCTTTCCTCTTAAGGTCTGCGTACGACTTCTGTCTATCAGAAGCTTCTTTCAACCGTGCCCGAATTAATTCCACCTTCTCCTCAGTTTCCGCCACTAACTCTGGACCCAAAACGCGGCGTTCTCCTAACTCGGTCCAACAAGTTGGTGTTCTACATTTCCTTCCGTACAATGCTTCGTATGGTGCCATCCGAATGCTTGCCTGATAGCTGTTGTTGTAGGCGAACTCAGCTAGAGGCAAGTAATCTTCCCAACTTCCTCGGAAATCCATCACACAGCCTCTTAGCATATCTTCCAACACTTGTATAACCCGTTCAGACTGCCCGTCTGATTGTGGATGAAAAGCCGTAGTGAAGTCTAGCTTAGTGCCTAATGCTTGATGAAGTGCTTTCCAAAATCGAGACGTAAACCTTGGGTCTCTATCAGAGATGATCGACATCGGTACCCCGTGTAGCCTCACGATCTCCGCCACATATAACTTGGCTAACTTTTGAAGGGAATAGTCGATCCTCACAGGGATAAAATGTGCGGACTTGGTCAAACGGTCCACTATCACCCATACCGAGTCCTTCTTAGTGGGCGTAAGGGGAAGCCCACTAACTAAGTCCATGGTAATTCTTTCCCACTTCCATTGGGGAATCTCAATTGGTTGAAGCAATCCTGATGGGACTTGGTGTTCAGCCTTTACTTGCTAACATGTCAAACATTTCCCCACAAATTCAGTCACCTCTCGTTTCAGGTCTGACCACCAAAATTGTTCCCTTAGATCTCTATACAGCTTGATGCCTCCGGGATGCATAGCATAAGGACTACCATGCGCTTCCCGAAGAATCCTTTGTCTCAACTCCTTATCCCTCGGCATACAAACCTTTTCCTTGTAGCACAGTACTCCTTCATCATTGACGCCATAATCCTTTAATCCTCCTTGCCGTACTTGCTGTAACTTAGTACTTAAGTCCTTATCCGCCAACTGTCCCTCTTTCACCTCCTTCAGCCAGGTTGGCTTGACTTGCAACTCTGCCAACAGGCTTCCGTCTTCATACAAACTTAAGTGAGCGAACAAAGCCCTTAAATCCGACACAACCTTCCTACTTAGGGCGTCAGCTACCACATTCGCCTTGCCCGGATGGTATTCTATCGAACAGTCATAATCTTTCAATAACTCCACCCACCTTCGTTGCCTCAAGTTCAACTCCTTCTGAGTCAACAAATACTTAAGGCTTTTGTGGTCCGTGTAAATTACTGACCTTTCTCCATAAAGGTAGTGCCTCCAAACTTTGAGGGCGAAAACCACTGCCGCGAGTTCCAAGTCATGAGTTGGGTAGTTCACCTCATGCGGCCTTAACTGTCGAGATGCATAAGCGACTACCTTTCCTTCTTGCATTAGCACACAGCCTAACCCTGTGTGCGAAGCATCACAATATACTACGAAGTCCTTACCTGCCTCCGGCTGAATTAACACCGGAGCTTCTGTCAGCACCTTTTTAAGCTTTTCAAAGCTCTCCTGTTACTTATCCGTCCACACAAACGGTACTTCCTTCCTTAGTAACTTTGTCAAAGGTGCGGCTATTGACGAGAATCCTTCCACGAACCTTCTGTAATAGCCTGCCAAGCCTAAGAAACTTCTGATTTCAGCCACCGACCTAGGTGATTTCCAATCCAACACTGCTTCGATCTTCCTAGGATCCACTCTTATTCCTTCTACGGATACCACATGTCCTAGGAACGCCACTTCCTTGAGCCAAAATTCGCACTTGCTGAATTTGGCATAAAGCTTCTTTTCCCTTAACACTTCTAACACAACTCGGAGATGCTCATCGTGCTCCTCCTCCGTCTTGGAATACACCAAAATGTCATCGATGAACACCACGACGAACCTATCCAAGTAGGGTTGGAAAACCCTATTCATCATATCCATGAACGCGGCCGGTGCGTTCGTCAACCCAAACGGCATCACCACAAATTTAAAATGACCGTACCTTGTCCTAAAAGCGGTCTTATGAATATCAGCCTCCTTCACTTTCAGTTGATGATACCCCGACCTTAAGTCGATCTTTGAGAACACAGCTGCCCCTTTCAGTTGGTCGAACAAGTCATCTATCCTTGGCAAAGGATACTTGTTCTTGATGGTCAGTTTCTTCAACTGACGATAATCTATACACATCCACATAGTTCCATCCTTCTTCTTCACAAAGAGAACCGGTGCTCCCCACGGAGACACACTGGGTCGAATGAACCCACGATCCAACAACTCTTGGATTTGAGCCTTGAGCTCCACTAACTCCTTTGGTGCCATTCGGTAGGGAGCGATTGACACAGGAGCTGTTCCTGGTAGCAAATCTATTCCAAATTCCACTTCTCTATCTGGGGGTATTCCGGGCAACTCCTCCGAAAATACATCCTCAAAATCCCTTACTGTTCTAACTCCCTTGACACCTTCCTCTTCTCCTCTTAACGCACTCACGAAGGCTAAGAATGCCTTACATCCTTTCTTAACCATTTTCTCGGCCTTCAGTGCCGAAACTACGTTAGACAAGTAGTTCCTCCTTTCTCCGATCATCACTACTACCTCATCTTCCGGGGTTCTTAGTTCCATACGTTTAGCTGCACAATCCAACACGGCTCGATGCTCTACTAGCCAATCCATTCCAAGTATAAGCTCAAACTCTCCGAAGGGTAATTCCATTAAGTCAGCCCGAAAGTTCGCTCCCTAAATCTCTAGGGGTACATTCCGAAAGATCCTATCTATCCTCACCGTTTGGCCTAAAGGGCTTACTACAGTTATCTGCCTATCAGAAAGTTCAGAGTCTAGGCCTAGTGTTTCAACCACACTACATGCAACATAGGAATGAGTTGAGCCCACATCAATAAGAGCAAAATAGGGTTTGTCATGAATAAAGAACATACCGGTTATAACATCCGGCGCGTCTCCCTCTTCCCTCCGACGAACCGCGTAAACCAAACCCGGTTGCCTTACTTCGGCGTTAGCTGCACCTCGGCCCTGAGCTCCACGGCCTCTGCCACTACCTCTGTTGGCCGACCCACGACCTCTTTGAGGCTGCTGTCCGCCTCTACCAGCCTGGTTAGCATTCTGAGCTGCTGGTTGGCTCTCATCTAATAGCTTGGGGCAATCCTTAATCATATGGTCCTTGGACCCACACTTGAGACATCGTCCCGCCTTTTTCCAACACTCTCCCCCGTGCTTCCTTCCACAATGTTCACAAGGGCGAAATTGCCAGCCCGTACCAACCTGTTGACTTTGTGACCTGTCAACTCTTGGCCTCTTGTGGCCTTTTCCAGATGGCCCAAAACCTCTTTTGGGCTTATTTCTATCCACAGCCTGCTTGGTGGCGTCCTTAATTCCCTCAGCCACTTTAGCCTTTTCCACCAAGGCAGAGAATTCCCGCTCCTGATGCGGTGCTATCAAAAGTCTCAAATCGTCCCTAAGTCCGTCCTCAAAATGAACACAGCGTTCATGCTCAGTCGCCACTACTCCTCGGGCATATCGGCTCAACCTCAAGAATTCCGCTTCATATTTGGTGACAGACTTACTTCCTTGTACCAACCCCAGAAAAGCCTTCCTTTGCTCGTCTATATACCTGGTTCCCACATACTTCTTCTGAAATGCTTCCTTAGCATATTCCCAGGTCAGATCTTCCGCCGTGGCACCGTCCCGAACGGTTAACCACCATTGATACGCTTCATCGCGTAACAGTACCATCACCCCTTTCAACTTCTCCTCGGGGGTCAAGTCGAGCTCATCCATGATGCGCTCAGTTGCTTCCAACCAGTACTCAGCTGTACTGGGTGCCACTCCCGATACTCCTCTAAACATTTCAGCTCCATTAGCACGGAGCCGCTCAGGCACAGACTTACGATTTCCTGAATTGTTTCCTGCACCAGCCACCAATTCCAAAACTCGCAGCACAGCCTGCGACACGGCATCTTCCCCTGTCTGAGCCTGCTGCTCAACATTGATAGCTGGGGGTGATGGTGGTGGTGGTATCTCATTGTCAGAACCTTGTCCCGATCTAACAGTCATCCTTCCTCTACCTCTTCCACGACGACCACGTCCTCTTGAGCTCATTATCGACGAGATCTGATTAAGGAATTTTATGTATTAGTATTCTTGTTTCACTTATTACCCGCGATGATATCTTATGAAGAAGAGTTTAAGAGTGGTTCTTTCGTATTCATACATGCATACAGTCTTGCATTCATTCATTCATCCATCAACAAATATGAACTTTCGTTCATTCAAAGAAACGTTGTAATTCTTGTTGTTGTTTTTGTTATTTTGCTTTTCCACTACCCAGGGGCATTTTCATAATTTTATCCTACAGGGGTATTTTCGTAAATTTTCAGAAATAAAAAGTTCCCTGGTGATTTTGACGAAAGTATTTTGGTACTTCTAAAGTTCCGGGGAAATTTTGGAAGAATTTTGAAATCCAGGGGTATTTCGGTAATTTTGTTGATCTCAGGGGCCTTTTTGATAATTTTTCCAAAAATCAGGGTAAATTTGTAAAATTTAATAAGTTAGGGATATTTTCCAAGATTGTAAAACATTGAGGGTTCCTTTGAGAGTTACACTTTTCAAAGCAATGATATTGCAAAAAGTTTGGAAATCAAGGTCGTTTTGGTAATTTTGTAAGTTAGGGGCAATTTTGTAATTTTCCAAAATCAAGATAGTTTGATATTTTACAAATTAGGGTTTTTGAACATTTGATAAAGTAATGAAATTTTGTTAAAACTATGGGTGGTTTGGTCATTTTATAAACCAAGGGTATTTTTTTTTATATAGAAAAACGGCTAAGTCCCTTTCGGGTTTTATTCTTTGTGTTTAGCCTATGACCGAGCCCTCTTGGTCAGGGTGAACCAAAGCTACGCACCAGGCAGGATTCGAATGAAGAGGAGGTGAGTCACGCGGACTGCTTAAATACCAAGCTCTCACCGACCTTTCTAGACATGCGCACAGAGGTTGCCACACCACTGAGCCTTCTGAGTTAGGGCGAACCGAAGCTACGCACCAGGTAGGATACCTACGAAGAGGAGGTGAGTCACTAGGACTGCTTAAATACCAGGCTCTTCCGGATCCAATCCTAGACATGCGTACAGGGGTTGCCACACCCTAGCTTAATAACTTAGTCATAGGTTTGTTAAGTTCATTAAGTCTTATGAGTTTCAAGTGTTTGAGTAGTCTAATCCTAGGCTTCAAGTTCCTATCACACTATTCTACGTTCCATGCCTTTTCTACCCTTTTACAATTCATAATTCACATAATCACACAGATGGTTAAAGGTACTTACCTGGTGGACTGCGGGTCGGAGACTTAGGTGCCATGCCATAAAACCTGCTTATTTCAAAGAAATTCATTTGGGCTCGAATTGAAAACGTTTTGGGCCTGAGCCCACAGGCCGAGAGTTTTAAAACTGGGCTCTGATACCAACTGAAACACCCCACACCCAGCCCACGAGCTTGAACCGGATCTGGTATGTTCCTTAAATAAATCGGTTTTCAATGTTCTAAATGACTTAGAGAAAATTTGTGTAATTTTAAAAAAAATTTGTTTTGGGTTGGGCTTAATTTGAAACCTATTTAATAAATTCTGGAAATCCAACTTAAATAAGGTGACAAAATAATTTTTGGGTTTATTATTTTAAAAGAAATAAATTTACTTATCTTTAATCAAACATAATTTGTATCATATTCAAATAAAAATAAACAGGAATAAAGAAAATCCAACTGGGCCTTATGGCCTTATTACATCATTCAAACCCAAAATAAAGTACTAAAATTTCATAAAGTCCAAATTCCAAATAATTTCTTCAAGCGATGCATGGCCACCTTTAGCTCCTGCCGATCCGGTCCATTACTGCTCATCACCTGAAAAATAATTCCCCAACGGGGTGAGTCTACAGACTCAATGTGTACATAGTACTAATTTCCAACAAATCAGGCATACAAGTCATATCAATATCATGTTCATACAAAATAAAGGATGATGCAACCCAAACCCAAACCTATTTGTCCATCCGCTATGCACCACCCGTACCAACCTTTACACCGCGGGGACTACTAAGTCGACCCTCCATCCGCTACACACCATCGAAGGCAGTCGCTGCAGTCGACGTGCTCATCGCCCACTTATGTTGTGTCATTAGACACTGTATTCACTGGATGTAACCGAAGTTACCACTTTTCACTTTATGTGACCGTAGTCACCACTTTACGTTGGTGAGACCGTAGTCATCACCTTCACTTTCTTCCTCCACAAATATCCCGAATGCCCCAATTATTTCATAACATATTTCACATACTTAATTTTCATTCATGTTACTAATCACATGTTCAAAATATATCACATTCACAATCCTATCAAAAGTAGGAAACGTACCTGGGTACTCCTTACCACATTTGTGGTGCTTAGCCACATTCACATACTGTTACATATTTATATATTTAATGATTGCCATGCAATTTATTGAAAGTTAGTAAGAGTACACACCTTTTTCGCTTAATAGTTTCCGTGAATTCCCGTAGAGCGATCTACAGATCTAGATCTTTCACTCCTATATTCGGCCATTAATTAAAACATATAAATAAACCTATTTGGTCTTAAAACCAAATCCTACTAGAAGTAGAATTACTTACCTAGTTGCCGAATTGATTTAATCAAGTCCCAACAGTTGCTAGAATTCCTCTTCCTTGAAATCGGCTAATACTAGGTATGTAACCAAGTCAGTTTTCGGTTTTTGAAATAATGGAAAACACTTAAACAATTTATGCCTTGGCCGAATATCCCTTACCTTATGATGGGATTCCAAATCTGAAGAGGATTCCTTTATAAGCCTGTTGAAATCCTATAACTTCGTGTTAGATTAGATCTAACTTTGAAAACGTGAATCATAATCTTTAACCGCATATTTATATTTATAATCCTTACCTTAGATCCTTAGATTTCCCGAAAAATCCCCTTTTGATGTTGTGGATGATTGCCCTCTTTCTTAGAATCCACAAAGATTCAGCTTAACAGTAGAACGGAGAAGAAAATAGAAGAAAAAGAGAGGGATTTTTGCTTAATAAAAATTCGACAGAGAGGGGTTTTGCCTAGAGAGAATTTCGGCAGAGAGGAAGAGGGAGCAAATGTTGATGAGTAGCCCTCCTGTCCTCCTTTTATAGCCAAAGTTATCAGCCTAGGAGTCCTTTACTTGGCCACCACTCCTCTTTTTGATAATATTATCTCTTTTATTTAAAAGATAAAAGCCTTTAATCCATCAATTATCTCCTCAATTATCTCATTAGAAAATAATCCTTTATTTATCTCTTATTATTCACATATTTATGTGAATAAAACTCCTTTATTTCTCTCTTATTATTCACATATTTATGTGAATAAAACTCCTTTATTTATCTCTTATTATTCACATATTTATGTGAATAAAACTCCTTTATTTCTCTCTTATTATTCACATATTTATGTGAATAAAACTCCTTTATTTATCTCTTATTATTCACATATTTATGTGAATAAAATTCCTTTATTTATCTCTTATTATTCAAGTTTCCCAAAATGTTCAAGTTTCCATTTTTGGATCATTTCCAAAAATGTCTAAGTTTCCAAAAATGTCTAAGTTTCCAAAAATGTCCATTTCCATTTCCATTTTCATTTCCATCTCCATTTTCATTTCCATTTTCATTTTCATTTCCATTTTCATTCATTTCTAGGTTTCCAAAAGTATCAAAAATTTATTCATAAAACTTAAGACTTGTCATTTCATACAATTGATCTGAAAAATGCATAGGCCCTTCCTAGGATGTTACATATACCATGGCCCGTAGCCAAATCAAGGTAACTCCTCTCTGAAATACCTATACCATGGCCCTTAGCCAAATCAAGGTATCATTCGCACCCGAAGTGCCGATATCATGGCCCAAAGCCAAAACGATAGCCTAATAACATGTCACTAGCATTCTAAACTATTCCTAAGGTTCAACCGGGGAGTTTCACTTGTCTATTTCATCATCGAACACCTCCGTAGAGTCGTATTCACAATTCAAACATTATCCGTAATCTCATAATCACAATTTATGCATTATCAAAACATATAACATACATTTATAATGAAATTACCACATACGAACTTACCTCAAGTATGAAAACGACGAAATGAGTAAATTACTCGATAAGCTTGCCTTTCCCCAGATCTAATTCTAGATTCTTTCTTTCTTGATCTATATTTATTAAAAATTAACTCATTGAATCACATATTCATTCAATTTGGTCCAAAAACACACATTTAGGCATCTTTACACATTAGCCCCTAAACTTTCACATTTAATCAATTTAGTCCTTATTTCACAAATACAAAAAATTTCACACAATTCAATTTAACCCAAGCTTAGCCGAATTACTATAGTGCCCCTAGTAACCCATAAATTTCATTTATTTCACAATTCAACTCCTCGATTTACACTTGTCACAATTAAATCCCTAGTTGACATTTTTGTTAAAAATCACTTTACAAAACATGAAAATCTATCATCAAAAATTTATATTTCATCATCAAACACCAAAGAACACATAAGATCATTAAGGGAAACTCTCAAAATATTTAACAGTTTCACAAATTAAGGTACGGGCTAGCTAGAACACGAAGCAATGATCACAAAAATATAGAAATCATAGAAAACCAAGATAAAAAGGGATTTACAAACAATGAGTGTAGTAGCCGAACCCTAGAAACCTCCCATGGATATTTTTATTTCTTAGTTTCGGTTATAGAAGATGAAAATGGAGTAAAAATTTGGCTTATTATTACTTAATTCATTTTTATTTTATAAATTACATATTTAGCCTTTATAATAAAACATTTAAATAATCTAATATAAGGCCATCTATGTCAAATTCCACTATCAATGGTCTAATAACATCATAAGGACCTTTGGTTTAATAAATCATAGCAATTAAACACTTTTAACAAGTAGAATGCAACTTTTGTATTTTATGCGATTTAGTCCTTTTATCAAATTAGACATCCAGTCGATAAACTTAAATCACGAAACTTTCAAACATATATAATCACATGCTATAAGCACCAAAAATAATATTAAAAATAATTTTCTGACATCGGATTTGTGGCTCTAAAACCACTGTTCCAATTTAGCTAAAATCGGGCTGTTACAGAACGTATCTAAGATCCGTAGCTTTCTGGGTTTGCCGGGAAATTATTGGTGGTTTGTTGAGGGGTTCTCTCTGATTGTAGCTCCCTTAAATAAGATTCTGTGTAAGGGTGTTCCGTTTGTCTGGACTGATGCGCAACAATCGAGCTTCGAGAAGCTCAAGTCTGTTCTGACTTAGGCTTCTTTTCTGATACAGCCTGAATACGGTAAGGAGTTTGTGGTCTACAACGATGCATCGCATGCCGGTTTGGGATGTGTTCTGATGCACGATGGTAAGGTTGTGGCTTATGTATCCCAACAACTTAAGACACATTAAGGAAACTATCTGACGCATAATCTCGAGTTGGTTGCTGTGATTTTTGCGTTGAAAATCTAGAGGCATTATCTGTATGGTGAGAGGTGTATTATCTACACTGATCACAATAGTCTCAACTACATCCTTACTCAGAAGGAGTTGAATCTGAGACAGTGCCGATGGATTAAATTGCTCAAGGATTATGACTGCTTGACAGATTATCATCCTGGTAAGGCCAATGTGGTGGTCGATGCTCTAAGTCATAGAGCGATGATTTATCTGAGGGCGATGTTCGCTCGCCTTGGTATGTTTGATGATGGGAGTCTGTTAGCCGAGTTGCAAGTTAAGCCGACTTGGATTGATCAGATTCGAGATAAGCAATTAGTGGATGAGACTCTGGGTTTACGGTTCCGTCAGATTAAGAATAGCAATACTTCAAATTTTGGGCTGAATAACGAGGGAGTGCTTTGTTTTCGAGGTCGGATCTATGTGCCTAATGATTTTGATTTGAGGAAGTCAATTCTGAGGGAAGCACATAGTAGCCCATATGGTATGCATCCCAGTGGTAATAAGGTGTATCGGGATCTCTGTGAGTTGTACTGGTGGCCAGGTTTGAACATAAGGTTACAAATTTTGTTGCTCGCTGTCTGACGTACCAACAAGTTAAAGCTGAGCACCAGTTACCTTCAGGTTTGTTACAGCTAGTTAAGATCCCCTTATGAAAGTGCGGACGAGTGGGTTGCCCTTGACACCCAGTAAGAAGGATTCTATTTGGGTCATCGTGGATCGATTGACCAAGTCTACTCACTGTATTCCGGTTCGAACGGACTACTCTCTGCAGGAGTTAGCGAAGATCTACATTTTTAAGATTGTAAGACTGCATGAGGTTCCTGTTTCAATTATTTCTGGTAGAGATCATCGCTTCACTTCTCATTTTTGGAAGAAGTTGTATGAGGCTCTGGGTTCGAGATTGGACTTCAGTATTGCGTTCCATCCTTAGAGCGATGGTCAATCTGAGAGGGTGATTCAGATATTGGAAGATATGCTTTGGAGTTGCGTAATAGTTTTCTGAGATAGTTGGGAGGATTATCTGCCGCTAGCTGAGTTCGCCTACAAGAACTGTTTTCAGGCTAGCATTCAGATGGCACCTTACGAGGGTTTATATGGTCGTAAGTGCTGTACTCTGCTATGTTGGACTGAGTTGGGTAAACGTCGGGTTTTGGGTCCTGAGTTGGTCTCTGAGACCAAAGACAAGGTTAGACTAATTCGTGATCACTTGAAGGCGACTTCTGATAAGCAGAAGTCTTATGCAGATCTGAAGAGGAGAGATATTGAGTGTTTTGTGGGGGACTTCGTGTTTCTTAAGGTTTCTCCGTGGAAGAAAGTTCTGAGATTTGATCATAAGAGCTACTTGAGCCCTAGGTTCATTAGGCCATATCGGATACTGAAGCATGTGGGGCCGATCGCTTATCAGTTGGAGTTACCTCCGGAGTTAGACCGTATCCATAATGTCTTTCATGTTTCGATGTTAAGGCGGTATCATTTGGATCCATCTCATGTTGTCTCTGTTGAGGAAATCGAGGTTAGGCCGGACTTGACTTTTGAAGAGGAGCCAGTTCAGATTCTGGATCGAGATGTTAAGGTTCTGAAGAGGAAGCCCATTCCTTTAGTAAAGGTTTTGTGGCAGAATCATGGTATTGATGAGGCCACGTGTGAACCTGAGGATTCGATACGCTAGCAGTATCCCCATCTGTTCGGGTCAGGTAAATTTCGAGGTCGAAATTTCTTTTAGGGGTAGAGTTATAGCGCCCTGATTAATTTATTTTTGGTTTGGTAAAATTTGATACAAATGTGTATCTGCTTTAGTGGTTAAGTGTTCTGGATGTGTGTGAGAGGTCTGGGGTTCAAGCCCCACTTCAGCAAAATTTTGTTATTTTTAGATCCAAGCCTCACCTTTGTGGAGTGGGCTTATAAAAAATTTTATACAAATCCATATCAGAATGAGCCTGCTGTTTCGAGTGGTTAGGGAACTGGTGTGTTCGAGGTCTTGTGTTTGAATCCCTACTTGAGTGTAGGTATTATTTTTGCTCAGTTTTTTGATAGAGTTTCGGTGGAGTTGAAATTCTGAAGTTGTTGTGAGTTAGTGGGTTAGTGGGAGGAAAATTAGGGAGGTTATCAGATTTTGATTCTGTCTAGTTTTTGAAATCTTTTTCCCAAAAATTTCTTCCTGACGTTTTCCTCTCTTCCCCTATCTTTCACTTTCGTTTTCTTTTCGTTCTTCGGATTTCTATTATTCTCTTATTCAATTGTCGTTGCTACGACTTTTGGATTCGTTAATCGGCTTGGTAAGTAGTTGGGTGATTGTTAACGATTGGTTTTTCCTTAAACTATGGGCAATCTTAATGATAACCGATAAGATGTAGTAATCAATGAATTCTATGGTGTAGGAGAAGGTGGTGAGGCAGCAAATCACTTTTCAACGGCTTGATTCGAGGTGGTGGTCATTTTTGTTAAGCGATAAGTCAGTTTTGCATAATGGGATGAATCGTGTTAGGCTCGTTTTTTGTTACTAAAAGGTGTTGGGAATTCTGTTTTAGGTACTGGTGGTCTCGGGAGTGATTTTGTAGCGTAAACGAATCAGGTGCGTACCCGAAACACGAAAAATTAAGTTTCAGCAAAAGCTCAAAACGACCACTGTCGACGCCACACGGGCGTGTGGCCAGCCGTGTGGATGGCCGTGTGTGAGACACGGCCGTGTGGTCGACGAAAGCATAGCCGTGTGTGGCACACGACTGTGTGGTGGCATGGGTGTGGTCGTGTGGGCCACACGGGCGTGTGGATTTTGGGTTAGGGCATGTAGGCCCTATGAGTAAAGGCCAAACTATGCGTGTGGGGCCACATGGGCAAACCACAAGGGCATTTGGACCCATAATTCTAAAAATCGCCCTAGGGTCGCTCGGGTTGTTCAGATCGACTGTGGGCCTATTGTAGGGTCAGTAAGGGCTAATTAAACCCTGATTTGCATGCTATGATATTCTGATAGACTGATTTCAATAGGATACTAAATGTATGCCTGACTATACTAATGTATGTATATCCGTTATTTGTATAAAACATGTTGAGCATGTTTAATTTGTTATATCCGTATCTAAATATCTGTATCTGTTATTGGGGTGGGATTTGTATGTGAGGAAGAAGTAT
This sequence comes from Gossypium australe, assembly GCA_005393395.2. Lineage (NCBI taxonomy): Eukaryota > Viridiplantae > Streptophyta > Magnoliopsida > Malvales > Malvaceae > Gossypium > Gossypium australe. The sequence goes on from CM016621.1 coordinate 43,449,113, forward strand.
TTTGTTTGGTGATAATTGCTTTTATTTTGGCAGCTTGGCTGCATATTATCTGATGTGTCTTAATGGCACAATGTGGTGTGTAGGGATGGGTGGGTGTTTTTAACCTCACATGGTGTGATTGGATGGTCGAAGTTGGTGTGTAGAGGATGGGGATAGGATTCTACATATCTGAACTGAATTTGTTATTTAAATCTGAATCTGAAACTGTGAAACACCCCCAAACCCGGCCCACGAGCCTCGACCAGATCTGGTATGTTCCTCGAGTAAAACATTTCGAAACTTGTTTGTCACTTTGGAAAATTTGGGTGGTTTTGAAGAAAAATCGATTTGTGTGTGTTCGAATCGAAAAGTCTAGATTTTTAATAAAACTTCATTAAAATACTTGGAAACAATAAGATTAAAAGTATTGTCGAGTTATTAAGGTTTACCCTTTTATTTTGAAGACCATCTGTGATTAAGTGTCACATTTAGATTTTATTTTGAAAACATTACTTAAACTTTGATTTGATAAAAATTGTATCATACTAAAACAATTAATACGCATGCATAAACAGTTTAGTAGTAAAGGCCTTATTACATCAACATAAAAACCGAAATAAATCCAAAGTACTTAAATAAATAGTCTTTAAATGAATAACTTTAAGCTGAGCATGGCCACCACTAAGCTCCTGCCGACCCGGTCCATCACTGAGTGTCACCTGAAAAATATCCCACAACGGGGTGAGTCAAACAGACTCAATGTGTAACAACCAATACTAAGTCCCAACGATTCAGGCATATCAGATCATACATATACATATAGCAATTAAATATAATGATGCAATCCCGAGCCCAAACCTAGAACCCATCCGCTACACATCACCCGTACCAACCATCACACCGTGGGGATTACTAAATCGACCCTCCATCCGCTACACACCATCGAAGGCAGTCGCTGCAGTCGACTGACACATCGCCCTTATAAATTCGTGGCATAGCCACCAGATAATAATAATTTTGTGACATAAGTCACCACATTCAGATTTCGTGACATAAGTCACCACATTCAGATATTGTGGTATGAACCACCAGATCACTTCCCCTTAATATAACACCCATATGCCCCATATATCATTCATATCATGCAATCTCATGCCATAGGCCTTATTTCACATTCATAACATTTTCACATTTGTGTCATAACAGATATTCTTATTATTGACATAACTTTAGAGAATAGCGTACCTAAGTACTCTATACCATTTGTATGGTACCTTTGGCCACTTCCATATTATTATTAACATACACACATAAATCTATCAGGAAATAGTGCGGGGTTACACACCTGATTTACTTAGCGAGTTCACTGAATCCCGAAAATCTACCAAAATCGATTGCACTCCTTCCTAATACCCATAGGTGAAACCAGTTAGGCACTAATACTAAAATATGGCCTTGGCCGAATGTTCATATGTACTTACCTTGTGGATCTAAATCCCGAAATTAGTCACTTGGCTATGGAGATGTCGAATACCTACAAGTCTTATGTTAGATTTAATTCTAACATTTATTGAACTTAAAACCAATGGCCTTCGGCCTAGTATCATACTTCCCTTACCTTAGACTTTGAAATCCCGAATAATCTCCCTAGAAGTCGGCTACAATGGAAATCTCAAAACTCACCTTCCAAGTTTCGGCCAACAAGAATAGGAAGGATTAGATTTTGATTTCAACAGTTAGAAGGAGAATAAAGAAAGTAAATCGACATAGGTGAGGTTCCTTACCAAATAAGAAAGACCAAAACACAATTGGTCAACCACCTTCACGAAATTGACAAGAACACTTGCAGAAGAAATCGATTCAAAGAGTGATAAAGGAGTGAACTTTCGGCTTTAGGATTTACTGAGCAATCGGCTAGAGGTTACTTTGAGATTCGGCTTTTAGAGAATCAAAAAGGAGAAGAGAATGATTTGCAGAGAGATTCGGCTATGTAGTGAGTAGCAAAAAGAAAACAAAAAGGAAGAAGAGAGAAAGAACTCAAGTTGCTCTCTCTTTGGGAATTTCGGCACAAATGAAACAAAGATGAGAAGAGGAGAAATTTCGGCACATAACCCCTTCCTAAATTCAGCTAGCCTTCAAACACTAGCTACTCCTTGCTTTTCTCCTATTTCCTCTCTTCTTTGCATATTCAAAATAATTTAAAATAAAATCATCATTTATCTTCTACTTAGCCGAAATTTTAAAAGGATTAGACCACATCTTAAACTCATCCCTTAGTGCCCCATTGCCGTCCACTACTGCTCCATCTTGTAGCAAAATAAAACTTTTTTTATTTGCTTCCCTTGCAGCTCGAACCTAGCCCCTTGCCCACTGCATATGGCGTCACATACTGAGGCCTTAAGTGGCGCCTTCATGCCACTTTACCAAGGCCATTTTTGTGTCATAATTCCCCTACTAATTTTCTTAAGGCCTCCTCTGCCTAGCTTCCTCTTTTAAACTTAAAATCGAGTAATTTCTAAGGTATTCACCTACACTCTAAGGTTCACAAAATTCATACAACACAATCAGAACACACACAGGCATGCTACTTCATACAATTTAGCATTAATGCATAAGCCATAGATCCCGGATATTACAAACTGGATCTATATCTGTATCTGACTGTGCATATAATTCTATATGTTTGCATGCCTAATTTTGTTGGGTTACACACTGAGTTTTCGTAAACTTACATCTATTGTATGTTCTGTTAGGTAATCCACAGACTTAGGCAGATCGGTGCGGCAGAGACTCAACGGTGACCATTGTAAATGGTTTAAAATTTTCAATTTATGGTTTCATTTATGTTTTTGGTAATCATTTTGAGATTTCGTAATTTTTGGGACTCTCTAGACTTTTGTTTTGGGTTTTAAACTGTTGATTCTTGTTTGCTGATTTTCTGCATGCTTGGTAAGTTATTTTATGAAATTGACAGTTTTTATGTAAAAAGAGGTTTTCCTAAAAACAACAAATCAGGTTTCTAAAATATGGTGAAATTATTAAACTTCCTTTCTAATAAGTGTTTTGACAAATTAATTAATTAAATAACGTCAACAATTTATTTGTGAATGAAGTTGTGGTATTAAACTTGAATGGTTTATCAAGTCAACATTGTTTTCAAAACCCATTGCTTATGACATCACCAGGTTCGGCCATAACGTCTAGGCCGGGTTTGGGGTGTTACAAAAAATTAAAATTTTTCGACCAATTTAATGGTCTCTGCCTGCTTTTGATTAATATTCCCAAAATAATGTTTCAACCGCTGTTCATTCACTTTGAACTAGTGTCCATAATGTAAATCTCTGATGGTGACTCCACCATGAGGAAATACTTCGACAACTTCAAAAGGTCCAGACCAATGAGAGCACAATTTACCCGGGTGCAGTTTCAGTCTAGAATTGAATAATAAAACTTGTTGACCCGCGATAACTTGTCACTGCAAAACAATTTTGTCATGCCATCGCTTGGTCTTTACTTTATAAATTGTTGCGTTTGCATAGGCATTTTTCCTAATCTCCTCCAGTTCAGTGATATTCAACAGCCTTTTCTTTCCAATAGCTTCATAGTTCATATTCACTTGCTTAATTGCCCACATTGCTTTGTGCTTTAGTTCAATTGGCAAGTGACACGCTTTCCCAAAAATCAATTGATACGGCGACATCCCTAATGGAGTTTTGTATGCTGTCTGCAATGCCCATAAAGCATCATCCAGTCTGGAAGACCAATCTTTCCTCGAAGGGTTCACAACCTTCTCAAGAATGTTTTTAATTTGTCGATTCGATACTTCGGCTTGTCCATTAGTTTGCGGATGATAAGTAGTAGCCATTCTATGATTAACTCCATATCTCTTCCGTGCGGCTACCACTTGGTTGTAATGAAAGTGTGTACCCTGATCTCTAATCAATACCTTTGGTTTACCAAAGCGGGTGAATATATACTTATGAAAAAATTTAAGCACTGTCTTTGCATCATCCTTTGGGACTGCAATAGCTTCAACCCACTTCAAGATGTAGTCAACAGCTACTAATATATAAAGATTTCCAAATGAATTTGGAAACAGTCCCATAAAATCCATACCCCAAACATCAAACAATTCAACCTCCATAATTGGCTATTACAACATTTTATTGCGTCGACATATAGAACCAGTGTGCTGACACCTATCGCATTGATTCACAAATTTGTGGGCCTCTATGAATAATGAAGGCAAGTTGAATCCTGATTGGAGAACCTTAGCAGCAATTCACTTGCCATCAAAATGACCTCCATAAGGAGCATCATGACAGTGCTTTAGGATTGAAAGCATCTTTTCTTCCTGAACACAACACTGAATGATATTTTCATTGTATACCTTGTATAAATATGGCTCGTTCCAATGATACTTCAGTACTTCATGAAGAAATCTTTCTTTTTTATAGCTTGTGACACCCAACGGGAGTTTTCCACACACTAGATAATTAACCAAATTCGTATACCAATGGGTTGCATCTACAGCAAATAATTTCTCATTTGGGAATGCGTCGGCAATTTGAAGTACGTTTCCATCTTCGCTGCCAACTTCCAATCGATGCAGATGGTCTGCAACTTGATTCTCTGAACCCTTACGGTCTTTTATCTCGATGTCGAATTCTTGCAATAGTAAGATCCAGCGTATCAGTCTTGGTTTTGCATCCTTCTTCGCAAAAAGATATCTCAACGCCGAGTGATCAGTAAATACAAGAACTGTAACACCCCCAAACCCGGCCCACAAGTCCTAACCGGATCTGGTATGTCACTGCGGAAAAACGTTCGAAAAATCTTTAACTTTAGGAGAAAACTTGAAAATTCCGTTAACTTTTGAAAAGTGTGTCCATTAAAAATTATTTAATAAACTAAGCTTGATATAAAATATGTGAATTAAAACTTTATTAGAAGTTGGTCTGATATTAATTATTTGTAGAAATATTTTTAGGTATAACATAAACCTCAACAATCGTAAATAGAATACTTTAAATAGAAGTGGCCTTTATTACATCAAATAAATACCCAAAACTGATAATATAAAATAATTAAATAAAACATCTACTGCATAAAATCTACTTCTGCATGGCCACCTTTGTATCCACTCCAACCCGGTCCGATCAACATGTCACCTGCGATGTTGGATAAATAATTGGGTGAGTCATACAGACTCAGTGTGTAATTAAACCATCGAAATCCACCCACATGCAAGCCACATAACATCCCAATTATCAAATGCAACATGTAACTATAATCATTTAGACATTACCACAATCTGGGCTTGGCCCATATTCAATCCACATTCAAGTACTGGGCTAGGCCCTTTTTCATGTATGTTCTCATAACATACCAATCCACATGTCATATTGGGCTTGGCCCATTTCCATATCATTTCATAACGGAACAATGCAACATGAAACCCAACCCAATCCTAAGGTCCATCCGCTACACACCCCCTTATCCAGCCTACCACACACCAGGGGACTATCGAGTCACCCTCTCCTTTTCCCTCCAAAAAGGCAACCAATGCCATCCACGATGTAGCATATAGCTAACATCAAACCACGATGGGGCACACAGCAACCCATCAACCACGATATGGCATAAAGCCGATATCAATCAAGGTAACCACGCGAACTTAATCGCAAAAAGTCCACAACGCGACCTCAGTCAGCGCCAATCCACGATGTAGCACAAAGCTGACATCAACCACGTACTCGAAGTACACCCTGTCCTTCTTTCATAACCCACCCATGCACATGTAATATGATATAATGGCAATATGGTGCATGTGCATGTCATTCACAAACATAGGCATTCACTCATATTCAAATAAATGACAACAATACTAACAATTTGCTATTTCCCTGATCAGCGTCCTACCCCTTTTAGGGTATCTATTGCACTTTTACCACTGCACTTATTAGTAAGCATATAACATAAGCAGATATCACATAAAACCCGGAAACAATGGCTAACTACAGACCTTATAACCTGAAGCTCTAAACCCTCGATCCCAACGCTATCGCTCAACGAAACTACGGCCACTTGCTTATAGTTTTCTCTTGTTGGCCCACACCCCGGTGGCCAATCTCGTACAGCAGAAACGGATCTCTTCTTGAACTTCGAAATGGGAGCCTTCCCTTGCCCACCTTGACTGGCATTCGCATCCATCGACGATACTTAATCAGAACCACACGATTAATCACAGCAATCAAAATCTACAAATGTCGAATCTAGATCACCTATTAACATCCTTACCGAAATAAACTGAGATCCCGAAGGCTTTCCTTTACTCTTGTTGGTATGCCCTATAAACCATAGTCAACATTGGTCAACACCAAAACACAACCAATGGCCTAAGGCCGAATACCCAAAGGATCACTTACCCACTTACTCGGATCCTGAAACCACCAATAGTCTTAAGAAGTTGCCGAAAATCCCTGTACACAAGACCATTAGAATCGGCTACTAATAAAGTCCATGAGTATGGCCCCTTGGCCGAATACTAGAAGAGATAGATTAATAACATACGACCTTACCTTCCACAATGACTAAAGAAAAGCCCCAACGCTCCAACCTTTGCCCAACCAATAATTGGCCACTTCAAGGAATAAGACTCGGCTTCAGGGACTTGATAAAATAGAAGGGAGATAGAGAGGCTAAAGGTTTCGGCTAGGCTTCCCAATGAAGTTGAAGTGTTCGGCTAACAAAGGTGTTATTATGGATTTTTGCAAAAAGTCTGGGAGAGGGATGGAGGAAGAATTTCGGCTTGGAGAACAAAAGGAGAAAAAGAATTTCTAAAAGGGTGCTCTCCCTATTTATAGCATTCGGTCACTACTCCCACGTGAAGAAGCCAACATGCAGCCACCACCTATGGCCACTAATTCAATTTAATTTGAATTAGTCCACCTCCCTATATTAATCCTTCAAATAGTTGAATTATCCTCACTTAATCCAATAAATAATAATAATCTTATACTTAAAATAACTAAGTAGATAAATAAATAAACTACTAATAAAACTATATCCAATATCACCACTTTAATCGAAGCAAAAGACCACCCCTTGGCCGGCCACCAATTCTTTTTAATTCTAATCCAAATTCCCTTCCTATTTTAAACTCATATTTTATCTCCTACTCCTATTAAAAAAACAATCCAATAGCAGCCATTATCCCTTATTTCCAATTTAAAACCAACTAAAATAATTCTATATTTATCTAAAATAATAAAATAACAAACCCTTATCACTCCTTCCAGCCGAATCCAAAAAGGACTAAACAACCTTAGCTCCCCCATGTGCCGTCCACCTTCACGCCAATCAGCAGTGAAAAGAAGAAAAACCCCCACCTGCAGCCTTCAAGGTTCGAACACAGGACCTGGGGGAACCAGCGACCAAGTAGCGCCCCAGGCCATTCGGCCTAGGCGTTGTTTTGTGACATAAACGCGCAATATATTCTTTTAAGCCCTTTCCATCCCCAACGCCAGCTTGCAAAATAAATATCAAAATTCTGCCTCCCTTGCGCCTCGAACTCGCGACCTGCACCTAGCGCCTTTTCAAGTAGTGCCTCAGCCACTCCGCCCACCTGCCTTTCATGTCCATAAAGCCCCAACATTTATTTTTAACTCCTTTCTACTTCAGCCCATCACCACATAACAAAATAAAAACGCCAAAATGCAGCTCCAGCCCTTGAACCTGCGCCCTTTCCCTCCTCCAGCTCCTAAGTGGCGCATGAGAGCCACTTCGCCAATTGGACTTTCATGTCCACCACCCTGGCCATAAATTTTAAAGCCTACCCAGCCCAGTTCCTTGAGCTGGCGCAAAATAAAACAAAAATGCTGCCACCTTGCAGCTCGAACCCTTGCTCCCTTAGGCGCCCCCTTCCAAAGCTCCAAGCAGCGCCTCCATGCCACTCCACCCAACTGTTTCTTGTGTCCTATTCTCCCAATTAATTCTTTTAAGACCTCCCAAAGCCAAGCTCCCCTTAATTACTTAAAAATCCAAAATTTTCCAAAGTCTTCCCGTTTAACCCGAGCGTTCTCAACACCTCCAAAACACATCCAAGCATACCCAAAACCTACAAGAACTTGAATTATACCCAACATGCATAGCCCCTAAACCAGGGTGTTACAAGAACCTTTGCACCGACAAGATAAGAACGAAACTTGTCGAAAGCAAAGACTACAACCTACAATTTTTTCTTGTAGTGGTATAATTGATTTGAGCCTCTGTAAGATTTTTGCTAGCATAATAGATGGCGTGAAATATTTTTCCCTTGCGTTGTTTTAAAACAGCACCCATAGCAAAGTCGCTTGCATTGCATATAACTTCAAAAGTTTGAGACGAATCTAGTTCAACAAAAATGGGTGCATTTACTAGCTACGTCTTTAATTGAATGAATGCATCCAAACATGTATCGTCAGAGAAGAATTTTCGATTCTGTTCCATCAATGAGCATAAACGCTTTGCAATTTTTGAGAAATCTCCAATAAATCTTCGGCAAAACCCCCCATGCCCAAGAAAACTGCGAATACCTTTCACATTTTTCGGTGGAGGTAATTTCTCAATGATTTCCAGTTTAGCTTTGTCTACTTCAATGCCTTGACTAAAGATGTGATGGCCTAACACAATGCCTTCAGTTTCTATGAAATGACATTTTTCCCAATTTAGAACAAGATGTGTGTCTTCACATCGCTGCAATATTTTCTCCAAATTGTCAGCGCAATGATCAAAATCATTCCCATAGACTGAGAAATCATCCATAAAAACCTCTAAAGAATCTTCAATCATATTTGAGAATATTGACATCATGCACACTTGAAATGTGGCTGGTGCGTTGCAAAGACCAAAATGCATAAGGTGAAAAGCAAAAGTACCAAAGGGACAGGTGAAAGTTGTTTTCTCTTGATCCTCCGGTGCAATAGCAATTTGCTTGTACCTAGAGTAGCCGTCTAAGAAGCAGTAATAGGCTCTTCCAGCAAGCCTATCCAACATTTGGCAAATGAAAGGAAGTGGGAAGTGGTCCTTCCTTGTGGTAGCATTAAGTTTGCGTAATCCATAAAGACTCGCCATCTCGTAGGAATGCGTGTAGGAATTAATTCATCTTTGTCATTGCTAACCACAGTGATGCCACTCTTTTTAGGAACGCATTGCACTGGACTTACCCAATTTCTATTAAAAATAGGGTAAATAATTCCAGCATCAAGCCATTTTATAATTTCTTTCTTGACAACTTCCTTCATCTTCTCGTTTAATCTTCTTTGTTTCTCAATTGATTACTTGCCTTAGTCTTCCAACTTGATCTTGTGCATGCAAAAAGATGGACTAATGCTTCGAATATCGACAATAGTCCACGTAATAGCTCAGTTATATTATTTAAGAATATGGACCAATTTCTCTTCTTGAGTTACATCCAACGTTGCGGAGATACTAATAGGGAGAGTATTGTTATCACCAAGAAAGATGTATTTAAGATGGGTAGGTAGTGGCTTCAATTCTATACTAGGAGCTTCATCGATAGATGGCTTGAAAATTGGAGCTATTCTTTTGGCTAAGTTTAAGGATTCAATCTGCCATCCATGCCTGAGTTCAATATTATTAGCTTTAACCCTACTGTCACAATTATCTAAGAACTCATCATTATATGTCACTACAAACTCCTTAGACAGTATTGTGCTTTGGTTATCGATTTTTTTCATAATTAGATCATCTAGCACATCAACAGTACGACATTCTTCTTTATGATTGCATTGAATAGATTCAAAAACACTGAAGGTAACGTGCTCATCATTAAGTTGCATGGCCAGTTCACCTTCGTAAACATCAATAAGAGTTCGTTCGGTGGCTAAAAATGGTCATCCCAAGATTATGGGAACCTCCTTATCTGCCTCGTAGTGAATATGATAAAATCAGCCGGAAAAATGAATTTATCCACACGAACTAATATATCTTTGGTTTGCCCTTCAGGTTGAGCCAATGATCAATCAACTAGTTGCAATGTCACTGCAGTAGGTTTCATGTGACCAACTCCCATCTTTCTAAAAGTAGATAGTGGCATTAGGTTGATGCTAGCTCCCAAGTCGCATAAAGCCTTGCCCAAATAATAGTTGCCAATTGAACATGAGATAGTAAAGCTCCCAGGATCTTTCATTTTAGGGGGCAACTTATTTGTCAAAATAGCACTACAGCCTACTCTGAGTGCAATAGTTTCCATATCATTGAGCTTCTTCTTCTTGGACAAGAGCTCTTTCATAAATTTCCCATAATTCAGAATTTGCACAAGAGCGTCTACTAAAGGAATATTAACCTAAAGTTGCTTCAATGTGTACAGGAACTGTTGGTACTACTTATCCTCCTCATTCTCCTTGAATCTTTGTGGAAAAGGTAAATGTAAAGATACATCTGATTGCGCCGACACCATTGATTGCATCGACAGTTTCGAGGGTCAGACATTAGGTATGTGAGTGACAATTTGTGGAACTTTTTTGTCTAGTACATCAGAAAGCTCTTCAGATTCAACTTTCTTATTAAGGATCACTTCACCAAGATCTTGAGGTGCTACAGTAGAGTCTGTAGTCGACTCACTAGTCTTTTTACCACTTCTAAGGGTGATAGCCTTGTAGTGTTCTTTCCCCCTCGGGCTGTGATTTTTTGTGTCACTAGGTAGTGTGCCTGGTGGTGAGTATTCAGATTTGAAGCAAGTTTTCCTAATTATGCTTCCAACGCTCGAATGGAAAATGAATTCCCTTACATAATAGCTTCTGTGCGAGTCATATGCTCCCGCATTAAAACCTCAAGAGCAGCTAACGGGTCAGAAGGAGAAGCTTGCGTGTACTAATGTCGTCGATGTTTTGGAATATGCTGATTCGACATTGAATAGTGTTGTAGCTGCATCTGATTCTAGTGTGGATGCATCTGGCTTTGTTGTGGATGCATCTAAGTGTGCTGATTGTAGTTCTGTTGTTGTTGATTATAATTCCCTTGTCTTGAATTATAATTGCCTTGAGTATATATATTCTCATATAGGAATGTAGCAGCATTTTGTCTAGTATTCTGAGTTCCCCAAGATTGTTGATTGCGTGCAGAATTATTATAAGAGGTGCCATAAGAATTGTTGCGGATGTTATTGACATAAAAGGCATTCTCTGCATGTTGTGGACAATCTTCATAGCTGTGGTTGTCACTGCAAATCTCACAGCAAAAGGTAGGAACATCAACTTGTTGAGCAACTTGTATTAGTGCAATGCCACTAGTCCCTTGCATATTTTTTTAATCATATTTGCAAGAGAAGAAACTTGAGCACTAAGTGCAAATATTGCATCCAATTCAATAACCTGGAATAGTTTTTGCTTGTGCAGCTCTAGAGATAGGATATTGGTAATCATTCTAAGCAATTCTCTCAAGAATTCTAATAGCATCATTATAAGTACAATCCAGCAGAGGATCGGCTAATGCGTTGAAAAGATTCCTCGTATGTAAATTCAGCCCATTATAGAAAATCTCAATTTGTGTTTTCTGTTGAATGTTGTGCATGGGACAATGTCGAAGTGAAGATTTATAACGTTCCTGTGTGGTGTGACGATTATCATTATCCAGCTTATGATAAGCTGTAATATCATTTTGGAGATGAGCATTTATTGTCGGTGGGTTAAATTGCAAAACAAACTGTGTTGCTAGTGCATTCCAGGAAGTAATTGATCCGGCAGGTAGCCCAAGGAACCAAGTACGAGCTCTTCCTTGTAGGGAATAAGGGAATAATAGCATCTTCAAAGCGTCATCAGGAACGCCTAGTTGACTAAAGGAAGCACAAATCAATATAAATGATTTAAGATATTCTCATGCATTTTCATGTGGCAGTCTAGTATATTGCCCATTAGAATTGTAACACCCTTAACCCGTATCCTTCGCCAGAATAGGGTTTCAGAGCGTTATCGAAATATTCAGAACATTTATCGATTAATTCAGGCAAGTTACTATTCATTCACTGATGTCAATCATAATGTCCCTTAAATGGACCCTCGAGGCCCAATACGAGCATTAGAATCAAGTCGGGACTAAATCAAGAACTCAGGGAATTTTTCGCGAAATTCCAAAATTTTCCAAGGTGCAGGGATCACACGCCCATATGGACTAAGGGCCAGTGCTGCAGGCCGTGTTCAAAACTAGGTAGCTCTCTGACTTGCGCCACACAGCCATGCCACACGCCCGTGTGCTAGGCCATGTGGTTAATAAATTCAATTCGAATTAAGTACAGGTTTCACACGGCCAAGGCACACGCCCGTGTTCTAGGCCGTGTGGCACACACTACTGAGTCACACTCTTGTGTCTCTGCCCATATGCTCAATTCTAAGCATTCTGTTTCTCAAAATTAAAATGTAAGGGACACACGGCCTAAACACATGCCCGTGTTCTAGGCCGTGTGTCACACACGGTCTAGACACATGCTTGTGTATCTACCTGTGTGGACAAAATAGCCATTCCTAGCTTCATTTCTCACCCCAATCTTTGTCATAATCCTACACCACTTCTTGCATTCGTAACCTAACAAATCCAAGCATTTTATTCAAGTTCATTCTATCATTTAACATGATATATCATCACATACAATTACTAACCACTTCAAGCATTCTAATCAAGCATATTCCATCCATCGTCGTGGCATATCATTTCATGCATACATGTTTGCAATCTTACCTTGGTTATGTTCTCATGTTAGACATAATTTGATCAACTACTTAACATATATGTGGCTAACATAATATGACATTACAAGTATATCAAAACAATCATTACTAGCCATTCCAATGGTTAGATTACAAGCATCATTTATGTTTACATGCCAATAAGGCCAACATATCCTATATATGCCATTACAACCGCAATTGAATTACCATACTATACCGACATTGGCCGATGGATAGTGTGAGTGATCTCCGCCAAGCTTTCAATCCAACGAGCTTCCAATTACTCTAACACAGGGGAAAATAAAATAGAGTGAGCATAAAATGCTTAGTAAGTTCGTATAACATGATACTTAACTTACCATTCATCATCCTATCTGAGGTAACTAAGTAAGGTTTAATCAACCACTTTGATCTCAAGCCCTACTCACATCCTCATTGCCCTTGTTAGTCATATATTGCATGGTAATAACAAGACATGTATGGGCTTAACAATAATCAAGTTTCCAAGCACATATGCTTTCCATATCATGTATTCATTCAACATACATAATTCATCTCATTATTTCGAGTATAATTTCATAATAGTTCATTTCGAGTTTAGATCATTTCGCATCAGAATTTTACACATATTACTCAGAATATCAAAGTCACGATTAGTACACTCTAAGTGTACAAGTCTATAATCAAGAATGAACGTTCTCATCAAATAGTTTCCATGTACAAATATCATCATCTCATATTTCATATATCACTTGTCATGTATCATCATTTCCTGGCATTTCATGTAATATTCTTTCATGTCATATTTCCATATCATATACACCATTCCATGTCAATTTGTCTTAGATTTATAATTGCCCCTGTCAGAACCTTGCCCGTTGAATTTATTTGAATTATCGATGGATACATAAGTAGTACACTCGAGGCGTATAAATCAACATCCGTCAATTCATATTCAATGGTACCCATAAGGTACTATTTCAGAGAGTACACTCTCGAGCCACATATATATGTATATATTACAGGATTACCAGTCTAGGCTAAATCCTTTTTATGACATATGCTCTAAAGAGCTTAATCTGGATTACCCGTCCGAGCTAAATCCAATTCATAATATATGCTCGAAAGGACTTATATCAGGATTACTGATCGCTAAAATCAGAGCTTTAAAATTTATAAAACGAATGATCAAACCTGGAAACTAACTCTGACAACGATTAAAGGCAAGTGTACTTATCGAACAGTAGTATAGCTTAGGCAAGACCGGATTGTCGAACCCAAAGGAACTAAAAGTATTAATGCTAACTTTCTTTTTATTATTTAGCCTAAAATAAAGTGAAATTGCTTTAATCTAAATTAAAGACTACTAAGCTAAAGACGCAAAGACAAAAAGAACGAATTGGGAAATAACTTGAAGAAAAACTCAGTTGATCACGACGATACCCTCAGGAAGAATCCACCTAGACTTCACTTGTTATTTAACACTAAACCTTACGATTTATTCACTTAGTTTGATCCGTAGGACTCCCCAACATATATTAAACCCTCTCTCGAGGCGAATAACGTCTAACCATAGGTTAATTAGTGGAACTCTCGTTCTCTTATAATAACCCCTTAGAATAGCAGTAAATCGATCTATGGATTCCCATATTAGGTTTCACCTTAATCCGGCAAAATCTCGTAACCCTATCTCTAGGCGTTCGATCAACTCTGCTTAATTATGCTAAATCTACTCTTAAGTAGGGTCTATTCCTCCTCCACCTAAGCACATCAGATTCGGATTAAGCATGCATAATTAAGAAAAAACTAAGTATTTATCATATAATTCAGGAAACAATAACAAGATTCATCTAGGTTTCATCCCCTTCAGGTATCTGAGGGGTTTAGTTCATAACAAATAAAGAAAACATCTCAAGAGAAAAGATAAAACAAAACATAAGAAATCCCTAAAACTCCCTGAAGGAACTAAAGGAGAAATTTGTTGTCTTGAGTAGAATTCCAGCTTCTTGGGATGGATCAATTGGCTAACTTCGAGTGATTCCCACAATTCTGACCTTTCTGGCTTGGCTCATTGGCCTAGCTCGACGCCCTCTCAACGGTGGTACTTAGGGGGTATTTATAGGCTCTTGGAATGCGATTTTTTCTCCCTAAGTATCCTTTTCCGACTGAAATTGTCTAAGTCCATGATAGGGGCACGGCCATGTCACATGCCCGTGTGACTCTTCTTCAAGCCGTGTTCGGATTTCTAAGTTGAAGCACGGCCGTGTAAGTCGGGGTGAGGCCGTGTTCTAGATGCGTGATAAGGCACGGCCGTGTGGACTTTGGGCCAGCCGTGTCGATTTCGTGATATGGCCCATTTACTCCGTTTTGGGCCCGTTTTGTTTTCTTTTCATCCTCAGGTGCTTTCCTGGGTATAAAACATGAAAAGAAAGGATTAAGAGCACCTTTTTACATAAATTGAGGGATAAGTCATCCAAAAACAAGCTAAATGTGGGATTAAAATATGTTATAATTACGGTTTATCAATTACCCGTCCAAGCTAAATCCTATCAGAATTGAGGTCGAAAGATTACTCATCAGAGCTAAATCCTATTTGCAACAAATGCAGGACCTCTTTCGTTTTGGGAAATCACATATCCATTGATTTTCCATTTATTCAATCGGGATTTAAACACTTGTCAAGCATTATCGGGCATTTGATTCTTTCATACCTCCGTAACATTTATGTAATTCGAGTAAAACACATTCCACATTAATGTCAAGCATAAAAGTAACATTTTATTCATTTACCATTTTATCGGGCATTTTCATTTATCGGGCTATATCAAGTAGGTGATCATTTCACATATTTATGACATTGATAAAATTCAGAAACACAACATTAAATCAAGCATAAAAACATATACAATTTTTGTTACACGTACTTACCTCGACAAAGTTTCGTGTACGTAAAATCTACTAATCTGACATTTTCTTCATTCCTCGTTCTAACTCCGAATTTGGTCTATTCATATCTATACGGGTAGATTTAACATTAATTTATCATATTTTACACTCATGTGGACTAAATTTTCATCCTAGGCAAAATTACTACTTTGCCCCTAACTTTTCCATAAATTCAATTTTCGCCCTTAGGCTTGGAAAATGAAACTTGCGCAAATTACTCCCTATTCCAAGCCTAACCAAAGCCCCATTACAAATTTTACAGCACATGTATTCATAAAATTTCATAATTTTTCATCAACTTTTACAACTTTTCATTTTAGTCCTTAAATCATGTTTTCATCAAAAAAATTACTTTGTAAAGTTGTTTATCTATCAATAATCTTTCATTTTCTACCATAAATTTCTAATTTCTAGCAGATACATCCATGACCCATTTTCATTGTAACACCCCTAACCTGTATCCGTCGCTAGACTAGGGTTAAGAGGCATTACCGGACCTATTAAAACATTTCACAAATGTTTCACAAACATACATTTCACACCAACAAAACATCATTATTCATAACCACTTTGTCCCTTTAGAAGATCTACGAGACCTTAAACATGCTTAAGAGAATGCTCAGGACTAAATCGAGCACATATGAAACTTTGCAGAACTCATAAAATTTTTCTTTCAAAACAGGGCACACGGCCGTGTGGCTAGGTTGTGTGCCTCACACAGCCGTGCCTTGGCCCGTGTCTCAACCCGTGTACAAAACTAACTAGAACCACACGGCCTATCACACGTCCGTGTATCTGGCTCATGTGTAATACTGAATTGAAACACACGGTCTGTCACACGCCCGTATGTCTAGCCCGTGTGCAACACTGATTTGCTTCGATATAGGATAGTGAAGGACATGGTTGGGACATACGCTCGTGTGCTCAACCGTGTGGGCAATTATAGGCCATTTGCAAGGCCAAATTGCCACCCATTAAGGGTCATACCTACAAGCATCAAACAAGCATGATTTTATGACTCAAAACAACCAAAACATATCAAATTTATACACAATTTGACCCATAACAACATTATTCACTTCTACGTATATATCCATCCAAAACTTACCAATACAATATGCCAACCTATCATCAAAAATATACTAACAAACCATATTCACATTCATTAACAAACCATATCACATGACTATATATACATGTTCCAAAACATATCTTTCCATTTCTAGCCTATACATGCCATACTTCAATATATACATTTTCAAAAACTACCAAAGTAGAGTTTGATAGTGTGGCGATGATCCTCGATGATCCCCGAGCTTCCAGTAGTTTCGATAATCTATAAAACAATGCAAACACACAAAAGTAAGCTTTCAAAAGCTTAGTAAGCCATATACAAATAAACTTATCACATAGAATAATTATAAGTCCTTTCATACATATGATTCATGGCATAACACATTTACAAGTCATATTACTCTTATATCTCAATTGATCATGTTCACTTACTATAACAGTCCAATTTAGGGGCTAGTCAAAATAGTGGTTTTAGAATCACTAATCCGAGGTCAGAGAAATTTTTTTATGTTATTTTATGAATTAGAGCATGATTATATAGGTTCATGAAAATTTTGGTGCTTTAATTTTAGTGATTTCATGCTTAATCGCGAAAAAGGACTAAATCGCATAAAGTGTGAAAGTTCAATTTTACAAGCTAAAGGTGCCTAATAGTCATAGAATATTAATTTAAGGTCCCAAATGTGCAATTAGGCCTTGTTTTAAGAGGTGGTCGGCCATAGGGGGACAAAGAAGTCAAAATTAGTCAAAGTTGGTGTAGTAGGTGGATTAAATTGATGAAATAGAATAAAATAAAGAAAGAAAATATATCATCTTTTCTCCTTCACTCATCCACCAAAAATTAGGAGTAAATAGGGGTTTTAAAAGCTCAAAAATTTCAGCAAACTCTTCTTCTTACAAGTAAGTGTTTTAGTGATTATTTCTTGATAATATTTGTACTTTTGGAACCCCTAAAGCTTAAGCTATCTAAAGAGGGACTATTTTGCAAAATGGTGAAAAGTTTAGATTTTTGCCACGTGAGCTTTTAAGTTGTTTGCTGCATTTTTATGGAAGAAAATGAGCCTTAATTGCTAGATGAACAACTTTTGTGAAAGGTGTTACTATGAAAACACCAAAAAGAACCTAGGCTCATTAAAGAAAGAAATTTGATTAAAATTGATTTTCGAGCCTAGGGGTAAAATGGTTATTTTGAGAAAGTTTAAAGGCAAAATGGTAATTTTGCCAAAATGTGATTATTGAAATGTGTTTAATAATGTGGCAACTAAATGAGCTAAATTGTTATTATAGATCAAGAAGAGAGAAGAATTAACCTCGACCAAGGAAAGAACAAAGTATTGGACTAGATTGACAATCTAGCCTATTTTGATAATCGAGGTAAGTTTGTGTGTAATAAATACATCATCATGTTATTAAGTTTCTAAATGTTTGATATTAGTGATGTTGTGTAGTATTTCTATAAATTTGAGTTATGATGTTGAAAGAGAGATGAAAATTGTAATGTTGAAGTCTTGGTGGGACTATAGTGAATGTGTGAACATTATTAACGAGATAGGAGATGGATAAGGTCCCGTGTAAGACCATGTTTGGGTCATGGCTTCAGCACCGAATTGAGATCCCGTATAAGACCATATCTGGGATATGGCATCGTCATTGAATAAGAAAAAATCGTATAAGACCATATCTAGGATGTGGCATCGATAATTGATATGAGATCCCGTATAAGACCATATCTGGGATATGGCATCGACACTCAGAGGTGACCCCATGTAAGACCACATTTGGGATGTGGCATTTGTGTCGTTTTATGTGAATAATGATGAACATGTATCATCAAATATCCCAAGTGATTTAGTGGGATAAATAGTTAACCTTGGAATAGAAATAAGATTAGTGCTAAAGTGATGTGATTGAGTGATTACAGGTATCGTGAGTAATTCACGAGAAATGTTTATGATATGTGACATGTTATGTATTCGATAAGAATAAGCATAAGTAAGTGTTGGCAAAGTGCTTAAGACTTTATGTTTTATCCAATGCCATGGTTGGATGACAATGTGAACTTATGTTGTTATTTATTTTCATGTAAATTTACTAAGCTTTATGCTTACCCCTCTCATTTTCCTTTTCCTTGTAGCATTTGCCAAGTTAGCTCGAAAATTCGTGGAACCTTGGAGTTTGGAAATCACACTATTGACTACTCTTTGGTATGGCAAAGTTAGATTCATTTTGAGTATGGCATGTATAGGGCTTAGTCTCTTTTGTTATGCCCTATTTGTTAGCCAAAGTGTTGGCTATTAAGGTTGTTAAATTCATTTTGTAAGTGGTCATTGGAATTGGGTGAATACTTGAAAAGTTTATATATGTTCAATGATAATGAAATTCATTAAGTGTATTCTTGTGTGTCTTGATTTTGAGTCTTTAGAAGTGCTTTATAGTCATGGTATATGTTGGATTGAATTGGTGTAAGTATGATTGCTGTATAGGGTGGCATTTGGCTTGGTAGATAGCCTTTCAAATGCCCACATGGGTAGACACACGGGAGTGTGTCTAGGCCTTGTGTGACACACAGTCAGCCCCATGAGTGTGTTGGTTGGCCATATGACCCCATGCATGCTAGGTTTACAAGTCAGTATGCTCAGTAGTAAACACACGGGTAGAGACACGACCGTGTGTCTTAGTTGTATAGGAGGCACGGCCATGAACATGGGTGTGTGCCCAAGCCGTATGAAGTTTGCACCTAAAATTTGGAATTTAAGTTGACACACGGTCTAAGGACACGGGCGTGTGCCTTGGCTGTGTGACCATAGTAAGGTGATGACGTCATAAACAGAATGCCATGGTTTTTTGCACACGGGCTAAGACAGAACGTGTCGAGGTCGTGTGAAAACCCCTATAGGTTCGAAACAAAAAAATAAATTCCACATGGGCTAGGAACATGGGCGTGTGAGATCACACGGCCTGCCCCCACCGGCGTGTGGTCCTGTTTAAGCAAAATTTTTCTAAATGCGCGGAAGTTTCCACTTTGGTCCCGAATCACTCCAAATGTATGTTTAGGGTCTCGTAGACCCTTGATAGGGACGTTATGGTTATAAATGAAAAGTTTTAAATTAGAATGAAACTTTATGGCATGATGTTGTGGGTTTAAGCAAGTTAAGTTTGGTAATGCCTCGTATCTGATTCAGGTGTTGAATACAGGTAATGGGTCATAATCTCATATCATGTAATGTAGCTCACATATCAAATGATCATTTCCATACATACCTTTCATTCCCAAATTTCATGTACATACATACGTACAGGAATTTAGTTGCACATTCATTCACTCATTCATTTCTCGGAGTACCCGTTGAACCATTCGGAATCAAATAGGATACTCGGATAACTCAGAAAGCTCGTACAATGCCAAAGTCCCAGACATGGTCTTACATGTAATCAATATCGATGCCACTGTCCTAGACAAGGTCTTACACGAAATCAAATACGATGTCGATGTCCCAGACATGGTCTTACACGTATAACTCAAATTGATGCCAACGTCCCAGATGTGGTCTTCCACGATAACACATATCGGAATCCTATGTCATGACATATGTATCCTAACTATTCCTAAGGTTCGCACGGGGCTTTTTCAGACATTGACACATTGTCAAATACTTTCTCAGATTTCACATATACATATTCCATAGTCATTCATCACCATTCACTTTCATATAAGCATGAATAAATCAACTCAAACACATTTATTTGTATATAGACTTACCTCGTATGGATATGAACAGATGAAAAAGACTACTCGACCAATTTCAATTTCCCCCGATCTAACTTCGTATTCTTTAGTTCTTGATCTATTCACATTCAAATTTAGCTTATTCATTCACCAAATCATTCAATTCAATCCAAATACACTTATTTATTTACAAATTAGCCCTCACATTTTCACATTTTGACATTTAAGTCTCTATTTCATAAAATCACCAAATACACATAATTTCATTTTACACAAGCTAGGCCGAATGTTACTACACTCCATATAAGCCCATATATTTCATTTATTTCGCATTTTAGTCCTTCAATTTCTCATTTTCACACTTTAGCCCAAGATAGTCAAATTCATCAAAACTTTAAAGACAAAACATATTAATCTATCACATACTTTTCATATTTCAACAACTATCATCACAAAACTTACAAAATCATCAATGGCATATCTCAAAATCTTAATCAAATTTAGAAATTAAAACATGGGCTTGATAGATTACTTAGCAATGATCACAAAAACGTAAAAATCATCGAAAACGGACCAAAACACATACCTTAATCAAGCTTAGTAATGGCCGAATATGAGAAAGCTTCTAAACCCTTATTTTCTTTCTTTCAATCGATTAAAACAAGATGAATGAAACATTAACTTGATTTTTTTATTAAACATTAACTTAATTAACAAATACCATAATGAACCTTAATAATAACATTAAAAATCCACTATCTCTTGTCCATACTTGTCCATTCAAGCCATTAATGTCTAATTCCATTATGAGAACTCACACATTTAAAATGCATAGCAATTCGGCACTTTAACAATTTGAACATAATTTTTACCTTTTATACGATTTAGTCCTTTTATTAAATTGAACACACAAATGATCAAATTAACACATGAAACTTTCCCACATGCTTAATCTCATGCCGTATACAATTAAAATAATATTAAAATATTTTTCAGACTCGAATTTCTGGTCCCGAAACACTATTCTGACTAGGGTCTAAACCGGACTGTTACATTCATACTTTGATAAATTTTCAAATTAATCCCCCAAATAGAGAGATTAAACTATCCCGATTCCAAAAATATCAAAATTACTAAATACGGGACAAGGAAACTTACCCAATTTGGCCATGAAAGTCTCTTCTCTCTGTCCTAGGGTTTCCATGTTTAATTTGGGGAAGAAGATGAGAAAATAAGATGATATCTATTTTATCATCTTTTAATTAATTAAAATTTTCACTTTTCAATTTTGTCCCTAGCATTTTTCTCATTTTCCATGGGTGAATCATCCAAAAATATCTACATACTTTTTTTATTAATGGTATAATTACCATATAAGGATCTTAAGTTTTGAATTCCATAGTTATTTGATCCTTCTAGCTACTAGAATCGAACTTTTGCATTTTATACGATTTGGTCCTTCTAGTAATTAAGCATATAATCGGTAAAATTTTCTTTTCAAAATTTTCACATGACATTTCTAGTATAATATGGATCATATAATAAAACAAAAATAAAATTTATTTTTTGGCTCAAATTTGTAGTCCCGAAACCATTGTTTCGATTTCATCGAAATTGGGTTGTTACAAGAATTCAACATTTGAAACATTACTGGCTTGAGTTTAAAATTTCCAGCCTAGATTGTTGGCCTAACAACTCCCGGTTGTAAGTCATCTAAGACAGGTAATACAAAATCTCGTATAGTCCTATTTTATATTTGAGCGGCTTGTGGCAACAGTGGTTCATTATCATTTTTTCGCTACATTGAGGATATAACTTCATAGTTTCTTGGTAAAGTCATATTCCTTTGTTCTCGAAGTCTCCTCGAAGCGGTTCTTTCAATTTCTGGATCAAAATCGACAATAACTCCGAATAGATTCAGGTTATACAACTCCTAAAATAAAATGTGAAAATAGTGACAAAAAGAGAACAAGTTAGTAACAACTAAATATTATGAAATAAAAACAAACATCAAACAAACGCCATCCCCGACAACGGCGCCAAAACTTGGTCTGATATAGTATAGTAGACTGATATGAGTCTGTCAGATATCAATCCCACGAGGATGGTTGTCTTTTATCTATCAATGTTAGTGCATTAAATGGATAGTAACAAGATAAATTGTGAGAGTAGTTGTTGAAGCAATAACTTGAAAATAATAAGATAAAATATGATATTGATAAACTGGGATCCCCAACGTGAATAGTCAACAGAATACTAAGTGCTCACAAGGTATAAAAGGATAGGTGATTGTCGGTGCATTAAATTGTAATGAATAGCTTGCCAAACTTAACTTCTATATTTAATCTAAGACTTAAACATGCACATTAACCACACCTTCCGATGATGGCAATGGAAAACTATTAAGAACAAGTGGATTAAATTCCTCTAATCCTCAAGCAACTTCCGTTATCATGCTTGTTAGCTTGAACTGTTGCTGCATCTTCCTGTGTCAGTGACCGCAATAACACTTCCATGCTAAAAACATTCAAACCCAAAGATTAATTAGTAGAAATAAGATTGAATAAAATAACATTTAACCCATAAATCATGTGTACTTCCGTACTAACATGAAATAGAAGGTAATCACTAGCGTTTAGAAAAGAAAAATAAAATAAACAAGTGGAGAATACTATTCCTAGACAACTTGACTTGAATCTCTCTATTCCCTTTTGTGTCGCACTCAGGGCTCCTCGACAAGAGCTAAGCTGCATCCTTTTCACGTCGGTTCACCCGTAGGAGCTTAAGCCGCCATAGCCGAAAGCTTCAAGGGATAGGTTGAAGAAGATGATCCAAAAAATTCTGCCCCCCAATTTTTTTTTCTTTTCACGTCAATATATATTTTTTCCAAATAGCATAGGTGTCCTTTTATCAGAATCATGCTGCCTCTGTACGTACAATTTAGTTGTACCAGAATGGACAGCTCACGTATTTTTGTTCTTATCTGGACAATTGCCAAGTGTAGCGACAATTTTGGGCACAATCTGGAAATACTAATGCAGCGAAATCAGTACAAAAAAATGACAAAATTAAGGATAAATAAGCTACGATCCATTGAATTCTAAAATGTAAATCACTGAACTGAAAATGCTAAAATATATGCTAAAGATAACTAAATGGAGGCAAATTAACCAATAAGTAGGGAGAAAACATATGTTCTTTTAAGTACTATCAATCTCCTTCTTGAATCATCTTCCATTGGTTTCTTTGACATTTTGTTCTTGCTTGCATTGAACTGTAGAAGAGTTCTTTTTTTTTTTTTCCTTATGGAAGAATTACTTCTATTTTGATTCCCTCTAATATTTTGAAGTTATAAAACTAAAATTTTGGGTCGTTGTATTGTTGTGGTTGAGTCCAGTGCTTGTTGATTTCATGGGTATTTGAGGACTTTTTTTTGAAGTCTTATTCATTATGGTGTTGAATAGGCGATTTTGTAAGACAAAACACGTTAGCGAACAAATATAAATATATAAATATTTATATTAAATACAAGATCTGAACAAATAGTATAAACAAATATTTATATTTATGTAAAAACAATAGATCTAACAAATAATTAAATAAACAAGATCTTGAAAAAACCAAAAATCAAATAAAGGAATCGAATTTTATCGTTTGTCTCCCAGGATACAACAACAAAATGATAGCGGCAGTAGTACCTTTGCAGTGATCAACTAACAAAATGATCGCTCACGTTGTGCAATGAAAAGCATTAATTTAATCATTTAATAACTACAAAGTTGGTTTACATATATATACAAGTTCCACACTTGATTCGCAATCAATGTGGGACTAATACTTTTCATTTTTCTCAACATAATTCACAAGTAGCTTACTTTGAGCATCAGTTTCTCATTCATCACTCAACCATTTTGAGCATATGATATCTTATTGTAAAGGTCTTATGGGGTAAAACATAAAATCATAATTTTATGATTCAAAACACCTCATTTACCAATTAAAAATATACCTCAAAGATTCCAAAAATTATATTTTTCCTAACAAATTCTAATGGCAGAGCGTCAAGTGCGTATTCAGGCCACATTCATAATTGCCTGCAATAGATTATTCCAATGAATAAAAACACGATGAACCAAATATTTGAATTACTATTGTTTTATGAATCAGGCCTGAATGAGTTGGCTATTTTTGCCGGCCAAACAAGTTGTAGACGTATGAAGGCTAAATGAAATGCAAAGAAGAAAAAAAAGGTTATATTGATTTTTTAACATAGGTTGAGGGCTTAAAATGTATGAAAATATTGAAGAGTGGACTGTTGTTTCTGTTTTTAAGGAGACAAGGAGGCCAGAGAAACCAGAGGAAACTTAGACCATGTATTTAACTAATTTGTCTGCATATTTCACATGGGGTTAGAAATTCGAGAAGTGAACATTTTATTAGTATTAACCGATTTAATCGTTATATACGCCAAAAGAACTTTTAGAGATTGGTTTAGTATTTAATTTGAATAAAGTTATGTGTAATGTTTAGGTAATTATAATTACTCGATTTCATTAAATTAAATATTTTAATTACATCTTAATTATGTTTGTCGTGAATAATTATAAACATTATAAAAATTTCAAAAAATTGATTGTTGAACGATAGCTTTTGCTACACCTATATTTAGATTATATTTGATTTTTTAGTTTTCAAATTGAAATTATAATATTAATAATATTAATTAGTGGGATTTAGATCATAATTTTCATAAAATTTATGAATATAATTGCATTCATTAAGGATTTTTTCATTTAAAATTTATGATTAGTATATTTTTATATAAATTTAAACATTTTATTGTAATAATATTTTAACTAAAATTTATTATTTTTATTTCATGACTATTCTATTATAGATGAAAAGTTGTTGTAAAGAGTAAATATAAAATATAAAATAATAATTTTTACAACAAATTTAATTGTTAAAATGAACAACTATTATAGAAAAATGTATGTTATAAAAAGAATTGATTTTACGACTTTCTAAATACATACATAATTTAAGTTTAAAAAATATTTTATATAATAATAGTATTTTAATTTTAGTATATTGTTGTTAAAATATAATCCTATGTTATTTTATTAATTTATTTAAATAATTAAAAATTTATTTAATGATAAAACATTAATTAGACAACGTGGGAAGACTGAAAAACATATACGTGGAAGGCTGATGATGTGGGTTAGATTCAATGTATTTATTGTATTTATGTTAAATTAAGAATGAGGTGTAAAAAGTCGATTGAGTATTAGTTTAATTGGAATAGATATTTTGTTAATGTAAGATAAAATAATTTGAGTGTGCTGAAATATATTATTCTCCTATTTATAGTAGGTTAGAGAGGGATTATGAATAGTTTTAAGCATTATGTAAAGAAATATTAAAACTTATAATGTGATTATTTTTTAAGAAAATTACAAAAAGGCATAGATAACTTTTAAGGTAAATTCAACTCACTCTCAACGCTAGGGTGTAAATGGGTTGGATTGGGCCTGGTCAAGGTCTAGTAAAAATTTTTAAGTTAAAAGTCTGTTTGAGCTTACTCAAAAAACTTATTTCACTATTTGAAAAATAAAAAATAATAAAATTTATACTTTTAAATATATTTTATATATTTTTATAAATAAATTAAATTTTTAAAAAATAATTTTTACTATTTAACAAAATGTGAAAATCTTTATCCAAGTCTAATCTGACTAGGCTAGGTGAGCTACCTGACCCTTCGATAGGTCTAATCAACATGAACAATCAAAATATATCCATTGGTTTGACCACCCAGGGAAACAAACCAGTGTTAGCTCAACTATAGACATTTGTGTCTTTGTCATTTTGAGGGAAGATCAACTTTTTTAAGAGAGATTTACAGAGTGTTGTTCGTTAAAAGTCGAAAGATCTTTTAACGAATTAGTATTGTCCTCAATAAAATTTTATTTTATTATAATTTATGTGAGCTTGAAAAAACATTTTGCATGAATAAATTCGAACGGACGTATTATAATATATAAGACATTTTTTGTTTTGAACACTATCAGGAATGCTAGCTGACTAGCTTATATTAAAAACTAATATTTTGAGTGAGAAAGCTAAATGACTTGACAGGTACAAGTAGTCTATCGAAGATAATGGGTCTACGAATATTCCCACAAACTATAAAATACATTTGAAATAGCATGGTGTTGTTGGCATGGAAGAAAGGGGTAGAGTTTGGCGATGGTGAAAAGGATGAAAAAGGAGTTTTACTTTAGGTTGAATGAAGGAAGTTATGGGCTTCAAAAGAAGAGTAATAGGGTTTGCCCATTGCCAATCCAGAGAGAATAATTGCAGTACACGTTCAAATTGAGCTCTATATCCTCAACATCACGCAAACAATTAAAGTATTTAATATTTTATTAATATGCCAATAGGTGAGAATTTCTTAAATTCCCCGTTCTTTACCCTTTCTTTTTATTAAATCCCTCCTCTTCTTATACATTTCAAGCTGCCTTCTTTTTCCCTCTCGTCATGGCATTTAGGTGTATATATACATTGAAAGCTATATTTAACATAGATCAAAACGGGTTTAATGATTTCTTGTTTAAGTTAGGAAACGTTACAAAGCAATAAAATAAATTGTAGTGAAGAGACGATAAAAAAGAATATCAAAAGAAATCCTGCAAAATAAGTGTGGTGATGGTAATGGAAGCAATAAATGGCTAAAAAAACTGAAAGCTACAATAATTTTTGTGGTTGGTTCAAAGAAAGTTTGCAGAGAAAATTTCGACTAAGTTTAAGTTGGCCAAAAAATAAAAAAGTCTGAGATGATAAATTCAAGTTAAAACAAAGAAAACAAGGAATAAAAGAGAGCAAAAACGAAATGAAAATAAGCAAATTTATTTGACAAATAATCTTGTAAACATGGATATGTATAATGACTACTCTATTTGGCTTCTTTATTTAAAGAATTAAATCCACTAAATCAATTTTTACATATCTCTTCATGAAACACATGATGTTTACCATTATTAACCAAAATGAAACAAATAAATTGTTGGACAAAATACGTGATCAAATAAATATAAATATAAATAATTATATAAACAAACAAAACAAACTAATATAAACAAATATTTATATTTATGTAAAAATATTAAATTTAAATAAAGCACATTAAATAAATATTTATATTTATTTAAAACATTAGATTTGAGAACAGTTAAATAAACAAGATTTTGGAAAACCAAAAATCAAAAAAGGGAATCGAGTTTTACTAGATGTTGAGGCTTGTTTTCACAGTTTTCTTAAGGCAGATTCGGCCGCTCCTATGGTACTTGGAGAAACATTGGTCGATTGTCTCCCAGGATACAACAACAAAATGATGACTGTAGTACCTTTGCAGTGATCAGCGAACAAACCTTACCTTCTTCTATCATCGAAATGTTTGAAAATTTGGAGAGGAAATAAAAAAGAATTTTTGAGAGTGAAAAATTCGTTATTTCTCTGTCTAAAGAAATCTGCAGTATTCTTTAAGCTTTTATAGGCATTCATTATGTAGGAATTTTAGAAATTTCCATGAATAAAGATACAAATCTTTTCATTAAAGAAGCCTTTAAATCAATTTGAATAAAATAAAATCAAATTGAAAATCAATCTGACTGGAATAAAATCAAATCGAGATATTTTTCCTTTTAATACAGGTTCTATATAATATCTGTTGAGAAAAATAAAATATGTATTGGGCTAAAATATCTGCAGGCCTGACCGGTCTGGACATTTCGCGTCACCCACGTCGTACAGGTGTGCCCCCAACCTTGGCGGTTTTGGACCTGCACCCCCTGCGACGAGGCAGGGTTTCAAGCTTAGTCAGTCAATAACCCTTCAAGTGGGTTCTCATATATATATATACACATACATATACACATATCTCACATTTGATATTTAACTAATGTGGGATCTAAGCTTTTCTTTTTTCTCAACATAATTCACAAGTATCTTACTTTGAGCATCAATTTCTCATTCACCATTCAACCATTTTGAGCATATGGTATACCGTTGTAAAGGTCTCATGGAGTAGAATATAAAACCATAATTTTATGATTCAACTCTCCACCTTTACCAATTGAGAATATGCCTCAAAGTTTCCAAAAATTATATTTTTTCCAACAATCCCCCACATGAATGAAAATTGATAGTTTTAACAAAAAATATTGACTCGATGTGATGAAAGAATCTCCGTTCGATAGTTGCATAGGATAGGTAAGCATTCACCCTTGAATATTTCCTTGTGAAAGTATATTTACTTTACTAGCTGACCAGTAGACGCGATGTCCTTGAATTGTTCTGCCTTTTGTGTAAACGATGATATACCTCACACAACTACCTCTCTGGCAAGGTTTCTCATGGGTATGTTCATATAGTCATGAACATCTCCTGGTTCTGCAAGATTTTGAGAGAACTATGCCAAATAGTCTCCTCAAAACGGCCCTACTTCACTCTCACATAGGTGACTTATGTTGCTCATCTCACAGAACACATAACTGTCATTAAAAGCATTGTTTAACCTATCCTACTTTTAGTTACTATTTACGTCATAGGAGTGGACTTGGGATAATAACCCCATAGTGACCTCACAGGTCTATGCAAGTAGATTGTCCTTTTGAACCTAGATCTTGGGATCTCCAGTCAACTAGGTTGAGTTTTCCTTCACGTAGCGCCTTTAATTTTTCATGGTCTTTAGTCTCATTCCTTTATATGTTTTATTAACATGATCTCGATTTAAGCCTTTAGGTAGCGGATCCGCAATGTTATCTTTTAATTTTACAAAATCAATAGAGATAACTCCATTTGAGATTAGTTGTTTAACGATATTGTGTCAACGACACATATGTCTTGACTTACCATTATACATTATGTTAGCAAGACACCCCACACACTTTCAAGTGGTTGTAGAATGGTTTTCTACCTTTCCATAACTCATATGGTGTCTTGTCCCTTTTCTTGTAGGCACATTATTTAAAAGGTAATTAGTTCATAGAAAAGTTTCCCCCCACATTTCCTATGATAACCTAGAGCTTTCTCGCAAGGTGTTCATCATTTCCTTTAGAGTTTGATTTTTCCATCCGGCTACTCCCTTTGATTGAGGAGAGTATGGTGGAGTTACTTCATGAATAATGTCATGTTGTGTACAATATTCAAATGGTTCAACATATTCACCACCACGACCACTTCTCACCATCTTAATCTTTTTATTAAGTTGGTTTTCAACTTCCTGCTTATAAAGAATATATTTCTTTATATCTTCGTCTTTTCTGTTAAGCAAATATACGCGGCAATATTTTGTGCTATCATTACTGAAAGTAATAAAATATTTA
Organism: Gossypium australe; assembly: GCA_005393395.2. Lineage (NCBI taxonomy): Eukaryota > Viridiplantae > Streptophyta > Magnoliopsida > Malvales > Malvaceae > Gossypium > Gossypium australe. Next base: position 43,478,953 of record CM016621.1, read on the forward strand.
TTCCCTCCTCTCGTTTAAACAAACTTTAAGTCATAAACATTGCTATGTGTTAGATCAAATAGTTCTGTGCTTCTTTTAACAGTTTGAAATGAAGACCTTGTTAATTTTGCCTCAACACAAGTTTCACATTTATGTTTATAATTAATATGAAATAAATGAATGTGCTCTAAATTAATTAGTCTACGTAAAGTATCGTAATTAACATGTCCGAGCCTACCATGACATAAATTAAATGACTTAAGCATAAAAACAGAAGAAGAAACAACATTCTTATTCATAGTGGTAGTAGTAATTTTTGGAAAAGGGTTATATTTAAAATCTTATTAGGTAAGCTTAGCCTCTGAATTCAAGGTCGGTAGTGGGGTTTTAGACCTTTCCACGAAGCTTATTCCTGCTATCTGTGCTATAAGAAGGTGTCGATAACTAGTATGTTTTACTTTTTTTCTTTTCTTTCTGTGTTCTCTCCTACATTCTTAAGGAATTTCTTTTGAGTCATCTTCTCTAAAGGATACGAGGAAAATATCTAGAAGCTTTTCAAACACCATTGATAAGTACAAGTAGACTGGTAATTTCTGGGAAACCCTTAAGATGTCGATGAGGGGATATATGTCTTTGCTCTAATACATGCATGATCAATTTATAGTACATAAATGGGTCTGATAATTATGATTTTTTTCATCTAGCCTAATAAGCTAGAGAAGGTCCTAACGATTGAGGCAAATGACCAATAGAGTAGATTCTATCTTGCTAATTCTAGTGAGTTTCTTTTTTACTTCTTTCGGGTTTTAAAAACTCTATGACATGGAGTCGTGTAAGGTAAATTGTCTTTGCTGAAAATATGTCAATGTGTTGTGTAATAATGAGTCAGTATTGTGTGTTCATGGCCATGGTCACAGTTAATACCCACCTTGTGTGCTAGCTCAGTAACAAATTATTTGCAATATGTGAAAGTACGAAAAGAAACCTTATTTGTGATGCCTCCGGTAGGGCAGCTTTATTGCAAACTGGACTTACAAATCACGACTCGACCTTACGAGAGAACACTTGTTCAATATGACAAGGAATGAAATAAAGATATGCAATTCTAATTTCTAATTTATGGGTCTAAGGCTAGCACAAGCTTGGGTCACAAGTATACATATATGATTGAGAGAAGCATGCATGATTTACTGGTACGTGTCCATTAAGAATTTTGAGTTATAGTTGTGATGTGTGTAACACCCCTAATCCCTATCCGTCGCTGGAACAGGATCACGGAGCATTACCGGAGTTTACAGATCAATTATAGAAAAATTCATATCATTTACTATTCATATCCGAAATCAATCATATTGTCCCTTAAATGGGCCTTCTAAGTCCAAAATATGCATTTAGATCAAATCGGGACTAAACCGGGAACTCAGAGAATTTTTCGCGAAATTTTAAAATTTTTCTTATGTTTAGGGGACACACGCCCGTGTGGCTAGGCCATGTGGCTCACACAGCCAAGTGACACGCCCGTATCCCAGACAGTGTGGGCATTCGGTGTGAGGCATACAACCGTGTCCCAACCCATGTTCAAATTAGGGTAGCTATTGACTTGGGTCACATGGCCAATCCACATGCCCGTGTGCTAGGCTGTGTAAACAATTTATTTTACATTAATTAGGTGTAGGGGTCACACGACCAAGTCATACGCCCGTGTGCTAGGCCGTGTGTCACACACGGCTGAGACACAAACCCGTGTCTCTGCCCGTGTGAAAATACCTGGGCATTCTGTTTCTCAATTTTAAAGATGCAGGGGACACACGGCCAAACCACACGCCTGTGCGCATGGCCATGTGTCACACACGACTGAGACACACGCTCGTGTGTCTGCCCGTGTTGACAAAAATAGGTCATTTTCGAGGTCGCTTTTCTCACCCAAATTTGCCTTCAACCTACAACAACACTTGAATACATTCACCAACCAATTCAATACATTAAAACCAAGCCACAACCAATCTTATGCATGATATATCATCACATGTATTCATGTATTCAAACTTACCTGTTTGTATAAACATATAAATTTACCAAAATTCAATCTAATCATACCAAGCACATTTTTATATTAATCATATTATACTCTCATACATTTACATCAAACAAGCCATCACTAGCCATTCCAATGGCTACTTACAACCAACCATATATATATATGCCATCATTGGCAAACTTAAGCTATACATGCCATTATACTAAAATAAGTTTGCTATTTATACCAATACAAATTGAAGGATGGTGTGATGATGCTCCGACTGGTTACAACCTTTATGAGATTCCGAGCACTATAAAACAGAGGAAATAAAATAAAGTAAGCTTTTAAGCTTAGTAAGTTCGTATAACGGGAAATAAACTTACCATTTATTCATTTTTAATCAAACATGTTAGTTATGTAATTCACATAAGTTTCAAGAGACAAGAATGAGCTCATCCTTATTCAATTTCCACATACATGTATTTATCATATCAAGTATACAATAATCATGTACATATTATATCTTTATATTTCAAGTATTTCTTATAGTAATTCATCTTGAAATTCATATCATCTCATATCAGAACTTTACCCGTTGAATCATTTAAAATATCGATGGATACATGGGCAATACACACAAAGTGTACAATACGATAAATCCGTCAACTCATATTCAGGAGTGCTTATAAAAGCACATAAACGGGAAGCTTATCTGGGCTAAAACAGGAAGATCATAAGAGCAATATTCGGGAAGCTCATTCGAGCCTATAACGAGTAGCTTTAAAGACCCATTAATCGGGGAGCTCCGAAGAGCCATATTTCGGGAAGTTCAAACGAGCTATATCGGGAAGCTCACAAAGATCCCATTAACTGGAAACTCATGAAGAGCTGTAATCAGGAAGCTCATAAGAGCTAAGGTGTGTCCACAACACATATAGGATCACAACCTATCGGGACGCTCCAAAGAGCTATAACGGGAAGCTCGCAAAAACCATCATTTTTTGTTTATCTATCAACAACCTTTCATTTTCTATCACAAATTTCAAAATTTCATCATACATATCCATGGAAAAATTTTGAAGCTTTGATAACTTTGCAAATTATTCCCCAAAATAGCTAGATTAGGTTATTACGATCTCGGGAATATAGAAATTACTAAAAATGAGACAACTTACCCAATTAAGCTTGCTTGAATTTCTTTATCTTAGCTAGGGTTTCCATAGAAAATTTGGGGAAGATGATAATAAAATGATATTTTCTTTTATTTAATTAACTTATCATTGTAACATCCTGTTTTTAGTCAAATCAGAACAATGGTTTCAGGACCACAAATCTGAGGTCAAAATAATTATTTTATTATTATTTTAATGTTTATATCATGAAAACATGTATGTGTGGAAGTTTCATGAAGAAATTCTATCATTTGAATGCTTAATTTGATAAAAAGGACTAAATCGCTTCAAATGTAAAATGCATGTTCTATTAGTTTAAGGTGTCAAATAGCTTTGGTTTTTAAATATGGTGGCCTTACATGGTAATTAAACCGTTTGAAAGATGAGAGGACAATTTTGGACAACCATTAAATGATTTTTAAGTTATATAACAAAGGTTAAAATAGTAATTAGTAAATAAAGGTTAATTTAATTAAAACAAAACAAATTTTGAGTCGTTCATCTTCTTGATTGCCAAATGTGAAGGAGGAAGAAAACCATTTTAGGGCTTGAATCATTCGGCTACTTCAAGGCTCAATTGTAAGTCCGTTTTTGCTTGGTTTTTAATGATTTCTATGTTTTTGATATCGTTGCAGCTAGGTCTTGCTAGCCTAGGGACTATTTTGCAAAATTGTTAAAGATTTTGAATGATTCCATTGATGAATACATGTATATTTTGAAGTTTCTTGGTAGATTATAAATGCTTGTTGGTAGATACAAGTTTTGTTAAGTGATTTTTAGTAAAAATGTAAAATAGGGATTAAATTGAGAAAAGTGTAAAGTTAGAGGTTAAAATGTGAAATAAATGAAAATTATGGGCTTCTAGGGGCATTATGGTAATTCGGTTAGCATGGGTCTATTGTGAATTTCATTAATTTGTGATTTTATGAAATAAGAACTAAATTGTGAAAAATGTTAAATATGTGGGGAAAAAGTGTAAATTTGTTTTAAAGTGTATTTTAGACTAAATTGAATGAGTAGTTGATTAAGTAAGTTGATTTTGATTACTTCTAAATAAAGAAAAGAGGAATTCAGACTTAGATCGGGGAAAAGTAAAGTAATTAAATAGTCGGTCCGTTTCGTCATTTCCATATACGAGGCAAGTTCGTATAATTGAAATTAAAAGTGTATTTATTAAATTGAGGGATGGTATTAAGATTGAATTTATCCTATGTTAAATGTGTAGAGTTTAATTTAAATATACGGTTTAAGTAGACGAGTTGTTGAATAAGACCATAGCTGAGCTATGGCAAATTAGAAAATATGACCATAACCGGGTTATGACATGTAAATGAAAGACCACAGCAGGGCCACGTCAATGTATGTGTAAGACCATGATTGGACTATGGCACCAAAAAATCGATGTACTCGTATCGTGAACAATTATAAACTCAGAGTGATTTGATAAATGAATTGGTGAGAATAGATATGTATCAGTAAAGGTATGTACGGAAAACTATTTGAATAACGAGCTAAAAAAAGTTGAGAACTTATGAGTTACTATGTGGTTAAACTTTATGTTAGCTCATTGATTGATGCTTTAAATGTTAATTATGTTATCCATTTTTAGATGCTATTGAATGTTGAGATTATTTCATATTTACATACAAACTTACTAAGCTTTATAGCTTATTTTGTTTAATTTTCGATGTTTTATAGTTCTACAAAGCTAGCTCAGATTCGGGGATTGTCAGAGACTTCATCGCACTATCGGACATCTATTTGGTACTTTTGAGTTGTGTAAATATAGTATATGGCAGTATAGGCTTGTGTCATTTTGGTATGTTTGATGGACATGTATTTTGGCCATTTGAGTTGGCATAAGATGATGAATTTGATGATGTTTATAAATGTGCAAATGGTTCTATTTTGAGTTTGGTAATTGACCTATATTGTGTGATTGAAGTTGATAATTTGAGAAGCTATGTGCTTGTGAATTGGTGCTTGATAATGTATGTATGGAATGATTTAGTTAATTGAGTTTAATATGTAAATTAGGTATGAAATTAGATGGCATATTGTATCATATTTGTGATTTGTATTGTTGGTAAAGAAATGGTATGGTTTTGAACATTGGTTGATGGTATTTGGTTGCATATTAGTATCTTGAAATGGTACCATTTGAGCTTATGTAGGTACATGCAAAGTTGGGTGACAAATTGGCTTAGTAAATAGCCTATTTTTGTCTACACGGGTAGAGACACGGGCGTGTGTCTCAACCGTGTGTGACACACGATCATGTTACACGGCAGTGTGTCCCCTAGTGTTAAATTTGAAAACAAGTCAGTATGCTCCACACGGCCTCACACACAGACGTGTGACTTGGCCGTGTGGCATAAGTTAGTATACCGTACAGGTTTGACACGGCCTAGTACAGGGCCTAGCACATGGGCGTGTATGGCCATTTTTAGGGCACACGGGCTATCCACACAGGCATGTGTGTTGGCCGTGTGACCCAAGTCAGAGAGTTACACGCGGTCAGACACGGGCTGGGACATGGCCATATGCTCCCATTTCGAATGTCCACACAGTTTGTGACATGGGCGTGTCTGGTGGCCGTGTGAGACACACGGCCTCGCCACACGGGCGTGTGTCCCCTATTTTGAGAAATTTTTTCTAAGTTTCATGAAAGTTTCATAAGTTATAAGTTTAGTCCCGAACCACTCCCAAAGCATGTTTAAGGCATCGTAGGCTTGTATTAGGGACAAATTGATTGAGATTAGTTGATGAATGTATGAAATATTATAATGTATTTGAAAAGTTCTGTAATTGTATTGTAAGTTCGGTAATACTCTATAACCCTATTTCGAGATTGAATACGGGTGAGGGGTGTTACATTTATTGGTATCAGAGCTACAGCTTAGTCGATTCTAGGACTAACATAGCGTGTGTGGGAGTCTAGCTATACATGCCATATATAACCTATGATAGTGTGATGAATCCTGACATTATAAACTATGTTTTCGTATAGTAATGGATCCCGAATGAGCTGTAGCAGATGATGTTAAGAGTAATGCACCAACTCCTACTCAAGGGACAACACCTTCTGAATCTAGACCCGTGTCGAGTAGTCACGGAGGTAAGGCTAAAGAAGGCTTTTTTCAAATGATGAACGAGTGGTTCACTCAATACATTCGTATGAACCCGGCTATTCAACAACCTCCACTCGTGCCGAATCCTCAACCAATCACCGTAGTTCTTGAAGTTATTAATCCAATACGATTGAACAAGGTGCAAGTCGATAAAATTCATAAGCATGGGCCTGAAGAGTTCAGGGCTAATGTTGATGATGATCCTGATAGAGCTGAGTTTGGCTTGAAAATACTATCTGAGTGTTTGATGAACTTTCCTTGTAATACCCCAAACTCGACCTAGACATTATTGCCGTATCTGGTAATGTCACACGATAGTGTTTTTAAAACCTCGTTGTTACGATGAGACCATTCCATGTTATTATCTTTAGTAAACCTTTCTTAGAACGTAGGAAGTCATCTTTATTCATTTAAAACATTTGTTTTGAATCATCCCTCGTTACGGAAGCTTCAATAAAACAGTCTAGGTGATCATGCGTTTAGAAAATACTTTAACTTTTTGAAAACCGAATTTTCTACGACTAGCAAGTATAAATCCATAAAGTAAAATAAATCAATAAAAACCCAAATTTAAAACCAAAGTCCCAGATGGTCCTTAAATTACAACCCAAATAATCAATAATAATCAAATCATAAATCGTAAATTGAAAACCATGAAGTCCAAAAATTACTGTGGTCACCGCTGAGTCCTCCATCGCACCGATCCATCTAAGTCTAGGGATTACTTGTGCACATTAAACAAAAAGGGTGAGTTTACGTAAACTCAGTGTGTAATCTCGTAGAAACAAACAAATAATCAATATTCATAGTGCACAGTTGAACAGTCTTGGGCCTAAGCCCTTTTCAGTATCAGTGACAGTTTGGGCCTTAGCCCATCTCAGTACAGTGTCAAAATGTAGTAGGGCCTTAGCCTATCACAGTATCAGTAGCAGTAACAGTTATGCAGTAGCAAAATCCTACCCAACCAGCCTCTACACACCATCTCCGTCCAACCCTACACTCCATGTGGGGATATAATCAACCCACCCATCCCTACACTCTAAGTAGTACCGAATGCGGCACAAAACAGTAGTTTGCAGCTGAGCTGCCAGTAAATTAGGCTTAAAGCCTTTCAGTACACTTCCTCCAAATAATAACCCCAACCCAATGCAATGCAACATGCAATGGATGATATGCTATTATGCAATTTCAGTTCAGATATTTACATGCTCAGTACAAATATCATTCAATCAATTTCACATATATAGGGGTCTAAGTAGCGCTTACCGGCCCTACAGTAGGTTCACAGTCGACTTGGGAGACCCGTGCAACCTAAAAAAACATTTCGGTAAAAATGGGCCCACATGCCCATGTGATCTGCCCTATGGGCCCACACGCCCGTGTGGTCCACTCGGCCCAAATTGGCCTTGGCCGTGTGATCCATCTTTAAAGTAACCCATGCTAGCTCAATACTTATATATGTTTTCACTATTTACTTATATGTTCATTCAAAGTTATCTACTTGAGTCATTATTATTAAATTATTTATATCTTGAGCTACAGAATTCCAAATTACGATCCGCTTGATGTTTTTGAACCTAGACTAAAATAAATTTCTACCATAAAATTTTTAGAATTTATAGTTTATCAAATAAGTACAGTAAAATCTTTAAAGTTATCCCTATTCTGCTATTTGACAGCTTCATCCTTTCCTTACTAAAAATTATTTATCTCTTAGTAAGAAATATAGATGATGTTTCCGTTTATTTTTCTTGAAAATATACTCATTAAGGATTTAAAAAATATAAATTTAAGCCCCTAATTATTTTTTTACAATTTTTGATGATTTTCCTAAGTCAGAACAGGGGAACCCAAAATCATTCTGACCTTGTCTCAAAAAATTTATTATATTTCATGATTTACAATTCCATTGCTTGCACTGTTTCTTCCATGAAAAACTAGACTCAATAAAATTTAATTTCATATTTTATTCAACCTCAAACTCAATTTCCACTATTTTTGATGATTTTTCAAAGTTAAACTACTGCTGATGTCTAAAACTATTTTAGTGCAAAATGCTGATTTCCAAGTTTATAACACCCTTATTTCCTTTCTCTACAATTTTTTGCATCGTTTTCTCTTATTTCTCTTATTTCTCGACTACAAGCAATTTCATCTTTTCACCAAATCCCGTTTTCTGCGTTTTGGGTACACACCTGTATTGTTTTCACTGCTTACGCAATCCCGAGATCACCAAAAACCTATAATCGACAATCCCAACTTTAGAATCAGTCTTAAACTAAGATTAAACCGTATTCACGTACCAAAAGGTCTAAGCTTGTTCATTCATCACTTACCTTCTAACTTTGCACAATTCCACCACTACTTAACACGAGGGAGATAGCAACCGAAACGATTCGCTGTTGTAAAAATAACCATTCCTCATTAACGAAGAGTTTAACAAAGTTAAGAATGAATTCAGAGCCAAAACCACTCGCCCCAAACAACACAAGAAAACGCATACCTTATACGCTTACCAAACGATCACCACTTCGAGTCAAATTGATGAACGTTAATTCCAGCCTCACGATCGACTCCTAAACAGTCAACAAAACACCTCTTAATCCCTTATCCAGAGCAACATTCAAGTTTAATAAAACGAAAACTTACCGTACAACACAATTGCACGCTTGCACAAAGGGGAAAAGATGAAGAAAGACAAAGAAAACGAAGGGGAATTCAAAGGAATTTCGGCAGCGAGGATTTATTATTTAGAAAAAAAGAGGAAAACCGAAAATTGAGAGTGGGGAAGAAGAGAGAAAACGTCAAAAAGGTTGAAAAGAGTCTGAAATTTGAAAAAAAAAACAAAAAACAAAAAGATAATGCCTAAAAATCTGGTAACTCATCTCCTTAATTCTCTCCCTAACCTCCCACAACAACTCCACTACTCAAAATTTTAATTTGACTAGGACTCCACCATGCCACACGACCAAGCAACAAAAATAATTCCCTTACTCGCTAGGGCCTTGAACTCTAGACCTCCCACACGCCAACACACACATTAGCCACCAGACCAGCAGGCCCATTCTGATATATTTTTACCAACAATCAAATAAAACCCTACTGAACAAAAGTAAGGCCTAATTCATTCAAAATACCAAAATTTGCCCAAGCAAATGCTTGAACTTGGGACCTCCCAAACACTCCCAGAACACATAACCACTAAAGCTGACAGATATTTGTATCATATTTTTACAATAATAAAATTAGAAATTTTGGGGTGTTACATTCCTACACATCGGCTGAATGTTTAAAGTGTGCTATACCCCTTTTGAGAGATATTGCATATCAGTGGTGGAATACATTAATATCTGTGGCGTCGAGAGAGAGAGTCGCCTGGGAGTTCTTTCAGACCGAGTTCTGAAAAAAGTACATAAGTCAACGATTTCTAGATCAAAAGCATAAAAAGTTTTTAGAACTGAAACAAGGCTGCATGACTGTAACCGAATATGAAGGAGAATTTGTACGGTTGAGCAAACACGCTCGGGAGTATGTTTCTACTGAAGAAATTATGTGCAAGCTGTTTGTTGACGGGTTGAACGAAGATATTAAACTTCTGGTTGGGATATTGGATTTAAAAGAATTCGTTGTGTTAGTTAAGCATGCTTGCAAAGTTGAAGAACTGGGCAAAGAAAAGAGAAAGGCTCAGAAATATGTGAAAAAGGGATGCAATGCATATCTTGCATACGTACTTGATACAAAAGTGTCAGATTCAAAGATTGAATCAGTACCAGTTGTTTGCGAGTATCTAGATGTGTTTCCAGAAGAGTTATCGGGTTTGCCACCTATCAGAGAGGTTGAATTTGCTATTGATTTAGTACCGAGAACTTCATCGATATTGATATCTTCGTATAGAATGGCTCTAATGGAGTTAAAAGAGTTGAAAGCTCAATTGCAAGAATTAACTGATAGAGGATTTGCAAGACCGAGTTTCTCGCCCTGGGGTGCACCAGTTTTGTTTGTAAAGAAAAAAGATGGTTCAATGAGATTTGTATAGACTATCGACAACTCAACAAATTGACAATCAAGAATAAATATCCTCTACCGAGAATTGATGATTTGTTTGATCAGTTAAAAAGAGCTACAGTGTTTTCTAAGATTGATTTAAGATTTGGCTATTATCAGTTGCGAGTTAAAGACGCTGATGTACCGAAAACAGTGTTCAGAACAAGGTTCAGACATTATGAATTCCTTGTTATGACTTTTGGATTGACTAATGCTCCTACCATTTTTATGGATTTGATGAATCGGATTTTCAGACCGTATTTAGACATATTCGTGGTTGTATTTATTGATGCTATTCTAATTTATTCTCGAGATGAATCCGAGCATGCCGAGCATTTGAAAATAGTGTTACAGACCTTGAGAGATAAGCAATTATTTTCAAAGTTCAGTAAATGTGAGTTTTGACTCTGAGAGGTTGGATAAGGTATTAGAGTTGACCAGAGCAAGATTTCTGCAATTACAGATTAGAAACCTACGAGAAATGTATCTGAAGTCTGAAGTTTTTTGGGACTAGATGGTTATTATCGGAAGTTTTGTGAAAGGATTTTCTATGATTGCAACACCATTAACTCGATTACTTCAGAAAGATGTAAATTTCAAATGGTCTGAGAAGTGTTAGCAGAGTTTTGAATAGTTCGAAGCATTATTGGCAGAGGCACCAGTTTTAGTACAACCTAAGTTAGGTAAAGAATTCGTAATTTTCAATGATGCGTAGTTGAACGATCTAGGTTGTGTATTGATGCAGGAAGGAAAATCAATAGCTTATGCTTCTGGACAGTTGAAACCGCATGAAAAGAATTATCCGACACACGATTTACAGTTGGCCGCGATTGTGTTTGCATTAAAGATTTGGCAACATCACTTGTCTGGTGAGAAATGCCACATTTATACAAATCATAAGAGTTCAAAATTTTTAATGACTTAGAAAGACTTGAATTTGTGACAACGAAGATGGCTTGAATTATTGAAAGATTATGAGTTAGTAATTGATTATCATCCCAGGAAAGCAAACTTAATTGCTGATGCTTTGAGCAAAAAGTTAGTATTTTCTTTGCGTGCGATGAATACACAGTTAGCTTTGTTTGATGACGGTTCGATTGTAGCTGAGTTGAAAGCGAGACCGTTATTTCTTCAGAAAATCGGTGAAGCCCAGAAATGTGATAAAAAATTCCAAATCGGTGAGTCGACTTTTGATTCAGAATTCCAAATCGGATCTGATGATTGTTTGATGTTTCGAGGTAGAATTTGTGTACCGAAAAATCCCGAGCTTATTTAGAAGATTTTAAACGAAGCATATAGTAAATGTTTATCCATGCATCCGAGAAGCACTAAAATGTACAACGATTTGAAACAGTTATATTGGTGGTCAGGTATGAAACGAGACATTTCAGAGTTTGTATCAAGATGTTTAGTTTGTCAACAAGTTAAAGCCGAACATCAAGTACCATCGGGACTACTTCAGCCAGTGATGATACCTGAGTGGAAATGGGATAGAGTTACAATGGATTTCGTATCGGGGTTGCCGTTGTCTCTGAAAAAGAAAGATGCAATTTGGGTTGTCGTTGATAGATTAACAAAATCAGCACATTTCATCCCGGTATGTATTGATTTTTCACTTGATAAATTGGCTAAGTTGTATATTTTTGAAATCGTTAGATTGCACGGGGTGCCAATTTTGATTATTTCGGATAGAGATCCGAGATTTACATCGTGATTTTGGAAGAAATTGCAAGAAGCTCTAGGTACGAAGTTGAATTTTAGTATAGCTTTTCATTCACAAACCGAGGGTTAGACTGAGAGAGTAGTTCAAATTCTCGAAGATATGCTCAGATGTTATGTTTTAGAGTTTGAAGGAAATTGGGAAGAATATTTACCGTTGGTTGAATTTGCATATAATAACAGCTTTCAATCGAGCATAAAAATGGCACCTTATGAAGCTTTGTATGGTCACAAATGTCGAACTCCATTATATTTTTCCGAACTTAGCGAGAAATAGATTCACGGGGTTGATTTGGTTAGAGAAACAGAAGAGAAAGTGAAAGTAATTCGCGACTGTTTGAAAGCAGCTTCAGATCATCAAAAATCGTACGCAGATTTGAAACGAAAAGACATTGAATTTCAGGTCAGTGAAAAAGTGTTTCTGAAAGTATCTCAGTGGAAGAAAATACTTAGATTTGGTCGTAAGGGCAAATTGAGTCCGCGATTCATCGGGCTATATGAAATCATTGAAAGAATAGGGCCAGTGGCATATCGGCTATCTCTACCATCAAAGTTAGAAAATATTCACAACGTGTTTTATGTATCGATGTTGCGCCGGTATAGATCTGATCCATCACATGTGATTTATCCATCAGAGATTGAAATTCAACCTGATATGACATATAACGAAAAACCAATCAGAATTCTAGCACGTGAGGTTAAACAATTAAGAAATAAAAGCATAGCTCTAGCGAAAGTCTTGTGGCAACGTCACGGTGTTAAAGAGGATACGTGGGAACCCGAGGAAGCTATGAGGAAACAATATCTTAACCTATTCATTGGTAAGATTTTCGGGGACGAAAATCCCTAAGGGGGAGAGTTGTAACAGCCCGTTTTTAGTCAAATCGGAACAGTGGTTTTGGGACCACAAATCTGATGTCAAAATAATTATTTTATTACTATTTTAATGTTTATAGCATGAAAACATGTATGTGTGAAAGTTTCATGAAGAAATTCTATCATTTGAATGCTTAATTTGATAAAAAGGACTAAATCGCTTCAAATGTAAAATGCATGTTCTATTAGTTTAAGGTGTCAAATAGCTTTGGTTTTTAAATATGGTGGCCTTACATGGTAATTAATCCATTTGAAAGATGAGAGGACAATTTTGGACAACCATTAAATGATTTTTAAGTTATATAACAAAGGTTAAAATAGAAATTAGTAAATAAAGGTTAATTTAATTAAAACAAAACAAAATTTTAAGCCATTCATCTTCTTGATTGCCGAATGTAAAGGAGGAAGAAAACCATTTTAGGGCTTGAATCATTCGGCTACTTCAAGGCTCAATTGTAAGTCCGTTTTTGCTCGATTTTTCGTGATTTCTATGTTTTTAAAATCGTTACATCTAGGTCTAGCTAGCCCAGGGACTATTTTGCAAAACTATTAAAGATTTTGAATGATGCCATTGATGAATACATGTGTACTTTGAAGTTTCTTGATAAATTATGAATGCTTGTTGATAGATATACAAGTTTTGTTAAGTGATTTTTAGTAAAAATGCAAAATATGGATTAAATTGAGAAAAGTGTAAAGTTAGTGGTTAAAATGTGAAATAAATGAAATTTATGGGCTGCTAGGGGCATTATGGTAATTTGGCTAGCATGGGTCTATTTTGAATTTCATTAATTTGTGATTTTAAGAAATAATGACTAAATTGTGAAAAATGTGAAATATGTGGGGCAAAAGTGTAAATGTGTTTTAAAGTGTATTTTGGACTAAATTGAATGAGTAGTTGATTAAATAAGCTGATTTTGATTACTTATAGATCAAGAAAAAAGGAATTCGGACTTAGATCGGGGAAAAAGTAAAAGTAATTAAATAGTCGGTCTGTTTCGTCATTTCCATATATGAGGTAAGTTCGTATAATTGAACTTAAAAGTGTATTTATTAAATTGATGGATAGCATTGAGATTGAATTTATCCAATGTTAAATGTGTAGAGTTTAATTTAAATGTACAGTTTAAGTAGACGTGTTGTTGAATAAGACCATAGCTGGGCTATGGTAAATCAGAAAACAAGACCATAACCGAGTTATGGCATGTAAATGAAAGACCACAGCAAGGCCATGGCAATGTATATGTAAGACCATAGTTGGACAATGGCATCGAAAAATTGACGTACTCATATCGTGAGCAATTATAAACTCGGAGTGATTTGATAAATGAATTGGTGAGAATAGATATGTATCGGTACAAGTATGTATGGAAAACTATTCGAATAACGAGCTAAAAGAAGTTGAGAACTTAAGTTACTATATGGTTAAACTTTATGTTAGCTCATTGATTGATGCTTTAAATGTTACTTATCTTATCCATTTTGAAATGCTACTGAATGTTGAGGTTATTTCATATTTACATATGAACTTACTAAGCTTTATAGCTTACTTTGTTTAATTTTTGATGTTTTATTGTTCTAGAAGCTAGCTCGGATCCGGGGATCGTCAGAGACTTCATCGCACTATCAGACATCTATTTGGTACTTTTGAGTTGTGCAAATATGGTATATGGCATGTATAGGCTTGTGTCATTTTGGTATGTTTGATGGACATGTATTTTGGCCATTTGAGTTGGCATAAGATGATGAATTTCATGATGTTTATAAATGTGCAAATGGTTCTATTTTGAGTTTGGTAATTGACCTATATTGTGTGATTGAAGTTGATAATTTGAGAAGCTATGTGCTTGTGAATTGGTGCTTGATAATGTATGTATGGAATAATTTAGTTAATTGAGTTTAATATGTAAATTAGGTATGAAATTAGATGGCAAATTGTATCATATTTGTGATTTGTATTGTTGGTAAAGAAATGGTATGATTTTGAACATTGGTTTATGGTATTTGGTTGCATATTAGTTTCTTAAAATGGTACCATTTGAGCTTATGTAGGTACATGCAAAGTTGGGTGACAAATTGGCTTACTAAATATCCTATTTTTGTCCACACGGGCAGAGACACAGGCGTGTGTCTCAGTCATGTGTGACACACGGTCATACTCCGTAACCCTATTTTGGAATTGAATACGGGTGAGGGGTGTTACAATCATCTTTTAATTTTTTAACTTTCCAATTTCGTCCTTTTCTTTAATTAATTTTCCAAGGATGACTAAGCATGCTTATCTATTAACTACATTTAATGATATAATTACCATATAAGGACCTCAAGTTTTGAGTTCCATAGCTATTTGATCCCTCTAGCTACTAGAATTCAACTTTTACATTTTATGCAATTTGGTCATTTTATCATTAATCATGTAATCAGTAAAATTTCCTAAAGAAATTTTTTATACGATATTCCTAACATATAGTAGACCATAAAATAATTTTAAAATAATTATTCTTACGGACTCGGATTTGTGGTCCCGAAACCACTGTTCCGATTTCACTGAAAACGGGCTGTTACAATGTGTGCACTAGTAGACTGTATTGGCAGACCGGCATAATTGTAGAGCAGAGTTTCGAAAATGTCTTTATCTTTGATTCAATCAGGGGTAACATGATAATCATGTTGTGTTAATAAGGAACTTACTAAGTTCAAATGAACTTACTTCGTTACATTTTTTTCTCAGGCATTTGATTAGTAGAAGAATATCTGTAGAAAGGGGATTAAGCTAGAGTTGCTTCTATAAGTTAGCTACTTATATGTTCTGTATCATGCATGGTTGTTCGGTGAAAGGCGTACTCGAACAATTTACATTTAAATTGTGTTTTTTTTCTTCACGAATGTATTTTGTTTTGTTTTACGAAGTATAATTGACCCTGATTATATTTATATTTGTGATTGCAAAATCTCCCCTAATTTTCCATTTTCAAAATTTCCTTTTCCTAAGTGTATTCGCCTTTAATGGTGAAACCTAATTAATGAGTCGTTTAGTAATTCTTATTACTCTCTTTAAAGATGTTCTACCTTCAAGAGAAATGATTAGCGGTTTTGACGTAAAAGGAAATCCTTATAACTGGTTTTCCTCAAACATCGAAACAAGTCAAGGGTTTTGAATCTGTTAGTATCACCCTAGTTCGTTGGGCGGACTGTTTGGTTGATGGGTATGCGCCATGTCTTCCTAACGGGCTAAGGGGTGTTACATAAATGGTTAAATTCAGTTCTTATCCTTTTTATTATAATTATATGTGGGATATATATTAATTTCATTTAATTTGGTCCTTCCTTTGTTCCCACATGTGCGATTCTTTTTTTTTCTTTACATTACAATAAAATGTTAAATTTTAATTTTAGTCTCTCTATTATGCATAACTTTTCAGTGGTGTCAGATATAGTGGTTTGAGGCCACCAAATCTAGCAAGTAACTTCGTAAATATTATTATTTAACATTTACGAGTCAAATATGGTTTTAAAAAGGTTTTTGAATTAGTAATTTGTGTATTAGAATGATTTATTAGGTCAAGTGATTTCAGAAATTGAGGTATCGGGACCTCGTTTCTATAAACCAAGTCGTAAATATTTTTATAAATATTTACGGAGTGTCGTTAAGATGGTATTAAAGTTTTATTGAAAAATTTTAACGTTTCGATAGTTAATTAATTAAAAATGGCTAAATTGAAAAAGGTTCAAAACTTGCTAATTAAAATATTTAAGTGATTAAATGGCTTGATTAATAAATGAGGGAGGACTTAAATAGTAAATATACCTAAATGAATAGGATGAGGCGGCATAACAAGAAAAAAATAATAAAAAAGGCCATTTAATGGCAAAATGGTAATTATTATGAAATTAAAAGTACAAATTGAATTTCTAAGAGATTTCTAGGCAATTCTTCTCTCATTTTCGGTTCAAACAGACATGGAGAGAGCTCTTTGAGTTGGCCTTGCACATTTGCTTCATGTGAGTCCAATTCTTACCTGTTTCTTATAATTTTTTATGTTTTTGAGATTGTTACAATTAGGTCCAACTAAATCTTACATTAGTTTTTGATTTTGTTAAAGATTTTGGATGTTACCATTGATGAATCTATATGATTTTTTATGCTAAATGATGAATTTGAGATATTATTTGTCATTTAAAAGTATTTTGTTAAGTGATTTTGATGAATTTTTCGATTAAGGATTAATTTGTTAAATTAGTAAAAATACAAGGATTTGTTGTGAAATTATTGTAAAAATGGGTTGTATTGAATTCCATGAATATTTAGCTAGCATGAGTTTGCATTAAAAATGGTTAATTTGCATGTTTTGGGCTTAAGGACTAAATTAAATAAAAGTAAAACTTTAGGGACAATCTTGTAAAAATTTCAAAAATGACCAAATTGCAGGAAATGAATTATTTTATTGTCTAAATTAATATGTTGAATAAAATTATTAATTTAGATCAAGGTCGAGTAGAAAATAGAGGAAAATAGAAAATTTCCAAAATGCCCTTAAATATTAGTATTTCTGCAATTTAACCGGGTAAGTTCGTATGGTTATACTTTAATAATGATATTGATTTGATGGATGGTATTATGTATTTATTATATTGTTGAGAATGAATTATTTTTGAAATTATAATTTGAATTTAATATTCAGATTAAATGGAACGCAAGATTTGAGTACATTCGTTTTGTAGTGCATGACGACATTGGAGGAAAATGGCGGCAAATTACCCATGGAAACTGAGGTTTAGCATTTGTTGCGAACTCTCATGTTTTACTTTCTATTTAGCTCTTACGAGCTTTTGTTTAACTCTTACGAGCTTCTGTTTAACTCATATGAGTTCCCGTTCAGATTTTCAACTCTTATGAGTTTTTGTTAAGCTTTCGTGCTTCTATTAATGATGTACTCAAATCCGTAAGTCATTTTTCGAATGGTAAAATATCAAGAGTTGTCTTGGATGATACATGTATATGAAGAAATGGTAAGAGAATGATATGTATCATGATATATATATCAATATCTTGATATGTTGATACATGGAAATTATGTAAGTTGAGACGAGTAATAAACTCAAGTGTGACATATTGAGATAATAAGATTATTGATGTTGAAATTATATGAAAAATGTTCAAGTACGCTAACAAGTTTTGTTGTTTGATGCTTAGGCAAGTGCCAAGCTTTTGGTTGAATGGTAAAATGTTTAATTATAAGATGCATTGAAATGGTAAGTGCTCAAATGAAATATACTTGTGCTCATGAAAGAGTGGAAAGTTTTTAAGTTATACAATTTCTTATGAAATGACTTAATATGTGATTAATTTGAAAAGGGCTATGTTTGCATGCACTAGCTTGTGGCTATAGTGGTATGATATGCTTATGACTTGTGTGTTATGCATATGGAATGAGTGTGATAAGTAAAGAAATACAATTGTGAATAAAGAAATTTGGAAGAGTATAAAGTTGTTTAAAACTCTACTATACTTAGGAAAATATGTATAAAAGATGATATGGGTTTACTCATTTTGTGAGTTGTTGAATATGGTTTCTTGAATCGTGTGGCATCAGTAAATGTTTATTCTTGATAAATGTAAATTTCATAATGAAATGAATTGATATGATTAAAGTTTGTACGAGCTTACTAAGCATTCATTGCTTATTTATTTATTTTTCTTTACTTTTCAGACTATCAGAAGCTCGATTGGGTTGGAAGCTTGTCAGAGTTATATCACACTATCCATATTCTATCGGTACTTTCGAATGTTTTGATTTTGGTTATAATGGCATGTATAGGCATTTTGTTAATGTTGGCCTATATGTAATTTGTTGAAATTAGCCACTTATTTTTGCTTGTTTTGGATGCCTAAATATGGCTTGTTCTTATGTATAATGTTGATTGTAAGTTGACACTAAAATTTGGTGAGAAATATGACTTGTAAAATAACCTATTTTCGTCCACACGGGCAGAGACACGGGCGTGTGTCTCAACCGTGTGTGACACACAGCTAGATGACACGGTTGTGTTTTCCCTATATCTTAAATTTGCATAAAATAAAATGCTCACTCGGCTTAACACACGGGTGTGTGACTTGGCCGTGTGACCCAAGTTAGTATACTCACATGGGCACGAACATGGGCTGAGACACGGCTGTGTGTCCCTATTTCGAATGTCCACACGGCCGTGTGACCCCTGCAGTGTTGAAAATTTTAAAAATTTCTGAAAAATTCTCTGAGTTTCTAATTTAGTCCCGATATGTTTTTGATGCGTAATTTGGACCTCGATGGCTCGTATAAGGGACAAAATGTATGATTTTGTTTGGTTTTTGACATTAATGCTATATGATATAAAATGTTTGCATTTTTTGTCTGTTTGATTTGTAAACTCCAGTAATGCTCCGTAACCCTATTTCGGCGACGAATTCGGGTTAGGGGTGTTACAATTTGGTCCTTATATTTTTATAATGTTATTAGTTAATACAAATGGTTAATATTGTTAATTTTTCGATTAAAATTTAACGTGGTTATATATAATTTGAATACACTTCTTTTAGGTTTGCCTTGCCTTTTTTTGACATTAGAAGACAATGGTTAAATTTCAAGTTTGACCCCTATGCTATGTTGAAACTTGGATTAGATACATGTAATTTAATTTTTAACATAATTTAGCCCCTCTATTTTATGTAATTAGGTAGTCTAAATAGTTAACAATGTTAACTATTTCAATTATAATGCTAAGTCATTTTTTAAAGAACATTATTCCCAAAAAAATATTTATTTCATCATGACGAATTCAAATGGACTTTTAAAAAAATAAGTTCACATTAATAATTTCAACTCAATTCTTTTGTTACATCATTACAAAGTGATTTCTTTTAATTTTAAAATGTCACATAAATAAATTTAATAGAAAACCAAAATTTTTAAATTTAAAAAGTAAAGTGACTAAATTTTGAAGATAAAAGGGAGAAAATTAAATTCCAAACATGTAAAATATAAAGAGACTTAAAGCATATTTTAAGCTTCAAATTTTTAGTCTATAATTCGGCACACAAAAATATTTAATCCAATGTTCATAAATAATAATAATAATAATAATAATAATAATAATAATAATATAGCAAAAAAATGTATTCATATATTTTTGTTACAACCGGCTAAACAAATTAAACAATTATAAAAGGCAACTAGTTTTGTGTGTGTCCGTCATTCCCGAAAGATTTACGGACCGTCACCTGATGATTTTCCAAAGAGATAAAGCAGGAACTTTAGAATGAAGGTATTTACAGTATATTTACACACTGGAGCGATGTCTAGACTCCACAACGATTATTCTTACCCTCATAATAACCATGTTGGACAAAATGTATCATCCAAAATGGCCAAAATAATAAAACCCGACTCGACTAGAATCCGTGTAACTCACTAAAAAAACATCAGACCAATAATGGAACACTATTCACAATACTATCAGCCAGGCTAACCTTTGAATTACAGCCTGCGGTATACAGTGACTTCCCTTTCCCTTTCTAAAAGACATTATTATATGTCAGCTTGACACTGCCATCAGCCCCGCCTTTCAGTTGCAGGCCATTACTTTCTAAATTAGCATTATAGGCGTCAGTTAACTGTGTCTGCTTTTGAAAAAGGTGTGCCAAGCCAAATGTCTACAGTCTAGATATTTCTTTAAAAGCCAGTGTATTTTTGTTCATCATATTCAAGAGCATCTCATAATCTTTTCAGCCAAAGATTTGTTGGTCATATGAACTTCTTCTACAATCCTCAGAACCCGGCTGCTTGAAGAATGCTTGTGCCTTTGTGCTCCACAAACCGGAGGAAACCCAGAAACCAGTGGTTCTGACTCAGGGTATCCACCATTAGCATGATTTGGAGCTGATGAAGAGTGGCTAATCCTACTTACATTGCCTGAGCTCATTCCAGAACCAGATTCTGTTAATATATCTGCTGTTGCGGATTGAGTCTGAGCCTGTGCATAACTTGAACTTGTATAGCTCAATTCTGCAACTCCCTTACCTGTAACAGGTGATGCCACGGCTGCAATATTTGTTGTTTTAGTAATCTGACTTGAACTACTTGATGCTTGCATGGCCCATTCCTGAACTAAACTAAAAGACTTTTTATTCTTGTTCTTCTGGCAAGGTAGATGAGCTGGCTTGGTGTTATCTTCTGAGCCCTGTTTAGATTTTTGTCGACTGGTGCTGGGAACCATGGGAAGTGGAGGAAAAGAAGATGCTTGAAAAGGTGCACCCCTAGAGACTGCCCCCAATGCTTGAAGATATCTTGAAGATGATTGGGGATCTGTTGTAGATAATGATTCAAAAGGATGAACATCATTTGTGTCCCCATGAGCAGAGACAACCTGCACAGTAGATGACGCTGAGGGCACATTGGCTGTCCCCAAACTTGCCTCAATGGCCATTGAAAGTTGATAGTCATTATCAGATGGTTGACGTCGAACGGTTCGCCCCCTTCCATAACGATTATCTTCATTATTTCGATGATGTTGAGAGCTGGTCGGTATCTGAAAATATACGACCAATTAACAAAACATCAAAGAAGTCAACAAGCCATCTAGAAATGAACGCTTACCAGTTTATGAATTACGGTAAAATCAAACTAATCTGGAGTCTATTACTTAGAAGGATGATACATACTTGTAAAGCAGTATTACACCGTGCACGAAACATGCGACCTCCATGTTCACTGGTATTATGCCTCTGAAAGGATAAAATTGAAAATACGAGAACTTAGCATATATGGAAAAGAGAAAGGTGAACTATGCTAAGGAAAAACACAAATAATCAAAAAAGAAAAACAACATTTAAATGCCCCCAAGAAGTCACCTTTAGGTCAGCTACAGAACGAAAGACAATAAACTTTTTGGCAAGGCAAACCTCATCCTCACATAGGTAATGATCTCGGCGAAAATGGATCTGCGGTAGACAATTTTCATTCTTCCATTTAAGAATAAATAAAAGCATAAGAAATATGGAAGGTCATCTTACCTCGAGATCATTATAATTCTTGTAATATTTATTATGTCCTGGATGCCGCCTGCATTGAACATTCAACAAGCAAAAAGTAAGTTCAAAGTCCACTTCTTTTAACTCGTGTCCTAAAAATGCTACCAGGATTAATAACTCAGTACCTTTGACATATATGACATGTATAATGCTCTATGGACATGTGGGAGCATAACTCACTTTCCCCATAGAATGGGGTGTTGCAGAACACACACTTTGGATGCCCCATGAATCCACCTCTCTCACTCTCGGTCCCATCCACCTCAGAGTTACCTGTGTTTATATGTTGATTCAACTGTGCTCTTGTATATAGTTTTTGTTCACATATAAACACCTATAATTACACAGAGTCCAGAGAAACCAGTGAGATAATCAATGATTCAGTGCATGCAAACAGCTATAAATAATGCTAAACAATGGTCATATTAACCTTACCTTCCGTCCTGCCAAACATAGGCTGCACATAGCCCGTCTATGCCTGTGAATCAAATGATTTTTCAACTGTTCAATGTTCCTAAACTGCACCCGTCGCTTCATCCCATCATTGGATTGATCCTCCATCTTGTCACATACAGTACATGAAAGCTTGCACATTGCCTTGATCATTTTGTAGTGATCAATATCATCGAAAAAGGCTTGCGTATCCTCATGGTACCAGTACGAACCCATCCGTCCTTCTCTTACATCATATGGCAATACAGAGAAGTCATTGACCAAGCTCGTGTAATCCCCTAAAGACTGGAAAGAAAAACCAGAATATATATACATAACTTTGCTTTAATTTCGTTATCTAACGCTACGATTACGATCATTCGGCTCTTCTAACCTTAGTGACGAAGATGACATCGGACTCAGTCTTGCAGATGCAGCAGCGGCGATTGTTGCAGATGAAGCGGAGACGAGCGACGCAGTTGGAGCACACGTCCCGGTGACCGCAGGCGCCGTAGGCAACCCATTCTAAAGTTTCAGCACACACAGCACAGCTGTCGTCCATTTTCCCGCTTCTTGATTATGTTCTTGGAAACACAAATCGTGCAACAAATTTATAGGATAATAAGAACCAAATGAAGATTTTACGCTTTATTTTTGCATACAGAGAATCAAATCAGATCTATATTAATGGGGAAAATGCTAGATTTCGTTATAACAGGACTGAATTTAGCTTGTTAATGGAGTTTTTATTTTCTTCCTTTTTCAGTTTAAAGTAACCAATGTAAGTAACCGGGAAAGCAGGTTCATATGTCATAATTGTTTTACATTGTTGAAACTAAAGTTCAAGAATTTACAAAAGCAGTTTAAGTGTTTTACTACATTATCAAATTAATTTTATCTACTAACTAGATTCTTTAACTAACAATCTTTTTGTTATTATTTAAACACATTTACGCTTTTCTTAACCAAATAAAAAGAGAATCTGTTAAAGGAAATCGAAAACAAGCCACAAAAATTAATCAATATTCAATTTAAATAAATTTTTAAGGATTTTAATTCAATTGTATACTTAAATAACAATTTTGATATTTTTACAGAATTTATTAATTTAATTAAATAATAATTGACTTAAGAAATTAACAAGTGTAGATAGAGATTCAACTGACCTGATGTCAAATGTGGTGGTAGTTTTAGTACATTTCGACACTTAGGGAGCTTGTTTTTCAGGTTTTTTATGTTTAATTGACGTATTTTCACCTTTCGTAGTTTAGATTCAATTATGTGAAAAATAAGAATTTTTACGCAAGAATTGATGTTAATTGACCTATTAGGCCAATCGGGTCTTAAGTAGTTTAAATATGTTTAATTGAGTGTGTAGGATGAGTATTAGCAGCCTGATAGCCTTATGGACAACACTCGAGTGTAGTACAAGTTTCCCGAGACCTAACATGTGAAATCGGAACTCCAAGCTCAAGAAATCAGTGTTGCAACATAGGTCTGAACATGGGAGACAAGTATCGGAATGGCTAAAATCGTTCGTGCAATCAATCATTTTCGAGATTAGGGTCTGTAATAGACCTAATTTGGATTTCTAAACATCATTATAAATAGAAAGGTTATTGCTAATATGTAAGCAAGCCTTTAGGAGCCGTAGTTAGTATATTTAAGTTTTAGTTCGTTTTATTTTCTGCTTTTACATACTTTGTTCTTTTTGACTAGGTTTGGTTTGAACCTAATTCTTCTCTATTGAAGTATTCATCAGTTTTCTTCTATTGTTCTTTTGCAAACATCAAGATAAATTAATTGTCAATAGATTACGCAACTACGAGCACATCCGATTCAATCAATTGAGCAATTTCTTACCATTTCTCTTACTTTAATTTATTTGTGTTCTTTTACATGTTTAAATTAAATCTAAGAGTTATGGAATCTAGATCCATGAAAGGTTAATTCTCCAGGGAGATTAACGAGTGGATGTGGGAGTAGTTAACGGAGGAATGCGAGTTTCCCATAAGAATTAACTTGTTTTAAACTATGTGTGCCTAAAACCTGGGATTGACAACCCTAGGAAGTAATTTAGGTTAAACGAGGTCGAGAAATAATTTACCAAGTAAATCGTAGTTTATCCCGGTGGGGAAAGTGAGGTTGGGAGATAAGCAACTACCTGTCGATTAATTAATTAGTGAAAATCGGGAGGTAATACTAGTTAATTCCATTTAAACCCAAATTTTGAAGTTAACTACAACCATTGAAACAAGTTAATCTTCTGTTTGTTAACCTGATTTAGTTGTTTGTCTATTTTTTGTTTATTTAATTTAGTTTATGCTTGTTATCTATTTTATTGTTTATTGTAATATAAGTTTTAATTGCTACTGTTTAGACTTGTTATTGTAGAGTAAATTTCTGATTTAATTTGTCCTCCTTTGGGTATGATTTCGGAATACTTCCCTATGTTTCGTTGTACACATCTATATTACAAATTGACTCGTATACTTGTGAACACCGCATACTTAATTTTATATATTTTTGGTGTGGTATTTTCTAATCAAACATTCACACGTTTGGCGACGGTCAAGTTGTTATCATTCAATCTTTGGTTACTTTTGGTTGATCTGAACAACTCAATCATCTTAAAAAATTAATAACATTGTCAAAACCTTTTTGGAAATCGATTTGTTATTTTAAAATGAAAATAGAGTCGTCACCAATCCTTTTTATTAAGTGTGATTGAGTCACCTCAAAACTTAATCATTTTAATAAAAGGTGTAGATTTAAAATGATAATTTTTTGTCTACGAAATCCAAGAAATGGGTTCGGGAGTCAGTTACGTACGAGGAAGGATTAGCACCCTCATAATACCCAAAATTGGTACCTAGTTGATTACTTGATGTCTTAGTGTCGAGAATTGAGAATTCAAAGAAAATTTAAAATATGATCCCCTTCTTGCTTGATTTGATTAAAATACCGCTAACTAAATTAAATTTTATGAAAAGGGCCTTCTTATTTCAAGTTAATCAAAAAAAAAAAAAGATCATGTCCCGTAAGTTAGGGCACAATATCTTGAATCCTCGAAAACAAGAATACTTGTCATTTGATTATTACCTAAGTCCTACACGTCTTGAATTTTAAATAGGATGTTTGGTTATTTCAATTCTAGAAAGAGGTCATACTCCATAAGTTAGGAGCACGACTCCTCAAATCCCAAAAATAATTAACATTGTCTCAGTTTTAATTATTTATTTTTATGCGCATGCGCCAAAAAGCGGATGAATGTATGTAGCAATAGTTACAATGTACGATGATGGAAAAATTATTATATTAACAAAATAACAACATAAATAATGAAATAAATTGACAATACTATAGTGAATGCAATAATAAGAAATAATAATAACAATAAAAAAAATTCAATTAATAATACTATATGATAATAATGATAATAATAATGAAATAATATAAAAATGTATGATAATAATATAATTACATAAAATATTGATATTTGAGAAAATTTAAAAAAATAATATTAATTAGCAACGATAATCACTTAATAGTATTAATAGTATCAATAATTAAAAATAAAGGACCAAAATAAAATAATCAGGAAATTCATGGGAAAAATGTGGATAACATAATTATAAATGCTAGAAATTAAAAAAAAGGAATAAAGGGGCTAACTTTAATAAATAAAAGACTAGATTAAAATTTAAAAAAAATTAAAGCATGAATTGAAAAAAAAAATAAAGAAAAGGGAAATAAATGACTAAATTGAAAATATAACAAAATTAACATCCTAAATTATAAGGAAACAGAACACAAATGATTAAATTAAAATGAGATAGAAAAGTACTGGGACTCAGAAGGCAATTATCCCAATCATATTTAGACGTGTCATTCCCTCAGTGGGTCCACAGTGGGTTAAGGGACTAACGAAATTAAAAATACGCAAAAAAAAGTGAAAGGGCCAAAACAGTAAATAGCTCCTCCTTTCAAAAACACGCAGATCTTGGGAGGGGTCGGGTCGAATATTCGAATCGGCCCCAAAAAGATGCCATTTTAGACATTTTAAGCTACACTCTAAAATGACGTCGAATAATGCCCCTATATAATTAAAAAAAAAACTAAAAAAATTCATTTTTCAACCTTTTTTTAAAAAAAAAACTCTTCTTTCATTTTTATTTCTCTCAAAGCTTCCCTTCCCTTCGGCTATAGAGCCGTTGCACGTCTGCCACGACCACCGATCATCAGTGATAGCAACCGCCACCTCCGATGGTCGAAAATTTCCAAAAAAAACCCTTTTTGCCCCTTCTGCAGCGTGGAACACAGATCTGGGGTTAAAATCCCCAAAAACTTAGCCAAAGTTCGGTCGAGAGCAGAGAAACCTTTCAATTTCTCCCCTTTTCCGATGAGGCCCTCGACGAAACCCTAAAGGATTCTTAGGCTTTTCGAGTCGGAGACAAGGGCACTATGACGACGCGAGTATTACAGGTTAAAAACTTGAATATTTTGTTGTTTATTTTTATTTTTTATATTTTTTTTCGAAATTTAGAAAGGCAAATAAAATAAAAAAAACTACCTTCTTTAAACTTGTTTTTTTTTTCTTTTTGTATTCTCTGTCGAATCTTTTTTTTTTTGTTACAATCTATTTTCGACTTTTATAGCCGAAATATATTACAAAATAATATTATATTTTTTCTTGTTTCCTCTGCTTCTTTGCCTCTGTTTCTCTGTTTTTGCAGGTGGTGGTGGCAAGGACGAAGAAGTGTCAGCCTCTGATGGCACTTTTGCTGACATGGTGAGGGAGTGATGCTGAAGGGGACTTAGGGTTTTCTTTTTTTTTTTTCTGTTTAGGTTTTGGGCCTTTGGGCTTTCGGCTATTGGGTTATTGGACTTTAAGGTTTAGGTTAGTAGATTGGGTCCTAGGCTTGTAATTTGGACTGTTAATGGACTTTTATTTATTTTTTTTTCAACAGTTTTTTTTTGGTTTTTTGGGGGTTTGGGCCGGACGAATTTGTCTTGTTACAGCTACCCCTCTTTGCTCATTGTCGTGTAATGGGAAGGGAGCAAAGACCTTATAAGAGGACCAATTCTATTCGGTCCTGCTAAATCTCGACTTCTTTGATGCTCATTTTTTTCAAGTAGCTTATTCTTTCAATCCATTGGCTACTCTACTTCATTGTATCCGCTTTGCTACAACTTTAGGAAGGCAGGATTTAGTGTTACAATTTCATCTTGCTCCATTGCAACTTCAAAGAGATAAGATTTGTTGTTGTAGTTTCAATCCATTCCACTGCAACTTTAGGGACATAAGATTTGTAGTTTCATCACGCTCCACTGCAACTTTAGGGAGATAAGGTTTGTCATTGTAATTTCAATCCAACCCATTGCAACTTCAAGGGTATAGGATTTGTAGCTTTATCTTGTTCCACTGCAACTTCAGAGAGATAAGATTCGCTATGGTAGCTTAATTCTGACCCACTGCAACTTCAGGGGTATAGGGTTTGTAGCTTAATCTTGTTCCACTGTAACTTCAGGGAGATAAGATTCACTATTATAGCTTCATTCCAACCCACTGCAACTTCAGGGGTATAAGATTTGTAGCTTCATCTTGCTCCACTGCAACTTTGTAACACCCCTTACCCGTTTTCGACGCCGGAACTGGATACGAGGCATTATCGAGCTTAACTTGCTTAAACATACAACCTTGGACTATAAAATTTATTTTCAACTTAAAACTTTTTATTCATATTCATATTATCCTTATTATGGGCCTACGAGGCCTTAAACTTACATCCGGAAGGTTTCGGAATTAAATCAGAAACTTTTGTTCACTTAGAAAAAATTTGCTTAAACAGGGCCACACGCCCGTGTGAAATTGGACACGCCCCTTGTGGGCAGGCCGTGTGGTCACACACGCCCATGTCCTTGGCCCATGTGGGATTTATTTTTCATTTTGAACCTATAGGGGTTTTCACACGGCTGGACACACGCCCGTGTCTTTGGCCCGTGTCCTTCACACGGCCTAGACACGCCCGTGTCCTCACCCGTGTGTGAAAACCTGGGTATTCTATTTATGATGTCAGCAACTCTTAAGGGGCACACGGCCTAAGCACACGCCAGTGTGCTAGCTCGTGTGACAAATCAAATTCTCGCAACTTGATACAGGGGACACATGGCCTGTCAACACACCTATGAGGCTGACCGTGTGTCACACATGGCCTAGACACATGCCCATGTGTCTACCCATGTGGACAATTAGAAGGCTATTTTCCAAGACAATTGCCACCCTGAAACATAAACACACTTATACCAACACAAACAACACATAACATGGCAATAATACAGTATTAAAGATCACTAATCATCATTCATACACTTCATACTTCACTCCATCAATTGCATGAACTTTCACTTCATAAACTCATCATTATTAAAGTATGAAACTTGACAAGTATTGGCCAATTCCCAATGGCCATTTACAAAATGAGTGTATAACATTCATAACCAACACTTTGGCTTCCAAATATGACATAACACAAAATGACCAAGTTCCTATACATGCCATACTCAAAATAAAACAACTTTTCTATACCAAAAGAATGATTGATAGTGTGATCTGAGCTTCAATGTTCTACGATGCCCGAGCTAGTTGGCGATACTATAAGGAAAATGGAAGAGAGAGAGGTAAGCTAATAGCTTAGTAAGTTTGCATGAATTAATATAGCAACATAAGTACTCATGGCAAAATCCATTCATCTTATAGAACAACAACAACACAAGTTCTCAAGTGCTTACTTACTCATACTTACTCTTACCATCACATATCACATTATGGTTTCATAACCTGTATTTTACTCATAGTACCTGTATCACTTCATCACATAATTTAGCACTTATGCTAACTTGAACATAAACTTAAATCATTATTATTCTTAACATAAATGGAACTCTTTGTCATCCTTGTATAACCTAACTCATTGTTATCTTTACATACTTAGCTTTTTTTCTCGTTGAACTACTCGGAATATCAGAGGAGACTCAATCTCATCATACATGTATCACGATTCCAATGCCATATCCCAGATATGGTCTTATATGGGATCATCTCTTGATGCCGATGCCACATCCCAGATATGGTCTTACACGGGATCTCTTAATTCGATGTCGATGCCGTGTCCCAGACATGGTCTTATACGAGATCGTACATGGATGTCGATGCCATGTCCTAGACATGGTCTTACACGAGATCCTCCTTTGGTGCCGGAGCCATGTCCCAAATATGGTCCTACATGGGACCTTCCTTATTTGATGCCGATGCTATGTCCTAGACATGGTCTTATACGGGATCTACATTCGGTGCCGATGCCATGTCCCAGACATGGTCTTATACGGGACCTACATTCGGTGCCGATGCCATTTCCCAGACATGGTCTTATACGGGACCTACATTCGGTGCCGATGCCATTTCCCAAACATGGTCTTATACGGGACTGTCCTTATCTCATGTCGTGACATAAGTATCCTCGTTATTCCGAAATTTCAACCGGGACTTCACTTAGCATAATCTCATCATTTTCTCATTAAGACATCATCAATAAAATTTCATGAAAATTATATGCATTTCACAAAATAATAAGTAATTTAAACATAATAACATATGTAACCTTAATTTCACACAAACTTACCTCGGTACTCAAAATGTGTGTGGATGTTCGATTTAGTCCAACACTTTCTCCTTGTCTCGGTTTTGGTTCGGGCTTCGTGTTTCTTGATCTATAATAATTTCACTTGTTTAATACTCACGTTGACTAAATTGAATCATAATTCATACTTTGGAAAAATTACGATTTTTCCCCTAAACTTTCACTTAATTACACTTTTGCCCCTAGGCTCGTAAAATTATTTTCATTCAACTTTCTTGCATTTTAAGCCTAGTCGAATCATTCTCTTAACTACAACAGCCTTAAATTTCCACTATTTCACTCATGTATGACCATTTTTATAACTTTTACAATTTGGTCCTTTCATGCATTTTTCATGAAAATCACTTAGAAAAAGATGTTTATCATACATCAAACTTTCATATTTTTCCATAAAACATCAAAATATATGCATGTCATACATGGGTAAATTTTTGAACATAAACCCTAGCTCAAAATATAGCTAGAAATAGCTAAATCGAGCTACGAAGATCTCAAAAATACGAAGAACATTAAAAACGGGGCTAGGATGTACTTACTATCAAGCTTGAAAGTTGAAAAAACCCTAGCTATGTCTCCTTGCAAATTTTGACACTTAGAGGAAGAAGATGGACAAGATTTTGGCTTATTTTTCCCTTTTTAATTCATTAATTAACCAAATGACTAAAATGCCCTTAAGGCCCTTTTGTTGAGATTTTTCTTTCCCATGTCCATTTTTGTCCATCTTAACATATAATGGTTTAATTGCTAAATAAGGACCCCTAATAATTTTTATGATGCTATTTCATACTTAAATCTTCTAGAATCTCATATTTTCTAATCTTTGCAATTTAGTCCTAATGGACAATTTGACCCCTAATTAATAAAATTTCTTCATGAAATTTTCTCACAATTATGTAAACACCTCAGAAGCCTCATAAAAATCATAAAACACATATTTCTACTTCGAATTTGTAGTCTCGCAACCACTATTCCGACTAGGCCTTAAATCGGGTTGTTACAATTCTCTCCCCTTAGGGATTTTGTCCCCGAAAATCTTACCAGTGAAAAGGTTTGAGTATTGGTTTCTCATAGCCTTCTCGGGCTCCCATGTGATCCTTTCCCTTGGTATAACCGAAACAAGGGTGTTCCACCACTGATATGCAGAATCTCTCAAAAGGGAAACAACACACTCATACACTCTTCAGGTGTGCAGGACAACTCGTCAAATACCCTGATGGTATTTTCAAGCCAAAATTCTGCTCTTTCTAGATCATCCTCTTTACTGGCTCGAAATTCCTCGGCCCCTTGTTTTCGAATTCTATCAATTGGAGGCTTTTCTCTTCTTACCACTTCTACCACTTGGGGAGCTACTGGGGTAGGTTAAGGAATAGACGAGGGTGGAGGGGGTTGTGCATTCGGGTTTGCACGAACGAACTTGATGTACCATGCACTCATCATGTGGAGAAAGGCTTCCCTAGCCTCTTATCCTCCTCTTTAACTCACAGTTGTAGGTTTATTCTCATTTTCATTCGGCACCGTCCCTTCAGCGGGAGCCGGCGTGTTACTTTCTACATCATCCGCCACAGCTCTATCGAGATCCATTTACTATATGAAAACACAATTTAAGTCGTCAGGAGTCGTCACACTATCATAATATAAATACTCATGTGTATGGCATGTATAGCTAGACTCATGCATACACACGTTATTTCGAGAATTGACTAAATCATAGCTATGATACTACTAAATGTAGCACCCCTTACCCCGTTTTTGATGCCGGAACCGGATACGAGGCATTACCGAGCTTAACTTGCTTAAACATATAACCTTGGGCTATAAAATTTCTTTTCAACTTAAAACTTCTCATACACATTCATATTATCCTTATTATGGGCCTACGAGGCCTTAAACTTACATCCGAAAGGTTTCGGAATTAAACCGGAAACTTTTGTTCACTTAGAAAAATTTTGCTTAAACAGGGCCACACACCTGTATAAAATTAGACACGCCCGTGTGGGCAGACTGTGTGGCCACACACGCCCATGTCCCTAGCCCATGTGGGATTTATTTTTCATTTCGAACCTACAAGGGTTTTCACACAGCCGGACACACGCCCGTGTCTTTGGCCCGTGTCTTTCACACGGCCTAGACATGCCCATTTCCTCACCCGTATGTGAAACCTGGGTATTCTGTTTATGAAGTCAGCAACTCTTAAGGGGCACACGCTCGTGTGCTGGCCCGTATGACGAATCAAATTCTCGCAATTTGATACAGGGGACACACGGCCTGTCAACACACCCGTGGGGCTGATTGTGTGTCGCACACGGCCTAGACACATGCTCGTGTGTCTACCCGTGTGGACAATTAGAAGGCTATTTTCCAAGCCAATTGCCACCGTGAAACATAAACACACTTATACCAACACAAGCAACACATAACATGGCAATAATAGACTATTAAAGATCAGTAATCATCATTCATACACTTCATAATTCACTCCATCAATTGCATGAACTTTCACTTCATAAACTCATCATCATTAAAGTATGAAACTTGACAAATATTGGCCAATTCCTAATGACCATTTACAAAATGAGTGTATAACATTCATAACCAACACTTTGGCTTCCAAATATGACATAACGCAAAATGACCAAGTTCCTATACATGCCATACTCAAAATAAAACAACTTTACTATACGAAAAGAATGATTGATAGTGTGATCCGAGCTCTGACGTTCTATGATCCCCGAGCTAGCTTGGCGATACTACTATAACAGCCCGATTTTAACCCTAATCGAAAAAGTGGTTTCGGAACCACAAATTCGAGTCCGAAAAATATTTTAAAATTATTTTTTGTATTTATTATGTATGAATTTGTTTGCGCTAAATTTTTTTGTTTTAATTTTGTCATTTAGGTGTCTGATTAAATAAAAGAACTTAATTGCATAAAATATAAAAGATAAATTAAAGTGTAAAGTGCTTATTTGATAGTGGCTTTTTAATATGAGGTCCTTAAAGGGAAAATGGCCCATTTTACGGATAGTGGACGGCATAATGACTAATAAAACCAAAATTTATGTTTTATGATAATAGTTAAATAAAGGGTAAAAATGTAATTTAATAATAATTAAATATATGTTAAGAATGAAACAAAAACAAAAGCCATTATCATCTTTTCTTTAAGTGACCGAATGCTACAAGGAAGAAACTCAAAAATTCTTCAACATTTCGGCAACTTTGAAGCTTGATTAAAGGTTCGTTTTTGTTCGATTTTTGATACTTTTTACGTTTTTGAGATTGTTGCTTTGTGTACTTCAAAACCCATGTCTCAATTTGTGATTTTGATGATCATTTTGTTATTTTCCATTGATGATATCTTGTAGTTTTTATGTTTGATGATGAAATATGAAATATATGTGTTAGATTAACAAGTTTTGTCTTTGAATTTTTGATGAAATTGAGTAATTTGGACTAAATTGCAAAAATAAATTTTAGAGGGACTAAAATGTGAAATAAATAAAATGTGTGGGATTGTATGAGGACTAGGAAGATTCGGCCCTTGTATAGTGTAGTCAAATTTTGTGTATTTTGTGTTTGTGCAAAAAGGACTAAATTGTAAAAAGTGTGAAATATTAGGGGCAAAATTGTAATTTGCCCATTTATGTGTTTTTAGGTTAAATTGAATAGAATGGTGTTTAAATAAGCTTAATTTGAATATGTTTAAATCAAGAATTAAAGAAAACGGATTTGGATCGGGGAAAGACAAAAGTGGTCGAATAACCGATTTAACAATCGTCGACGTCCGAGGTAAGTCAATAAGCATTTAAATGTTGCTATATCTATGAATATAAATTTGTTATGTAATTTCTTGAATTATTTGAACTATTATTTGCTATAACCGAATGTGTACTTGGATAATTGGCTACTTTCCGAGCTTGATTCGATTGAGATTCGACGTCCGTAAGCCTCGTATAAACCTTAGGAATAGATAGGATACATATGTCATGACATAGGATATCCGATATGTGTTATCGTGTAAGACCATGTCTGGGACGTTGGCATCGACTTGTGTTTACGTGTAAGACCCTGTCTGGAACAGAGGCATCGATATGTGATTACATGTAAGACCACGTCTGGGACGTTGGCATTGTACGAGCTTCCGACTATCCACGTATCCTTTTGAATTCCGAATGGTTCAATTGGCATGTGTAAGTGAAGGCCAATGAGATATGTGAATAAAAAGAACTCAGGTACATATATACACTATGTTAACAAATGAAAGGTAAGTTATATGTTTATTACATTGTACAGAAGTTAATGTGTAAACATGTGAATTGTGTATAAGCTTTAACTATGTGTATTCGGCCAAAAGGGAATATTATGTGACTTTGATATTGAGATTTGATTAGTTACTTGTGATTGTGTATAAATCAATACTGGATATAATTTTGTATATATGATTTTTCTAAGTTAATTGACTTTACCTTGCTATTGACTTACTAAGCTTAAATAGCTTACCTTGTGTTTCTCTGTTTATTTCTGTTTTATAGATTTTGGATACGTTACAAGCTCGAGGATCGTCAGCAGGACTATCACACTATCGACAGCTTTCTTTGGTATTTTGGCTATGTTAATTATGAATATATGGCATGTATAGCATAGAAAAGGGTTGAATATGAATTAAGTACCTATGCATGTAATTAATAGCCATGCGAAGATGGCTTAACTTCTCTGCTTGAACTTGGTTATGTTTGATTATGGTTTAAGTTCATTTTGGTTATAATGTTATGTGCTATGATAAATAGTATTTGTGATATGTGTTTTCGTTTGTGCATTGAAGTTAGTTAGTGATTTTAGATGTGGTATGAGTGAATTTAACTATGATATATATACATATAATAGTACGAATTATGTTTGTTATGCTACCATTGCTAAAACGATCTGATTATGTTTTATCTGTATTAGTAATGGTTTATAATTAGTTGATGAGTACATTTGAATAAAAGTTGAAAGGTAATATTGTATATGTATTTGAATGATAGTTCGGCATTCAAGGATGCATTGAGGTGATTAGTTATGTATTTTAGTAGTGAATTGAATGATGATTAATTAGAGAAAAAAATATTTCGGTTGTGGCTTTATATTGATATATTGTAATGATTTAATTTACATTATAAATAGTATAAGTTAATAAGTTAAATATAATGAATATATGTAATTGTTATGTTTTATTCATAAATTGATAAGGTTATATATATATATATATATATATGTATTCGGCAATGTTGTGATATTATAATGGATGAATACATGTAATACATATGAATTTGGTTTTATGATTTGTTTATGAATTTGTGAAAATTCTATGTATTTGTGGTTTGTGAAATGATGGACATGTTAATGATTAAATTGGTTTTATATGGGTCAGTTATTCGAATAGAAGAATCATGCTAGTATATGTTTATGTACTTGGCTTAGAAATTTTAACTAAGAGATTATAAATATATTTGCATATATATATTCGGATGTGTTTTAATAATATATTGGTATATTTATTTAAAGATTTGTTTATGATATGTCATGGATTTAATTTTGTAAATTTAGGTGATGATGAATATATTCGAATTAGTTGTGTGGGAGATATTAAGTATGGGCGAATGTTATATATAATGTGATTGATGTCATTTGGTTTTAATGTTACAATGTTCGAGTACCATATATATATGTGTGTTTTAAAGTGATGTTTATTTATTCAGACTTTGATAAATGGTTAGATTAATGATGTTAATTATGAATGATTAATTATGTTATAAACTTGAGATAGGTGTTTAGTTGTAATGTAAAAAATTTTGGCTTTGTTATTGAGGTATGAAATTTGTATTGATAAAATATGCAACTTACTTTGTTCAGATGATTCAATACATATATGAATTTTTTTAAAAAAAAATTATATGCCTGTTTTGAGTTGTGTCTTCTTCGGTAATGCCTCGTAACCCTAGTCTGGCGACGGATACGGGTTAAGGGTGTTACAACTACAAGGAAAAGGGAAGAGAGAGGGGTAAGCTAATAGCTTAATAAGTTTGCATGAATTAATATAGCAAGATAAATACTCAAGGCAAAATCCATTCATCTCATAGAACAACAACAACACAAGTTCTCAAGTGCTTAGGCATACTTACTCATACTTACTCTTACCATCACATATCACATTATGGTTTCATAACCTGTATTTTGCTCATCGTACCTGTATCACTTCATCACATAATTTAGCACTTATGCTAACTTGAACATAAACTTAAATCATTATTATTCTTAACATAAATGGAACTCTTTGTCATCATTGTATAACCTAACTCATTGTCATCTTTACATACTTAGCTCTTTTTCCCGTTGAACTACTCGGAATATCAGAGGAGACTCAATCTCATCATACATGTATCTTGATGCCAATGCCATATCCCAAATATGGTCTTACATGGGATCACCTCTTGATGCCGATGCCACATCCAGATATGGTCTTACACGGGATCTCTTAATTCGATGTCGATGCCATGTCCCAGACATGGTCTTATACGAGATCGTACATGTAACACCCCTTACCCATATTCTACGTTGGAACCGGGTACAAGGCATTACCATACTTAACTCACATGGTCACACAACTTTGGCTATCAAATTTCATTCCAAATTAAAACATTTCCATTCCCACATCTAACATCCATATAATGGGCCTACGAGCCCTAAACATACTTCCAGAAGGTTTCGAAAATAAATTGGAAACTTTTACGCAGTTAGAAAAATTTTGCCTAAACAGGGGCCACACGCCCGTGTTGTTCAAGGGACACGCCCGTGTGCCCCTAAGACATGCCCGTGGTCGACACTGACTTATGTCACACGGCCAAATACACGCCCCGTGTCCCTGGCCCGTGTCCCTTACAGGCCTTGACACGCTCGTGTCTTAGCCCATGTGCCAAAACCTTGGCATTCTGTTTATGACGTCATCATCTCACTATGGTTACACGGCCAAGGCACACGCTCGTGTCCTTAGACCGTGTGTCGAATTAAATTCCAATTTCAAGGTGCAGACTTCACATGGCCTGGGCACACACCCATGTCCGTGGCCGTGCCTCCCACACAGCTGAGACACACGGCAGTGTCTCTGCCCGTGTGTTTACTACTGAGCTTATTGACTTGCAATTCTAACACGCAAGGGGACACATGGCCTAATCACACCCCCATGCAACTGACCGTGTGTCACACACGGCCTAGACACACGCCCGTGTACCTACCCGTGTGGACAAGAACAAGGCTATTTGCCAAGCTCTTTCATCACCCTAAATCACTCAAGCATAATTCATCCTCCACCATCAATTCGTTCATGCATATTCGTAACCAAACAACCCAATCATATACCCTACACAATCATGAATAACCTCATCTTTTCATTGATTAATAGTATTGAGCCATTAACTATGACCATGTACAAAAGAATTCATCTATAAGGAGCCAATACATACTTGGCCAAAATAACAAAACAATTCACCTAGTCTAGCCCCTATACATGCCATACTCAAAGTACTAATTCTAGATATACCGAGATGAGCCGATAGTATGGGTGATCTTCCCATTATCTTCGTATCCCGACCCGACTCTTTGACACTATAAAACAAGGGAAAAGAAAGGAAATAAGCTTTAAGCTTAGTAAGTTTACATGTAAACAATAAATATCATAACATGTGCTAGTTTATAAATAGCACTTCACAATAAGTAAGAACATGTCACAATCCAAGATCATGGTTACTCATTCATCTCTTACCACTTTCCAATCATATCACAAACCAAATGCTCTTATTATTTAACATACATCCCTGCACTTATCACCATACAGTCACATGAAACAACACATCACAATTTCACAATAAGCCTTTCTTAGTAATGCCAAACACTCGGTGGTTTCGCACTTAGCCCACCATTTTTCTTTAACAGGGTGGTATCGCACATAGCCCACCAACAAGAATATTTACGGTGGTTTTGCACATAGCCCACCAAATGATAATATAAACGATGGTATCGCACACAACCCATCGTGAATAAGAAATAAGGTGGTATCGCACATAGCCCACCAACAAGGATACTTAAGGTGGTATCGCACACAGCCCACTATTATTTACTACGGATAATATTCCACACTTACATATCTATTTCAACATTCATACGGAATTTATTCATTTTCTTCCAAATTAAATCCATTCAAATCGTAAGTATTCTCAATCATACAATGCACCAATAAGGAACAACATATGTATTTAAGATGTATCGTTTACACATAAACTTACATCGGTGCAAAACGCGTTAATCAACGGTCTATCCCATAACCTTACCTTTTCCTCGGTCAAGGTTGATTCCACGCTCTTCTTGGTCTATAAAAACAAAATTCATTCATTCAATCATTTTATAATCATAATACATCATAATCTCTACTTAAGCAAAAATGACCGTTTTGCCCTTGTACTATGGCAAAATTATGATTTTGCCTCTAGGCTCGTAAATCATTTTTCATCACATTTTCTCATTAAACAAGCCTAGCTGAACATTTATTACTCTTACAACTACTCATAATTCCAATTATTTCATGCATTTATTACACATTTTCAATCTTTGCATTCAAGTCCTATTTAGGTGTTTTCATGCTAACACCTTTCACAAAAGTTGTTCCTTAACTCACTATCATTCATTTTCCTCCATATAAACTCAGCAAAAAACATGAACACTCTCATGGCAAGTCCCTAAACTTTCAACCATTTAGCAAATTAGTCCCCTCATTAGCTAGCTTAAGCTTTGGGGACTCCAAAAGTACAAAAATTATCAAATAAAACCACCAAAATCACTTACTTGGATGAGGATTGAAAGGATGAAAGTTTGAGCTTCAAAAACCCTATTCTTGCTTGAGAGTTTCGGTGGGGGGAAGAAATGGGAAAAAGATGATATCTTTCTTTCTTTATTTCCTCTTATTTTATTCATTAATCACCTAACACTACCAACTTTGACTAATTTAAGCTCCTTGTCCCCCCTATGGCCGGATATTGCTTTTAAAAAGGCCTAATTGCACATTTAGAACCTCCAATTAAAATTCTATAGCTATTTGACACCTTTAGCTTATAAAATAGAACTTTTGCACTTTATGCGATTTAGTCTTTTTTCCCAATTAAGCATGAAATCACCAAAATTAATACACTAAAATTTACATACATCCAAATAATTATGCTACAACACATAAAATAATATGAAAATAATTTTCCTCATCCTCGGATTAGTGGTCCCGAAACCACTATACTGACTAGCCCCAAAATCGGGCTGTTACAGTACATGGATGTCGATGCCATGTCCCAGACATGGTCTTACAGGAGATCCACCTGTGGTGCCGAAGCCATGTCCTAGACATGGTATTACGCGGGACCTTCTTTATTCGATGACGATGCCGTGTCCTAGACATGGTCTTATACTAGATCTACATTCGGTGTCGATGCCATGTCCCAGACATGGTCTTATACGGGACCATCCTTATCTCATGTCGTGACATAGGTATCCTCGTTATTCTGAAATTTCAACCGGGACTTCATTTAGCATAATCTCATCATTTTCTCATTAAGACATCATCAATAAAACTTCATGGAAATTATATGCATTTCACAAAATAATAAGTAATTTAAACATAATAACATATGTAACCTTAATTTCACACAAACTTACCTCAGTACTCAAAATGTGTGTGGATGTTCGATTTAGTCCAACACTTTATCCTTGCCTCGGTTTTGGTCCGGGCTTCGTGTTTTTTGATCTATAATAATTATTTCACTTGTTTAATACTCACATTGACTAAATTGACTCATAATTCATACTTTGGAAAAATTATAATTTTGCCCCTAAACTTTCACTTAATTACACTTTTGCACCTAGGCTCGTAAAATTATTTTTATTCAACTTTCTTACATTTTAAGCCTAGCCAAATCATTCTCTTAACTACGGCAGCCTTAAATTTCCACTATTTCACTCATGTATGACCATTTTTATAACTTTTACAATTTGGTCCTTTCATTCATTTTTCATGAAAATCATTTAGAAAAAGATGTTTATCATACATCAAACTTTCATATTCTTCCATAAAACATCAAAATATGCATGTCATACATGGGTAAATTTTTGAACATAAACCCTAGTCAAAATATAGCTAGAAATAGCTAAATCAAGCTACGAGGATCTCAAAAATACGAAGAACATTAAAAACGGGGCTAGGATGCATTTACTATCAAGCTTGAAAGTTGAAGAAACCCTATCTATGTCTCCTTGCAAATTTTGGCACTTCGAGGAAGAAGATGGAAAAGATTTTGGCTTATTTTTCCCTTTTTAATTCATTAATTAACCAAATGACTAAAATGCCCTTAAGGCCCTTTCTTGAGATTTTTCCTTCCCATGTCCATTTTTGTCCATCTTAACATATAATGGTTTAATTGCTAAATAAGGACCCCTAATAATTTTTATGATGCTATTTCATACTTAAATATTCTAGAATCTCATATTTTCTAATCTTTGCAATTTAGTCCTAATGGACAATTTGATCACTAATTAATAAATTTTCTACATGAATTTTTGTCACAATTATGTAAACACCTCATAAGCCTCATAAAAATCATAAAACACATATTTCTACTTCGGATTTATGGTCTCGCAGCCATTATTTCGACTAGGCCCTAAATCGGGTTGTTACAAACTTCAGGGAGATAAGATTCGCTGTTGTAGCTTCAATCTGACCCATTGCAATTTCAGGGGTATAGGATTTTTAGTTTCATCTTTCTCCATTGAAAATTTAGGGAGATAAGATTTGCTATTATAATTTCATTTCAAACCACTGCAACTTTAGGGGTATAGGACTTGTAGCTTCATCTTGCTCTACTGCAACTTCATGGAGATAAGATTCGATATTGTAACTTTGATCTGATCCACTGCAACTTCAGGGATATGGGAGTCACTATTTCACTGAATTGTTACATCGTTCTCTAGGGAACATGACCTATAGAATCCATTTCATAAGCTTATATTTTGCCAAGCAATTAGGATGTTATGATTAGAATGAATCAAGTGCTCCTATCTAATGCATATGAGTGCAACATGTCATTTTTTAGAATGGTTTTTCTTTTAACGTTTAGGTCGATATTGCTCGTGGTTCGTCCCAATATTATCACTAATGTATGACCACGCCTTCCATTCAGGTCTAATATTTTTGACAGAAAACCCAAAGAGGTAGTCATAATTTGGACTATTTGTTTTAGGATCTTTCCAACTTTCAAATTTGGTTATTTCTAACTAGTGGTCCTGTTTCAGGTTCCTATACTATTTAGAAATTTTCACCTTGTCCTCTCCCATTTTTTTAGGCAAAATATTTCTTGAATGAATCTGAATTCACAAGATTGGGCAGATCTTTGCCATCCATCTCGGTTAGAATTAATACTCCTCTAGAAAAGGATTTCTTCACCACATAAGGCCCTTCCCAATTCGGCATCCATTTTCCTCTGAAGTCCTTTTGTATGGGAAGGATCTTTTTCAACACTGGGTCCTCCTCATGGAATTCTTTGAGGCGAACATTTTTGTCATAAGCTCGCATCATTCATTTTTGGTACATTTGATCATGACAAATAGCTTTCAACCTTTTCTCTTCGATCAAGTTTAACTGATCATATTGAGATTGGATCCATTCTGTTTCATTTAACTTTAATTCTAATAAAACTTAGAGAGAAGAAATCTCAACTTTAATGGGTAAAACCACTCCATTCTATAAACCAATGAGAAAGGTGTTGCCCCAGTAGAGGTTTTGACAGACATTCGATAAGCATAGAAGGCGAATGGAAATTTTTCATGCCAATCTTTATAAGTCTTTGTCATTTTCCCCCACAACCTTCTCAATGTTCTTATTAGCTGCCTCCACTGCACCATTCATTTTTGGGCGATATGGTGACGAGTTGTGATGTTTGATCTTGAAATGACTACAAACCTCCGCTATCGTACTGTTGTTCAAATTCAATGCGTTGTCAGATATAATTCTTTCTGGCATTCCATACCAATATATGATATCTTTCTTCAAGAATTTGCTAACTGCCAACTTTGTGACATTGGCATAAGAAGCGACTTTTACCCACTTGGTAAAGTAGTAAATGACCATGAAGATGAATTGATGCCCATTGGAAGCCTTTAGCGAGATTGGCCCAATGACATCCATGAACCACATAGAGAGAGGCCAGGGAGAAGTCATCACATGGAGAAGTGAATGAGGCACATGAATTTTGTCCCCATAAATTTGACATTTATGACACCTCTTGCCATAATTAACATAATCCCCTTCCACGGTGGACCAAGAATATTCAAATCTCATAATTTTCCTGGGCATTGTGAAACCATTAGCATATGTTCCGTAAATACGCTCATGTACTTCTTCTAGGATTTTCTTGGCTTCAATAGCATCTACACATTTCAGTAACACCTGATCCTTTCTTCTTTTGTATAGTATCTCCCTATCAAGGACATACTTATTGGCCAACCTTCTTAGCGTCCTTTTATCATTCTTGGTTACCTGCTCAAGGTATTCAAATTCTTTACATATTGCAATATGTCATGGTACCAAGGGTGATCATCCCTTTTTTCTTTCTCGATGTTATAGCAATAGGCTGGAACCTCATAGATACTTATTTGGAT
The DNA here is from genome assembly GCA_005393395.2 of Gossypium australe. Taxonomy (NCBI): domain Eukaryota; kingdom Viridiplantae; phylum Streptophyta; class Magnoliopsida; order Malvales; family Malvaceae; genus Gossypium; species Gossypium australe. Next base: position 43,521,819 of record CM016621.1, read on the forward strand.
AGGTTTTACATTGTCTTGTTTGTTCACTCTGACCATGGAGGCTAAGGTAGCCAAGGCATCGACCATCTGATTTTCATCTCGCGGGAGGTAGCAGAAGGTGATGTCATCAAAATCCTTAATTAACTCGAGAACCAACCTTTGATAATTAATCAACTTGGAATCTCTTATATCCCATTCATCCTTGAGTTGAAAGATTACTAGTGCTGAATAACTGTATACTTCCAGCACTTTGATTTTGCATTCTATAGCCGGCTGGATTTCCATGATACACAGTTCATATTCTTCCATGTTATTTATACAGTCAAAATCAAGTTTACTAGTGAAAGGATAATGATCTCCGTCTAAGGATACTAGGACTGCCCTAATTTCGTTACCCATAGCATTTGAGACTCCATCAAAATTCAATTTTTAGGGGTATTCTTTCGAAGCACTTTTTCAGTAGTTGTAACATACACTAGATCTTCATTAGAAAAATCGAAATTTAGAGGCTTGTAATCTTCTAGAGCTCTGCTAGCTAGGAAATCTGTTATTGCACTCCCCTTTACTACCTTCTGGTTTACATAGATTATATCAAATTTGGAGAGTAAAATTTACCATCAAGCCATTCTTCCATTTAATGTGCTCGACTCCATCATGAACTTCAGAGGGTCTATTTTCGAAATGAGCCAAGTCATATGACACAACATATATTGTCTTAGCCTCCGGCTGGTCCAGACTAAGGCGCAACACAGCTTCTTGATTGGAAAATATCTTGTCTCGCATTCGGTGAACTTCTTGCTGAGTTAATAGATTGCTCTTTCTTTCCTCCCCGGCTCATTATGTTGGCCTAGTATGCATTCCATAGAATTTCCAAATACTACCAAGTATAGTATTAGTGGTTTATCTGGGCTAGGTGGCATCAGCACTAAGGCATTGGACAAGTAATGTTTAACCTTGTTGAAGGTCTTCTAGCATTCCTCACTCCATACACCTAGATCATGTTTCTTAAGACGGAATATGATATCACATTTCTCGGTTAGTTGTGAAATAAACTAGGCAATGTAATTTAATCTCCTTAAAAAACCCCTAACCTTCTTTTGGGTACGGGAAAGTGGTAACTCCTGTATGGCTTTGACTTTATCCATGTTAATCTCGATCTCTTTCTCATTGACTACAAATCCTAGCAATTTTCCTAACATGGCCCCGAAAGTGTATTTTGTTAGGTTCAGCTTCCGCTAGAATTTTCTAAACCTCAAGAACAGTTTCCTCAAATCTTTCTCATGCTCTTTCTTTGTTCGGGATTTTGCAATCATATCATCAACATAAACCTCAATTTCTTTGTGCAGCATATCATGAAACAAAGTCACCATGGCTCTTTGATATGTTGCTCCTGCATTTTTAGTTCAAACGGTATCATATTATAACAAAACGTTTCTTACATTATTATGAATGTAGCTTTCTCCATATCTTCTGGATGCATATTTATTTGATTATATCCAGAGAAACCATCCATGAAAGAAAATAGTGAATGACCTTCCGTGTTGTCTACTAAAGTATCGATGTAGGGCAACGTGAAATTGTCCTTCGGGCTGGCCTTGTTTAATTCCCTGTAATCTACACACATTCGCACTTTCCCATCTTTCTTAAGGATGGGGACTATATTGGCTACCCACTCCGAATATTTGACCACGTGTAGGAAACCAGTGTCAAACTGTTTATTGACCTATTCTTTTATTTTCAACAATACGTCTAGCTTCATCCTTCGAAGTTTCTACTAAACTGGCTTGCATTCTTCCTTTATGAGAAGCCGGTGTACAACGATATCAATATTTAGACCAGGCATGTCCCGATATGACCATGCGAAGATGTCTTTGAATTCTTGGAGTAACTCAAAGAGGTCTCGCCTTGTTTCTACAATGATACAAGTTCTAATTTTCACCTCTCTTTTTTCTTGTTCATCCTCTAAGCTCATAATTTCCACTAACTCTTTGTGAGGTAGGATTTGTTTCTCATCTTACTCTACCATCCTTAACAAATCAGGAGATAAGTTACAATCTCGATCATCTTCAAAGTCTTGAGGTTCCTTTGGACACATATATTGATCAAAAGGAGACTTCGAGTTAACAGCAGTGTCGCTCATATCATTGATATCCAGAGACCTATTATAAGAATAAAAAGAGACCCAAGGAACAAATGAATTTAAGAATAATTAATTGTATGGTATGGGTATGAATGAAATGAAAAAAATGCTAAAATGTTTGCCAAGTGAGGACATAAAAATGCATTGTTTTCATTGAAATAAAGATAATGGATATGCACCTTTTCACAAAAGGATCCCTATTGCTTCCAGGCTTTAGAACAATATATGTGTACTGAGCATTACTCTGAAATAGTTCTAAAAACTATAGAGATCTCCTCCACAATCCAGTTGTTCAGAACACTTTTGGGGATGCAGGGACAAATTCCTGATAGGCTTTCTTCTTCAATTCCCTTTTCAAAGGCACAAACATCTTTCCCCTCCAAAACCTCGATATCTTTGTTGTCCAACTCTTTGATTTCTATCAGGCTCTGTACTAAAATTTTGAAGTCAGCACACTTTTGGATTTCATGATCTCCCGGAGTGTGAAACTCGCAGTAGTTCTTTACTCCTTTTGGCACCTCCTCTGAATTTTGAATAACCAAACCCACGTCTACCATTTTCTGTCAAACCCACTTTAAAGGGGACTTTACCTCCGCAACATTGGTTTTGGTCCTATTGTTCCTATCCTCAATTATTGCGTTTAATCATTGGTCTAGGTGATTGGGTAGCGAATTTTAAGCCACATTAGGCATTGAGGGATCATCAAACCTTACAATTCTTATCGTGATAGATCTTTCGACCAGTTTCTTGAAGGCAGTACAATTTTCAATCGAGTGTCTCGTTATCCCTGCGTGATATTCACATTGAGCATTTGCGTCATACCACTTTGGGAATAGGGGTTGCATTAGCTTTGAGTAAAATGGTGATACTAAGTGAGCATTATAACTCTCCATATGTCATCGGGATGGGCGTGAATTGGAGTTTTTCTGTGTTTGGCCTTAAATTGGATTTTTGCCTCGAAGAGCCCTGATGGTTTGCCATCATGGTCCTAGGTTGCACCACTATGACTGGCTTTGAATAGCTCTTATTATATATGCTCGCAGTGTTTACTTCATTTTCTTTCTTTCTCAGGGCAAATTCCCCTACATCTATCTTCCCACACCATATCATATTCTCAATCATCTCTCTAGACATAACTATATTCGAGAAGCTCTTGGTAGCACTACCTAGCATACGATTGATGAATGAGGGCCTTCAAGGTGTTGAAAAAAAGCATTGTCGTTTCTTTTTCCAAAAGAGGTGGCTGAACTTGTGTTGCCACATCTCTCCACCTTTGAGCATATTTCCTAAAGCTTTCATTTTTCTTCTTTTTCATGTTCTGTAGCGTAATTCTATCGTGCGTCATATCAGTCACATGACTGTATTGCTTCATGAAGGCTTGCGCCAAATCTTTCCATGAATTGATCTTGGCACAGCTCAGCTGGTTGTACCATTTTGTGGCCGACCTGGTCAAACCATCTTGGAAACAATGAATTAGCAATTGGTCGTTGTTGACGTAACTCGTCATCCATCGATAAAATATCGTGATATGGGTTTTAGGGCAACTAGTCCCATTGTATTTCTTGAATTCTAGGTTTTTAAATTTTGGTGAGAGTACTAGATCCAAGACCAAACTCAACTCCCTAGCACCGACTCTACAATGGTAATCAGCACTCTTCATAGTACTAAATTTTTCCTCTAGCTGTTTTGGAAGTTCTAATCTTGCCTTCTCTATTTCGCCATGTCGTCCAAATCCGGAACAACAAGATTGGTTAGATTATCTCCGGGGTTGGAACCTGAACCCATTGGGTAATTCGCTAGTCCTGAGATGCTAGCCTGGTATTGTTGTGGTCTTATGGTGACAGATACTATTTGTGGACATGTCTCTAGTTGAGCTTGGATGTGCACTAGGGTAAAGCCCGAGGGTATGTAGGGTCTTCATTATCGTCCCCAGAGTTTACCGCTGTACTCTTCCCTTTTAATATTCCTCTGGTCAGTAATTGGGTCAACTGGCTTATTATGTTTCTTTAGGACTCTTGTATTTGGTCTTTCATGTCTTGTTGCACCTTAGCTAAATGATCCTGCAATTATGCTTGCAACTGGTCTTGCATGCCCTTCTGAATTTGTTCCAGTCTTTCTAACATTTGACCCATGGCTTTAGTTTTACCGTGGGTACTGTAGCGATATTCGGTTTGAAGAGTCTTGGTAGTTTCCAGGGTAACTGTCGTAATTTGATTAATTAGGGTCTTTTTATGTAATGAAATGCATGTAATGAAATATAATGCTAATGAATGGAAAAAGTGCATGCAAAAAAGGCATTGATTCTAGTTCAATTCCATTAGAACAACTTTACTAGAAAATAATTTTCTTTACATAAAGCGGATACATATACGGCCTCGCCTTAAAACCCAAAACATTAACTTTCCCAAGAAGCCAAGCTAATTCTTGGCCCCGATCCGACTTCGATTCATATTTCAGGCTTTGAACAGATAGGGTTTACAAGTGGTCATCTACTTCTCGCATTTGGGCCATAGCTTTGCTCATAACATGGTCCATATCTCTGACCTGCCCCTCTGACAAGTTGTCACCTTTTTCTTGTTGTCTTTTTCTCTGACTATATTCGCACGGCCGCATTGTATTCCACTTTATCAAGAAACCCATTTTCCATGGCAAGCTCTCTATTTAGCAATTGAACATGAATCAACACATTTCCTCTAAGATGAAAATGCAATGCAACCACAACCAAAACAAAACGAAACAAGTCAATACACTTTGTATAAAGCTGGAATAAAAATTAGAGCAAAGAATAACAATTAAAAACATTTCTTCTTTGTAACCTATTCGGGTAACCGCTAAAGGTCCGACATGGTTCTACCTAGGGTAGGCTCTTAGATTTCATTACATATGGTTTGGTTCTAGAGTAAAGGTACCTGAACTGGCAGATTTCTCAATCCTCACCCATTATAGGCTCCTATGAATTGAGTTCAGTTTAGGGGAATAGATTGCCCTATGTTTGTACGGAGGTGAATACCTCACGAAGACATAAGTACGAATGTATCCCGAAAGTAATTCACTATCCTATACTAGGTGAAGACCTCATAAGGAATAGCTTCTCACTCCCACTTAAGAAAGGTAAAATGGAAAGATTATGCCATGTAATATGTGAAAACATACAAAGAGAAACTCTCGAACCAATAAAACATATGTATTAAATCTCCATGTAATCCGAGATAACAAAGACATTATTTACCACCAAAATAAAACATGAATGATGAAATGCGAGGAAGGGATCGTTAATTTAAATCGAATTATCAATTTTCAACAAAAAGAACAAAAAGTAATCAACTCGCAGCTTGACTCTCTTGTCCTTATATCCCTACTGGAGTCGCCAAGCTGTCGAAACCTTTTTTTTAAATCGACTTGTTATTTTAAAACGAAAATGGAGTCGCCACTAATCCTTTTTATTAGGTATGATTAGGTCACCTCGAAACTTAATAATTTTAATAAAAAAGGTAGATTTAAAATGATAATTTTTGGACTACAAAATCCAAGAAATGGGCTTGAGAGCCAGTTACATACGAGGAAGGATTAGCACCCTCGTAACGCTCAAAATTGGTACCTATTTGATTACTTTATGTCTTAGTGTCGAGAATTGAGAATTCAAAGAAAATTTAAAATACCATCCCCTTCTTACATGATTTGATTAAAAATATTGCTAATTAAATTAAATTTTATGGAAAGGGCCTTCTTATTTCGAGTTAATCAAGAAAAAAAAATCATGTCTCGTAAGTTAGGGCACGATATCTCAAATCCTCAAAAACAAGAATACTCATCATTTGATTATTACCTAAGTCATACGTGTCTTGAATTTTAGATAGGACGTTTGGTTATTTCAATTCTAGGAAGAGGCCATACTCTGTAAGTTAGGAGCACGACTCCTCACATCCCAAAAATAACGAGCATTGCCTCGGTTTTAATTATTTATTTTTATGCGCATGCGCCAAAAAGCAAATGAATGTATGTAGCAATAGTTACAATGTATGATGATGGAAAAATTATGATATTAACAAAATAACAACATAAATAATGAAATAAATTGATAATACTATAGTGAATACAATAATAAGAAATAATAATAACAATAAAAAATATTCAATTAATAATACTATATGATAATAATAATAATGAAATAATATAAAATGTATGATAATAATATAATTACATAAAATATTGATATTTGAGCAAATTTTAAACAAAATAATATTAATTAGCAACAATAATCACTTAATAGCATTAATAGTATCAATAATTAAAAATAAAGGACCAACATAAAATATTCGAGAAATTCATGGGCAAAAATATAGATAGCATACATTATAAATGCTAGAAATTAAAAAAGGGAATAAAAGGGCTAACTTTAATAAATATAGGACTGGATTAAAATTTAAAAAAAAATTAAAGCATGAATTGCAAAAAAAAAGGGGTAATAAAGGACTAAATTGAAAATATAACAAAATTAAAAGCCTAAATTATAAGGAAACAGAACATAAAGGATTAAATTAAAATGGGATAGAAAAATATAGGGACTCAAAAGGCAATTATCCCAATCATATTTAGACACGTCATTCCCTTAGTGGGTCCATAGTGGGTCAAGGGACTAAATTACACAAGAATAAAATAAAAGGGGTAAAAAATAAAATTGAATAAAAAGATGCAAGACAAAATTAAAAACAGGCAAAAAAGCGGAAGGGCCAAAACAACAAATAGCCCTTCCCTTCAAAAACACACAGATCTTGGGAGGGGTTGGGTCGGCCCCAAAACAATGTCGTTTTGGACATTTTAAGCTATGCCCCAAAACGACGCAAAATGACATCGCATAATGCCCCTATATAAGCAAAAAAACAAAAAAAAAATCATTTTTCAACCTGTTTTTTTTTTTAAAAAACTCTTCTTCCATTTTTTTTCTGTCTCAAAGATTCCCTTCCTTCCGGCCATAGGGCCGTCGCATGTCTACCGCGGCCATCGGTCATCGACAACGGCGACCGCCGCCTCTGGTGGCTGAAAATTTCCAAAAAACCCTTTTTGCCCCTCCTGTCACTTGGAACACAGATCTGGGGTTAAAATCCCCAAAAACTTAGCCAAAGTTCGGCCGAAAGTAGAGAAACCTTTGGGTTTCTCCCCTTTTCCGACGAGGCCCTCGACGGAACCCTAGGGGGTTTCTGAGGCTTCTCGAGTCGGAGACAAGGGCACTATGATAGCTTGAGTATTATAGGTAAAAAACTTGAATATTTTGTTATTTATTTTTCTTTTTTATATTTTTTTGAAATTTAAAAAGGCAAATAAAATAAAAAAAATACCTTCTTTAAACTTATTTGTTTCTTTTTGTATTCTCTGTTGAATCTCTTTTTTTTTTTACAATCCGTTTTCGACTTTTATAATCGAAATATATTACAAAATAATATTATATTTTTTCTTCTTTTCTCTGCTTCTTTGCCTTTATTTCTCTATTTTTGTAGGTGGTGGTGGCAAGGACGAGGAGGTGTCAGGCCTCAGATGGCACGCCTGCTGACGTGGCGAGGGAGCGATGCTGAAGGGGACTTAGTAGGGGTGTGCAAAATTCGGGTAAAACCGAAAAAATTCGGTTAACTGACCGAATTCAGTTAATCGGTCAGTTAATCGAATTTTTTTGGTAGGGGGTCGGTTAATAATTTTTTGAGTTTTTGGTTAATGGTTAATTCGGTTCAAAATCGGTTGGTTAACCGAATTTTTTCGGTTAACCAAAAAAATTAATAAATAAAATTATAATATATAAATAGCCTACTATTTACCCAAACCCAATCCAACATAAAACCCAATCTAAAATATTTAAACCCAAATACCCAACCCAATTACACAACCTAATTACCCAACCCAATCATAAAAATTACAAATAATTTAATAAATAAAAATAAATATCTAAAAGTAAAAGTCTAACAAAACTAAAACATAGACACTCACTACTCACACAGACGACAGAAAAAAAAAACCCTAACCTTTCAAGTTTCAAATCCCTAATTGAAAATTTGAAATCTCTCAAAACCTTCAAAACCTTCAAAAGTATCATAGCTAGAGGCTGGAGCTACGGCTGGCCGCTGGTGTTGTCGTCGAAGCAGCTCTGTTACCTGTACTCAACTCCAGGTAAGAAAACTCTTTGTTTTCTTGATTTTTGAGGTATTTTATGATCTTATTTAATATTTTTATAATGATATTTAATCATATTTGTATTTAAAATTTAAAATTAGGTATCAATATACAGTTTATTAAGTACAATGATTTTTTTTAAAAACCTAAAAAATATATTTTTATTATTGTATTTAAAAATACAAATATGCATTAACTAAAATATTAATCCTTCCCATTTTTTATCCTCAAAACTGTGCCAGTTGCATTCTTATTTTAATAAACACCCTATATTTTAACTAATTTATTAACTTTCCCCATCTTCATCGACCAGACTCTTCCCTCTCTTGAAAATCAGTTATTTATCAACAATGTTAGAAATTCCCTCAAAACTCCAAATCCCTCCCCTCACCTCAAAATTTCCCAAATGTAGGTATTTCTTATAGATTCTTTTAATATTGTTGCTCCCTCCTTTCAATTGGACATGCCTAAAAACATTCAAAGTTTAGTTCTGCAGTCTGCTCCATGAAATAGCCATTCGTATGAAAACCCCAAAAATATTAAATTTCCCTTTGTGAGGCTAATCTTAATATAATTAGAAATAAATGGGCAATAATTCTTATAGTCAAAGTTCATGGAAAAACTATGGGTACTGTTTCCTTATTTACAAACTTCTAATTAAATTTATTTAGTTTAAGATTCAATGATTTATTGCTGTAATTTTTGCTTATTCTTATTTGTTGTCAAAGGGTAAATTATCCTATTAACTGTAATTTATTGCTGTAATTTATTTGATTATTTTTATTGCTGTAATTTATTTAGTTTAAGATTAATTGATTCATTGAGATTTGTATGTATGTGTTGTAAAAAAAATAATTTTGTGGGCTGTTAATATCTGTGCCTGCATTATCCTATTAACTATTTTTTTAACAAATTGGTTTCTTGTCTGCAAGAAGTTATTAGACATGGATAAAAGCAGAATTTATTTCTCTAAAACTCAACATCAAAATATGTTTAATATTATAAATGTATTTTAATTTATTATATAATTTTTTTCTTGCAGAATGTCCACCAAACCAACATCTATTGAGGGTAGTGTTACACCTCCTACTTCGATAGATTCTGAAAATTCGGGAGTTGGAGCTTCAAGCCAAGCAAAATGGACTACTGGGAAAAGATAAGCCACTCCTCAAAGGTCAGAAGTTTGGTCTCACTTCACTAAGATTATTAATAGCGAGGGTGCAAGTAAGGCTAAATATAATTATTGTCAAAAGGAATTTTGTTGTGATATGAAAAAAAAATGGTACAGGGTCATTAAAATATCATATTGATTCATTTAAGAAAAATCCTAGCAATGTTGTTGACACTAGTCAAGGACAACTAGTTTTACCTAGAAAGGGAGTTGAAGGGGGGGAGGGCATCTTTCAACTTGGAGATTTGATCAAGAAGCATGTAGGAAAGGATTAGCATAAATAATTGTGATTGATGAATTACCTTTCAAGTTTGTTGAAAGTGAAAGCTTTAAGAAATTTATGTTTGTGGCATGTCCTAGGTTTCATATTCCTTCATGAACTACTATGACTAGGGATGTTTATCAATTGTATTTAGATGAAAGGGTCAAGATAAAACAACTTTTGAAAAGTTCTTCTTCTAGAGTTTGCTTAACTACTGACACATGGACTTCTTTGCAAAGAGTTAATTATTTGTGTATCACTGCTCACTTTATTGATAACGATTGGAAATTGAATAAAAAGATTTTAAACTTTTGTCCAATTTCTAGTCATAAAGGTGAGTCCATTGGGATGGTGATTGAGAAATGCTTGTTGAATTGGGGGATTGATAAGTTGTTTACTGTTACTGTTGATAATGCAAGTTCAAATGATGTTGCCATTGGTTATTTGATAAAAAAATTTAACCCTCGAGGGGATTTAGTTCAAAATGGTAAATATCTTCATATGAGATGCATGGCACACATTGTGAATTTGATTGTTGTTGAAGGCTTAAAAGAAATGAATAAATCTGTTGAACGTGTTAGGGGGTGTTAGATATGTGAGACGATCTCTAGCTAGATTACAAAAGTTTAAGAAGTGTGTTGTGGTGGAAAAGATAGAGTGCAAGAAGATGTTGTGTCTTGATGTTTGTACTAGGTGGAACTCGACCTACTTAATGTTAGACACTGCTCAGAACTTTGAGAGAGCTTTTGAGAGATTTGAGGAGCAAGATACAAACTTTAGGGCTGAACTTGAAAGGGGAGAGGGTTGGCCTAGTGTGGATGATTGGGCTAATGTAAGAAACTTAAGGGATTTCTTGGAACACTTTTATGAAGTCACTTTGCGTATATCAGGCACTTCATATGTCACGTCTAATAATTTTTTTGACGAGCTTTCTGAAATTGATATTCTTTTACGAGATGCTCAATTAAATAGTACTGTTGATTTTAATATTATGGCCATCAAGATGAAAGAGAAGTATGATAAGTATTGGGGTGATATTGATAAGATGAATTTTTTTTTCTTGTGTTTTAGATCCTAAACAAAACTAAAGTATCTTGAATTTGTTCTTAGTGAAATGTCTAGTTCTGAAAAAGCTTGTGAAATGATGCAAAAATTGAAGGAATCTTTGTATGAATTGTTTGATGAGTATAAGCCTCCACTTTATAGTACTTGTAGCCAATCGAGTGTGCCAACACATGTTTCTCTCGGTGAACCACAACAAAAAATGAAAAGGCGAATGCAAGCTTTGTATAAAAAGCGTGAGTTGGAAATTGGTGGTGAGGATAAAACATCTGAGTTGGATAAATATCTAGCTGAGGCTAATGAGGATTTTGTTGAAGATTTTGATATTTTATTGTGGTGGAAAGTGAACAGCCTTAGATTTCCCACTCTTTCAAAAATGACAAGAGATGTGTCAGCTATACCGGTTTCTATGGTTACTTTAGAGTCTGCATTTAGCACCGGGGGACGTGTGCTTGATCGATATAGGAGTTCTTTAACTCCTAAAATTGTACAAGCTCTTGTGTGTACTCAAGATTGGATTCGAAAATCATTATCACAAGAAGACATCAAAAAGATTGAAGAACAAATCCAAGAGCTTGACATGATTGAAAATGGTATATTTATTGTTTTATTTTAATAGTTCCAATTTTTTTTACCATATCACTCCTACTTATTTAATTGATTCAGTGTTTAGACTTTTCTTGGAATGCATCGGAGCCTACCCTAAATTCATGAGCTTTCGTGAGTTGAAGGGTATGCTTACTATCTTATTCTTGTTAACTTACAATCTATTCATTTGTTTATATTATTTGATTTTTTTTAAATATGTATATTTCTATTATATGCTAATTTTTTGCACATGTATTTTTTTGTAGGTATAATGCAAATAGAGATCTTTTGGAGAGAAGAAATGGATACAAATGGAGAATATTAAAGACTTACATTTCAATTATTTGTTAATTTCAAGACTTATGTAATATTTTTAATTATATAGTGATTTAATACTAATATATATTGGGTGAAAATGTGCCGAGACAAATGAGTTTCTCAATATATTTATCTTATGAATATATTAGTGTTAGGCACAAAAGAAAGGGCTAGGAAAAAGATGGTAAATGCTGTCATTAAATTTCTAAGGGAGTGGGAAAAAGAGATTTTGGTTAGTTGAGCCCTTTTTCATTTTTTGCTTTTTTTTGGTAATTCGGTTAATTTTTATACTTATTTTAACTAAAAATAAAAAATATATAATTTTCGATTAATTTGGTTAACCGACCAAATTAACTGAAAAAAATTTTGGTTCGGTTAATTATTTTGAAAAAATTTTGGTTCAGGTAACAGTTAAAAATTTTAAAGGGTCGATTAATTCGGTTAATGGTATTTCGGGTCGGTTAACCGACTGGACACTCCTAAGACTTAGGGTTTTCTTTTTTTTTCTGTTTAGGTTTTGGGCTATTGGGTTATTGGGTTTTAGGGTTTAGATTAATAAATTGAGTCTTGGGTTTGTAATTTGGACTGTTAATGGACTTTTATTTATTTTTTTGTTTTAACTGTTTTTTTGGTTTGTTTAGTTTGAGTTTGGGTTGGAAGAATTTGACCTATTACAAACATAATTGATTAATAATTAGTAAGAAATTCAAAAAGAAAAAAAATTAAAAAAACAAAGAACAATTACAAAAGAAAAATTCTTGTTTTATATATTTTTAACTTTTTTTTTTCTATTCTAAGTTTCCTACAAATAAGTGTGTCAATTATTTTAATCCATTCAAAATATTTTATTATATCTCAAGATTTATGTGCTTGTAAATCTTTTACACAAAAATATATATTGAGGTGCAATCTTAAAAATGATAGCTTGAGACACGTATTCCAATCTTGCCCTATTGGCTGTTTTTAATGTATTTTATCTGTGTTCCAGTCATGTGTTTGAAACACAAGTTATTAATTAAACTGTTTAACAAGTGATTCAATCAATTTCATCTTATTTTCGCAACCATCTGTACTAATTACAATTTTGAAGTTGATATAATCACATCAACAAATTAAATTAAAATTAAATATCAAACCAGATGATGAGTCTGGAATAAAGAAACGTGTAAAGATCACAACCTAGAAAGGGAATGAATCTGAGGAATGATATCCCCTTCTTCATATACCAAAAAAAAAAGAAAAAAAAAGAAAGCATACATCCAAAACAAAATTTACCATAAACAAAACCAGTTGATTTGAAACATAGAAATAAAACTAGTATGATCTAATAAAAGCATGAGGGAACAATCTTGGGAGGATTGAATTTTTTGCTTTTACAATAAGTGCATACATTCCATAGCAGGGGATATGAACCAGAGCCAGGGCAAAGTACCTATACAAATGGAAAGAATTTGGCATTCATCAGATTCTTGTATTAACATGCTTTTTTTTTTTTTTTACTCTAAACAGGGACAGAAAACGAATTGAACTGTGTTAGCTCGTCACGTTACCATAAAGGAGCCCATGGCGTATTAAGCTCCAGGAAAGGATATGGCCACCTAGGAAAGTTGCAGCATATGTTAGTACTCGAACCCGAAACATGAAGAAACCGGTAAATCTTACCGAAGGCTAGAATCGAGAAAAGAGCGATACGTACCATGTAAAACCGCAGGCATGAAGAACCCATTGGAAAACAACATACAGACAGCTCCATTGAACGAAATATGCAAGCCGGAACCAAGGAAATGGCTGACACAATAAAATATGAGATTCCATTAGTTCCATAACTTGTCAAGTGTGGAAGCAGTTCGGGGACGGTGCAAAACTTACAAGGCTATTAAGAAGGGTATCTAGGATAAGGAACACAGCATTCAAAGTGTGCATGCAACCCATTAACTGTGAAGGAAGAAATAAACAGGAATTACTTACTAGAATTACAACATTATGTAACCACTAATGCTTAATACGTTTCCATAAGAAGAGATGAAATAAATGAAGTTCAATCCCACCGTGTTAAGGCCAAGGTGCGAGTTTGATAAAAACGGGACGATGACGCACCAAAATACAATGTCCGTCAGGATGACAGCTCCGGCACAAGTCTGCAGATGAAGAAAAGTGAGTAAATTAGCTGCCTACAGGGAAAGACAGACCTGATATTATAGGCCTTTAAGACTGACCTGATATATAGTTTGCATAAGATATCCCCAAAATCCTGCCCTTTGCTGAAACTCCTCCTGAGCGTGGTGACTCTGCAACTTGATTTTATCCCTCACATAGTTTTCCTTATAAGTTACAGAGTTTTCAGTTCTACTCTCTTCCACATCACTTTTCAGAAACTCAGCCCTTGCACCATTTTCAGGCAGAGGAGTATTTAAGCACACCCAACACCCATAAGCAGAAATGACAGTCCCCAGCTACATATTGGGCATATTATAAGTTAATGTTTAAGAAGGTCATATACATGAAAAGAAGATAATAGGAGAAACGGGGTTCAATGTTATTTTAATCTTTACATACCCCAAAATAGACCATAACCAATGCAAATGTCCACCTGCAGATTTGTTGCTTCACCAGATTAGCTAAAGGCTATGGAATTTTAGTATTTTACATTCTCAGAAAAAAAAGAAAGAAAAATAGTAAAAACCTTGTTGGTAAAAAAATGTACAACTTAAGAATGAAGGAAAAGTCTTCAAAGCGTTAATGTAAAAAAATAAAAAGAAGAAGAAGAAGAAGAAGAAGAAGAAGCAAATATGTGATCATTTAGTTTTCTTAGATTAAAGTATGGAAAAGCAAAATCAAGAAGGCAAGTTTGGAGATGATCTTACTGAGTGTAGAAATAGAAAGCAAAAGCTCCTCCCTCAGAGGCAATAACCTCACACAGTATCCGAGCCGTGCATATAAAAGCAAAAGCTCTATAACATAGAAGCCAACAGGGATTTAAGTTTCTCCACTGTGACTTCCAAAAATGATTGAAAAATAACGGGTCTGTTTTAACTTTACTGATGATATATGAAGCTAATACAGATGGGGCAACGATGATTAATGCACACACTGGTACTTGCCACCTGGGCCAGTACCCCAAGCCTTCATCGCTCAAATCCGACATTTCGAATTAAGGAGAGGAAGATTTGGGACGGGTAAATAAGTTGGGAATATGAGAAAAATGATCGGGGTTTTCCCAGATCTGTCTCAGACAAGGAAGATTGTATGCTCTTTTGGTGGTCAAAGACAACAATGATAGGTAGTTGTAAGTTATGGAAGTTGACTTCGTAACCTTAGAATTTTATAGGCCCAGTTTGGTTGTTTCAGATTTTCTGGCCCATGCAATTGGACTGTAAGAAACACACACTTAAAAACATGTCCGGAGGTATATACTTACTCGGTGTAGTAAACGAAGATGGAAGCATCCCATTCGACTATGTCCCACGACAAGAATCCGGCCAACACTGCAAACGAAACAAAACGAGTCAACACTAGCCATCCAGGGTGCACCCCTTTCCAACAACTGGTCCATAGCTGGTTGGAGCCAACGTGAGCGGTGGGTGTGGCATGTACGAACCCATCGGCATCCTGTTGAGCCGCTAGTAGACTCTCGTATACACTGTCATCCTCGCATCTAGATGCAGCTTCTTTTCTCCATAAAACCCATAAAGACCCAAGGAAGGCAGCCGCCACAATGCCGAAACAAACGCAATCGTACCAATAGACTACTAGCGCCATGGTCCAGACCCCAGGCCGAGGGTGTTTTGGACCAGTGTCTGCTGCAAAAGAAAAGACAAGGGATGTTAAAGCTTCGAGGAAGAAGGGTATGTAGTGACTTTCATCGGTGTAAATAAAGATGTGGGAGAGTAGAAAATTTGTTTAGTGATTTAGGCGGAGATTTAGCTGTCGGGTTTTGGTAGGAGAATGGTAGTTTTGACTGTCTGGTTTGAGTCTTGGAAACATGTTTACCACAAAAATGTTTTTAAAATATGATGGACAGTTGTTGTATTTGACAAGGGGGAGTCTGCTTGCTGCAGATTAGTCTTTTAAGCAAGATTAGGTTGAAAGTTTGGAATAAATTACTTCAGCTGCTAACCTTGTAGCATGAATTAAAATGCCTTTATTTCTAGTCTCTAAGGTTCATTAGTTATGTTCAATATAAACTTAATGCACAAGCAATTCCATTTACAAAAAAGCAATGAACTCTGATTAGACTACCCGTTGATTTGCGAGTTTAACCATAATCAAATGAATATATATATATAAAAGTTGATAATCGATTGAGTTGCCTTTTTGAAAAAATATTTGATGCATTTGGCAAACGAGTAGGTTTAGATTGAGTTTATTTTCGATTCAATTTTTTTCACATTTGAATCAATTTGGATTCAGATTGTTTTGGATACGAATTTTTTTTAGACTCAGGTTCTTTTAAAGTCGATTTTTTTCCGATTCAAACTCAGATCAAGTTGGATGGTTTTGATGGATTCAAATAATTTTGAATTTTATAAGTTATAAATATTTTAATTTCGAATGTAATAATTCATTTTACTTTTATACGATGACAATGTAATTCAAATTTACCTTATAAAAAACATAAATTATATATATTTAATAAAGTTATTTTGTATAAAATAATTAAAGTGCTTATTGTGTGTAAAATTGATTATTCTATGATATTATATGAATTAATGAAAATATATTTAATTGTTCATGATATTATATTGACAATTGAATACTTTTTTTTTATCTTTCTTATTAAATTTACCTAATATTCATTCTAAAATATTTATTTCAAAACAAAAATATAGTATAGTAAACCCAAACTCAAATTATATTCATTATTGCCAAAAATAAAAAATTGCAGCCCAAATCTCAAGTCCAAAATTCCCAAATACAATTTGTAAAAGTTAATGTCCAATCCAAAATCTAATTTAATAAAAATAATATTTTATTAATATATTAAACTTTTAATAATATTTTATGTATTGCTAGTTGTAATTATAAACATGTATTTTAATATATTAAATTACATATAACTATTGATGTTATATATTTTATTATAAGTTATAATATAATAATAGTTAAATATATATATATATTAATACTTATAATATATATTATTTCTGTAATGCCCCGAATTTTGGAGGCTAGAAGTTTTGGGTTTTGTGGTTAGGGTCAGTGAGTTGGTGGTGCTATTGAGTTTAGTCGCATGTTTATGTGTTAGAATAGGCCTGTTGGTTTGGTGGTTTAGTTGTGTGTAGATAATTTTAAGGTTTTGGGTTTGAGTTCGAGTGTGAGCGTTTTGAATTATGCATTTTTATTTTTATTTTGGTTTAAGTTAGTAATAGTAACTATTTATTTCAGACTTTTATTTATTTTTACTTTTTATTTTATTCTTTTTTTGTTTACTTTGTTCTGGACGTTTTTCCTTTCTTCCTTTTGGGTCTCCTCTCCTTTTTCGGTTCTTCCTATTTTTTTAAGAAGTTGAAGACGGTTTTGCTTAGGGGTCTTCCGAAGAATTTTGCTCCTTTGTCGTCGAAACAGTTGCTCAAGAAGGTTTGGAAATACAACATATCTCGATACCCTTCTGTCCTTGCGAAGGTTGGGGCTGTTGCGATGGCTGAAATAGCGTTTTCTGGCTTGTTCCAAGGTGGTTTCGTGGCCACTAAGGTTTCCACAAGGGCGTGTGTTTTGGATACACAACCATGTCTGGTGGGCACACGGGGGCGTGTGAGACCCTCACATGGCTGTGTCAGCTCTATATTCGAAATTTAGTGCTAATGGACAGAGAGTTACATGGCCTATTCCCACAGCCATGTCCTTGGTCCACACGGGTGTGTGTTTCAGTCGCACGGCCGTGTGTCTCTCTTCACACGGGTGTGTGCCATAGTCACACTGCCGTGTGCTCCTTTTTACATAGGCTTGTGATCTCCCACACAGTCTAGGTATGTCCACACGGCCAGAGTACATGGGTGTGTGGTCCTAAGACACTTATATTGGTTCTGTATGCGGTTCTGATATGAAAATGTGTTTGCGTGCTTTAACCCTTGGCTAAGCTTAAACCAGGGCAGTTAAGTCTCCGTTTTTGGCTACAGCTTAAGTGCTATTTGTGATTGATGTGTGTAATGTCCGACTCTGAACCCGATTAACCAGGGTGTGTGTGCATATTTGTTCTGCCTAAATGTCTGATACTGTGTCACTGTTCTGTGAGATTGAATACATACATGTACTTGCATAAACTATTTTGGGTTGGGTTGTGAAGAGAAGGGGGACTAGTTCTGATCTGATCTGGCAGTTCTACTGCAACTTATACGTACAGCGATTTATCGCACTGTACCATACGTGCGTCAGCTTTGCTGCGCACTATTATCTGATCTGGCAGTTTAACTGTAACATGTCTGTACAGCAGATTATCGCATTGCACTGTACTGTACGTACGTCAGCTCTACTGCATACTACTATCTGATCTGGCAGTTTAAACTGCAACTCACCTGTACAGCGATCTACCGCATTGCACAGTAAGCACATACGCCAGCCTTGTTGCATATTATTATCTGAGTGGCTTAGTCCACATATGTGGTGTGTAGGGTTGGATGGGCCTTTCAGGGTCCTAATTGGTGTGTTTGGTTGAATGAGCTTTAACAGCCCTTTCGGGGTGTGATCGGGGGACGAAGAGGTGTGTTGGCTGGATGGGTGGGTTTTTATATGACTGTATCTCATCCGTATCTGTTTGTGAGTTCTGACTGTAAGATGTGTTGAATGTACTCTGTTGTCTGAACGACACTTGTGCTGAGTATTTGTGTAAACTTGGTGTGCTCTGGTTATAAGTTCTGTTGGAACGTTAGTTCCAAGTGTGCTTTCTGACACTGTGAGTAACTGAAAATCTGTTGTACTCCTGGATTGTGTTATGTATTCCTACTTTTAGTTTTGTTTCAGACTCACACTAAGCTCGAGTAGCTCACCCCCTCTTAGTGTTTCCTTTTCAGGTACCTTTTCTGAATTTTGACGCTGGACTCGGTGTACGAAGGTCTCGGACAGTCTCGGTGAAAATAAATTATTATCAATTTGCACTTTCAGTATCTATTTGATTATTTAGTTTTGGAAATGTAAGATCTTATCAAGTTGTGGCACAAATTTTGAGTTAAGTTTTAATCGTTTTTATTCCGCTTACATATACATATACTATCTTAACTGAATTTTTACTGACTGGTTTTAAACTATTAAGTATTACGATTTGACATGGAAATTGTTTTGTAAAAATTTACCTACGATCACTTCGGTGATCAATGTAGCATCTGAGATTCGGTCTAAACTTCTAGGCTGGGTTTAGGGTGTTACAATTTCATTATATAATACTATATCACATACTATAATAGTAGAGTAGTACATAATATATTAATTATTATCATATATTATTGTTGATTATTATATTGGTTAGAATATGCTCTATATATTATTGTTAATTATTATATTGGTTAGAATATGCTCTAAGTCCCTATACTTTTCCTACATTTGAAAGTTAGCTCTCTTACTATATATATGCTATATCATATCATATAGTGTATAATATATTAATAGTTTATATATATATATGCATAAGTGATTAAACATTATAATATCATGTAATACTATTTTTTTTATTATAATCTATATTATAATAATAATTATATATAATAGTAGTACATTATATATTACTTATTGTTTATTATTATTCTTGTTGAAATATACTCTAAGCCTCTATACTTTTCATACATTTGAAAGTTAGCCCTCCTACTATATTATGTAAAGCTATATCATATCATATCATATCATATATTTATAGTTTTATATATATGCATCGATGATTAAACATTACAATATCATTTTATTATTTTATGTATTAATACTAGTCATATGTATTAATATTTTTAGTAATAGTTATATATAAATTATTATTTTATGTATTAGTAATATACAAATTTAATATATTAGGTTAGGTAATCGGTTTCGGTAATAGTTATATATATATAATATTATATTATCATTAAAGTTTAATTTTATAGATTTTAATAATTAATAATTTATATATTTACTATATATATAATTACAATATTAAATGTTTATATTAAATTAATGTCACTTTATAATTTAATATAAAATTTATAATTTAATATAAAAATAGTATTAATTACTTTTCCTATTAATAAATTTTTAATATGAGTATGCAATGCTTATGAATACATTTTCAAAAAAAAAAAAGAATTATCATTTATTTTTATTTTAAATAATAACAGAAAATTATATTAATTGTTAAGGTCAATTATGAAGATGACAACAACAATGGAGGTGAAAACACAACTAAACTCAAGCTTTTTATGCTTTGAAAAATAAATACAACTGAAATATATTGAAGGATTTGAAGTAAAATCAAATACAAAGTTTGTTTAAGTGTTGAATTGCAAAGGAAATGAAAAGGCTACAGAAAAAACTAACTAAACTACTAACCACACCAATTAAATTTTAAAAAAAGTAAATAACCTAAACCTAAAAATGGAGAACAAACTAACAACTAAGCTAAACAGATGAAAGAAAAGTTGGCTCTTCTAGTTGATAGAAAAAAAGTCTTTAAACAGCTGAAAATTCAACCCTAACTTTGACAAAATTACCCTTAAAATGTGTGTTGACCTGGGTTTGTGTTGGACAAAATATCACCCTTGCAACAATTTTCACCTCGTCAGGCAATGGTGTTGCGACATCCAGGCTTCAGTGTCGTGACACCCTCGACAATGGCACAAGTATGGCTCCAGGGGTTTTCGATGTCACAACATCCACTAGCTGGTGTCGCTGTAACACCCCTAACTCGTAACCATCGCCGGAATAGGGTTAAGAGGCGTTACCGGACATATTGAAACTTTTAAAGTCATTTCACAAATATAACATACACCATCATCATATCATATCAAATCATTAGCAAAGAGTCATTTTAAAAGGTCTACGAGACCTTAAACATGCATTGGAAAAGGGTCGAGACTAAACCGTGCACATACAAAATATTTCCGAAAACTTAACATTTTCAAAGTTACAGAGGTCACAGGCCCGTGTGGGTAGGCCGTGTGCCCCACACGGCATCAGACACACCCGTGTGTCCAAGTCATGGCAAAATAGGGCATACATACTGGCTTGTCCACACGGTCGAAGACACGCCCGTGTGCTTGACCCGTGGGCAATACTGACTTAATTCACACGGCCTGTCACACGCCCTGTGCGAGACTGACTTGATTCGAATTACAATCTTAAGGGACACGGTTGAGACACACGCCCGTGTACTCAACCGTGTGGGCAAATAAAGGCCATTTGCTTGGCCAATTTGCCACCCAAATTTTGGGTCAAACCTACAAGCATCAAACCAATAAAATTTCATACCTCAAAGGCATCCAAATCATACCAAAACATGCATGATTTAACTCTTAACGTCATCATTTATTTTATATGCAAATCTAACTCAAATATATCAATTTCAAGTATTAATTATACATCAAGAACATATAACTATTACTTCATCTAACCAATTCAATTCATAACAATTTCTCATCATTTGCATATCCAAAATCAACCATGAACTCACCTATATATGTACCATTTCATTTAGCTACTTATGAGCACATTAAAACTTACCAACTTATGCATCAAT
Source organism: Gossypium australe (assembly GCA_005393395.2). Lineage (NCBI taxonomy): Eukaryota > Viridiplantae > Streptophyta > Magnoliopsida > Malvales > Malvaceae > Gossypium > Gossypium australe. Next base: position 43,543,189 of record CM016621.1, read on the forward strand.
AAGCATGAACAAAACTCATTCATAAACACATCCATTAACTAGCCATATCACATGGCTATTCTTACATATCACAAAACATATTCTAAGTTCTTTAGACTATACATGCCATACTTTAATATATACATTCTCAAAAGGTACCAAAATATAGTTTGATAGTGTGGTGATGATCCTTGACGATCCCAGAGCTTCACGTAGCTTTAATAATCTATAAAATAATGAACAAACATACACACAAAGTAAGCTATCATAGCTTAGTAAGTCATAAGCAAAAATGTACAAATAAACATTTACATTAAGTCAACTAACCAAATCAAAACAAACTTAACCAAATGTAAATCTATTATGTTTGCAACCTCAAACATTATCACATTTACATTAACATTATAACATCAATAGCCAAGTGCACATATACTAAATAGCACATATAAATTTCCCTTTTACCATAACTAATTCATATATTCATCTCAGTCACAAATACTTACCTTACTTTCATATTCATATAACATAGCACGTACCTGAATCTTTTAGTTCGTTTTCACATTCGATCTCATCTTGTTAATCCCCGTTGTACTATTCGGAATTAATAAGGATACTCGAATAGTCGGAAAGCTCATACAATGTCACATCCCAGACGTGGTCTTACATGTAATCACACATCGATGCCACTGCCCTAGACAGGGTCTTACATGAATCAAATACGATGCCAATGTCCTAGACATGGTCTTACACGTAAACACAAGTCGATGCCAACGTCCCAGACGTGATCTTACATGAAAACACATATCGAAATCCTATGTCATGACATATGTATCCTAACTATTCCTAAGGTTTGTACGGGACTTTCGGACGTCGTAACTCAATCATTTCACGCTCGTGAATATTGCTCCCATGCTCAATTCATTTCAATATAATATATACACAAGTAACAATTCAATTTGGCACTATTAAAATGAATACAATAGAATTTATCGATATTTATTTACTTATGAACTTACCTCGGATAACAACGGATGAAATCGACTACTCGACTACTTTCGACTTCCCCCGATCTAATTCTAATTTCTTTCGTTCTTGATCTAAATAAATTCAAATTTAACTAATTTAATCACACATTCATTCAAATTCATCCATAAACATATAAATGGGTAAATTACACTTTTGCCCCTTTCATTTCACATTTTTCACGAATTGGTCCTTATTTCACAAAACACAAAATGCACATAATTTCACTAAACTCTAGTATAGCCAAATTTTCCTTTAGCTTATATAAGTCGATACATTTCATTTATTTGACATTTTAGTCCCTCAATTTATTATTTTCATGATTTAGCCCAAATTACTCAAATTCATCAAAAATCCAAAGACAAAACATTATAATCTATCACATATCTTTTATTTTCCATCATCAAACAACAAAAACCACAAGCTATCATCAATGGCAAAACACAAAATCATCATCAAATTCAAAAATTAAAACATGAGCGTAATAGATTTCATAGCAATGATCTCAAAAACATAAAAATTATCAAAAACCGAACAAAAATGAACCTTTAATCAAGCTAGATGCTGGCCGAATGTTTCAAAGCCCTAACTCATTCTTTTCTTCTTCAATTTTCAACAACTACAAAGATGAATGCCTTAGTTTATGTTTTATGTTATTAAATTATAACTTAATTCATCATTTATCAATTTGCCCTTTATGAATTAAACATTAAAACATTTAATGGTTGTACATAATAGTCCACTATCAATTTAAATGGTTTAATTACCATTTAAGGCCATCACATTTTAAATCCAACTCATTTAGACACATTAACATATAGAATGACACTTTTACCTTTTATGTGATTTAATCCTTTTTGCAAATTAAGCACACAAACGATTAAATTAAATCACTGAAATTTCATATATGTAAATTCACATACTAAAAACACAGAAAATAATATTTAAATATTTTTCTGACTCAAATTTGTGGTCCCAAAACCACTATTTCGACTAGGGTCTAAACTGGACTGTTACAGTCGCGACATCTCTATTGGTGCCCATGATTTCTCCACTTCAACAACCTTATGATATCGTGGCTTGGAAGCTTGGTGTCGCGACTTTGGGTTGATACCACATTGCCACACCCTCATTGTCGTGACTCTGTCAACAGTCCGCACCCAGGTTGATTTCTTGTTGAAGTTTTGCATCCTCAAGGTAAAAGACTCGGTGTCGCAACTCCCATAACATGAATGTCGTGACACCCATGTTGAATATTGTTTTCCTCAAGGTCGGGCCCTTATCATCTCTCCTTACAGCAACTTGAACACATCATTAGGTTTCCTATAACACCATTTTACCAATTTGGGTCTCAAAAGGAATAAAACTAAACAATAATGATTATTAATGATAAACAATCAAAGTCAACGTAAGTGTGTAAAAGACTCATAAATTGCTCGAGAATAAGCTCCTCGAGTGTTATGGAGAGCCTAATTTGACGTATCAAATTACGCCAGATCAAACTTCCTTACAGTTAAGTCTTTACTTGTCCTCAAGCAAACACTTACAACACTAGCACATGCAAAATAGACGACTCTTGAACAATGGAGAGACTTGACAACCAATTTATAGGTATGTACACTGTAGCCAATCCTTCTTCCATACAACTTAAGAATGATGCATTATAAATTCACAACCTTAGGAATAGATTACTTTAGTTCACACACTTATAGAGTAAATAAACATAGAAGTAATCCCCAAAAAGCAACATTATTCATATTATTCCATAAAATAAGTCATACAGATATGATGTATCTATATACGAAGGAATTTAAACTATTCATTTCTCATTAAGTTTTGCAAGTTTTGGTTTTATACACAAGGACATTAAGGTCGTATAGGGCTTTTTGGCTTCTAACATTCTAAGACTTAGGTTGGTGTCAATTCAAAGAACAAGCTCAGCTCAAAATGGTTCAAGCAATAAGAAAAATATAGCATATGGCATTGTTCCCATTTCCCTCATATGTGATTGTTAAGCTCACTGTCTTATTTCTCCTTCTCTCACATTCCTTTTCTTTTCAACAATATGGAAGATATGGTTCGATATTAGTAGTACATACAACTTTGAGAGCACTTGTGCATTATGACAATGAAAAAGTTCATTTTAAGCTATTGAAGTGATTTCTCATTTTAAGCACATTCTACAATTTTTGCTCTTTTCACTCACAATGTTTTTATCTTTATCTGTGCTTTTTATTCACTCGCTTTGATTTTGACTCTCACAATGATTTTTTTTTTCACTCACAGTTTTCATTCTAAGCACATTTTTGTAAGAGTCTATATACGTATCAAACCATCTCTTCACTTTTCACTCAAATTCATTTTTAAAACCATCGAGTTGTTTTTACCTAACCTTCAATGTCCATAGCTTGATATTTATTCTATAGTGTATTTTAAAAGTAAGAACTAAGAAGGGTTGTGTTCTTAACTCAGTTTAGGCTCAAGGTTTCAAAAATGTAGGTTCGTCAAAAAAAGGTTGATCAAGGCTCAAAATCAGGGTACTAGGGATATGTATAGCCTATAGGTTAGTCATTTAGACTCTTGGCTAAACAAACAATGTCTTAGGTCCTTGCTTAACATCTCAATGAATACAAAACAAAAGCGTTCTTCAACTTATTTTCATGAAAATAATGTTAAATTTCAACACATGCATTTACACATTTATCTACATACTTATTCATCATTTGGTCAAAAATTGAAAATTTTTCATAAATTTTGACTACCTCTATTCTATTGTGCAATGTAACTAATTGAACTAAACATTTTAACTCACAAAGAATAAAATTCATTAAGCATCATTCAAAATTTCTCTAGATCAAAGAATCTATTACACAATATCATGACATATAAACTAATGTGTCTCACGTGACTAACTAAAAATACGATAAAGGCAAGTGCACCTATCGATAAATAGTATTGCTATGGTGAGTAGAGATATTGTATCCACGATGACTAAAAGTATTTGTAATTACAGTTTTTCTATTATTTAGCTGACAATTTGGAGTTATAGGTTTTAAACTAAAATTACTAAACTAATTTAACTAAGAACTCAACAGAAAATAAATTACGAAAATAACTGAATAATAACCAATAAGAGAAACAATACCTAGGAAAGAATTCACCTAGACTTCATCTATTATTATGAATATGAATTAAACGATTTATTCACTTGGTAACTTGATTCGTAGAAATCCCTAAATTATGCTAATATCTCTTTTAAGAGTAAGAGCAACTAACTCTAGGTTGATTAATTAAAATCCCTTTCTAATTAAAATCCCTATTATCACATTAACTCAATCTATGAATTCCTCTATTAGATTTGACTCTAATCCGGTACATTTATGTCGTCCTATTTCTAGGATTGCATACAACTCTACTCAATTATGCTAGATCTACTCTTAAACAGGGACTTTTGCTCCTCTGATTAAGCATATTAAACATGAATTAATATCCCAGAAATATTAAAACAAGATATAAGCGCACATAACTGAGAATAAGAATCAAGTATTTATCGCGTAAAAAAAAATCAAATAATAGAATTCATCATAGGTTTCATCTTCCCTAGGTATCTAGGGGATTAGTTCATAATCCTAAATAAGAACATCTCAAATTTAGAAAAACCATAAGAAATAAAGAAAATCATAAAAAATTCAAAAGAAATTAAAAGGAGGTATTCGATCTTGATGGAAATTTGTTTCAGAGGTGGCTCCAATGGTGTTCTTCAAGTCGTTTTCTTCAATATTCCCTGATGGCTCCCCATTCTCTTCTTCTATTTGGTATTTATAGACTTTAGAATACCCAGAAAGCCTAAAAATTTCTCTTTTTCCACCTGTTTGGGAAGCAAGTTGCGAAATCAACACGGCCTAGCACATGGCCATGTGTCCGGCCCATGTGGGAAGGCCCAGGCCGTGTGGCTCCTGAAAACAACTCTATTTGTCCGATTTTGGCTCATTTTTCGCTCTTTTCGCTCCCAATTGCTCTCTTAAGTATAGTAACATGAAATTAAAGGATTAGGAGCATAAAATTAACTAATTTGCATAATAATCATCCATAAACATGTTAAGAATGAGATTAACATATGTTACTTTTATCACTTATCAATTATTTCCACACTTAAGCGTTTACTTGTCCTCAAGGAAAATCCTCAACTCACATTAAAGTTAATATTTCTCTACTTGTAATTCTCATCAATACTACCTCAAAATAATTCGCAAATAATCATGTATTGATAATTCAACAAAAAGGGCATTAAACATTCAAACAATCTAAGTCAAAAATTTTTAAAACACGAAAACATAGGTGTCTCCCCTTATTTAAGTAATTACCTTTAATTAAAAATCAACAAGAATTGACATCCTCACTAAAGATTCACTCAAAGCACTTAAAGTGTTTAAGGTTCAATAAATATGCACTCAACAATCGAACAAGAAATGTCATTACCATAAGCTTGCTTGAAAATAAAATCTCCACTACTATAAAATGATATGATGCACTAATCAAAAGGTCTTTAAGATGTTGTAATGGGTCTTAGGTTAAAGGTGTAGAAAAAGGCCAAAAAAGTGGGTTATAATCGAGATCGATTTGATAAATAACCAAACTAGAAAAAATAAACAAATGCTAAATTAAAAACAAGTGCATCAATCAAAATAATTCAAGAACAAAAAACTAATTAATAATCAATATTCTTTTTTTTATCTTTTTTTAGAATAATAAGAAATAATTCAGAAAATCAAGAAAAAGAGCATAGTTAGGTAACTAACCAAATCAAATATCGGCAAAAAAGGAGTCAATAAAACAGGAAAGAGTCACAACGAAAAAAAAAAGGGTCATGGGTTAAAATTCATGGGTTAATAAAGACAAGGTGCGCTAAGCTCAATGGGGTTCGCTAAGGGTTAATTAAATAGGTAGGCTTTTTATAGGATAAGTGGGTTAAACTTAAGTGCCTCTATCATCTCAATATTTCACATCAAAGGTGTGGCCCTAACATGCATAATCGAAGCAAGTTCTGGAATAATAAATCAAGTTGACACACTCATAACCAATAATAAAATGAGCATGAAAAATGTATGCTCTATAGGCTCAAAAGCTCACAAAAATCACGGTTTTGATGTCAAATTTGCAAAATTAAAACTTTAAGATAATACCTCAATTCAGCGAAACAACTTAAAATTTTTAATTCTAAAAAATAACTTATCATGCTTGAATCTCTCATGTCTTAAAGTTTAAATCAACCAATGTACAAATATCTACAAATTAATCCAAAACACATAAACAAAATCTCAATTCGACAAAAATTCATTCTAATAGAAGTATGAGAAAATTACTTAAACAAAAGAGATAATTCAAGAATTTTCTAATAATTATATAAATTAGCTCCCCACACTTAAGATGTACATTATCCTCAATGTACAAACATATATGAACACAGAATAAACAAAATATCATAAGAGAGGGAGAAAATTGAAACTGCCTTGAATATGGATGAAATCGCCAGAATAGTGAAAACCGAAATTGTAGGTAAATCCAAATGAAGTGCATGGTTCCAAGCAAACTAATAAGAAAATAAACACAAATATTGAAGAAGATTAAGAGGTTACAAACTCAATTAGAAACAACCATAAAAATAAAACATAGTTCAGAAGATAATAAACGAAAGAAGTTTAAGAAATAAGAATAAAATAACTAAAAAAAACAAAAAGAAAAATAGAAAGAAAAGAAATAAAATCAGTGATCCTCATCGTTAGAAGCATCAAGATCATGAGGTGTCGGTGCTGAAGAAGAAATATGGAGGTGCTGACAGATCTACTACAAGGTCGCATTAATACTGTCGAACCTCTCAAAATAGTGCTGCTCAAAACGAGTGAACCACTCGGAGAGTTCCACGAGGGTAGCAATAGAAGTAGTAGTATGGTGACTCGGAGGTGGATGATGAGGTGGAACGTCGTGGGGGAAAGGGGCATCATCAGTGAAGTCTTCATGCTCATTCTGAAGGTCAAATTGAGATAATCAGTATCGAGGAGGATCCACTCCACATAGTCGCTCGATCATCCTCATGTAACTCATACTTGATAACCCTTACGGGAACATCTGTCCAACTAGTGTAAAGGAGGAGGATTGCTTCAAAGTGTGGAGGAGGCTAAAGTGTCGTGCAATTCGAGTCACGTAAGGGCCTAAGCAGATAGGACCCTTCCTACTACGCTATGTCTGATGGCGGCAAGCTAAGGCGATGAAGTAGGCAAGATTGAAGATGTGCCCCGTTGCCATGCTCTACAAGAAATAAGTGTCGAATGTACCGACAACGCCAATTCTCTCTCTTTGATCGGTCAAAGTGTGAGCCAAGATGACATGAATATAGAGCAAGGTCAGAGGTAGGGAAGTCACCTTCGACCGACTCAAATTATAGGGCCTCGTACTCGCAGTAAGGTCTATCCAGCATAAAGAAGACGAGTAATGGATGTGCCGGTATAAAATGAGGAACCCTCGACACCCATGAACTCCTCAGTGTAGAGTCCTAATGTAGCTCTAAACTTTGGGATGCTCATATGATGCATCGTGTCACCGAGTCTGAAAGTAATAGTTCACGGCTCATCATGGGTCGACATCACGTGCTGTAAGACAAATTTCAAACAAAACTTGAGAATAAGCTCTGAGTAGGTGAGCTCGACGATGGAGAAGAACAGGTCCCAAGGAGTTGTGGCAATAAATGCGCGAACTCGATCAACTAACCGGACCTGCTCTAAAGTCGATCAATCAATACAATGATCTAATCCAAATGGTCCTTATCGGAGATGCTGATAGAGGTCATTTTAAGGACCCTATGCAAATTGGAGACACATATGGCGTGCATCAACGGACGCGTCCGAAGATGAGGTCGCGCCCAGAGTCTTCCGCTTTTTTAAAGTGGGGACGTCGACCTTAGATTTTCCTCTAATGTTTGTCATGGTGTATCTGCAATAAAAGATAACCAAATAATAACTTCAGTATTCAATGTAAAGCACGAATCGACACAATGGATCAGTTCAAATAATCATAAAACGAAAGTTGAATCCAACTAAAATCCAAAATCCTAAGATCGAACACTTAACTAAAAGGGTTTGAAGCAATATTGAGCATGAAATAGGCAACAAAAACATAATAATAAGAATAACGGCAAAAAGGATAATAGAAAACATACTTCCACAAAAAGAAAAACGATAATCACAACTTCCTAAAAACTAATACTATTTATAAGCATAACAAGGATAAGACTCAGTAACGATAATTAAGAGAATAAATGAAAATAAAAAAAAATATGATAAAGAACCAAAAGGAAAATAAACAGAAAAGTAATGGTCATCACAAAAAAGGAAAAAAAACTTACTAAATAATAATAAGATTACGAATAATAAGAATAAAACAAAGAATAATAAAAATAGAAAAATAAACATAATAATAAGAGGCATTGTAATAAAAACAATAATAATAAAACTAGTAAAAATGGAAAAATAAAACAAATAAAAATAAGAATAAAAAAAAGGAAAAGGAAGGGCCAAACAATGGAGGAACCGACTATGGGGGATGGTGGCACACGCGGTAGAGATGACTGGAGAAGGTCGGCGACATAAGGGAGGTTCATGATGAGGGTGACAGACCGAAGAGAGGGAGAATATGGGAGATTGGTTTGTTTCAAGGGAAAGGGAAGTGTGGGGGGATCGTGCGCGTGGGCTGCTCGACGAGGGAGAATGATGTTAGGGGGAGGGGAAATGAAAAGGGGAAAAGAAGGGGAAAAGGGAATTGGGGTGTAATGTCCCGAAATAGGGGTTGCGAGTTTGAAGAATAACTCAAGTGTTAGTGGGCCTCAAGAGTGGTTTTGATGTGTTTTTGGAGTTCCTAAAGCTCGAGGATAAAAAGGGAGTATTTTGGAAATTTTGGAAATTTTGGGTTAAAAGTGGAAATTGGGTGATGGAGGCCTTAAGAATAAATTTTGTAAGGTTGTGGCATATAAAATGCCCTGGTAAAGTGGCTTCCGTGTGCCACTTAAGGTTTGGGTTTGGCGCTAAGCAGGTCAGGGGATCGAGCAACGCTGGGCGCATGGTTTTTTATTTTTGGGTTGTAAAGAGTGATGGGCTGAGGAGGCTTTAAAAGAATTTATGCGAGGTTTATGACGCATGAAACCACTTGGCAAGGTGGCTAGGAGCGCTAAGGAGCAAGGAGGAGACTTTAAGAGTGCCTGGGTTCGAGGGGCGGCGGCAACAAGCGTGTTTTTATTTTTGATTTTTAGCGCTAAAGCAAAGGGAGCCAAGGAAAGAAAGGCTTAAAAGAAATATGTGCCGCGATATTGTCATGAAAGTCAAGTTGGCCGAGTGGCTGAGGCGCGGAGAGGGATGCTTCAGGTCTGGGGTTCGAAACCCAGGAGCAGCGCATGGTTTTCTTTTTTATGCCGGCGTGGGGAGGGCCTGCATGGCCCATGCACGCATGCACGCATGAAGCAAGGTGATGGGAGTGTTTTTATTTTATTAGTTTTATTATTAAATTATGTAGGAAGAATGGGTTTTTTTTATTATTATATTATGTATAGGAAATGATGTAGTATGGGGGATAGATTAACAATGGAAATTGATGTTTGAAATTAGCAAAAAGAAAAACATGGCCGTGGGAAGCATGGGAGAGGAGCATGGTCGGTTTTGGGGTTTGCTAAGAGAGCATGGCCGAAATTTTCTTGGGATATTTTATTTTTATTCCCCATTTTTGGTGCTTGGCCGATTGAATCTCTCTCTAGGGGCTATCTTGGTCGGTTTTTCTTGTAGCAAAGGAGGTGCCAAATTCCTTGTTTTGCTTTCCTTTCTTCCCATTTGTGCTTGGCCAATTATAGGACCCTTTAGAGTAGTATTTTCGGCTTTGAAAGGTGATCAAGGAGTGCCGAATCTCTTTGCTTTGCTTTCCTTCTTCCTACATGTTTGCATGGCCGATCTTGTGATGTAAAAAGGATGGCCGAATGCTTCTTTTTGTCTTTCCTTTTCCCCATTCTTGTGCATGGCCGATTGGAGCTTGCTTCAAGGTCTAGCATGTTCGGTTTTCAAGTAACAAGTGAAGTGGCCATTGTGTTGCTTTGTTTCCTCCTATTCCCTTTTTGTGTTCTTGACCGAGAGAGAGAGAGATAGAGCAAGTTTGAGCTTCGGTCTTGAAGAAGATAGAGAGTATTTTGGCTAGCAAATATTGCTTGCCTTGTTGTTAGCCGCACGTTTCATTAACACTTGAACCATAGCCGAATCTCTATGGTGCTATCAACTACGTGTTTCTTTTGCATGTGTCAGCCTTAAGATGCATTAAGGGAACTCCCGAGATTTTGAACATCAAAGGTTTTCGTCAAACCCAAAAGCAAGTGATAGTTTCGGATCTTTTAGCAAAGGTAAGTGATTGTTGACCTTCGGCCATAGACTATATTTTGGGCTTTGTGATAACCGAATGTTGAGCTTGGCTTTAGGGATGGCCGAATATATAAGGCCATAGTGATGTGTTCTTTTTCTGTGTAGCTAGTGTTGAGAAGCATCAAAGGAGTCTTTCGGAAGTGGAACTGCTCAAGAGACCTTGTCGAGCAAGGTAAATGGTAAGTATGACATGCGGCCAAGGGCCATTTCTCATAGACCTGCGTGTTAGCCGATTTCTAACAATGCTTTAATAGGAATTTCAATAACTTCGGAGCAAATCAACAGGAACAAGTGGTATTTCGGGATCGAAATAAGCTAGGTAAAAAGACTCATGGTATTCGGCCTAAGGCCATATTATTGGTACTAAGTGTGACCGATTTCGGTTATGTGTTCTAGGGGCAAATCGATAGAAGTAGCAGAGTTTCCGGGATTTTAGATTGTGTTAGATAAATCGAATATCGTTTTAATCAGGTGCGTAGTTATCGCACTGTTCTCTTGTTTGCTATATGTGTTGTATGTGTTATTTCATGTAAATATATATGTTGTACATGTTAGCCGAGATAAGGCCCGAGGTGAATAATCGATTAATCAAGTTAATGGTTATGATATTTACCTTTCGGTGATTTGCGATAATAATTGATTTTTGATGAATGTATAAAAATGAGATGGCATATGATGTATAATTGTTTTAAGTAATATGTTATCACGATACATATATTTATGCATGGAACTTGGAATGTGACTATTGGAGACAAGGGTATACACTATGTGAGTGGTCTAATGCTAGCCTCGTGCTACATTCGTGCTTGATGATTAGCGAACTGATTAATATGTGGGATCCCTATGGGATCGGTGGCTTGGCCACGGCCTTGAGCAGTAAGTCTGCCAAGGTAAGATATGTGGATCACTTTGTGGATTGGGCTTCATAATTGTATATTCATAATTGCATATTTATAATTGCATGTTCATATATATATGGATTGTGGGGATATGGGATAAGCTCATATGTGAGGACATGTGTATTAACTATGCACTGAGTCTTGGTGACTCACTCAATTTTTCTCAACCCTTTCAGGTGGCGCGTAAAGCTTGGACCGCGTCGTAGAGGATACAAAGGTGGCCATGAGGAAATGGACTTCTATGAAAAAGGACGTTTTGTTTGATTTATTAAGCATCTATATTTTCAATAATTAAGTATGTATTGTAAGAAGGCCCACTAAAGTATTTCAGTTCTTTTATTAAGTATCTTTATTATTATGCCCTATTATGGATGGATGATTTAAAGGTTGATTGCAAATGGTTTTATTTCCTCAAGTAAAGCTTGAATCCTATATTTTTATAATAAACTTCAATTTTTACTTAGAATATTACAAGTCACGAAAATGTTTTACTAAAGGAAACAAATTTTCATTGGTTTTACTATTAAGAAAGAATGTTTTTGAAAGTATTCCACAGTGGCATTCCAAATTTGGTCGGAGTAAATGGGCCGGGTTTGGGGTGTTACATTTTGGTATCAGAGCACGGTTCAAAACTCGGCTTTGAGGTTTTGGGCCCGAAAGTAGTTTTCAAAAGTGGGCTTTTCAAAATGTGAGTTTTTATTTTTGATTTGTTCTCGCATGACACCTGTACCTCCGACCCGAAGTCCACCTGGTAAGTACCTCTGACTATTGAGGTATGTTGAATATGTGAACTGTATGAGCATAATTGGGCTTGTAGATTAGAGAATTTGGGCTATCGAACCCTAAGACTAGTCTACTCAAAAACAAGTGCATAAGACTTGAGGACTGAAATGACCATAGAGGTGTAGTGAGTGAATGTGTCCCTGCTTATGAACGTGTATGTGACTCTCTGAATTAGAATAGCAAACTTGAATTGAACCTATGTGTGATCGAAAGAACCACTTCTAAATACTTTATTCCATAAAATTTTTCGCGAACAATCAGTGGAACAGATTTCTAATGCATAAAACTTTTTAAGTCAGATTGCGCGATAAGAGATGAGTTCTAGAGGACGTGGTCGAGGCAAAATGGCCGTAACGGAACCCGTTAGATCGGGTCAAGGGTCTGATAATGAGGTATCATCTCCACCACCAGCCTTTGATAATGAACAGCAAGATCAGACGAGGGATGATGCTGTATTGCAGGTGGTGCTGCGAGTTTTAGAGATGGTGGCTGGAGAGGGAGGAAATATGAGAGCTCGAAAATTTGTTCCCGAGCGACTTTGAGCAAATGGAGCGGATTTGTTCTGTGATGTATCAGGCGTGGCACTCAGTACGGTTGAATATTGGTTGGAAGCAACCAAGCGAGTTATGGATGAGCTCGATCTGAGCCCTGAGGAAAAAGGGTGAAAGAAATAGTGGCGCTACTTTGCGATGAGGCGTATAAATGGTGGCTCACGGTTGGGGATAGTGTCACAGCTGAGGACCTCACTTGGGAGTATGTCAAGACGGCATACCAGAAGAAGTATGTCGATACTTACTACATTGATGCTCAGAGGAATGTGTTTTTGGGACTGGTTCAACGGAACGAGTCCATGGCGAAATACGAGACTGAATTCCTAAGGTTAAGCCAATATGCTCGAAGAGTAGTGGCTACGGAACATGAACGATGTGTCTGGTTTAAGGACGGATTAAAGGACGGCTTGAAACTGTTGATAACCCCTCAACAGGAACGGGAGTTTGCTGTGTTAGTTGAAAAAGCTAAGGCAGCTGAAAGGATTAAGAACTCGATAAGATAAAACAGAGATAAGGATAGGAACCGGAATGGAAGAAATTTTGGATTGTCTAAATTATCCGAGGGTCTTCGGAAAAGACCGAGGGTTGAAAGTTTTACTCATGTGACTAAGCCAGCTATGAGAAATCAGGACCGTCTGTGTGCTCAGTGTGGAAGGTATCATGTCGGCGAATGCTGGAACTGAAATTGAGAATGTTTTAAGTGTAAGTCTATAAGCAATTGAATATTGTTAAGGTTAGTTATAACCTTGTGTACATGTTGGAATCCTAGTTATAAATATAGTGAAAGCCAAATGTTGATAGACATTCTATCATGAAATGTTATTGAATTTTTAATTGAAGTGATATGAAGTATATATGGTTTATAATTTTGGTCAGCTTGTAATGTGATTCAGATGGTGATAAAATTGTATTTCAGGCTTTGATGCCTAGCAGGCCTTGTGCCGGTGTGTATTTCAGGCTTTGATGCCTAGCAGGCTTAATGCCGGTGTGTATTTTAGGCTTTGATGCCTAGCAGGCCTTGTGCCGGTGTGCATTTCAGGCTTTGATGCCTAGCAGGCTTAATGCCGGTGTGTATTTCAGGCTTTGATGCCTAGCAGGCTTAATGCCGGTGATGTGTTATAATCGAGAATTCATGAATCACTTACAAGATGGAACATGTTTATTACCATAAGCTAAATGCTCGTGTAAGTACAAGTCTTTCATATTTGCAAGAAATAAGATAAGTTAGTATATTCCCATTTGAATTAAGTAAGATGTGATATAGTTGAAGTTTCGGTAAGACTTTTAATATGTGCAATTGATCTTACCAGTAAGGTGTATGATTTATCTATAATGGAATTTAAGCTTGAATATGCTTATGTAGAAGTGGCCATATGTGAAAATGCTAAATGTGAAAGAGGTTGGATATGTTTGCATATGTGTATAATTTAGTATATGTGATTGATATATGGTGAATTGAAATGTACGGGCGTTCGTTAATAAGTAATTTCGAGGACGAAATTATTTTTAAGGGGGGTAGAATTGTAATGTCCCGAAATAGGGGTTGCGAGTTTGAAGAATAACTCAAGTGTTAGTGGGCCTCAAGAGTGGTTTTGATGTGTTTTTGGAGTTCCTAAAGCTCGAGGATAAAAAGGGAGTATTTTGGAAATTTTGGAAATTTTGGGTTAAAAGTGGAAATTAGGTGATGGAGGCCTTAAGAATAAATTTTGTAAGGTTGTGGCATATAAAATGCCCTGGTAAAGTGGCTTCCGTGTGCCACTTAAGGTTTGGGTTTGGCGCTAAGCAGGTCAGGGGATCGAGCAACGCTGGGCGCATGGTTTTTTATTTTTGGGTTGTAAAGAGTGATGGGCTGAGGAGGCTTTAAAAGAATTTATGCGAGGTTTATGACGCATGACACCACTTGGCAAGGTGGCTAGGAGCGCTAAGGAGCAAGGAGGAGACTTTAAGAGGGCCTGGGTTCGAGGGGCGGCGGCAACAAGCGTGTTTTTATTTTTGGTTTTTAGCGCTAAAGCAAAGGGAGCCAAGGAAAGAAAGGCTTAAAAGAAATATGTGCCGCGATATTGTCATGAAAGTCAAGTTGGCCGAGTGGCTGAGGCGCGGAGAGGGATGCTTCAGGTCTGGGGTTCGAAACCCAGGAGCAGCGCATGGTTTTCTTTTTTATGCCGGCGTGGGGAGGGCCTGCATGACCCATGCACGCATGCACGCATGAAGCAAGGTGATGGGAGTGTTTTTATTTTATTAGTTTTATTATTAAATTATGTAGGAAGCATGGGTTTTATTTTATTATTATATTATGTATAGGAAATGATGTAGTATGGGGGGATAGATTAACAATGGAAATTGATGTTTGAAATTAGCAAAAAGAAAAGCATGGCCGTGGGAAGCATGGGAGAGGAGCATGGTCGGTTTTGGGGTTTACCAAGAGAGCATGGCCGAAATTTTCTTGGGATATTTTATTTTTATTCCCCATTTTTGGTGCTTGGCCGATTGAATCTCTCTCTAGGGGCTATCTTGGTCGGTTTTTCTTGTAGCAAAGGAGGTGCCAAATTCCTTGTTTTGCTTTCCTTTCTTCCCATTTGTGCTTGGCCAATTATAGGACCCTTTAGAGTAGTATTTTTAGCTTTGAAAGGTGACCAAGGAGTGCCGAATCTCTTTGCTTTGCTTTCCTTCTTCCAACATGTTTGCATGGCCGGTCTTGTGATGCAAAAAGGATGGTCGAATGCTTCTTTTTGTCTTTCCTTTTCCCCATTCTTGTGCATAGCCGATTGGAGCTTGCTTCAAGGTCTCGCATGTTCGGTTTTCAAGTAACAAGTGAAGTGGCCATTGTGTTGCTTTGTTTCCTCTTCTTCCCTTTTTGTGTTCTTGACCGAGAGAGAGAGAGATAGAGCAAGTTTGAGCTTCGGTCTTGAAGAAGCTAGAGAGTATTTTGGCTAGCAAATATTGCTTGCCTTGTTGTTAGCCGCACGTTTCATTAACACTTGAACCATAGCCGAATCTCTATGGTGCTATCGACTACGTGTTTCTTTTACATGTGTCAGCCTTAAGATGCATTAAGGGAACTCCCGATATTTTGAACATCAAAGGTTTTCGTCAAACCCAAAAGCAAGTGATAGTTTCGGATCTTTTAGCAAAGGTAAGTGATTGTTGACCTTCGGCCATAGACTATATTTTGGGCTTTGTGATAACCGAATGTTGAGCTTGGCTTTAGGGATGGCCGAATATATAAGGCCATAGTGATGTGTTCTTTTTCTGTGTAGCTAGTGTTGAGGAGCATCAAAGGAGTCTTTCGGAAGTGGAACTGCTCAAGAGACCTTGTCGAGCAAGGTAAATGGTAAGTATGAAATGCGGCCAAGGGCCATTGCTCATAGACCTGTGTGTTAGCCGATTTCTAACAATGTTTTAATAGGAATTTCGATAACTTCGGAGCAAATCAACAGGAACAAGTGGTATTTCGGGATCGAAATAAGCTAGGTAAAAAGACTCATGGTATTCGGCCTAAGGACATATTATTGGTACTAAGTGTGACCGATTTCGGTTATGTGTTCTAGGGGCAAATCGATAGAAGTAGCAGAAGTTTCCAGGATTTTAGATTGTGTTAGATAAATCGAATATCGTTTTAATCAGGTGCGTAGTTATCGCACTGTTCTCTTGTTTGCTATATGTGTTGTATGTGTTATTTCATGTAAATATATATGTTGTACATGTTAGCCGAGATAAGGGTTAAGATAATGGATACCCGAGGTGAATAATCGATTAATCAAGTTAATGGTTATGATATTTACCTTTCGGTGATTTGCGATAATAATTGATTTTTGATGAATGTATAAAAATGAGATGGCATATGATGTATAATTGTTTTAATTAATATGTTATCACGATACATATATTTATGCATGGAACTTGGAATGTGACTATTGGAGACAAGGGTATACACTATGTAAGTGGTCTAATGCTAGCCTCGTGCTACATTCGTGCTTGATGATTAGCGAGCTGATTAATATGTGGGATCCCTATGGGATCGGTGGCTTGGCCACGGCCTTGAGCAGTAAGTCTGCCAAGGTAAGATATGTGGATCACTATGTGGATTGGGCTTCATAATTGTATATTCATAATTGCATATTTATAATTGCATGTTCATATATATATGGATTGTGGGGATATAGGATAAGCTCATATGTGAGGACATGTGTATTAACTATGCACTGAGTCTTGGTGACTCACTCAATTTTTCTCAACCCTTTCAGGTGGCGCGTAAAGCTTGGACCGGGTCGTAGAGGATACAAAGGTGGCCATGAGGAAATGGACTTTTATGAAAAAGGACGTTTTGTTTGATTTATTAAGCATCTATATTTTCAATAATTAAGTATGTATTGTAAGAAGGCCCACTAAAGTATTTCAGTTCTTTTATTAAGTATCTTTATTATTATGCCCTATTATGGATGGATGATTTAAAGGTTGATTGCAAATGGTTTTATTTCCTCAAGTAAAGCTTGAATCCGATATTTTTATAATAAACTTCAATTTTTACTTAGAATATTACAAGTCACGAAAATGTTTTACTAAAGGAAACAAATTTTCATTGGTTTTACTATTAAGAAAGAATGTTTTTGAAAGTATTCCACAGTGGCATTCCAAATTCGGTCGGAGTAAATGGGCCGGGTTTGGGGTGTTACATTTTGGTATCAGAGCACGGTTCAAAACTCAGCTTTGAGGTTTTAGGCCCGAAAGTAGTTTTCAAAAGTGGGCTTTTCAAAATGTGAGTTTTTATTTTTGATTTGTTCTGGCATGGCACCTGTACCTCCGACCCGAAGTCCACCTGGTAAGTACCTCTGACTATTGAGGTATGTTGAATATGTGAACTGTATGAGCATAATTGGGCTTGTAGATTAGAGAATTTGGGCTATCGAACCCTAAGACTAGTCTACTCAAAAACAAGTGCATAAGACTTGAGGACTGAAATGACCATAGAGGTGTAGTGAGTGAATGTGTCCCTGCTTATGAACGTGTATGTGACTCTCTGAATTAGAATAGCAAACTTGAATTGAACATATGTGTGATCGAAAGAACCACTTCTAAATACTTTATTCCATAAAATTTTTCGCGAATAATCAGTGGAACAGATTTCTAATGCATAAAACTTTTTAAGTCAGATTGCGCGATAAGAGATGAGTTCTAGAGGACGTGGTCGAGGCAAAATGGCCGTAACGGAACCCGTTAGATCGGGTCAAGGGTCTGATAATGAGGTATCATCTCCACCACCAGCCTTTGATAATGAACAGCAAGATCAGACGAGGGATGATGCTGTATTGCAGGTGGTGCTGCGAGTTTTAGAGATGGTGGCTGGAGAGGGAGGAAATATGAGAGCTCGAAAATTTGTTCCCGAGCGACTTTGAGCAAATGGAGCGGATTTGTTCTGTGATGTATCAGGCGTGGCACTCAGTACGGTTGAATATTGGTTGGAAGCAACCAAGCGAGTTATGGATGAGCTCGATCTGAGCACTGAGGAAAAAGGGTGAAAGAAATAGTGGCGCTACTTCGCGACGAGGCGTATAAATGGTGGCTCACGGTTGGGGATAGTGTCACAGCTGAGGACCTCACTTGGGAGTATGTCAAGACGGCATACCAGAAGAAGTATGTCGATACTTACTACATTGATGCTCAGAGGAATGTATTTTTGGGACTGGTTCAACGGAACGAGTCCATGGCAAAATACGAGACTGAATTCCTAAGGTTAAGCCAATATGCTCGAAGAGTAGTGGCTACGGAACATGAACGATGTGTCTGGTTTAAGGACGGATTAAAGGACGGCCTGAAACTGTTGATAACCCCTCAACAGGAACGGGAGTTTGCTGTGTTAGTTGAAAAAGCTAAGGCAGCTGAAAGGATTAAGAACTCGATAAGATAAAACAGAGATAAGGATAGGAACCGGAATGGAAGAAATTTTGGATTGTCTAAATTTTGGAAGGTATCATGTCGGCGAATGTTGGAACTGAAATTGAGAATGTTTTAAGTGTAAGTCTATAAGCAATTGAATATTGTTAAGGTTAGTTATAACCTTGTGTACATGTTGGAATCCTAGTTATAAATATAGTGAAAGCCAAATGTGGATAGACATTCTATCATGAAATGTTATTGAATTTTTAATTGAAGTGATATGAAGTATATATGGTTTATAATTTTGGTCAGCTTGTAATGTGATTCAGATGGTGATAAAATTGTATTTCAGGCTTTGATGCCTAGCAGGCCTTGTGCCGGTGTGTATTTCAGGCTTTGATGCCTAGCAGGCTTAATGCCGGTGTGTGTTTCAGGCTTTGATGCCTAGCAGGCCTTGTGCCGGTGTGTATTTCAGGCTTTGATGCCTAGCAGGCTTAATGCCGGTGTGTATTTCAGGCTTTGATGCCTAGCAGGCTTAATGCCGGTGATGTGTTATAATCGAGAATTCATGAATCACTTACAAGATGGAACATGTTTATTACCATAAGCTAAATGCTCGTGTAAGTACAAGTCTTTCATATTTGCAAGAAATAAGATAAGTTAGTATATTCCCATTTGAATTAAGTAAGATGTGATATAGTTGAAGTTTCGGTAAGACTTTTAATATGTGCAATTGATCTTACCAGTAAGGTGTATGATTTATCTATAATGGAATTTAAGCTTGAATATGCTTATGTAGAAGTGGCCATATGTGAAAATGCTAAATGTGAAAGAGGTTGGATATGTTTGCATATGTGTATAATTTAGTATATGTGATTGATATATGGTGAATTGAAATGTACGGGCGTTCGTTAATAAGTAATTTCGAGGACGAAATTATTTTTAAGGGGGGTAGAATTGTAATGTCCCGAAATAGGGGTTGCGAGTTTGAAGAATAACTCAAGTGTTAGTGGGCCTCAAGAGTGGTTTTGATGTGTTTTTGGAGTTCCTAAAGCTCGAGGATAAAAAGGGAGTATTTTGGAAATTTTGGAAATTTTGGGTTAAAAGTGGAAATTGGGTGATGGAGGCCTTAAGAATAAATTTTGTAAGGTTGTGGCATATAAAATGCCCTGGTAAAGTGGCTTCCGTGTGCCACTTAAGGTTTGGGTTTGGCGCTAA
Source organism: Gossypium australe (assembly GCA_005393395.2). NCBI lineage: Eukaryota > Viridiplantae > Streptophyta > Magnoliopsida > Malvales > Malvaceae > Gossypium > Gossypium australe. The sequence continues at coordinate 43,562,962 of CM016621.1, forward strand.
GCAGGTCAGGGGATCGAGCAACGCTGGGCGCATGGTTTTTTATTTTTGGGTTGTAAAGAGTGATGGGCTGAGGAGGCTTTAAAAGAATTTATGCGAGGTTTATGACGCATGACACCACTTGGCAAGGTGGCTAGGAGCGCTAAGGAGCAAGGAGGAGACTTTAAGAGGGCCTGGGTTCGAGGGGCGGCGGCAACAAGCGTGTTTTTATTTTTGGTTTTTAGCGCTAAAGCAAAGGGAGCCAAGGAAAGAAAGGCTTAAAAGAAATATGTGCCGCGATATTGTCATGAAAGTCAAGTTGGCCGAGTGGCTGAGGCGCGGAGAGGGATGCTTCAGGTCTGGGGTTCGAAACCCAAGAGCAGCGCATGGTTTTCTTTTTTATGCCGGCGTGGGGAGGGCCTGCATGGCCCATGCACGCATGCACGCATGAAGCAAGGTGATGGGAGTGTTTTTATTTTATTAGTTTTATTATTAAATTATGTAGGAAGCATGGGTTTTATTTTATTATTATATTATGTATAGGAAATGATGTAGTATGGGGGGATAGATTAACAATGGAAATTGATGTTTGAAATTAGCAAAAAGAAAAGCATGGCCGTGGGAAGCATGGGAGAGGAGCATGGTCGGTTTTGGGGTTTGCCAAGAGAGCATGGCCGAAATTTTCTTGGGATATTTTATTTTTATTCCCCATTTTTGGTGCTTGGCCGATTGAATCTCTCTCTAGGGGCTATCTTGGTCGATTTTTCTTGTAGCAAAGGAGGTGCCAAATTCCTTGTTTTGCTTTCCTTTCTTCCCATTTGTGCTTGGCCAATTATAGGACCCTTTAGAGTAGTATTTTCGGCTTTGAAAGGTGATCAAGGAGTGCCGAATCTCTTTGCTTTGCTTTCCTTCTTCCTACATGTTTGCATGGCCGGTCTTGTGATGCAAAAAGGATGGTCGAATGCTTCTTTTTGTCTTTCCTTTTCCCCATTCTTGTGCATGGCCGATTGGAGCTTGCTTCAAGGTCTAGCATGTTCGGTTTTCAAGTAACAAGTGAAGTGGCCATTGTGTTGCTTTGTTTCCTCTTCTTCCCTTTTTGTGTTCTTGACCGAGAGAGAGAGAGAGAGAGCAAGTTTGAGCTTCGGTCTTGAAGAAGGTAGAGAGTATTTTGGCTAGCAAATATTGCTTGCCTTGTTGTTAGCCGCACGTTTCATTAACACTTGAACCATAGCCGAATCTCTATGGTGCTATCGACTACGTGTTTCTTTTGCATGTGTCAGCCTTAAGATGCATTAAGGGAACTCCCGATATTTTGAACATCAAAGGTTTTCATCAAACCCAAAAGCAAGTGATAGTTTCGGATCTTTTAGCAAAGGTAAGTGATTGTTGACCTTCGGCCATAGACTATATTTTAGGCTTTGTGATAACCAAATGTTGAGCTTGGCTTTAGGGATGGCCGAATATATAAGGCCATAGTGATGTGTTCTTTTTCTGTGTAGCTAGTGTTGAGGAGCATCAAAGGAGTCTTTCGGAAGTGGAACTGCTCAAGAGACCTTGTCGAGCAAGGTAAATGGTAAGTATGACATGCGGCCAAGGGCCATTGCTCATAGACCTGTGTGTTAGCCGATTTCTAACAATGTTTTAATAGGAATTTCGATAACTTCGGAGCAAATCAACAGGAACAAGTGGTATTTCAGGATCGAAATTAGCTAGGTAAAAAGACTCATGGTATTCGGCCTAAGGCCATATTATTGGTACTAAGTGTGACCGATTTCGGTTATGTGTTCTAGGGGCAAATTGATAGAAGTAGCAGAAGTTTCCGGGATTTTAGATTGTGTTAGATAAATCGAATATCGTTTTAATCAGGTGCGTAGTTATCGCACTGTTCTCTTGTTTGCTATATGTGTTGTATGTGTTATTTCATGTAAATATATATGTTGTACATGTTAGCCGAGATAAGGGTTAAGATAATGGATACCCGAGGTGAATAATCGATTAATCAAGTTAATGGTTATGATATTTACCTTTCGGTGATTTGTGATAATAATTGATTTTTGATGAATGTATAAAAATGAGACGGCATATGATGTATAATTGTTTTAAGTAATGTGTTATCACGATACATATATTTATGCATGGAACTTGGAATGTGACTATTGGAGACAAGGGTATACACTATGTGAGTGGTCTAATGCTAGCCTCGTGCTACATTCGTGCTTGATGATTAGCGAACTGATTAATATGTGGGATCCCTATGGGATCGGTGGCTTGGCCACGGCCTTGAGCAGTAAGTCTGCCAAGGTAAGATATGTGGATCACTATGTGGATTGGGCTTCATAATTGTATATTCATAATTGCATATTTATAATTGCATGTTCATATATATATGGATTGTGGGGATATGGGATAAGCTCATATGTGAGGACATGTGTATTAACTATGTACTGAGTCTTGGTGACTCACTCAATTTTTCTCAACCCTTTCAGGTGGCGCGTAAAGCTTGGACCGGGTCGTAGAGGATACAAAGGTGGCCATGAGGAAATGGACTTTTATGAAAAAGGACGTTTTGTTTGATTTATTAAGCATCTATATTTTCAATAATTAAGTATGTATTGTAAGAAGGCCCACTAAAGTATTTCAGTTCTTTTATTAAGTATCTTTATTATTATGCCCTATTATGGATGGATGATTTAAAGGTTGATTGCAAATGGTTTTATTTCCTCAAGTAAAGCTTGAATCCGATATTTTTATAATAAACTTCAATTTTTACTTAGAATATTACAAGTCACGAAAATGTTTTACTAAAGGAAACAAATTTTCATCGATTTTACTATTAAGAAAGAATGTTTTTGAAAGTATTCCGCAGTGGCATTCCAAATTCGGTCGGAGTAAATGGGCCGGTTTTGGGGTGTTACATGGGGTGGTGATGGGGGTTGGGTCTATCTCATCAGAAGGGGAAAGAGGTTGTGAGGGATCGGGGTTGAAAGGAGAAGGGAAGGGGAGAGGGACGGACGATCTAAAGAAGGGACGGTCGAGGTGGCTGCTCTGGTGAGGGGAAGGTTTGGCAACGTCTAGGGTTCTGGGGATGGGAAAAAGAAGAAGACAAAGTAAAAAGAAAGTGGGAATTAGGGTTTAAAAAGGGTACATAGTCGTGTTTAGTTTCGTGTTGGGCCACACGGTCATGTCACACGTCCGTGTGAGGCTTTTTTATCCCGTGTGTGATTAAAATCTCAAAGCCTAGTGTTCATACGGCCTCGGACATGCCCCATCTGTCCAGGCCGTGTGCGATCTTCCTTCGCTTCTCCCACGCCCGTGTGTATGGCTGTGTGGTGCACACGATTTCCCACATGCCCGTGTGACAAGCCGTGTCTCGCACACGATCGTGTCTATAGCTCTTGTAACTTACTGACTTGCAATTAATTTTGAAAAATTAACTCTAATACACACATGGCCTAAGACACGCCCCTGTGATCCAAACAGCCTAGAACACGCTTGCGTGTACCACAAGGTCGTGTCGCCAGGCCGTGTAACAATCGAATTTTGGAAAAATTAAGTCCCAGGACTCACACGGCCAAGGACACGCCCATGTGTCTAGGTCGTGTGACCTACACGACCATGTTTTTACACCGGGTAACTCTCTGTCATTTGTTCCATTATGCACATGGCCTAAGACACACCCGTGTATCCACATCATGTGTGTCATACGGCCATGTTGCCAGGCTGCGTGACTCACTGTCGATTACCCGCTTTTGTACATGGCCTGGGACACGCCTGTGTGTCAAGGCCATGTGGGTCAAAAAACTTTTGTTGTTTATCTTTTTAATTTTAATTAATTAATATTTTAAATTAACAGACAATAAGAAGAATGAACAAAGGTTTAATAGTCAGGTTGCCTTGTAACAGCCCGATTTTGGGGCTAGTCAGAATAACGGTTTCGAAACCACTAATCCAAGGTTGGAGAAATTAGTTTTAATATTATTTTATGTGTTTTAGCATGATTATATGAGTGTATGAAAATTTTTAGTGATTTCATGCTTAATTGCGAAAAAAGGACTAAATCGCATAAAGTGCAAAGTTTTGTTCTACAAGCTAAAAGTGCAAAATAGCTATAGAATATTAAATTGGAAGTCTTTAAAGTACAATTAGCCCCTTAAGTAATGGTTGGCCAGCCATAGGGGACAAAAGAATTGAAATAGGTCAAAGTTGGTGGAAATTATGTGATTAATTGATGTAATATAATAAAATAAAGAGAAGAAAAGATATCATCTTTTCTCATCCTTCTCTCCATCAAAATTTTCAGCCAAATAAGGGGTTGAGAACTCAAAAATTTCAGCCAAGCTTTTCTCCTTGCAAGTAAGTGTTTTGATGGTCACTCTTTGATAATTTTTATACTTTTGAGACCCTTGAAGCTTCAGCTAGCTAATGAGGGGACTATTTTGCAAAGTGGTTGAAAAAATAGGGTTTTTCCATGTCAGCATTAATGTTTTTTTCTGAATTTTTATGGAAGAAAATGAATCTTGGGTGTTAAATACACAACTTTTGTGAAAGGCGTTTCCATGAAAACACCTAAAAAGGACCTTTTTATAAAGGTTGTAAATAGGTGGTAAATGTGTGAAATAATTGTTATTGAGAGTTGCTATAAGAGTAATAAATGTTTAGCTAGGCTTGTTAAAGGAGGAAATTTGATTAGAATCGATTTACGAGCCTAGGGGTAAAACTGTAATTTTGCAAAAGTCTAAGGGTAAAATGGTAATTTTGCCAAAGTAGAAATTTTAAGACGTCTTGATCTATGTGGTAACTAAATGAGTGAACTTGTTAGTATAGATCAAGAAGAATGTGGAATTAACCTTGACCGAGGAAAAGGCAAGGTTTCGGACTAGATTGGCAAATTGGCATATTTTGGTACCAAGGTAAGTTTGTGTGAAATAAATTCAACATCATGTTATTATGTTTTTAAAATGCTTGATATTCATAAAGATGTATATTATTTCTATGAAATTAATCAATGATGTTTCAATGAGAAAATGATGAAAATTTATGATGTTGAAGTCTCGGTTGGACCTTAGGAAGTGATAGGATACCATCATCAAGACATGAGATTGGTAAGGTCCCATATAAAACCATGTTCAAGACATAGCCTTGACACCGAATTAAGATCCCGTATAAGACCATATCTGGGATATGGCCTCGGCATCGAATATGAAAATCGTGTAAGACCATGCATTGGACATGGCATCAGTATACGATCTCGTATAAGACCATATCTGGGATATGGCATCGACATCAATATGAGATCCCGTGTAAGACCATATCTAGGATATGGCATCTGCATCGAGATGTGATCCCATATAAGACCATATCTGGGATATGGCATTGGCATCGTAATATGTGTATGATGATTATTGTGTATCCTCAAATATTCTAAGTGGTTCAACGGGATAAAGAGGTAAGTTTATATTGAAGATGAAACTAGTGCTAAATCCATGTGATGAAGTGATACAGGTACATGTGAGTAATTTACGAGAAATGTGTCCGATATGTGATATGTGATTGGTAAAAGTAAGCAAGAGTAAGTTATGGCAATGTGCTTGAGAAATTTGTGTTATTTCTCAATTCATTGTATGATTTGAATGATATCATGAGCCTTTATGTTGCTATTTATTTCATGCAAACTTATTAAGCTTTATGCTTACCCCTCTCTTTTCTCTATTCCTTGTAGTATCTCCAAGCTAGCTTGAGAATCGAAGGAAATCAGAGTTCGATTCACACTATCAAATGTTCTTTTGGTATAGTAAAGTTGACTAATTTTGGGTATGGCATGTATAGGAACTTGGTTATTAATGCTACTCATTCATTTTGTAAGTGGCCATTGGAATTGGCCAATACTTGGTAAGTTTTTATGTAATCAATGATGATGAAATTCATGAAGTATGTGCATGATGTAGTAGGTTGTTAATAAGGTGTGGATATATTGATTTTAAATATTAAAAGTGCCTTATTGACATGTTGTGTGTTGTATTAAAATGGTATAAGTGTGGTTGCTTTTTAGGGTGGCAATTGGCTTGGTAGATAGCCTTATAATTTTCCACACGGGTAGACATACGGACGTGTGTCTAGGCCGTGTGTCATGGGCGTGTGACATGGCCGTGTGTGCCCATGCATCATAAGTTGGCAAGTCAGAATGCCTAGTAGTAAACACACAGGCTGAGACACGGTCGTGTGTCTTAACCGTGTGGAAGACACGGCCATAGAGCATAGGCGTGTGCCTAGGCCGTGTGAATTCTGCACCTGAATTTAGGAATTTAATTCACCACACGGTCTAAAGACACAGGCATGTGCCTTGGCCGTCTTACCCTATGGGGATGATGATGTCAGAAACAGAATGTCAAGGTTATTGCACACGGGCTAAGGCACGGGCGTGTCTAGGCCGTGTGTAAACCCCTGTAGGTTCAAAATGAAAAATAAAATCCACACGGACTAGGGACATAGGCGTGTGTGACCACAAGGTCTGCTCACACGGGCGTGTCCCTTACCACATGGGCATGTGGCCTTGTTTTAGGCAAAAAATTTCTGAGTGTTCAAAATTTTTCTGTATGTATGATTAAGGTCTCGTGGACCTATACTAGGGACGTTATGATCTTGAATGAGAAGTTTTAAGTCGAAATGAAATTGTATGTCTCGATGTGGTTTGTTTGAGCAAGTTAAGTACGGTAATGCCTCATACCCAATTTCAGCGTCGGATACGGGTAATGGGTGCTACATGCCTCCCAAGAAGCGTTTATTTAAAGTCTAAGCTTGACTTTACCTTTTATAAGTATGGTTATGGTGGTTCTCAGAGCCGAAGCCCCTCTTTCTCGTTATTAATTTTTATACCAAGATAAGGTTTGAGTTGAGTGTTGTTTACCTTAAATGTGCCAAACTCATAATGAGTTACCTCAATTGTACCGTAAGGGAAGATGTTCAGTACCGTAAATAGGTTTGATCCATTTGACTCGAGCTCCGAAGGGGAAATTCATGGATTCGTTTTATCTAGCAGTACTTTGTCCCAAGCCTTAATTTGGTTTGTTCTTATCACATGCTGATCATGGCGTCGCTTTGGCTCTTCATCGTGTTCTTTCAGTTTCTCCTCAACATGAGTTCGTCATTCATCTAGTTCATCGAGTTGCACCATTCTCTCTTCATAAGTTGTTCTGTTTCTGTCACCTTGACTGATGTAACACCCCAAACCCGGCCCATATGGTATGATCGGATCTGACATGTCACATGAAGAAAGCGGAAAACATCATGTGATTCTTACTAAAATAGGCATTACTTGGTTGTGTTTAAGTAATCAAGTTTTGTATGTATATATTTGATAAAATATAGCTATTTTTGAAAGATTGATTGATGAGTCGAAAATCGAGGTAGTGAACTTTTGAAAAATTCGTTGATAATTCGACAGAGGATTTCTGTGTTAATTTATTTTTAAAAGTTTGCTATTAAATCCATTTATTAATCAATTTTGGAAACCATTATTTATATATTTTTTTAAAAAATTTCCTTTAAAAACAATTTAAGAAAAATAATAAAAAACATCCCAACAATAAAGCAAAATAAGATAGTCTAGAGGCCTTATTACAACTTTAAAACCCAAAATAGTAAAGGTAACAAAATAATACGGAATAGTAGTTTACTAATGTTTGCAAACATCATTTATGAAGTATGGCCTCCACCGAGTCATTCATGGCCCCAAGTCCTCATCACTGAGCGTTACCTACAGGAATTAAGAAAAAAAGGGGGTGAGTTACAAGAACTCAGTGTATAATCCCCTTACCGTCATCCACTGGGTCTAAACCCATTTAGCAAAAACTTGGGCCTGAGCCCATAAAGCATAATCTTGGGCCGAAGCCCATTTACATAACAGAATATACATATATGCAATGTATGCAACCCAACCCATCCTAGTAATCCACCCGCTACACATCACCTGTACCATCCCATCACACCTGTGGGGATCAAGTCAACCCACCCCGCCAAACACACCAAAATGTAGGCTAAATGCCATTTAATATAATAATTCGTAGGCCAGTGGCCATTTATAAACATAGGCAAGATGCCATTTATAATATTTGTGGCTGAGCCACCAGAGTCAGAATTATGCGTGGCATAGCCACTATACAGATTGTGGCAGAGCCACCAGATATCATTTACGGTAATATAATCGGCACACAGCCTTGGGTAAATATGATCGACACAGAGTCGTTAGTTCATATGCTAGGCACATAGCTGTTATCAGAATTTGTGGTAGAGCCACCAAAATATGAAGCAGAGCCACCAGAATCAGAATGTGGCAAAGCCACCATGCTACACTTCTCTTCTTTAACATTTTTCCCATCCCATGCAAAATATGCAAATGCAACATAATTAATAAAACATAATATTCACATATATAAACAACAATCATTAATCCAGTAATTTATTACGGTAAATCGGTCCACTTAAGCATTCTAGCAATTCGGCTCATAGGGGCATTTTAGTAAATCGGCCCGTAGGAGCATTTTCATAATTCAGCCTATAAGGGCATTTTTGTAATTCAAAAATTTTACCCACTAAGGGTAATTCGGTAATCTTGAAACCCTGGGGTATTTCGGTAATTTACCCTCCAAGGGTATTTTGGTAATTTCGCAACCCAGACTTAACTACTAATGTGAGGCATAAAAATTGAAACTATCCATCTGCGTCATATTGACTAAACTGACTATAACTCGAGTTAGCAAACTCGAAATTTAGATCCGTAAATTTTCCTTGAAACTAGACTCATATATCTTCTTACTAAAATTTTTATAGAATTTTTGGCTTAACCATTTAGTACAGTTTATTCCTCAAAGTTTCCCTTGTTTCACTGTCCAACAGTTCTGACCTCTCCTACCCTAAACTTAAATATCTCACTGTACAGTTTTCATATGTTGCTCCCACTTGTTTCTATTGAAAATAGGCTCACTAAGCAGCCTTTCGGCCCCCAAGAACCCAATTGAGCATGAGAGAAAAGAGAATAACAGCCCTATTTTCAGTTATAGACACACTTACCAACCAATGAACGACAATAATCGATAGTTGCCTAACAACAAGATTCGACCCCAACCACCAAGATCAAAAGGTTTTAGAATGAAGAGGGTAAGTAGATTCGGCTTACAAACCGACACTTCAAGAAGAAAAGTATTCAACCTAGAGAGAAATTAAAAAGGTAGAAGTGTGGTTACGGCTTAGAGGTAAAGAAGAAAAACGAACGATAGGAAGAAGAGAGATGAGGAGAAAAAAGGAAAGAAGATGAAAGTAAGGCTTACCAATTTGGCACTTAACAGGGAAATGAAGGAGAAAGAAGGAAAGAAAATGAAATGCAATAATGTGAATTCGGCAGAGGTCAGAGGAAAGAAAGAAGCAACAAAAGAAAATGAAAAGAAATGGCTTGAAACGTCTCAAGGTACCAAAATGCTTGAAAGAAAGCAAAGGAATACTCGGTTCCCACAAACACTCCAAGTTGCTGAAAATGCTTCCTCATCCACCCCCTAGCCGAAATCTCCCCCCTTAGGCACACTCCCAAATTCGGCCACTACTCCCTCACTCCTCAACTCCTTTATTTTCTCCCCTTTTTCCTCCTACAATTGCTTTCCTTCATCCATTCGAATTATTTGACCAAGTCTCCAACTCCCCTTGCAGAGTTTGATCTGAACTCTACTTCCTCCACTCACCTGTCACAAAATAAAAGCCTCCAATTTGCAAATTGAGGGATTCAAACCCCTTCCCTCCTTGCTCTCTCTCACTGACGCCACAGCCACCTTGCCACAAGCTCAACTTGTGTCTCTTAAATGCACATAATTATACTTAAGCCCTACTGCCAACAGCCCTCTCCACTAAATAGCCAAAAACTAAAATTTTTCCCAGGCTCAAACTCGAACCCAGGCCTCCCTAGGACCCCCAAATACACTTAAATAACCAAATGAGCAAGCACAACACAAAATTAAGAAAAAGTTACAACCCCTAACTTTTGGGGCATTACAACTCTACCCCCTTAAAGAAATTTCAGCCTCGAAATTTACCTGATCAGAAGATGTGAGGGTATTGCTGTCACATCGCCTCTTCAGGATCCCACGTGACTTCCTCTGAACCGTGATTACACCACAGCACCTTGACTAACGGAACAGATTTCCTCCTTAGTGCCTTAACCTCATGATCCAAAATCTGCACCGATTCTTCTTCAAATGTCAGATCAGGTCTTACCTCGATCTCCTCTACCGACACTATATGTGAAGGATCAGAACGGTAGCGCCTCAGCATAGAGACGTGGAACACATTGTGTATCCGGTTTAACTCAGGAGGCAGCTCAAGCTGATAGGTGATTGGTACCACACGCTTTAATATTCGGTAAGGTCCGATGAATCTGGAGCTCAGCTTGCCCTTTCGTCCAAATCTCAAGATCTTCTTCCAAGGTGAGACCTTCAAGAAGACATAACCCCCACAGAGTACTCTATCCCTTTATGCTTTAGGTCCGTGTATGACTTCTACCTGTCAGACCCCGGATCAATTTTACTTTCTCCTCGGTTTCAGAAACTAGTTACGATCCCAACACTCGCCGCTCACCCAATTCTGTCCAACAAATAGAGGTACATCACCTAAGACCATATAATGCCTCGTATGGTGCAATCTGAATACTAGATTGGTAGCTATTGTTATAAGCAAATTTCCTGAAGGGTAAATAGTCTTCCCAACTGTCCTTAAAATCAATCACACAACTTCTCAACATGTCCTCCAAAATCTGTATTACCCTCTCCGACTGACCATCAGTCTGCAGATGAAATGCTGTGCTGAAATCTAACCTTGTACCCAGAGCTTCGTGTAACACTCTCCAGAATTGAGATGTGAATCTGAGGTTCCTGTCTGAGATGATGGACACTGGTACCCCATGTAACCTCACAAATTCAGCCATGTATAGCTTGGCCAACTTCTGTAACGAGTAATCAGTGCGAACCGGTATGAAGTGGGCGGACTTAGTCAATCGATCAACAATAACCCATACCGAATCTTTCTTAGTAGGCGTCAAGGGTAGCCCACTAACAAAATCCATGGTTACCCTCTCCCACTTCCAGAGTGGAATTTTAATAGGTTGTAGCAGTCCTGAAGGTAGTTGATGTTCAGCTTTCACTTGCTGGCATGTCAAACACTTATTTACAAAATCAGTAACCTCACGCTTAAGCCCTGGCCACCAGTACAGTTCACGCAAATCTCGGTATAACTTATTTCCACCAGGATGCATAGCGTACGGGCTACTATGCGCCTCCTGCAGAATTGACTGCCTTAACTCAGAGTCCCTCGGTACACAAACTCTTCCATGGAAGCAGAATACTCTTTCACTATTCACCCCCAAACCCACAGTCTCTCCCTTCTTCACCTATTGGAATTGAGGAACCAACGACTCATCTAACATCTGTTTCTCTTTAATTTGAACTACCCACGTTGGTTTCACTTGAAGTTCAGCTAACAGACTATCATCCTCAAACAGACTGAGACGAGCAAACATTGCTCTTAAATCAGACACAATCTTACGGCTCAGTGCATCTGCTACCACATTAGCTTTTCCCGGATAGTACTCAATCGAGCAATCATAATCCTTAAGCAATTCTATCCATCTTCGTTGCCTAAGGTTCAACTCTTTTTGAGTAAGAAGATACTTGAGACTTTTATGGTCGGTATAAACGATCGACTTCTCCCCGTACAAGTAGTATCTCCAAATTTTTAGTGTGAATACCACCGTAGCTGATTCCAAGTCATGAGTGGGATAATTCATCTTGTGTGGCCTAAGCTGACGAGATGCATAAGCCACCACCTTGCCCCCTTGCATTAGCACACAACCTAATCCCATGTGTGACGCATCATGGTAGAAAATGAATTCCTTTCCAGCCTCTGGCTGAATTAATATCGGGGCTTCAGTTAGAATCTTCTTCAGTTTCTCAAAACTCTTCTGTTGTTTATCAACCTAAACAAACGATATTAGATTACATGTAAGACCACGTCTAGGACGTTGGCATTGTACGAGTATTCTGAGTTATCCGAGTATTCTATTTGATTCCGAATGGTTCAACGGGCAAATCTGAGAAATGAAAGGTTATGTAAAATATGTAATTGATTCAGGTTTGTTTGAAATATATACTAGAATTGAGTAAGAAAGGTATGTATATGTGATTGTGTATAAGTGGGATATGTGCATAAATTCAATGAGACAAAATGTGATATATGTATGTTTGTGATATGAGCTAAAGAGATACTTTAAAGTATGAATTGTTGGTAAGAGATGGCTAAACAAATAAGCCAAAAAGGAATTATGAATTTGAAATTGAGAAATATTAATGATCTTGTAATTGATATGAATATGAATGATATATGTTAAGTTTATTTGTATATGGCTTACTAAGCTTTTGAAAGCTTATTTTGTGTGTGTTTGCATTGTTTTATAGATCGTTAAAGCTACGTAAGGCTCGGAGATCGTCCAGGATTGTCACCACACTATCAAACTTTATTTTGGTACCTTTGAAGTGTATATATATTAGAGTATGGCATGTATAGTCTAGTGGGATTTAGTTATGTTTGAAAAGTGTAAAACTAGCCATGTGATACGGCTTGGTAATGAATATGTTATAAATGAGTATTTCATGCTATATGCTGCATAATTTGATATGGTTTGATGGCTAATGGTTGGGATAATGAGATAGCCAAATTTATGATAAGTTTTATGATGCAAAGTTGGTATATTATAGATGAAAAGATGTCATAATGCATTGGTAAGTTTGTGGATGAATTTTGCTTAGAAATACTTGTGATTAGGTTGAGCTAATGGCACATAAGTTGGTGTGTTTGAAATGTTCTTGAATGGTTAGAAAAGATGGTCATTTTGGTATGTTATGTTTGCATTGGACATGTGATTTGAATTGGTATATTGTTTGTAGGTATAAACCAAAGTGTGGGTGGCAAATTGGCCTTGCAAGTGGCCTATATTTGCTCACACGGTTGAGCAGACGGGCGTGTGGCTCGACCGTGTCCCTCATGGTTGCATTTCAAAACAAGTTAGTTTCGACTACGGGCTGGATACACGGGCGTGTGACTGGCCTTGTGGTGCAAGTTAGTGTCGACCACAGGTGAGGCACATGGGCGTGTCTCAGGCCGTGTGGACAAGTCAGTATGTATGCCTTGTTTTGCCACGGCTTAGACACTCGAGCGTGTCTGAAGCTATGTGAGGCACACGACCTGCCCACACGGGCGTATGACCTCTGTAGCTCTGAAAAATGTTTAATTTTCAAAAATTTTCGTATGTGTTCGGTTTAGTCCCGACCTCTTTCTAATGTATGTTTAAGGTCTCGTAGACCTCTTTAAGGGACACTTTGATTTGATTGGTTAAATTATGATATGAAATGTTTGTATAAGATCCGATTTGTTCGATAATGCCTTTAACCCTAGGCCGGCGATGGTTACGGGTTAGGGGTGTTACATTTGATTGGTATCAGAGCTATGATTTAGTCGATTCTAGGACTAATGTAGCGAGTGAGAGTCTAGCTATACATGCCATAAATACGAACTGTGATAGAGTGATGAATCCTGACGTATAAAATGTGCTTTTGTTTAGTAAATGGATCCCGAAAGAGCTGTAGCTAATGACGTTGAAAGTAACACGCCTGCTCCCGTTCAAGGGATAGCGCCATCTGATTCGAGACCGGCTACAAGCGGTCAGGAAGGAGAGGCTAAACAAGCTTTCTTCCAAATGATGAATGAGTGGTTCACTCACTATGTTAGAACAAGTCTAACTATTTGACAACCTCCGCTCCTGTCCAATCCTCCTTAGATATCTATTGTGCCACCAGTTATGAATTTGAATCTGATGAATAGGCCTCCGGTTAATAAAATCCGCAAATATGGGGCTGAAGAGTTCAAGGCCACTAGTGATGATGATGCTGATAGAGCTGAGTTTTGGCTTGAGAACACAATTTGAGTGTTCGATGAAATGTCATTGACTTCTGATGAATGTGTGAAATATTCTATTTTTTTGTTATGGGATGCAACTTATCAGTGGTGGAAGACTTTGATTTCGGTTGTTCCAAAAGAACGAGTTACATGGGGTTTCTTTCAGTCTGAGTTCCAGAAGAAATATATCAGCCAGAGATTTATAGATCAAAAGTGAAAAGAGTTTCTAGAATTGAAACAAGGACGTATTTCTGTCACTGAGTATGAGCGAGAATTCGTGAGATTAAGCCAATATACCCGGGAATGTGTTTCGAGTGAAGAAATAATGTGTAAAAGGTTTGAATATAGCCTGAATGAAGACATCCGTTTACTAGTTGGAATTTTGGAAATAAAAGAGTTTGTTGTGCTTGTTGATCTAGCGTGTAAAGCTGAAGCACTCAGGAAAGATAAAAAAAAGCTGAGTCTGAAGTCAGAGATGTGAGAAAGAGATTTACGAGTAAATCATTTCAGTCTGCTTCAAAGAAATTCAGAAATAAACTTAGCCGTTCAAAAACTAATGTGGGACATTCGAACAGAGATCAAGCTAGATCGCAGTCGAACTTCAAAGCTCCAGCTACTTCAATAGCTAGTGTGGGAAATGTCTGATCCGAGCAACCTGAATGTAAGCATTGTGGTAAAAGGCATCTGGGTAGTCGTAGATTAAATGACTGAGAATGTTTTATATGTGAATCATTAGATCATTTTATCCGAGATTATCCCGAGTCTGCTGAACAAGAGATTGTACAAAATCTGATGCTAGATAATGTTTCAACTAGAGGTAGATCTTCTCGAAACACAAGAAATGCGAGTGGTAGTCAAATAGCCATAAGAGATGCAGTTGCGAGATTTGAAGCTAAAGTACCTGCCAGAGCTTGTGCTATTCGAGCTCGTGAGGAAGCTTCATCTCCAGATGTTATTACGGGTACATTTACTCTTTATGATACTTCTGTGATTGCACTGGTAGATCCAGGGTCTACTCATTCGTATGTATGCATGAACTTAGTATCCAGTAAAACTTTACCTGTGGAGGCTATTGAGTTTGTTATTACAGTATCGGACCCCTTAGGTAAATGTGTCTTGGTTGATAAAGTATGCAAGAACTGTCCATTGATGTTTCGAGATGTTTGTTTTCCGGCTGGTTTGATGTTATTACCATTTGATGAGTTTGATATAGTATTGGGTATGGATTGGTTAACATTGCATGATGCTGTTGTGAACTGCAAAAGAAAGACCATTGATTTGAGATGTCAGAATGATGAAATAGTTCGGATTGAATCAAATGATTTGAATGGATTACCGGTTGTGATATCAGTGATGAAAGCTCAGAGTTATGTGAAAAGGGGTTCTGAATCTTATTTTGCCTATGTGATTGATTCGAGAGTGACCGAAAAGAAAGTTGAATTAGTGCCAGTCATTTGTGAATTTCTTGACGTATTTCCTGAAGAATTACCGGGATTGCCTCCGATACGTGAAGTTGAATTTGGTATTGATCTATTGCTGGGAACGGCACCTATCTCTATAGCTCCGTACAGAATGGCACCAACAGAATTGAAAGAGTTGAAGACACGGTTTCAATAATTGACCAATAGAGGATTTGCACAACCGAGTTTCTCACCTTGTAGTGCTCCCATTCTATTTGCAAAAAAGAAAGATGACACAATGAGAATGTGCATTGATTACCGTCAGTTGAACAAAGTGACTATAAAGAACAAATATCCTCTGCCCAGAATTGATGATTTGTTTGATCAGCTGAAAGGAGCTACCGAGTTTTCAAAGATAGATTTGAGATTGGGGTATTATCAGTTGCGAGTAAAAGATACAGACATTCCGAAAACTGCTTTCAGAATGAGGTACGGGCATTATGAATTTTTAGTTATGCCTTTTTAGACTAACAAATGCTCCTGCTATTTTTATGGATATGATGAACAGAATCTACAGGCCGTATTTAGATCAATTTGTTGTTGTATTCATTGACGACATTTTGATTTATCTGCGGGATTAAATTGAGCATGCTGAACATCTGAGAATTGTACTACAAACTCTGCGAGATAAGCAATTGTATGCAAAGTTTAGTAAATGTGAGTTCTGGTTGTGTGAAGTTGGATTTTTGGGTCATATTGTGTCAGTATCTGGTAAACGGATTGATCCGAGCAAGATTTCAACTATTTTGGATTGGAAGCCTCCAAAAAATGTGTCTAAAGTTTGTAGTTTTCTCGAATTTGCTGGTTATTATCGATGATTTGTAAAAGGTTTTTCGATGCTTGCTACTCCGTTGACTAGATTGCTTCAAAAAGATGTGAAATTTGAATGGTCCAATAAATGTCAAAAAAGCTTTGATCAGTTGAAAGCCCCTTTAACGGAAGCTCCAGTTTTGGTACAACCATAATTGGGTAAAGAATTTGTGGTTTTTAGTGATGCTTCCTTGAACGGATAGGGATGTGTTTTGATGCAAGAAGGAAAAGTTATAGCTTATGCCTCGAGACAATTGAAACCGCATTAACAGAATTATCCGACACACAATCTTGAGCTAGCTGAGATTGTGTTTGCATTAAATATTTGGCGTCACTATCTCTTTGGTGAAAAATGCCATGTGTTTTCGGATCATAAAAGTTTGAAATATTTGATCACTCAAAAAGACCTGAATCTGTGACAGAGAAGATGGTTAGAACTATTGAAAGACTACGAGCTTGTAATAGATTATCAACCGGGTAAGGCAAATGTTGTTGCTGATGCATTGAGTCGAAAGTTACTGTTTGCCTTACGTGCGATGAATGCTCATTTAGACTTGTCTGATGATAGTTCATTTTTGGCTGAATTGAAAATGAAACCGTTGTTTTTACAGCAAATATGTGATGCTCAAAAAGTTTATAAAGAAATGTTAGCAAAAAGAGCTCAGTGTGATTTGAACTCTGATTCAGAATTTCGAGTTGATGTTGATGATTGTTTGAGATTTCGAGATTAGATTTGTGTTCCGAGGGATTTAGAGTTGATTCAGTTGATATTGAAAGAAGCTCATAGCAGTCGTCTATCTGTTCATCTGGGAAGTAAAAAGATGTACCATGATTTTAAGCAACTTTATTGGTGGCCTGGTATGAAACGGGATATTTCAAAGTTTGTATCGAAATGTCTAATCTGTTAGCAAGTTAAATTTGAACATCAAGTACCATCTGATTTGTTACAATCGATAATGATTCCCGAATGAAAATGGGATAGACTGATGATGGATTTTGTTTCAGGGTTGCCTTTGACTCCAAGAAAGAAAGATGCAATTTCGGTTGTAGTTGATAGATTGACGAAAATAGCTCATTTTATTTCGGTACGACCTGATTTCTCACTTGATAAACTAGCTGAGCTTTATATCTCTGATATTGTGAGATTGCACTGGGTGCCATTATCTATTGTGTCTGACAAAGATCCGAGGTTTACTTCACGATTCTGGAAGAAGCTGCAAGAGGTTTTAGGTACTAAACTACATTATAGTACAACTTTTCACCCACAGACCGATGGTCAATCTGAGCTGATCATTCAGATACTCGAGGATATGTTAAGATGTTGCATACTTGAGTTTGATGGTTCGTGGGAACAATGTTTGCCATTGATAGAGTTTGTGTACAATAATAGTTTTCAACCGAGCATCAAAATGGCACCTTATGAGGCTTTGTACAGACGCAAATGTCGAACACCTTTGTATTGGACTGAACTAAGTGAAAGTAAGATACACGGGGTCGATTTGATCAACGAAACTAAGTAGAAAGTGGAAGTGATTCATGAAAGTCTAAAGGCTGCATCAGATCGTCAGAAATATTATGCAGACTTGAAACGAAAAGATATAGAATTTGAGATCGGTGATAAAGTATTCTTGAAAGTGTCTCTGTGGAAGAAAATACTTCATTTTGGCAAGAAAGGCAAATTGAGTCCGAGGTTTATCGGGCCGTTTGAAATTATTGAGAGAATTGGACCTGTTGCATACAGATTGTCGCTACCACCTGAGTTAGAAAAGATTCATAATGTATTTCACGTGTCAATGCTTCGTCGATACAGATCTGATCCATCGCATGTAATTTCTCCGTCTGATATTGAAATCTGATCTGAGATGACTTATGAGGAAGAACAGATCCGGATTTTAGATAGCTAGATGAAAGAATTGAGATATAAGAAAATCTCGTTAGTAAAAGTACCGTGGCATTTACACGGGGTTGAAGAGGCTACGTGGGAGCCCGAAGATACTATGAGACAACAATATCCGAATCTGTTTAGCGGTAAGATTTTCGGGGACGAAAATCCCTAAGGAGGAGAATTGTAACAGTTCGGTTTAGACCTTAGTCAGAATAGTGGTTTCGAGACCACAAATTTGAGTTAGAAAAATATTTTAATATTATTTTCTGTGCTTGCAATATGTGATTAAGCATGTGTGAAAGTTTCGTGAATTAATTTTGTTGTTTGTGTGCTTAATTTGAGAAAAGGACTAAATCGCATAGTGTAAAAATAGCCTTCTATTTGAATAATGGCCGAATTGATGTGTCTTTATAAAGAGGAAGTCCTTAAGATGAAATTTAGCCATTTTATTAGTTAATGGACTGTAAAGGTCATTGAATATATATGTTTTATATGTTATATTAAAAGGTTAAATTTATAAAAGGATCAATAATGTTAATATAAAAAAACAAAGCTTAAAATAATGTCATTTGGGTGTTCATCCACTGAAAACAAGAAAAGAAAAAGGGGTTTTAAGCTTCTTCAAACATTCGGCCATTGAAGTACTTAGATTAAGGTATGTTTTGCTTCAGTTTTTGATAATTTCTACGTTTTTGTAATCGTTGCTTTGAATACTTCAAAACCCATGTCTTAATTTTGGAATTTGATGATGATTTTGAAATGTGCCATTGATGAATGCTTGAGCTTTGTGATGTTAGTTGGTGAAATATGAAATATATGTGTTAGATTAACATGTTTTGTCTTTGGATTTTTGGTGAATTTTAGTAATTTGGACTAAATTGAGAAAATAATATTTTGAGGGACTAAAATGTGAAATAAATGAAATGTATGGACTTGTATGATCATCTTGAAAATTCGGCTAAGCATGGGTACAAACAAATTATGTGTATTTTTTATTTTGTGAAATAAGGACTTAAATGTCAAAATGTGAAAATATGATGGCTAATTTGTAAAATGCACTAAATGTATGTTTTTGGATTGAATTGAATGATTTGGTGAATAAATTAGTTAAATTTGGTTATGTATAGATCAATAACCAAAGAAAACGAATTTAGATTGAGGAAAGTCCAAAGTGATCGAATAGTCAAATCCGTCCGTCTATATCCGTACGAGGTAAGTCTATATACAAATAAATGTAGTTATGTTGAATTATTCATGTTCAATTAATATTGAATTGTGATGAATGGCTTTGGAAGATATACATGTGAAAATCAAGAAAGTATCGACAATGTGATAATGTCTGAAAAGTCTCATACGAACCTTAGGAATAGATAGGATTTATATGTAATGACATAGGGTTCCGATATGGGATATCGTGTAAGACCATGTCTGAGACGTTGGCATTGATTTGAGATTTAAGTGTAAGACCATGTCTGGGACATTGGCATCGTATTTGATTCGTGTAAGGCCCTGTCTGGGACACCGGCATCAATATTGGATTACATGTAAGACCACGTCTGGGATGTTGGCATTGTACGAGTATTCTGAGTTATCCGAGTATTCTATTTGATTCCAAATGGTTCAACGTGCAAACCCGAGAAATGAAAGATTATGTGAAATATGTAATTGATTTAGGTACGTTTGAAATATATACTATAATTGAGTAAGAAAGGTATGTATATGTGATTCTGTATAAGTGGGATATGTGCATAAATACAATGAGACAAAATGTGATATATGTATGTTTGTGATATGAGCTAAAGAGATACTTTGAAGTATGAATTGTTGGTAAGAGATGGCTAAACAAATGAGCCAAAAAAGAATTATGAATTTGAGATTGAAAAATATTAATGATCTTGTAATTGATATGATTATGAATGATATATGTTAAGTTTATTTGTATATGGCTTACTAAGCTTTTGAAAGCTTACTTTGTGTGTGTTTGCATTGTTTTATAGATCGTTAAAGCTACGTAAGGCTCGGAGATCGTCGAGGATTGTCACTATACTATCAGACTCTATTTTGGTACCTTTAAAGTGTATATATATTAAAGTATGGCATGTATAGTCTAGTGGGATTTAGTTATGTTTTGAAAAGTGTAAAAATAGCCATGTGATATGGCTTGGTAATGTATATGTTATAAATGAGTATTTCATGCTATATGCTGCATAATTTGATATGGTTGGATGGCTAATGGTTGGGCTAATGAGATAGCCAAATTTATGATAAGTTTTATGATGCAAAGTTGGTATATTATATATGAAAAGATGTCATAATGAATTGGTAAGTTTGTGGATGAATTTTGCTTAGAAATACTTGTGATTAGGTTGAGCTAAATGGCACATAAGTTGGTGTGTTTGAAATGTTCTTGAATGGTTAGAAAAGATGGTCATTTTGGTATGTTATGTTTGCATTGGACATGTGATTTGAATTGGTATATTGCTTGTAGGTATAAACCAAAGTGTGGGTGGCAAATTGGCCTTGCAAGTGGCCTCTATTTTCCCACACGATTGAGCACACGAGCGTGTGGCTCTACCGTGTCCCTCGTGGTTGCATTTCAAAACAAGTCAATTTTGACCACGGGCTAGACACACGAGCGTGTGACTGGCCGTGTGGTGCAAGTCAGTGTCGACCACAGGTGAGGCACACAGGCGTGTCTCAGGTCGTGTGGACAAGCAAGTATGTATGCCTTGTTTTGCCACGGCTTAGACACACGGGCGTGTCTGAGGCCATGTGAGGCACACGACCTGCCCACACGGGCGTGTGACCTCTGTAGCTCTGAAAAATGTTTAATTTTCAAATATTTTCGTATGTGTTCGATTTAGTCCCGACCTCTTTCTAACGCATGTTTAAGGTCTCGTAGACCTCTTTAAGGGACACTTTGATTTGATTGGTTAAATTATGATATGAAATGTTTGTATAAGATCCGATTTGTTCAATAATGCCTTTAACCCTAGACCTGCAATGGTTACGGTTTAGGGGTGTTACACTAATATATCGAGGACTCAATTTGCCTTTACAACCAAACCAGAAAATATTCTTCTAAAGCGAAACTTTCAAGAATACCTTGTTGTTAATTTGAAACTGTA
Source organism: Gossypium australe (assembly GCA_005393395.2). Lineage (NCBI taxonomy): Eukaryota > Viridiplantae > Streptophyta > Magnoliopsida > Malvales > Malvaceae > Gossypium > Gossypium australe. Next base: position 43,584,207 of record CM016621.1, read on the forward strand.
TTCCTTATCGTTTTAAATCCACGTAGAATTTTTTAACAATCAGATACTGTTTTTAAACTGTCTCGGATCACTTTCACCTTTCTTCAGTTTTACGAATCAGATAAACTCCATGTATCTTTTCTCACTGAGTTCAGTCTAATACACTGGAATTCTACATTTACGACCATACAGAGCCTCGTACGGTGCCATTTTATACTTAACTGATAATTGTTATTGTATACGAATTCGACTAACGACAATTATTTCTTTTCCAATTGTCTTAGGATTCTAAAACATAGCACCAAATCTGAATCATACGTTCAGATTGATCATCCATTTGAGAATAAAATGCGGTACTAAAATGTAACTGCGTAGCCAGAACTTCTTGTAACTTGTTCCAAAATTGATATGAACCGTGGATCTCTATCAGAAATAATAGAAACTGGCAGATCATGTAATCTGACAATCTCAGAAACATATAATTCAGACTGTAACACCACTTACCCGTAATCGAGCCGGAACAGGGTTTGAGGCATTACCTAACTGATCTTACTTAAACATCTCAAATAGGGTTATAAAAATTTCATTTAAACCCATCCTTTGTATAAACTTGGCCTAAAAGGCCCTAAACATACTTCCGAGAAGTTTGGAAGCTATTCAGGGAACTTTTACGAGTTCAAGTAATTTTTTAACAAACAGGGGTCACATGCCCCTGTGTCTCTAAGACATGACTATGTCTTCCACCCGTGGTCTACACTGACCAATTCCACACGGCCTTGGCACGCCCGTGGCCATAACCCGTGTGCTAAAACTTAGCATTCTGACTTATCCACACGGCAGATACACATGACTGTGTGCTTCAGCCGTGGGGTGCATTAAATTCCAAGTGCAAAGTGCAGACTTCACACGGCCTAGACACACGCCCATGTGCTAGCCGTGCCTCCCACATAGTCTAGACACACGCCCGTGTGTCTACCCATGTGGACAATTATCAGGCTATCTACCAAGCCCTCTTCCACCCTACATTGCATACATTCATATGCTATTTCAAACCTTCTCAAATAATCAATTAAAACACATGAATTAAAGACATTTAATCATTAAAGAGATAAAGTCTTCATCCCATACACTTGGGAGAACTATTCCCAATACAATTACAATTACAACTTAAGCCATCATCTATGGTTATATACAACCAAACTCTAAGTTCTCTTAGGCCAACACAATTTGGCTACATCAATTAGAACTTAATCAACTTTAAAAGAATCCCTATACATGCCATGACTCATAAGAACTTGAAATACCATACCAAGCGTTTATTCGATAGTGTTGAAAACATTCCCGGCGACCTCCAACCCGAGCTAGTTAAAATAACCTATAAGAGATGAGAAAAGTAAAAGAGTAAGCAATAATGCTTAGTAAGTTCATCTGCTTAATCTGACAAATATTGATATTCATTGAATATACATAACCACAAAGTATTAGACCGAGTTTTGCTCATTAACACACGGTAACTTACTCAACCATTCGTGAAGCTTACCCATTTTATCTCTTACCACATTCTTACCATGCCACAAGCTAATTGCTCATTTATTTAGCATGCATTCCTGCACTGATCACCCCATGATCATAAAAAAACAACACATCAAGCATTTTCAATGAGTCACTCATACTGCTAATCTCTCGGTGGTTTCGCACTTAGCCCACCATTGAATCTCTAATAGGTTGGTATCGCACACAGCCCACCGATCGTTTATACTTATGGTGATTTCATACTTAGCTCACCAATCATTTATAAGCAATGGTAACGTACACAGCCCATCGATTACTAATTAATCAGGTGGTAACGCACATAGCCCACCGATAACAATATAATTGATGGTATCACACTTAGCCCATCATTAATATCCATCAGGTGATATCAAACATAGCTCACCGTTATTTTACATTCATGGATAGTAATCCACATGTATATCTTTATTTCAATTGTTCAACCGATAACATCCTCACACATTTCTATTCTTACTTAACTTCTACGATACTCGTTCGCATTCACACAATGCATTAATAAATCCATCTCATGCAACTAAAGTGCATTAATCACACATAACTCACTAAGGGTTCATTATATACTGAATTCATCTCAATTCAATTCCAACACACACTTGTGCTTCTCGTGGTACAACCACATACTCTCTCACTTTCAACAAACCCGTCGAATCACTCAAATTGTTAAATAACACTCTTGAGTCTCATACACATAGTGTCACATAGACATCATACCTCAATAGGGTCTTACTTGTATTAACATATCGATCCCATATCCCTGACATGGTCTTATACGAATTCTTCTACCGAAGCCATATTCCAATATGGTTTTACACGGGGCCATAATTATCATCATATCATGCTATATACATTTCCCATTACTCTTAGATTCAATTCTCTTAACCTCTCATTAAAAGATATTTCATACTTTCATAGAGTAAATATACATTCCATACAATGTTGGAATATTAAATTAACTCATACGTAATTGCAACATTTGCACATGAACTTACCTCGATGTCGAAAGGCCCAGAAGGGATTTTTTGCCCACATTTCTCTTTTCACCCGTTCTAGGTCCGAAACTCATTTTCTTTGATCTAGAACAATGAAATTTACTGATTTAATCACTTATAAATCATATTACACCATAATATACACTTTAGGCAAAAATGACTATTTTGCCCCTACACTTTGGCAAAATTACGATTTTGCCCCTAGGCTCGTAAATAAATTTTTATCATATTTTCTCGTTAAACAAGCCTAGCTGAACATTTAATCCTCTTACAACTATTCACAATTCCATCAATTTCATGCCTTAATGAACAAATTACAACTTTTGTATTTTAGTCCCAATTAGGTGTTTCCATGACAACACCTTTCACAAAAGTTATTTCTCATCATCCTATCATTCATTTTCTTCCATAAAAACTCAGCAAACAGCATAAACGCTCTCATGGTAAGTCCCTAGACTTTCAAACATGTTGCAAAATAGTCCCCTCTTTAGAAAGCTTAAGCTTTAGGGGTCTCAAAAGTACAAAAATCATCAAAAACAACCATCAAATTGACTTACTTGAGTGGAGAAAAGCTTGATGAAATTTTTGAGTCCTTCCACCCTTGTTTGCTGCCAATATTCGGTGGTGATGAAGAAAAGAAAAGATGATATCTTTCTTTTCTTTATTTTTCTCTTATTTTATTCTTTCCCCACCTAACACATCAAGTCTTTGACTAATTTAATAATCTTGTCCCCCATGGCCGGCTATCACTCTCCCAATGGCCTATTTACACATTTGGGACCTCCAATTTAAAATCCTTAGCTGTTTGACATTTCTAGGAAATAAAATAGAACTTTCGCACTTTATGCGATTTAGTCCTTTTTCACAATTTAGCTAGAAATCGCTAAAATTAAGGCACCAAAATTTTCATGCATCCTTATAAACATGTTATAACACATAATGTAACACCCCTTACCCGAAACCTTTGCCGGAGTCGAGTATGTGGCATTACTAGACTTGACTAGTAATTTGGGGCATAAAAATTTAAAGTTGTCCAACTGCGTCATGCTGACTAAATTGACCATAACTCGAGTTACAAAACTCGAAATTTAGATCCGTAAATTTTCCTTGAAACTAAACTCATATAAATTTTTACCATAATTTTCCAGAATTATTCATGTGGCCAATTAGTACAGTTTATTCATCAAAGTTACCCCTACTTCACTGTTTAATAATTCTGACCTATCTTTACAAAAACTCAGTTATCTCATTGCACAAAATTTCAATAATGTTCTTGTTTATTCCAATCAAAAATAGACTCATTAAGGATTCTAAACATATAAACTATGCTCCATAATTATTTTTGTACAATTTTTAACAAGTTTTCCAAGACAGAACAGGGACTCACGAATTCATTCAGAACAAGTCTCACTAGAACTTAAATATCTCATAATATATAATTCCTTTGCCTACTCTGTTTCTTTCATGTAAAAATAGACACAATAAGATGTAATTCTATATCTTATTCACTTTCTAATTCAATTTATCCTATTTTTGGTGATTTTTCAAAATCACATTACTGCTGCTAACTAAAAACTATTTCATTCCAAAATATGATTAACTAGTTTATAACCGAACATACTCACATACAACTCATACTGTCCATGCATTCTAATCATTTATACAAATTAACCTATACCTAAAACATTCACATAATATCCTCACATCATCGATTTATTAACAAAACACAACTATGGTTTCATATAATCGAGTGTACCATTGGTTTCTTACCACAATACCTAATTCAAAGATTCATTTCGTAGGCATACATTTCATTATCAAAAAAGTTTAAACTTCGATTAAAAATGCACAAACATTACCAACATAAACCGACATTGTATCAAAAGCACCAAAAGCATACTTAACTAGAAATTTAGCCATATTCACATGGCTATTATATACATGAACCAAAAGTTTTCATCAAAACAAAGACAAAGTCTTTCCTATTCATGCCTTCACTCGAAACCCAAAATGAAAGAGTACCAAAATAGTTTGATAGCGTGGACGAATTTCCGAACGATCCAAACGAGCTTGTAGCTTGTACCTAATCTATAAAACATAGGAAACAATTCCGCACAAATAAGCTTACTAGCTTAGTAAGTCCTCAATTCATAATAATATAACATTCAAATATTAAACAAAAAAAATGCAATAATCCAACTTGTATCTTTGTACTCACATTTACCTTCTAGCTTTCAATTTCATAGCTATATGACATATAAATTTATAGAACAATATCTCTTTAACCGAACGCTTATGATCAAAATATTTACTCATAATCCAACCTTCCAAAAACCAAAATGTCATCATGTAATCACATATATATAACATTCATATACTTAAAATTCAATTATTGTAATATAACATCAAGTACACAACCATCCATGTGGCCGAATATACCAAGTCTTGTATCCACATATTCGAAGACCAAAGCCACAATATTCATATCATTTATTAGTAAAAACCGAGAACACATATTATAACCACATATATATATATATATATACAATTTCATTTATAACACATACAATTTGTAATAAGTAACTGAATTACTTGTGTACTTTATAAAAAAATTTTAGTAAGAAATAAATTCCTACCTTACGTGCTTACCGAAGTCACTAACACAATAATTTAGCTTTAATTTGCCTTGAACAAAAATTCGGTTTCTCTTTTGTGAAACGCATCACCGGCATCAAGCCTGCTAGGCATAAAAGCCCGATAAGTAACACCGGCACAAAGCCTGCTAGGCGTAAAAGCCCGATAAGTAACACCGGCACAAAGCCTGCTAGGCGTAAAAGCCCGATAAGTAACACCGGCACAAAGCCTGCTAGGCATAAAAGCCCGATATGTAACACCGGCACAAAGTCTGCTAGGCATAAAAGCCCGATATATATATCAATGTAGTCAAACATTCCCAACACACTCTTCATAACTATTATATACATATGTCCAATTCAATTTGGGCTCGTTCACATTAAACCAATAAAATCACTATATCATTTTACAATCCAACAATTCATTTCACATAACCAACTTAAATCTTCAATCTAGTATACCTCCATACATTCGGCCATAATATAAATAGGTACACAATTTCAGCAATTCATACTATTTAATATAGTTATAATTAAATCGTTGACATATTTTAGCTAAAGGACTTACCTCGGTTGTCGATAGTCCGTGCGAATCGGCTATTCGAGAACCTTCGTCTTTCCCCGGTCTAATTCCGTTTTTCTTTGCTCTTGATCTAAAACATATTAAAATTTAGCTCATTTAATTTTATTTCACCTCAATTTAGTCCCAAAACACACAAATGGGCAATTTACCATTTTGCCCCTAATATTTCCCTTTTTTACAATTTGGTCCTATTTACACAAAACTCAAAATATGCAAAATTTCCCAATACTATAGCTAGGTCGAATGTTCCCCATAGCCATATGTGTCCATGCATTTCATTTATTTCATGTTTTAGTCCTTCAAGAATTTTATTTTTTTCAAATAAATCCCTAACATCCAATTTCATCAAAACTTCTAATTCTGATGGTCTAACACATACCAATTAAAATCTACTATCAAACATTTCATGCCATGCATTTACAACCTTAGCCGAATTTCAATGTGCCAAAATCTCAAAAATTTCCACATGGGTTATATAGCATTCAAAGCAACCATTCCAAAAATGTAAAAATTATCAAAAACTAAGCAAAATACCTACCCCAAATCAAGCTCCAAGTTGCCGAAACTTCAAGCTTCAACAATGGAGTTTTCTTCCTCCAATATTCGGCCAAGAAGATGAACAAGGTAATGTTCTCTTTCTTCCCACTTGTTTTTATTATTTAATGTTGTAATTCACACATATATTAACATATTTTCTTAATACACTAATATAACTTTATAATAAACTAAACTAACATAAAATTTGTAATTAGAAAGGCCCATTGCCGTTTCTTCTTGTTGTATATGGGCTAATTGCCCTTTTAGTACATCCACTTAAAAAGCCACAATCAATTTAGTACCTTTCTCTTTAGCATGCAACTTTTACGCTTTTCTCGATTAAATCCTTTTTATCAAATTAAGCACTTAAACAATAAAATTTTTCTACAAAACTTTCACACATTTTAATTCACCTATAATGAACACAAAATAAAATATTAGAATATTTCTCGAGCTCGGATTCGTGGTCCCGAAACCACCGTTCCGATTAGGGTCAATATTGGTCTGTTACAACTCTCCCCCCCTTAAGAATTTTCGTCCTCGAAAATTTTACCGTTAAACAATTTCGGGTATTGCTGCCTCATTGTATCTTCGGGCTCCCACGTAGCCTCTTCAGCCCCGTGTCTATTCCATAATATTTTTACTAGTGGAATCTTCTTATTTCTTAACTCTTTCACTTCTCGAGCTAAGATACGGATCGGTTCCTCATCATATGTCAAATCAGATCGGATTTCAATCTCTGCCGGTATAATCACATGAGACGGATCGGATCTGTACTTACGAAGCATCGGAACGTGAAATACGTCATGCATCTTTTCTAACTCAGAGGGCAATCTCAATCTATAAGCAACCGGCCCAATACATTCAATGACTTCGTACGGTCCGATAAATCTCGGACTCAACTTGCCTTTCCGACCAAATCGGAGCACCTTTTTCCACGGAGAAACTTTTAAGAACACCCGATCTCCGACCTGAAATTCAATGTCCTTACATTTCAAATCGGCATAAGACTTTTGACGATCCGAAGCGGCTTTCAAATTACTCCTAATAACAACCACTTTTTGCTCTGTTTCTTTAATCCAATCAACCCCGTGTATCTTATTTTCACTGAGTTCAGTCCAATATAACGGCGTGCGACATTTTTGCCCGTACAAGGCTTCATAAGGCGCCATTTTTATGCTAGATTGGAAGCTATTATTGTAAGCAAATTCAATCAAAGGTAGGTATCGTTCCCACGTACCTTTAAACTCGAGAACGCAACACCTCAACATGTCTTCAAGTATCAAAATAGTTCGCTCAGACTGACCGTCTGTTTGCGGATGGAAGGCTGTACTAAAATGAAGTCTAGTACCTAGGGCATCTTGCAATTTCTTCCAGAACCGCGATGTGAATCTCGGGTCCCTATCTGAAACAATGGAACTCGGTACACCGTGCAACCTTACAATCTGCGACACATACAATTTGGCAAGCTTATCAAGTGAATAGTCGGTACGTACCGGCACAAAATGAGCTGATTTAGTCAGTCTATCAACGATAACCCATACGGCATCTTTCTTACTCGGTGTCATAGGAAGACCGGATACAAAATCCATTGTAATTCTATCCCATTTCCATTCGGGTATCATGATTGGTTGAAGTAATCCGGACGGTACCTGATGCTCAGCTTTCACTTGTTGACAGATTAAGCACTTGGAAACAAACTCAGATATGTCCCGTTTCATGCCAGGCCACCAATAGAACTGCTTCAAATCGTTATACATTTTAGTGCTACCCGGGTGTATCGATAGTCGACCACTATGGGCCTCACAGAGGATCATCTGTAAAATCTGAGTTCTTTGGAACACACAATCGGCCTTTATAATTCAAACAATCATTTGCATCAATCTGAAAATCTGATTCTGTACAGTTTTCACACTGAATCCGAATAGCAATCAAATTTTTGTCAACCTTCTGTGCATCACGAATTTGTTGAATAAACATCGGTCTTGCTTGTAACTCGGCTATGATCGAACCATCATCAGACATAGCCATCTGTGCGTTCATTGCATGAAGAGCAAATAATGATTTTCGACTTAACGCATCCGCAACAACATTAGCTTTCCCTGGATGGTAGTCAATCACTAATTCATAGTCTTTCAGCAATTCTAACCATCTGCGTTGTCTCAAATTTAGATCTTTCTGAGTCATCAAATATTTTAGACTTTTATGATCTGAATAAATATGACATTTTTCGCCGAATAAGTAGTGACGCCAAATTTTTAATGTGAACACAATGGTTGCTAACTCCAGATCGTGAGTTGGATAATTCTTCTCATGCAGCTTCAATTGTCTCGAAGCGTAGGCTATAACCTTGCCTTCCTGCATTAAAACGCAACCCAACCCATTCAAGGAAGCATCACTAAAAATAATAAATTCTTTACCCGATTCAGGCTGAGCTAACACTGGAGCTTCGGTCAAAAGGGCTTTCAACTGCTCGAAACTTTTCTAACACTTTTCTGACCACTCAAATTTGACATCTTTCTGTAGTAGTCTCGTCAAAGGTGTAGCTATAACAGAAAAACCTTTTACAAATCGTCTATAATATCCCGCAAGGCCTAGGAAACTTCGGATCTCGGAAACATTCTTTGGTGGTTTCCAATCAAGTATAGCTGCTATTTTGTTTGGATCCACCCGAATGCCTGATGCTGAAACAACATGACCCAAGAAGACCTCATTCATCCAGAACTCACACTTACTGAACTTTGCATACAGTTGTTGATCTCTCAAAGTTTGTAGGACTACTCTCAAATGCTCAACATGTTCGGTCTCACTTTTGGAGTAGATCAATATATCGTCAATAAACACTACTACAAACCGATCCAAAAACTGTCGGAAGACTCGATTCATTAGATCCATAAAAACAGCAGGTGCATTAGTGAGTCCAAAAGGCATAACCAAAAACTCATAATGTCCGTACCTCGTTCGGAATGCAGTCTTTGGCACATCTGTATCTCTGACTCGCAACTGATAATAGCCCGATCTCAAATCTATCTTTGAAAACACTGAAGCCCCCTTCAACTGATCAAACAAATCATCAATCCGAGGTAACGGGTACTTATTCTTTATAGTTACCTTATTTAGTTGCCGGTAGTCGATACACATTTGCATAGTTCCATCTTTCTTTTTCACAAATAAAACCGGTGCACCCCAAGGAGAGAAACTCGGTCGTGCGAAGCCCCTATCTGTCAACTCTTGCAACTGCGCTTTCAATTCTTTTAATTCAGTAGGTGCCATTCGGTACGGAGCTATCGAAATCGGAGTCGTACCCGGCACTAACTCAATGCCGAACTCAATCTCTCGTACTGGGGGTAAACCCGGTAGTTCTTCAGGAAACACATCGGGGTATTCACATACAACTGATACAGATTCAATTTGTTTCTTTGACATTTTATTATCCAGTACATAAGTCAAATAAGCTTCACACCCTTTTCTCACATACTTCCGGGCTAACATTGAAGATATTACTGTAGGCAACCCATTTACATCACAGGATTTAATTCTGATGGTCTCTCCGTTTCGACATTTCAAATCAATAAGCTTTCTTTTACAATCCACTACTGCCTTATGTGAAGTTAACCAGTCCATACCCAAGATTATATCAAATTCGTCAAAAGGCAACAACATTAAATCAGCTGGGAAACAATAATCCCGAATCATCAACGGGCAACCTCTACACACTTTATTAACAAGCACACATCTACCCAAAGGGTTGGACACACGAATCACAAACTCGGTAGACTCAACTAGCAGAGTCTTGCCAAATTCTAAAGTTTCACACACATAAGAATGAGTCGAACCAGGATCAATTAGTGCAATCACAGTAGTATCATAAAGAGTGAAAGTACCGGTAATGACGTCAGGGGAGGAAGCATCCTCTCTGGCTCGTGTAGCATAAGCTCCAGCCGGAGCTCTAGCCTCAGATTGAACTGTAGTGTTCTTCGTTACTTTCTGACTACCACCTACGTTTCCTGAATGTCTGGGTGGTATACCTCGTACTGACGTGTTGCTCGGCTTAGTGTTCTGAACTGTATTCTGCTCAGCCAACCTCGGACATTCCCTAATAAAATGATCTGACGACCCACATTTAAAGCAAGACCGATCATGATATCTACAACTCCCTGAGTGCCATTTTCCACAGTGCTTGCATTCAACTCTATTTTGTGGAACATTACCAACACTGGCTATCGAGGTAGCTCGAGAGCTCATAGGAGGTCGATCCCGTCTAGGTGGATCTGTAGTAGCTTTATGTCGGCTGTAGTCCTCTCTGAACTTCTTGGATGTGGAATGGAAGACCTTACCCGAAGACCTTTTTCGAATGTCTCTAGCTTCTGTATCAGCCTTTCTTTTCTCTTTCCCGAGCTCTTCAGCTCTGCAAGCTCGCTCAACTAGAGTTACAAACTCTTGAATTTCAAGAATGCCAACAAACATCTTTATATCTTCATTCAGGCCATCTTCAAATCTTTTACACATAATAGCTTCAGTAGAAACACACTCTCTAGCATATCTGCTGAGCCTGACAAATTTTCTTTCATATTCCGTCACGGTCATTCGCCCCTGTTTCAGCTCAAGGAACTCCTTTCGTTTTTGATCAACGAATCTTTGACTGATATATTTCTTGCGGAATTCATTCTGGAAGAAGTCCCATGTCACTTTTTCTTTCGGAACTACTGATACTAGTGTATTCCACCAGTGATATGCAGTGTCCCGCAACAAAGATATAGCACACTTCAGGCATTCATCTGGAGTACAAGATAGCTCATCAAGTACCCGAATAGTGTTATCAAGCCACATTTCGGCTCTCTCTGCGTCATCATCATCATTGGCTTTAAATTCTTCGGCCCCAAATTTTCGGATTTTATCAACTGGGGGCCTACTAGATCTCACCGGATCTATCATCGGGGGTGCTGAAGGAATCGGAGTTGGATTATTCGGGGGTGGAGGTTGGTGTACAGCTGGGTTAGTCTGAATAAACTGGGTAAACCACTCGTTCATCATTTGATAGAAGGCTTGCTTAGTCTCTCCCTCATGACTACCCGAAACAGGTCGAGAGTCTACCGGCACTGATTCATGTGCACGGTCAGGCGCTACACTCTCTACATCATCCGCTACGGCTCTTTCAGGATCAGTATCCATTTACTATATAAAACAAAGTTCAGGCTGTCAGAAGTCACCACACTATCAATATATGATAAAGGCATGTATAGCTAAACTCACACGCGCTACGGTAGTCCTAGAATCGACTAAACCGTAAGCTCTGATACCAATCAAATGTAACACCCCTTACCCGAAACCTTTGCCGGAGTCGAGTATGTGGCATTACTAGACTTGACTACTAATTTGGGGCATAAAAATTTAAAGCTGTCCAACTGCGTCATGCTGACTAAATTGACCATAACTCGAGTTACAAAACTCAAAATTTAGATCCGTAAATTTTTCTTGAAACTAGACTCATATAAAATTTTACCATAATTTTTCCAGAATTTTTCATGTGGCCAATTAGTACAGTTTATTCATCAAAGTTACCCCTACTTCACTGTTTAATAATTCTGACCTATCTTTACAAAAACTCAGTTATCTCATTGCACAAAATTTCAATAATGTTCTTGTTTATTCCAATCAAAAATAGACTCATTAAGGATTCTAAACATATAAACTATGCTCCATAATTATTTTTTTACAATTTTTAACAATTTTTCCAAGACAGAACAGGGACTCACGAATTCATTCAGAACAAGTCTCACTAGAACTTAAATATCTCATAATATATAATTCCTTTGCCTACTCTGTTTCTTTCAAGTAAAAATAGACACAATAAGATGTAATTCTATATCTTATTCACTTTCTAATTCAATTTATCCTATTTTTGGTGATTTTTCAAAATCACATCACTGCTGCTAACTAAAAACTATTTCATTCCAAAATATGATTAACTAGTTTATAACCGAACATACCCACATACAACTCATACTATCCATGCATTCTAATCATTTATACAAATTAACCTATACCTAAAACATTCACATAATATCCTCACATCATCGATTTATTAACAAAACACAACTATGGTTTCATATAATCGAGTGTACCATTGGTTTCTTACCACAATACCTAATTCAAAGATTCATTTCGTAGGCATACATTTCATTATCAAAAAAGTTCAAACTTCGATTAAAAATGCACAAACATTACCAACATAAACCGACATTGTATCAAAAGCACCAAAAGCATACTTAACTAGAAATTTAGCCATATTCGCATGGCTATTATATACATGAACCAAAAGTTTTCATCAAAACAAAGACAAAGTCTTTCCTATACATGCCTTCACTCGAAACCCAAAATGAAAGAGTACCAAAATAGTTTGATAGCGTGGACGACTTTCCGAACGATCCAAACGAGCTTGTAGCTTGTACCTAATCTATAAAACATAGGAAACAATTCCGCACAAATAAGCTTACTAGCTTAGTAAGTCCTCAATTCATAATAATATAACATTCAAATATTAAACAAAAAAATGCAATAATCCAACTTGTACGTTTGTACTCACATTTACCTTCTAGCTTTCAATTTCATAGCTATATGACATATAAATTTATAGAACAATATCTCTTTAACCGAACGCTTATGATCAAAATATTTACTCATAATCCAACCTTCCAAAAACCAAAATGTCATCATGTAATCACATATATATAACATTCATATACTTAAAATTCAATTATTGTAATATAACATCAAGTACACAACCATCCATGTGGCCGAATATACCAAGTCTTGTATCCACATATTCGAAGACCAAAGCCACAATATTCATATCATTTATTAGTAAAAATCGAGAACACATATTATAACCACATATATATATATACAATTTCATTTATAACACATACAATTTGTAATAAGTAACTGAATTACTTGTGTACTTTATAAAAAAATTTTAGTAAGAAATAAATTCCTACCTTACGTGCTTACCGAAGTCACTAACACAATAATTTAGCTTTAATTTGCCTTGAACAAAAATTCGGTTTCTCTTTTGTGAAACGCATCACCGGCATCAAGCCTGCTAGGCATAAAAGCCCGATAAGTAACACCGATACAAAGCCTGCTAGGCGTAAAAGCCCGATAAGTAACACCGACACAAAGCTTGCTAGGCGTAAAAGCCCGATAAGTAACACCGGCACAAAGCCTGCTAGGCATAAAAGCCCGATATGTAACACCGGCACAAAGCTTGCTAGGCATAAAAGCCCGATATATATATATCAATGTAGTCAAACATTCCCAACACACTCTTCATAACTATTATATACATATGTCCAATTCAATTTGGGCTCGTTCACATTAAACCAATAAAATCACTATATCATTTTACAATCCAACAATTCATTTCACATAACCAACTTAAATCTTCAATCTAGTATACCTCCATACATTCGGCCATAATATAAATAGGTACAAAATTTCAGAAATTCATACTATTTAATATAGTTATAATTAAATCGTTGACATATTTTAGCTAAAGGACTTACCTCGGTTGTCGATAGTCCGTGCGAATCGGCTATTCGAGAACCTTCGTCTTTCCCCGGTCTAATTCCGTTTTTCTTTGCTCTTGATCTAAAACATATTAAAATTTAGCTCATTTAATTTTATTTCACCTCAATTTAGTCCCAAAACACACAAATGGGCAATTTACCATTTTGTCCCTAATATTTCCCTTTTTTTACAATTTGGTCCTATTTACACAAAACTCAAAATATGCAAAATTTCCCAATACTATAGCTAGGCCGAATGTTGCCCATAGCCATATGTGTCCATGCATTTCATTTATTTCATGTTTTAGTCCTTCAAGAATTTTATTTTTTTCAAATAAATCCTTAACATCCAATTTCATCAAAACTTCTAATTCTAAAAATGATGGTCTAACATATACCAATTAAAATCTACTATCAAACATTTCATGCCATGCATTTACAACCTTAGCCGAATTTCAATGTGCCAAAATCTCAAAAATTTCCACATGGGTTATATAGCATTCAAAGCAACCATTCCAAAAATGTAAAAATTATCAAAAACTAATCAAAATACCTACCCCAAATCAAGCTCCAAGTTACTGAAACTTCAAGCTTCAACAATGGAGTTTTCTTCCTCCAATATTCGGCCAAGAAGATGAACAAGGTAATGTTCTCTTTCTTCCCACTTGTTTTTATTATTTAATGTTGTAATTCACACATATATTAACATATTTTCTTAATACACTAATATAACTTTATAATAAACTAAACTAACATAAAATTTGTAATTAGAAAGGCCCATTGCCGTTTCTCCTTGTTGTATATGGGCTAATTACCCTTTTAGTACATCCATTTAAAAAGCCACAATCAATTTAGTACCTTTCTCTTTAGCATGCAACTTTTACGCTTTTCTCGATTAAATCCTTTTTATCAAATTAAGCACTTAAACAATAAAATTTTTCTACAAAACTTTCACACATTTTAATTCACCTATAATGAACACAAAATAAAATATTAGAATATTTCTCGGGCTCGAATTCGTGGTCCCGAAACCACCGTTCCGATTAGGGTCAATATTGGTCTGTTACACATAACATAACATGAAAATAATTTTCTCTAACCTCGAATTAGAGATTTCGAGATCACTGTTCCGACTAGCCCCTAAACCGGGCTGTTACACAAACAATCTATTATGTGAGAAATTCATTCATATTAGGAATAAATATGCAGACTTCATCAAACGATTGACGATTACCCAATAGCATCTTTCTTTTTCAGAGACAGGGTAATCCCGATACAAAATCCAAAGTAACTTTATCCCATTTCCATTTTGGTATCATCACTGACTGTAACAGTCTCGAAGGCATCAGTACCTGATGTTCAACTTTAACTTATTGTCATATCAAACATTTAAATACAATTTCAAAAATACCACATTTCATTCTGGACTACCAGTACATCTATTTTAAATCGTTATGCATTTTATTATTCCCCGGATGAACAGACATAGTATTACTGTGAGCTTTCATGTAAAATTTTCTGTACAAGCTCTAAATCCTTCGATACATAGGCTCTGCCTCTGAATAGTAGAAAATCATCAAATTCAATCTAAAATTCTAAATCAAAAGTTGTCTTACTCTGTACTCGTTTAACTTGCAACTCATTACCAGTTTTTTGAGCTTCACAGATCTGTTGTAGAAACATCAGTTTTGCTTTAAACTCAGCTAAAATTGAGCCATTATTAGATAATTATAGTCGGGTATCCATGGCGCGCAAGGCAAACAGAGACTTTCTACTTAGAGCATCTGCAACAACATTCACTCTTCCCAAGTGATATTCAATTGTCAAATCATAATCTTTCAACAGTTCAAGTCATCTACACTGTCTCAAATTCAAATCTTTTTACGACTTCAAATAATTTAAACTTTATTATCAATAAATATATGGTATTTTTCACCAAACAGATAATGTCAGCAAATTTTTAATGCAAATACAACAGTTGAAAAATCTAAATCATGTATCGGATAATTCTTTTCATACAGTTTTTATCTGTCTAGAAGTATAGACTATTACTTTGCCTTACTGCATCAAAACACAGTCTAACCCATTCAATGATTCATCATTATAAATCACAAATTTCTTACCCGGTTCAAGCTGAACCATAACTGGTGTTTTGGTCAATAGAGCTTTCATCTAGTCAAAACTTTACTGACATTTATCAAACCATTCAAATCTTATATCTTTCTGTAATAACTGTATCATTGACGTAGCTATCATAGAAAACCCTTTCACGAAAATTGAAAAGAAATTATATAATAAAGCTATTTCAATTATTAACACCGAAGCTTTGAATTATTCCGGAGCCACAATCATCAAATAGATTAAAAACCATAGTGCCATAATAGGACTGACGTTTCAACAGTATAGATGGAACAATACCTCAACGTCAATAGTACTCTCCAAATAAAAGAGGAAAACCGAAAGTAGTCCCAATAACAACCGGTGCAGTAATACAACTATAATCTGAGATCCATATTACTAAACTCTCATGATCGAGTCAGGATTTATAACAGTAATAAATGTAATTACCTCCGGCCAATGAATATCTTTCACAGATAAACCATGTTCCCTAGATAAGATTAGACCATAAGAATGACAAGAAAATAGAGATTATGAAATCCAAAATGTGAAGCTATACTGAATTTCCGAGAATAAAAAAGATCGATGATATCCTAGAGAAAATCCAGAAGAGTAATATTGCACATACGCACTAGAAATAGTTGTGATAGAGACAATATAAATTTCTTATTTGCAATTCAGAGCTTCAACCAGTAGAAGTAGAAAATAGTATCATATGAATCTTATCATCAAGTTTTCTCTCAAACATAATTGATTAAAAAAACCAAAGAAAAATAAAGCAATACTGCTCATGTATCAACCAGACTTACAATAATTCCGTCTATTGTTATAATTAGCCAGTTGTTCTATATGATAAGTATCGCATCTAAACATGAACAATTACATATTTCCCTGAGAATAACAGAACATATAGAATACCCAGAGGAGATCGCTGTAAAATACTCAACTATAACAGTTGCTTTTAGATATCTTTGCAATTTCAAGACTATCCCACTGACTACTACAGTCATCAATGATCCCACATTATTCCAGTCACTAAAGAAATCAATTCAGAAGAAATTTCGGTTAACCCGTTCTTTAAATACCATACCATACCCGAATAAATCGCTTACTCGTGAATAACTTCTTCCTTAATAACAATATTGTATATCCCGAATAATCTTCAGAATAATTTGATATCACTTCTAAAACTGTCTTTACTTGCTAACCCATTCTCAGTTCTAACCACATTATTATTCATTTAACCACTAAACTCTTCGGTTTCACACTTGTGAGCTTAATCAATATAAATCTTGTGAATTTCATTGTATAAGACTGTATTGGTGAGGGGGTGGAGGTTGTAAAGCCTCAAAATTTGACTTTCATATATACACACACGTATAACATGACATTTATCGTCAACAAGTTCATTACAAACATTTTTTCATACCTTTATGAGTCTCTACTCATCATAAGCAACCTTTTTAATCAGATACTTGAGTATCGTTTTCAACATTATCAGAATTAGCACTGGAAATCATCTCATCAATTAGTAACACAATTCTCATCAGAGTCGGGAGATATCACACTATCACAAGTTATATAATGGCATGTATTTTTAGACTTCACATATGCTACGTTCAGTCCGAGAACTGATTAAATCATAGTTCTGATACCAATGAATGTAACACCCTTAACCCGTATCCGTCGCCAGAACAGGGTTACAAAGCATTACCGGAATATAAGATCAAGTAAATAGATATTTCATTTTATACAGTATTCATGTCAAAAATCAAACATAAAGTCCCTTATATGAACCATCGAAGTCCAAAACATGCATTAGAAATGAGTTGGGACTAAACCGGGTACTCAGAGAATTTTTTGCAAAATCTCAAAATTTTTCCTAGGTACAGAGGTAACACACCCGTGTGGTCAAGCCATGTGGTTCGCATGGCTAAGGGACACGCCCATGTCTCAGGCCATGTAACGCTCTAACTTGGGTCACACAGCCAAGCCACACGCTTATGTGCTAGGCCGTGTGTAAATACATAGGCATTCTATTTTGAAATTTTAAAGATGCAAGGGACACACAGCCAGGTCATACGCCTATGTGTTTGGATGTGTGTCACACATGGATGAGACACATGCCCATGTCTCTACCTGTGTGGACAAAAATAGGTTATTTTCCAAGACATATTTCTCACCCCATTTTGTCATCCTCCTACACCAACACTTTAACACATTCACAAGCTATTATAGGTCATTTAACCCAACTTAAAATCAAGTCCTATACATGATATAATACCTCATATAATCAAGTATACACACTTACTTAAATTACCAAATTCACATATATACATATCTTATCAAATATGCTAACTTAATTCAATCATCAATATGCCAATATAATTTCTATCAATCAACCATTTCAAACACATACCAAACATATCCATCACAAGCCATTCCAATGGCTAGTTACACTTAAAACATTTTTATGTCGATACTAGCCAATTAACCTATACATGCCATTATAACCATAATTGATTTACCATATATATACCGAAATGGGCTGATGGATAGTGTGAGTGATCTCCGACAAGCTTCCAATCCAACGAGCCTCTGAATTACTATAGAATAGGCAAAAAACAAAGTAAGAATGAAATGCTTAGTAAGTTCGTATAACATGGTAATTAACTTACCACTTATTTAAATTCAATATAAACATACAAGGCACATTCAATCAACTTGATCACGAGCCTTAACACATATCCTCATCACCCTTATTAGTCATATATTTCATACAAATATCAAGAAACATGTATGGGCTCAACAATAATTAGATTCCCATGTACATATACTTTCTACATTATGTATTAATATAACATATACAAATCATATCATCGTATTTCAAGTACATTTTCATAATAATTCGTCTTGAGTTCAGATTATTTCATGTCAGAACTTTGCCCATTAAATCATTTGAAATGTTAGTGTCACACGGGTAATAAACTCAAGGGGTACAAATCTATAATCATGGATGAACATATTCATCAAACAAATTTTATGTTCATGTATTATCATCTCTTATTTCCATATACCATGTATCATCATTGTCATTTATTTCAGGCAGATACATGTATTAATTCATTTCATGTTCATATTTTCTCATGTCAGGATTTTGCCCGTTGAATCATTGAAAACATCGATGGATACACAGGTAGTACACTCGAAGTGTACAAATCATAAATCCATCAATTCATATTTAGGAGTGCTCTTTAAAGCACATAATCGGGAAATCCTCTCTCAAGCCATATAACAGGAAGCTCACAAAGACCCAATAATTGGGAAGCTCACAAAGAGCTTATCAGGAAGCTTATTCAGGATATATAACAGGAAGCTCATAAGAGGCATAATCAGGAAGTTCGCAAAGAATTTTTAATTAGGAAGCTCACGAAGAGCCTTTAATTAGGAACTCCTGATAGCCATATATCTAAAAGTTCAAGCGATCCATATCAGGACGCTCACAAAGAGCTGCGTTTGTGTCTACAATATATGCAGGATCACAACCAATCATATAACAGGACGCTTACAAAGAGCTACGATAGTCCACAACATATGCAAGATCACTACAGATCAGGATGCTCATAGGAACCATGTAACAGGAAGCTCAAGAGGTCATATAAAATAATACTCGTAAGAGCTATGGTGTGTCCGCAACATATGCAGGACCACAACTAATCGAGAAATCTTGTATCCATCGAATTCCATTATTCAAATGGGATTTAATATTTTTCGGGCTTTGTCAGATATGTAACTAATTTTATGTATATGACATTTATACAATTCACATACACAACATTCAATTCAAACATATAAATATACACAATTTAGTTACACGAACTTACCTCGACAAATAGTTGTGTACGTAAAATCTACTAATCCGACATTTTCTCTTTTCCTCATTCTAACTCCGAATTTAGTCTATCCAAATCTATATGAATGAATTTAACATTAATTCATGTTCATTTCAATTCAATTCACATCTTAGGCAAAATTACCATTTTGCCCCTAAACTTTTAATTAATGACGATTTTGTCCCTAGGCTCGAAAAATAAAATTCATGCAATTTAATCTTTATTCCAAGCCTAGCCGATTTTTACATGTAAAATTTACAGCCCATGTATTTCATAAAATTCATATTTTTTCCATAAATTTTACATCTTTTCAATTTAGTCCCTAAATCACAATTTCATCAAAATTCCCTTTACAAAAGTTGTTTATCTAACAACAACCTTTTATTTTCTACCATAAAACTTCATAATTCATCTATTTTCATCGATGGCAAAACCCTATTTCTTTGATAACTTTACAAATTAGTCTCCGAGATAGATAAATTAAGCTATTACGATATCGGAAACATAAAAATCACTAAAAACTGGACAATAAAACATACCTAATTTATCAAAATAAGCTTGCTTGAGCTACTTTCTCTTAGCCAGGTTGTCATGGAAATAATTTGGGAAAGATGATGAAAAAGATGAAATTTTCATTATTTAATTAATTATCGTTTTTTATTTTTTTCACTTTCCAATTTCATCCTTTTCTTTATTTTATTTTCCATGGATGAATCATCATCCTTAACCACTAAGCATTTTTAAATGATCTATTTACCATATAAGGACCTCCACTTTAAAGTTATATAACTATTTAATCCCTTTAGTTATTTGAACTCAACTTTTGCACTTTGTGCAATTTGATCCTTTATCAAATTAAACATGTAATTGGTAAAATTTCTTTACAAAATTTTTATACGACATTACTATCATACTATAGACCATAAAATAATATTAAAATAATTTTTCTTTCGAAATCGTTTGTGGTCCCGAAACCACTGTTCCAATTTTACCGAAAATGGATTGTTACACTTAGCCACCAATCTGCCCACACAACATCAACAAGAACTACATCGAGTGGGATTGTAACACCTCTATACCCGGTCTAATCGTATGGACCCGGTATAAGAATATTGCATTTGGTGCCAAAATGGTTTTGGCTAGACACTATTTAATTTAAACATTTATAAATAGTATTTCAACTTATTTAACCCAAAAATTATTAATATAAACTTGTGCAGTCATTATTAGATGTTAGATTATGTTTGGAAATCATTTTAACACTATTTCTACTCAAAGCAGAGGAAAGTATCGATACCAAAACAAAATGTATCGATACCTTTTTAAAAGGTATTGATACCACTGCACAAAATCAATACTAGAATGACATTATGGGACTCTAGAAATTCAAATTTTTGGTGAAGGTATCGATACCTAGCCTCCAATATCGGTGCCTATGACAAAAACGATACTAAAATCACATTTTGTTTTGGAAACTTTATATTTCAAAGCCTAGGTATCGTTACCTATACCCTTGGTATCAATACCTTGGGTAAAATTTGGCAAAAAAATCAGTTTAAAAGTTCATTAAAACCCCCTGCAATACAAATAGATTCTTTTCAACACTTAAGACCAATTAAAAATGTATCAAATTTACTTAAAACCACTCCAAATCAATCATAATCATCATATTAGCAAACCACATTTTGCAAACATACTTATAGTTTCAATAATTCATTTCTTATAGAATCAAAATACTTTAAGTAAAACCAAAATAGATAGAGTTTCAAGAGTTTGTATTTTAGTCCCAAACACATGAGAACACATTTGGTCTACCTATGTACATGCCATTTTAATTCAAAATATGGTACCTACTCTTGAAGATCTTGAGGATGTGATGAGATGAGAGATCTCCTGGCCCGACTCTATCTCTTCGAGTCTAACTGTACCTACGTGTTAAAATAAACGCATTAAGCCAGCGAAGGCTTAGTAAGCACTACAAGAATAAATAGGTAAATGAATCATAACATAATATTTTAAACTTATTTAATTAATACATATTTACACACATACAAGTTTCTTCAACTATACCTTAATTTAATAAAATTTAACTTGCCTTTTGTAAGTTATCAAACTTACCTCAACACATTGATGATTCACTTTTGTTCACAACTCATATTCTTAGCCCATAGTAGACTTTATAGAACACACTGGATATACGGAACAAATACAGAGGTGCATTATTATGCACTATTGAACAGAGAGCATTAAAGTGTTATACAAAGAGCACGAATGTGCTAAATGGAGAACACTAATGTGCTAATAATCGGAGAAGGCACTAAGGTCCCTTAATGGCATGTCACTAATATCCTAGTAGTTCTAATTTTTTCTGCTTGGGCGTAAAATTTGAATTTCATACATTTAAATACTTTACATAAGTATTTCGGAAAAGAATTCACATTTCTCCATCATCTACAATTTAGTCCCCATTTCACAAATCACAAATATCACACCATTTTCACACATATACTTTTACCACAACATCATTACTTAGTGCTTAAACAAATATACCATTTCATATTCTCCACCTATAATTTTCTTTACAAATTTCATAATTTCATAATCTAATCCCCTTTTTATTATCTATTTACAAATATAAATATATATTCTACATTTCTATTCTAAGTAATTCCATGTTACAATATAAGCATTTAAATAAAAATAATTTAAAATCTTGTAGTACTTATAATAAAAAGGTTGAAATGATGTATTTTCTTCTTCCTTCACTCCTTGACCTTCTCATTTCTTTTTCCTTTAATTTTATCCTCTCCATTCTTTTCTTTCTCTTCAATTTCATATAAAACATATAACATTTATATGTTAAAAACCACAATCAAGTGACTTTCCTATACTATTTAATAGAAATAAACATGTATGGTATGATAATTTCATCATCTTTTACCTTAGCTCTTTGAACACCCAAAACCCTAACTCTTGTTTTTTCTCTTTGAACCCATCTGTGGAAGTTTTCTCATGAAATAAAGTTGTTCACTAGCCTTCTCTTTAGTTTTTACTAAAGAAATTCCAGAGAAAATGAAGATTTGAAGCTTGAATGGTTCAACAATGGAGGAAGGACATGAAGGGAATTAAAAGAAAAGTTGGATGGAAGTTGGGGGGAGAAGTAACGGTTTGGCTTGGTGAAAAGATGATATATTTTCATCTTTTCTCCCACTTTCTACACCAATCCACTAAAATATCTCACTTTTTTTAATTAAAATGGTCAAATTGCTAATAAGTCCTTAAGCTATCCATCTTTTTTACTTTTACCCATAATCATTACACCTAATAAATATCTACTTGGCTAATTACCACTTTGTCCTTCCTCATCTTTCATTTTTCCTAGGATGACTCATACAACACTTTGGTTAAATTTCTTCTTGATCCTTCCTTCATTCCCTCTACTACTATATATCTCCTAACTTATTATTTTTCCTACTTTGGTCACAACAAATTCTCTATTTTTCAATTAAGTCAATGTATCTATTTAAAATCTTCCTATCTAAGGAGTATTTTCTAATTTCTTATTGGATTTAAATACTTGCTAATTTAATACTCAAAATTCTTATTTATTATATTTCAAAAATTTTGCACTAATTATTGATCTGATCCATCACTGTACCTAACTTTGAGTTAAAACGCGGATGTTACTGGGATGTCACATAAGTCATCTTAGATTCATCCAAAAACCCTAGTAGTTTAGGAGTAGGATTTAGATTAAGTGTTCGTTTCTTTTCTTAAACATGTTGTTCTTTCCTCTTGGAATCGGTTTCAATCCAAGAGTTCTTTTATAATATTGAAGTATTCAGTTTATTTCTCTTTCGCAAGCGATGATATTCATTATTCCAATTGAGAGATCCGCTACTCCATTCTTCAAACAACATCAAATCAAGATTATTCTAATCTCTTCTCTCTTCCGATTCATTCGTGTTATCTACTTGTTTAACTCAATTGAGATTGAAATTATAAATACCATGAGTGGCTAAATCCCTTAGGGGAGATTAACGAGGGATGAGGATGTGATTAATTAGGATTTAGGGTTTCTCGATAGGATTAGTTGGTTTAAATTACGTGTTCTTAAACCCTAAGCTTGACAATCCTAGGAAGTAATTTATATTACAATTTGACTTGTATACTTACGGATACCACTGCTTAATTTCATATATGTTTAGTATAGTATTTTATAATTAAACGTTGGCACGTTTACAAATTAAAATAGTAAAAGGAAGAAAAGGCAAAGTTCTCTTTTTCAATTTTAAGTGTGAACACAAAAGATACATTAACAACTAACAAGAACGTTCCTTCTATCACTCCAATAAAACAAGTAGGTTTTCTTTTCTTTTTTTCTGTCCTTTCCCTACTTTTACTGATAAACTTCTTATGTTAAGGTGAAGGGATTGCCTAATTTAATCTCGAAATTTAATATCAATAAATGTTTAAATAAACCCAAATCATTTACTACTAGACCAATCATTAACTTACACCTACCAACAGATACATCTGGTGAATAATATGTGTAGCATTTTTTTTATTTGTGATGAATTACATAAATATCAAGCACTAAAATTTTTAATTTGACAACATTCAGAAAATTTTAATTTGACAAGCAAGTTTTAGTTATCGGCACATGTCTGATTTTATTTAAAAAAAAACTTTTTTATTTTATTTTAATATATTTAATGATTTTGTGTTACCCATTTGTAGGATTTTTAAACCTCATAATGATTGTTCAAATTTTAAATCTTAAACACGAATTTCTTATGTAATTTTTTTGTATGTGTATAATTTCTTCATCATACTCATACCCGTTAAGTTTAATGATGTCATACCCTTCTATATTATTATTAAATACTTCATCCATTAGTATACATGCGAAGTAAAAAGAAATAACATTTCAACAATTTTTGTCCGCGTTTAATTGAAGGGAAGTTAGGGTGATTAATTAAGATTTATCAAATTTATTACAAAATTATAATAGTTTTTTTTTATAAATTACGAGGTAAATTACTGAGCCCCCTACAAGAATATTACTGAATCATTTACATTTTTCTAGTGTTTTAAGTTATTTTATGTGGTCTTCGTCTAACGCCAAGACCAAAAAATTGTTAATTTTACCTTAATAAGGTAACTCATTTCCCTTTTGAGACTTTATGCATTTAAACACCTTTTAAGATATCAATTAAATTAAGCCTCGGATGGCAGTAAATTATAGTAGATAATTTTTATTTATTTATTTCATGATGTGAATATACAGTGAATACCTTAAATTAAATGCTGAAATTCTAATTAAATTATCAAAAATAAATTTACCATTCAATTGAAGGGCTAATAATTTAAGCTTAAAATTTCTAATATTTTCATAATAACATTTATAATACAATTCTTATATTAGAAATCACAAATATTTCAAATTTGTAAATGAGAAACAACTCATAATTTCTACACTATTATATGAAATAACTGTTGTTTGAATCGAATCAACTGAACATATCAATTAGATCGAGAATATATTTAAGTATCAATTCAAAAACTAATTTTAAACCGATTAAATAAGAATAGATATAAATTAATTCAACCGATTTTAAAATCAATTGAACCAATTCAAAATTGACAAAATCAAATTTTTAATACTTATTAATTAAACCAATTAATCCGATTAAATTAATAAACTAATCATATAACTACTGATACAATTTACAAAGCATTGCATGAAACTCAAGAAAACCATAAAATGAACGGAAGTCACAAGGCACACGTAAGGCTTTGATCATATTAGTGGTGTGAATTTGGATCCAATTTACACATGTTTCGCGTGTGGTAGCTTTTCTGACTCTTACCGCGTACTAACATTTTTCACGCTACAAGCTTTAAAATGTGCACTCGTTTTACTTTAAATTAATTTAATATTAGTTTTATTAATGAAATTATTTAAAAATTTTATTTATAAATCTAATTTTATTTATTGATTTTTGTATAAGTATAATCTAAATATTAATTGTTTTAAAGTGTGATAAAATTTAATATATTTAATATAATTTTTAAAATTTAATATCATGAATTAATCATACACTAATTCAATAAAAAAAAATTAATTAAGAAAATGAAGAGGGTAAATGTTACTTAACATAAACCTTTAAATATTTTACTAATAATATTCAAAATTTACAATTATTAAAATACAACTTATTTCCTTTGCATTGTTTCTTCTCGAAGGTAATATTTTTTTTTCTTTATCATTGTTAATTCACGTATAACTTTTTGTAATGATGACAAGTATATAAATTCTATTTCATTATTTATGTTCCATGTACGTCGCAATAATTTCAAGAATAAAAATCAAGTTTCTATACAAAACTTTAAAAAAAATAATAATAAAAACCAAGAAAAAAGTGTCCCACTCTTACTCTAACTCAAAGTCATCATTGGCTTCTTTTTCATAAACGTACGTAGACTACTCGGTTTTCGATTATGTTTTTAGGACATTTAAATTAATGTAACTTTGATATACATTATTAAAAGAATAGGGAAGAGAAAAAATAAATATGTCAAATTAAAAACCGATTTCAATCGTGTTTAATTTGGTTTTATTACATTTGGTTTAGTTTCAATATAATTATTATTTAAATTTATTTTGTTCAAATTAATTTCAATTTACAAAATAAACATTTATTATTACTTAAATTAGATTTTAGTTTGGACATTTGATATATTTATAGTATATTCTTTTTTTTATATACTTTTATAAGATACTTATTAATCCTCTAATTTTACTTGTGAAGTTTAAAATCTCTATTATATTAAATATTTTCGCTTTTAATTTTCTTACATGTATAATTAGTTTTTTTTAATATAATATATAAATTACTGAAAATATTACGTAAAAAATATAGCATTTTTTTAAAATTAAAAAAATCAATGAATCTAGCCCATCCCAACTGATGGAAATTTGTTCTCTTAGCTTTAATTACTTTTTTTCAATTTGTTTGTTTAAGAATTAGAAATTTAGAATAATGCAAAGCAGCTACAATTCTTTTTCCAAAACCGATTTGAACTATATCCCGAATCAGATTGGTCCCTTTTTTTTATTAAAAGTAATTTCTAAATAATTAATTTTGTCTTAATTAAAAAAAAACCAATACCACCCAGTAAAAATATCACACATGATATGTTCTTATATACTTTTTGAGAAAATGAAACATGTAAAAAATTAGTTACTATTTTTTGATTAAAAAAATAAAAGTAAATAAAAAATTTTTAGAATTAGATTAATGATCAAACTAAATATCTAATTAATTTCTTGGTCTAATAAGTTCGTATGACTTGAATAAATAAATCACTAAGAATTTCAAAAAATTAAAAATTATTAAAAATAAAAATCGTTTTAAACGATTTAACTATAGATTAAATTAATTTATATCTATTTACAAATCTATTAATCCATTGCCTTTTTCGACGGATTCCAGTCCAACCATCCAGTAGAGTTAAAACAAGCATGAACGAGTGCTGGTAGGAATTTAAGCCGCAGGGCCGAAGGGAGACAAAGAAATACTGAAAGCAAAAGGGGAAAAAAAAAAAAGGATCGGACAGCGTGACCTTGACTTCCGTCTATAATGTTAAAATATCATCACTCTTGAAGAAGCTACGAAGAAGCTACCCACAAACACCATCAGGCTCATTCTTTGTCTCTCTCTCTCTGTCTCTCTCAGCTCGTATTCTTGGCCTCAATTTTATTTTTTCAAAAAAACCCAATATGGAGAGTAGTAGTGGTAGCTTTGAAAGCAAGAAGAGGAAGATTTGCAATAGTAATGGTGAAAACGAAGAAGAGGATGATGAGGAAGAGAAGATGGAGAAATTCTACGCTCTCATCAACAACATACGTGAGGCACGCGATCGTTTCATCATCAACAACACCAAGAAGCGAAAGCTTGAAGGAGAAAAGCATGTGGTTGCAGTGTGGAAGCCGTCGTTTCAATATCAAGATTTCATGGAAAAAGCCGATGATGATCAGCTGAAGAAACCCACTACCATGAGCGGCTTCACTGCTACTTCTCAAACCAAACAAGAAACTGGTAATTATGATGTGAAAGATAAGGGGGTTAAAGTTAAACAAGGATTAGACCTTACCCTTTCTCTTTAATTTTGAGGGATTTATTTTCATCAAAGGTTATGAAACAAGGTCGAGAATGTAGCTTGGAGCAGAGGCGCCATGGCAGGGATCCAACTGTTGGTTTGCACCAAATAAAGTAGTTGAGTACTGCATGTTGCGCTCTAAAAGGTCAGACCACATCATCAAGCATTCGAGCTTTTCTTCTTCTACATTTATTAATTTCCATAATCACGAATGTAAAAGTCCTAGCTGTTTCTGTTACATCTTTTATATATACCTACATTTAGACTCCATTTAAATTCTACTGAAACACCGGTGCATAGTTTGCTAAATAATTTTCACTACAAATTGATTGTATTTTGGTAGTAATGTCTTGTGAGATCTTATTATAGTAGAATAAGGTGAGATTCTTTTTAAATTAATAGTCATGGTTAAAAGATAAAAATGAGCATATTCTAATTGTTTGATTAAGTTATGTTAGAAATTAGAAAATTGTGCTGGTGACCTAGAACATATTGAATCAATTACCTTAAAAATCAATTTCTCTCCTTCTTTAGTGTTAAAACCTGTTGAATTGGTTGAAAAGTAAATTTATGTTTCTCAATACAAATCTACGTGGCATGATCAATGATGAATTGATGTTCCTTTTTCTATTTTTATTTCAACTATTGATTTAAAAGGATCCCATGAAATCCTATTGTGTCTATAATGGGATCTTTAAATAGATGCATATCATTTTGTTTGGATTGTTAAAATTAGTAAGGGAAAGGAAATTGAAGTAAATTTAACCATTTTTGTTTGGTTTACAATCATAACCTTTTTTTATAAGGGTATACTGTATAAATATTCATTCTAACTATTATTTTTGTTTTTGTCACCCAAGTTTAAAATTTTTTATTTTAGTGACTAACGTTATCGAAATTTAATATATTTTGGTCACTTATTTGTTAGATCACTAGCAAAGTGCTGACATGGTTGTGTTTCATTCGCATAATAACAAATTTAGTCATCCAATATTTATATATTCTATCAATTTGGTTCTAATTCTAAAAATTCAACAATACATTACGTTAATTTAGCCTTGATTCTTAAAATTTAAAAATTAAAAAAACTTTAAAAATAAAAAATATTTGAGCATTCATTTTTGGATAAAAATACATACAAAATTATAAAAATATTTAGAAATAAATGAATGTCTATTTTTCTCATTTTTTTAATATGAAATTTATTTATTAAAATAAGAATTTTATAAATAAAGCAATTTAATGGAAAAACACTACGAAGAAATCTTGAGGGAGAGTTGTTGTACACTCACAGGCATCGCCTTTATGTGCCTAAATATGGGGATTTGTGGAAGAAAGTCATGAAGGAATGTCATGATTCAAGATGGGCTGACCATTCAGGTATGCATTACACATTGGCTCTTTTGGAGGACTGTTATTATTGGCCTCACATGGGTTATAATGTTGAGACCTATGTAAAGATTTGTCTAGTATGCCAATAAGACAATGTGGAGTTAAAATCGCCAGTTGATTTATTACAACCTTTTTCCATTTCAAAACGTCTATGGGAGAGTGTATCTAAGGATTTTATTATTGATTTGCCTAAATCTGATGGGTTTGCAAGTATCATTGTTGTGGTTGACAAATTTTCCAAGTATGAACCTTCATTCCAACAACCAATGAGTGCACTGCTGAGGAGGCAACTCGTTTATTCCTTAGACATGTGGTGAAATATTAAAGAGCGACAAACTTTATTGTTAGCGATCGAGATGGGTGATTTATGGGTCAGTTCTGGACAAAGTTGTTCAAGTTGATGGGATCAGACTTCAACTTTCCTTTGGCATGCATCTACAAACTGATGGACAAACCAAGAGAGTAAATGCTTTATTGGAGACTTATCTTCGGCACTATGTGAGTGCCTCACAGAAGGACTAGCCGAAGTTGTTGGATGTGACCCAATTTTCTTATAACTTACAGCGTAGTGCAATTATGAATTAGAGTACTCTTTAAAATAGTGACGGGGCAACAACCAGTCATACCTAATGTTGTTGCTACCCATTATGAAGGATCACATCCATCAACTTATCGATTTGCTAAAGATTGAAAAGAGCAAAATGACTTAACTAGAGCTTGCCTACACAAGACAAGTAAATGCAACAAGAATTAGGCTGATCAGAATCGCATAGATGTGCAGTATCAGGTTGGTGACTCAATCCCTACTAAATTGCACTTGATTTTGCACCACACTAGCTTGCACAAGGGACTTGTGTTGTAACAACCCGATTTAGGGGCTAGTCGGAATAGTGATCTTGGGATCACTAATCCGAGATTTGAGAATTTATTTTCATGTTATATTATGAGTTAGAACATGATACCATATGTACATGAAAATTTTGGTGCTTTAATTTTAGCGATTTCATGTTTAATCGCGAAAAAGGACTAAATCGCATAAAGTGCGAAAGTTCCATTCTATAAGCTAAAAGTGCCAAATGGCTATAGATTGTTAATTGGAGGTCTTTAAGAGGCAATTAGACCCCCAAATTTAGTGTGGCCGGCCATAGGAGACATAGATAGACAAGGTTGGTCAAAGTTGATAATAGTTGGTGACTTATTTGACTAGTATTAATAAAATAAGGAGAGAAAAAGATATCATCTTTTCTCCTTTCATCTTCCACCGAAAATTTGCAGCAAATAAGGGGTAAAAAGCTTCAAAAATTTCAGCAAGCTCTCATCCATTCAAGTAAGTGTTCTAGTGAACTTTTCCTGACAATAATTGTACTTTTGAAACCCCTAAAGCTTAAGCTTTCAAATGAGGGGACTATTGTGCAATATGGTAAAGAGTTTAAAGTTTTTCCATGAGAACGATCTTAGTTATTGCTGCATTTTTATGGAAGAAATTGAGTCTTAGTTGCTAAATGAACAACTTTTGTGAAATGTGTTAGCATGAAAACACCAATTAAGACCTTGATGAAAAGTTTACAAATTTTGTAGTAAGTATGTGAAATATTGATTTTTGATGATATCTTTAAAAGCATTGAATGTTTACCTAGGCTTGTTGAAGGTAGAAATGTGATTAAAATTTATTTCCGAGCCTAGAGGCAAAATTGTCATTTTGCCAAAGTCTAGGGGCAAAATAGTAATTTTTGCTTAAGCATGATTATTGAAATGCTTATATTAATGTAGTGATTAAAATGAGATAATTTGCTATTATAGAGCAAGAGGAGGCGAGAATCCACCTCGATCGGGGAAAGAATAAAGCCTTGGACTGAATCGAAGAACTAGCTCATTTTGAAAACGAGGTAAGTTGTATGTGATTTAAGTAACATTCATATTAGCATGTTGAGAAATGCTTGGCATTATATTAAAGCATGACGCATTATTAAATTGAGTAGTTAATGTGAATGAGATGTTTAAGTCCTAATGAACCATGTTGATTATAGAAATGATATCATTGAATTATGAAATAAATAAGGTCCCCTATAAGACCATGTTCGGGACATGGCCTCGGCACTGATTTGAGATCCCGTATAAGACCATATCCGGGAGATGGCTTCGGTGATACACATAGAATTCGTATAAGACCATATTCGGGGTATGGCATCGATACATGAAGGGTAATCCCATATAAGACCATATCCGGGATATGGCATTGGCACCCAGAGGTAATCCCATATAAAACCATGTCCGGGATATGGTATTGGTACCTAGAGGGGACTCCATGTAAGACCACATCGAGGACGTGGCATTGGCTTTATACTTATAGTAGTGGCTATAAACACATGTCTTTGACTATCCCTTGTGAGTGTTGTGATAAGTAGATGAATTTAGAAGTAGAGATGTGAATGATATTTAAGTCATGTGAATGAGTGAGTACAGGTACTGGTGAATGAGTCACAAAGAATCGGTTCGACATGTGGTACGGTATGTGCTAGATAAGGGCAATTGTAAGTAAGTATTGTCAAGAAGCCTTGACTTGTGTACGGTTAGCTAATATCATGGATGGATTATTTTATGAGCATTATTATTGCTATTTATTTCCATGCAACTTACTAAGCTTTATGCTTACCCCTTTTTTTTTCATTGCCCTTCTTCTTTGTAGTGTTGCCAAGGTAACTCCAGGATCGTGACTGCAGGAGTTCGGAAATCACACTATCGACAACACTTTGGTATAACAATTTTAGACTTATTTTGAGTATGGCATGTATAGGACTTGAGTACTTTGTCAAGTTGTAATTGTTAGTTAAAGTGTTGATTTCGTTGTAAGTCATTTTGTAAATGGCCTTGAGATAGGCAAATACTTGACAATTATTTTGCTTAATGAAAGTAGTTCTATCGAAGTTAATACCCTTGTGTATGGATGTTAAATTGGGGATCTAGAAGTGTTTTTGAACCATCAATTAGGTTAAATGAAATTGGTGTATGTATGTGTGCAATGTAGGGTGGCCAAGGGCTTGGTAAATAGCCTTCTTTTTGGTCCACATGGGTGACACACGGGTATGTGTCTAGACCGTGTGAAGGACACGGCCAACATATGGGCGTGTACCTAGGCCGTGTGGAGTCTGCACCTTGCTCATAAAATTTTAAACTCCCCACAACCAGGATACACGGGCGTGTGTATAGGCCGTATGGTTAAGTCAGAATGCTAAGGTTTTACACACGAGCTAGGGCCACGGGCGTGCCATGGCCGTGTGATATTAGTCAGTATCGACCACGGGCACAAGACACGGGTATGCCTTAGAGGACACAGGCGTGTCTCAAGACCTACACAGGCGTGTAGCCCCTGTTTTGTTCAAAAAGATTCTTAGACTCGTGAAAGTTCTTGGAAAGACTCCGATACTTATCGGAAGTATATTTTTTTAGGGCCTCCTGGGTCGAGCATGTGTGAGTGATGGGGTTAAACAAAATTTTATAACCTTATTCTAGATGTTTATGAAAGATTAGATAGGAAATGCCTTAAACCCTGTTCTGGCTTGAACACGGGTAAGGGGTGTTACATTTATTGGTATCAGAGCTACGGTTTAGTCGATTCTAGGACAACATATCATAAGTACGAATCTAGCTATACATGCCATATGTAAGAGTGTCTAAGTAATGATAATGTGATGGCTCCTGACGTATAAAATTATGTTTTATGTAGTAGATGGATTCTAATCCAAACCGAACTACAACTGATAATGCTGCAAGTAACGCGCCGGCTTTCGCTCAAGGGACCACGCCAGCTAATAGTAGACCCGAGACCCTGAGTTAGGGAGAAGAGGCTCGAGAAGCCTTTCTTCACATGATGAGCAATTGGTATACTGAGTATACCAGAGCAAATCCTAATGCTCAACCCCCTCCGCCCCCACCAATTCCTCAACCTGCTCCAGTAGCCCCTCAAGTAGTTGAGGTGGTGAGAAGAGAAAGGTCTCCGGTGGATAAGATCCGGAAGCAAGGAGCCGAAGAATTTCGGGAAATAAGGATGATGACCCTGAGAGAGCAGAGTTCTGGCTCGAGAATACCATCCGGGTATTCGATGAGTTATCCTGCACGCCTGAGGAGTGCTTAAAGTATGCGGTGTCCCTCCTAAGAGGTTCAGCCTACCGATGGTGGAACACCCTGGTGTCGGTGATGCCAAGGGAGAGAGTTAGTTGGGAGTTTTTCCAAGAGGAGTATCGAAAGAAGTACATCAGCCAAAGGTTCATCGACCACAAGAGAAAGTTCTTAGAATTGAAGCAAGGCCGTATGTCAGTGACCGACTACGAACGAGAGTTCGTAAGGCTTAGCAAGTATGCACGAGAATGCGTGTCCATGGAAGCCGTCATGTGCAAGAGATTCGAGGACGGATTGAATGAAGATATTCGCCTATACGTGGGAGTTCTCGAATTAAAAGAGTTTGTAGTGTTGGTGGATAGGGCCTGTAAAGCCGAAGAGTTGGCTAAAGAGAAGAGAAGAGCCAAGTACGAGTCTTGTGACTCGAGGAAGAGACAACTGAACAAGTCTCACCAATCTTCATCTAAGAAATCGAGGGATTTCACTACTCGACCAGTCACTTCAGCGGGGTTTTCAACCCGAAATAAAGGCAATCGATTCTCGGGATCGAAAGGGAAAACTACATCAGTTGCTAGTGTGAGCAACGTTAGACCAAATATACCAGAATGCCCTCAGTGTGGCAGGCACCATTCTGGTGAGTGTAGAGCTAATGAGAAAGCTTGCTTCAGATGTAGGTCCTTAGACCATTTTATCAGAAACTGTCCTGAGGTGGACTAGAAAGGAAAGCCTTAGAATACGAGATCGGGAAGTACCACAAAGGGAAGACCATTGAGAAACTCGGGGATTGAGATGGGAAGCAAGAATCTGCCAAGAGAGCAAGCTGCCAGAGTTGAGGGTAGAGCACCGGTGAGGACTTATGCCATCGTGCTCGTAAAGAGGCATCTTCCCCCGACTTGATCATGGGTATCTTTTCTCTCCATAATACTTGTATTATAGCTTTAATTGACCCGGGATCTACTCATTCATACATATGCATGAAATTAGTTTCTAGTATGAGCATGCCTATAGAGTTTACTGAATTCATCATAAGAGTGTCTAATCCCCTAGGCAAGTGTGTGTTGGTTGATAGAGTTTGCAAAGGGTGCCCTTTGATGATTAAGGGTCATTGTTTCCCGGTCGATCTTATGTTATTACCATTTGACGAGTTTGATGTCATTCTCGGGATGGATTGGTTAGTTACCCATAGAGTAATTGTGAATTGTGGGAAGAGGCATATCTAGTTGAGAGATGAAAATGGTAATTTTATTCGTGTTGAATCAGATAAGCCGGATAGGACACCACTAGTGGTATCAACCATGTCAGCTCAGAGGTATCTAAGGAAGGGGTATAAGGCTTATCTTACCTTTGTGTTGAACACTATAGAGACTGAATTGAAAATTGAGTCAGTACCCATAGTATGGTAGTACCTAGATGTTTTCTCGGAAGAGTTGCCGGGACTACCACCGGATAGAGAGAGCGAATTTGGGATTGAATTAGCTCCGGGTACTGCCCCTATTTCTATTGCTCCCTACAGAATGGCCCTTACCAAACTGAAAGAGTTGAGAGCACAGTTGTAAGAATTAACGGATAAGGGTTTCACGAGGCCGAGTTTTTCTCCGTGGGGTGCTAACGTCCTATTCATGAAGAAGAAAGATGGTTCCATGAGACTATGTATGGACTATTGGCAACTCAATAAGGTGACAGTGAAGAATAAATACCCATTGCCGAGGATCGACGATCTATTTGATCAATTGAAGGGAGCTACAGTATTTTCCAAGATAGATCTGAGGTCAGGGTACTATCAATTGAGAGTCAAGGACTCAGATGTGCCGAAAACCGCATTTAGAACTAGGTACAGCCACTATGAATTTTTGATCATGCCTTTTGGTCTAACAAATGCCCCTGCGATCTTCATGGATTTGATGAATCGCATTTTTCGACCGTACATAAATAAATTTGTTGTGGTTTTTATCGACGACATACTAATCTACTCCCGAGATGAGAACGATCATGCGAAGCATTTGAGTATGGTTCTACCAGTTTTGAGAGAAAAACAATTGTATGCCAAATTCAGTAATAGTGAATTTTGGCTCAAGGAAGTGGGATTTTTGGGGCATATTGTCTCGGGAGAAGGGATTAGAGTTGACCCGAGTAAGATTTCGGCAATTGTTGAATGGAAATCGCCGAGGAGCGTAACTGAAGTGAGGAGTTTTCTAGGCCTAGCAGGCTATTATAGGCGTTTTGTCAAGGGGTTTTCCATGATAGCTACCCCGATGACGAGACTTTTGCAGAAGAATGTAAAGTTCGTTTGGACGGAAAAGTGTCAACAGAGTTTTGAGAAATTGAAGACACTGTTGACTGAGGCTCCCGTTTTGGTGCAATCAGAACTGGGAAAAGAATTTGTGGTTTATAGTGATGCGTCCTTGAACGGGTTGGGCTATGTACTTATGCAAGAGGGTAAAGCAATTGCATGCGCCTCCAGACAATTGAAACCGCATGAGAAGAACTACCTGACTCATGATTTAGAGTTGGCCGCAATTGTGTTTGTGTTGAAAATTTGGAGACATCATTTATATGGCGAAAAGTGTCGGATTTTTACTGACCACAAAAGCCTAAAATATTTGATGACTCAAAAGGAATTGAATTTGAGGCAACGAAGGTGGTTAGAACTGATCAAAGATTATGAGTTGGTAATTGACTACCATCCGGGAAAGGCAAATGTGGTCGCTGATGCTTTGAGCAGAAAATCATTGTTTGCACTAAAAGCCATGAATACTCAGATGACCTTGTTAGATGATGGTTCTGTTTTAGCCGAGTTGAAGGCTAAACCATTGTTTCTCCAAGAGATTTGTGAAGCTCAGAAGGATGATAACAGTTTGCAAGCCAAGAGAGTTTTATGTGAGTCGAGCGTTGAGACAGACTTTCGAGTAAATCTTGATAGATGTCTAACATTTTGAGATCGAGTCTATGTAACCAGGAATGATGAGCTTATTCGCAAAATTTTGCATGAAGCACATAACGGATGTTTGAGTGTACACCCAGGTAGTATAAAGATGTACCATGATTTAAAGAAATGGTACTGGTGGCTTGGTATGAAGAAAGATATTTTCGAGTTTGTATTTGAAATGTCTAATTTGTCAACAAATGAAGGCTGAACATCAGGTACCTTCGGGTTTACTTCAGCCCATTATGGTATGAGTGGAAGTGGGACCGTATTACTATGGACTTCATGACGGGTTTACCATTGACTCCAAAGAAGAAAGATGCAGTATGGGTAGTGGTTGATAGACTCACTAAGTCAGCCCACTTTATACCAGTGTGAGTTGACTATTCTCTTGACAAATTGGCAGATTTGTACATGTCTGAGATAGTAAGACTTCATGGTGTACCGTCGTCGACCATTTCAGATAGAGACCCGAGGTTCACGTTACGATTTTGGAAAAAGCTGCAAGAGGCATTGGGCACGAAATTGAGTTTCAGTACAGCCTTCCATCCACAAACTGACGGGCAGTCAGAAAGGGTAATTCAGATACTAGAAGACATGCTTCATTGTTATGTTTTGGAATTCCATTGTAATTGGGAGAAATACTTACCACTGGTGGAATTTGCCTACAACAACAGCTTTCAATCAAGTTTGAAGATGGCACCTTATGAGGCATTGTATGGACGTAAGTGTCGAACGCCCTTGTATTGGTCAGAACTTAGAGAGGAACAGATACACGGGGTTGATTTGGTTAAGGAAACTAAAGAGAAAGTAAAAGTGATACGTGACTGTTTAAAAGTTGCCTCAGATAGACAAAAGTCCTATTCAGATTTAAAGAGGAAAGAGATAGAATTCCAAGTCGGTGATAAAGTATTCTTGAAAGTATCACCTTGAAGAAAAGTCCTCAAATTTGGCCGGAAGGGCAAATTGAGTCCGCGTTTTATTGGACCTTATGAAGTTACCGAAAGGATAGGACCGGTAGCTTATCGGTTAGCCTTGCCACTTGAGTTAGAAAAGATTCATGGTGTCTTTCATGTATTTATGTTGCGCCGATACCGCTCAGACCCTTCGCATGTTATAGAGCCGACAGAGGTAGAGTTACAACCGAATTTGACATATGGAGAAGAACCAGTTAGAACTTTGGCTCGTGAAGTCAAAAAGTTAAGGAACAAAAGCATAGCCCTAGTGAAAGTCCTATGGCAAAGGCACGGTATAGAAGAAGCTACATGGGAGTCCGAGGAAACGATGAGAAATCAATACCCCAATCTCTTCACCGGTAAGATTTTCGAGGACGAAAATCCTTAAGGGGGAGAATTGTAACAGCCCGATTTAGGGGCTAGTCAGAATAGTGATCTTGGGATCACTAATCCAAGATTTGAGAATTTATTTTCATGTTATATTATGAGTTAGAACATGATAGCATATGTACATGAAAATTTTGGTGCTTTAATTTTAGCGATTTCATGTTTAATCGCGAAAAAGGACTAAATCGCATAAAGTGCGAAAGTTCCATTCTATAAGCTAAAAGTGCAAAATGGCTATAGATTGTTAATTGGAGGTCTTTAAGAGGCAATTAGACCCCCAAATTTAGCATGGTCGGCCATAGGAGACATAGATAGACAAGGTTGGTCAAAGTTGATAATAGTTGGTGACTTATTTGACTAGTATTAATAAAATAAGGAGAGAAAAAGATATCATCTTTTCTCCTTTCATCTTCCACCGAAAATTTGCAGCAAATAAGGGGTAGAAAGCTTCAAAAATTTCAGCAAGCTCTTATCCATTCAAGTAAGTGTTCTAGTGAACTTTTCTTGAAAATAATTGTACTTTTGAGACCCCTAAAGCTTAAGCTTTCAAATGAGGGGACTATTGTGCAATATGGTAAAGAGTTTAAAGTTTTTCCATGAGAACTATCTTAGTTATTGCTGCATTTTTATGGAAGAAATTGAGTCTTAGTTGCTAAATGAACAAATTTTGTGAAAGGTGTTAGCACGAAAACACCAATTAAGACCTTGATGAAAAGTTTAGAAATTTTATAGTATGTGAAATATTGATTTTTGATGATAGCTTTAAGAGCATTGAATGTTTACCTAGGCTTGTTGAAGGTAGAAATTTGATTAAAATTTATTTTCGAGCCTAGGGGCAAAATGGTCATTTTGCCAAAGTCTAGGGGCAAAATGGTAATTTTTGCTTAAGCATGATTATTGAAATGCTTATATTAATGTAGTGATTAAAATGAGATAATTTGCTATTATAGAGCAACAGGAGGCGAGAATCTGCCTCGATCGGGGAAAGAATAAAGTCTTGGACTGAACCGAAGAACTAGCTCATTTTGAAAACGAGGTAAGTTGTATGTGATTTAAGTAACATTCATATTAGCATGTTGAGAAATGCTTGGCATTATATTAAAGCATGAGACATTATTAAATTGAGTAGTTAATGTGAATGAGATGTTTAAGTCCTAATGGGCCATGTTGATTATAGAAATGCTATAATTGAATTATGAAATAAATAAGGTCCCGTATAAGACCATGTCTGGGACATGGCCTCGGCACCGAGTTGAGATCCCGTATAAGACCATATTCTGGAGATGGCTTCGGTGATGCACATTGAATTCGTATAAGACCATATCCGGGGTATGGCATTGATACATGAACGGTAATCCCATATAAGACCATATCCGGGATATGGCATTGGCACCCAGAGGCAATCCCATATAAGACCATATCCAGGATATGGCATTGGCATCCAAAGGTAATTCCATATAAAACCATGTCCGGGATATGGTATTGGTACCTAGAGGGGACTTCATGTAAGACCACA
Organism: Gossypium australe; assembly: GCA_005393395.2. Lineage (NCBI taxonomy): Eukaryota > Viridiplantae > Streptophyta > Magnoliopsida > Malvales > Malvaceae > Gossypium > Gossypium australe. Next base: position 43,623,535 of record CM016621.1, read on the forward strand.
TCGAGGACGTGGCATTGGCTTTATACTTATAGTAGTGGCTATAAGCACATGTCTTTGACTATCCCTTGTGAGTGTTGTGATAAGTAGATGAATTTAGAAGTAGAGATGTGAATGATATTTAAGTCATGTGAATGAGTGAGTACAGATACTCGTGAATGAGTCACGAAGAATCGGTTCGACATGTGGTACGATATGTGCTAGATAAGGGCAATTGTAAGTAAGTATTTTCAAGAAGCCTTGACTTTTGTACGGTTAGCTAATATCGTGGATGGATTATTTTATGAGCATTATTATTGCTATTTATTTCCATGCAACTTTAAGCTTTATGTTTACCCTTTTTTTTTTCATTGCCCTTCTTCCTTGTAGTGTTGCTATGGTAACTCGAGGATCGTGACTGCATGAGTTCGGAAATCACACTATCGACAACACTTTGGTATAAAAATTTTAGACTTATTTTGAGTATGGCATGTATAGGACTTGAGTACTTTGTCAAGTTGTAATTGTTAGTTAAAGTGTTGATTTCATTGTAAGACATTTTGTAAATGGCCTTGAGATAGGCAAATACTTGAAAATTATTTTGCTTAATGAACGTAGTTCTATCGAAGTGTATGCCCTTGTGTATGGATGTTAAATTGGGGATCTAGAAGTGTCTTTGAACCATCAATTAGGTTAAATGAAATTGGTGTATGTATGTGTGCAATGTAAGGTGGCCAAGGGCTTGGTAAATAGCCTTCTTTTTGGTCCACATGGGTGACACACGGGCGTGTGTCTAGACCGTGTGAAGGACACGGCCAACATATGGGCGTGTACCCAGGCCGTGTGAAGTCTGCACCTTGCTCATAAAATTTTAAACTCCCCATGGCCAGGATACACGGGCGTATGTATAGGCCGTGTGGTTAAGTCAGAATGCTAAGGTTTTACACACGGGCTAGGGCCACGGGCGTGCCATGGCCGTGTGATATTAGTCAGTATCAACCACGGGCACAAGACACGGGCATGCCTTAGAGGACACGGTCGTGTCTCAAGACCTACACGAGTGTGTGTCCCCTGTTTTGTTTAAAAAGATTCCTGGACTCGTGAAAGTTCCTGGAAAGACTCTGATACTTCTCGGAAGTATATTTTTTTGGGCCTCCTGGGCCGAGCATGTGCGAGCGATGGGGTTAAACGAAATTTTATAACCCTATTCTAGATGTTTATACAAGATTAGATAGGTAATGCCTTAAACCCTATTCCGGCTTGAACACGGGCAAGGGGTGTTACATGTGTGACGGTTTGAGGGACCTTTCAAAGTTCTAAAAGGGGTAGGCAATGTGGCCTACAAATTGGAGCTGCCAGCAAAATTTAGGGTTCATCTAGTGTTCCATGTTATTATGCTTAAGTCTTAATTTCTATGAGGATCAGAAGGATCCAAATAGAGGCAAGTCTAAACGAGCACTAATGGGGGTAAGGGTTTCTTATGATCGTGATGTTGAGTGCATCATTGCAGACCGAGTAATCTGACAAAAGTACTACAGGCTGAAGCATGGGTCCCTTGTTCGATAGAAGGACTTCCCGACAGTGAGGCTAGTTAGGAACCTACTAAGGCTTTATGGTAGTTCCAAAAGAAGATAGACCGGTTCCATTCCGAGGACGCAATGAGGGTGTTGCATGAACAAGTGGGGGAGAATGTAACAAGTCGCACAAAGAAGCCTATAGCCAAGGCACACTCTAATGTTCCCTCTTGTTCATTGGGGTCATTCAGCCTGACAAGATAAGCTCATTGCTTAGAAGAGACTCAAGGCCCATCTACTTGGGTCCTGTTTAAATTGTAAATATTGTATTTTACCAGGGTAATTATTGTAAATCATAAAGGATAAACATGTATAAAATTTAAATCCTTTAAGACTCTTTTATTGTAAATGAGAATTAATCTCAATCATTGATGTAATTCGATCTGTACTGTTGGATCTGGGGGAACTCAACTATAAATAAAGCTCTCCCCATTCATTTGTAATCATTTCATTCTTGAGTTAAAAAATACATTGAGAGCATTTACTCAAACACTTGGTGTGTAATATTTTTCCTTTGGCTTTTCTATTTTTTGTTGCTCTTTCTTTTCGAGTTTGCTTCCACTTGTTTCGGTGTCTTAGAGAATTTTTGCGAGAATTCTCATTCCTCGAAAGTTAAGTTGATATAGGCAGAATTAAAGTAAAAAAAATCACTTAAGACCATGTAGTTTGAGGTACTAAAGTTCTAATTCCATGATATATGCATTTCTTAGCTTCTAGACTGCAACCTTCTCGTCTTCTTGATGGCTAGTAATGGCTTGAGCAATATCTGCATCTCAAAACCTGTAGTTTGAAAGGATATCCTTTAATCTCAACTTATATTTAATATCCCATACGAAAAAAGCCTTAACCAAAATACAAATGGGTTTCAAATAAAATTCAACTATGCTTCCTTGCACAGGCAAACACGAAATGACAACACCTCAACCACACTTGAGTATTTTATTCCATTTTCCCCTAAAAACTAATAAAAAAGTTAAACCATTTGACACGAAATCAACTTCAAAGTTTCAGTGAGTTCTCCAATGGCAGGTGAAATCTTCGCCTCGATGCTGAAATTCGCCAAATAAAACCAATATAGTTTCTTTAGCTTTAAAATCTAATCAAAGAACCAAGTTTGATCAATAGGATTGTCCTCAAGGCTTAGAACAACAAGATTCGTCATGTTTTCATGCAATTTCCATAGGAAAATATCGAAGAATTTGCTTCCATTCAAGGGATATGTCTTCCAATGAAAAAGTTGTTTCTAAGATACAAATACTAAAGTTTTAAGCATTTATTCAAATCTTCGGTGATTCCACCATACGACAATTCTTGTAACGTTTAACAATTTTATATTTTTATATACTTTCAATGATTTTTGTAATTTTTTAAATTTCAATAATATTTATAATTTTCTAATAGTTTTTTTTTATGATTTTTGTATTTTTTACTGAAGGTATTTTTTTTACCCTTTAATCTTTTGAAATTAAATATGTATAGAGAAATAGATCGAGAGAGACGAAGGATTAGATAGACATGAGTATTCTCTATTATCTTTTTCTCCGATTAGATGTTCTTGAGTTTGATTTCTCTTTAGTTTTATATATATTATTTTGGATTTTTAAATATTATTAGAACTTTCTATTTTTTTTAGATGTTTTTAGAATTTACTAAACTACATTACGAATTTGTGAGAAGGTACCAAATTCAAAGCCAAAATGCATTTAAACCAAAGAAAATAAAAGGAAAAAATAAATTACTTAAAAAGACACAATATAAGGATTATTTTATGCAATTTAACCTAAATTTTTCGTATCATATCATGATTAAAAATAGTTAATAGTTCATAATTAAAATATAAGAGATGGATAATATTTTAAAATTTAATATGCAAAACGCAATTTAAGGTGATTAAATCTACCATTCGCCTATTTTTAAACATTTTTCTACATAATTTTGCAGTGATTAATTTTGACCATGGCAGAAGCTATGTCGTCACCTCGCTAATTAGCCACGGTTGGATAAGATCAAAAATTAGCTAAATCGAAACGGAGTATCAATTTGAAAAGAAAATTTATACTACCGTGTTTCTTTTAAAAGCAAAGTTCTGTTTTTTTAAGTATTTGTAATCTTATGAATTTCAAAATTTAGTTATTATATTTTAATTTTGACTTTGTATTTTTATTTAAAAATTTTAGTTCCTTTATTCAAAAATTTTGATATAATGATAATCTTTGTATTTTTAATTTTTTTTAACAAAAATTGATATTTTAATCGTTGTAAAATAATCTTTTTAGACCTCAACATCCACATTTTTATCAATTTGGTCCTTACCCTTTAAAAGTACACATAGAATTTTAAATTTTTTTCATATTTTAAATAAAATATTAGAAATTAAAAAATATATTTTAAAAAATTAAAATTAGAAAAAAAATAAAACTCTTTAAAAATTTAAAAAAAATATAAAATATAAAATATTTTAAAATATAAAATTTCCAAAAATCAATGTTATCCAAACTGGACTGGACCAATCAATCAGACCAAGAATCATTGGGGTATCGATGCGATGAGAGGTAAAAATCTGATTGACCCACGAACCAATACGGATTGGTTGAATTGAGCTAAAAATCGATTGAATCGGTAGTTGAATCAATTTCAAACTAGCCTGACCAATTAGTTCCCAGAATAATCAGTTCGATTGGTTCAAAGCAAATAATTTTTTAAAAAAATCAAAATAAAAATTATAAAAATCGGTTCACCTAATAGTTCAACTGAATTTTTAGCTCGGTTCAACTAGTCTATACTAGTTCAAAAGCCAACTAGTTTTTTTACCTCATTGGATTGATACCCCAGTTAGTTATTCATTAAATCGGTCCGGACTGGTTTAGATAACACTAAATTTTGAAATTTTTTATATTTTAAAAATATTTGTAAAATATCTTTGGCATAAAGACAAAATTAGCCCCTAACGCTTGGGTGTTGGGTCACTTTGGCCCATGAGGTTTTCTTTAGAGCACTTTCATACATAACATTTTTTTTTGGTCAAACTGGTCATTTTTTAACAGTCTTGCTGATGGGGCAGTTAAGGGACTAACGGCGCTGACGTGAATTTTTTTTTTTTCCACCTAGGTGCCACACATATGTAGATGCTGACATGACATATAAGACAAAATAATGTCACGTCAGCAAATGAATTTAAACTTAAAAAGTAATTAAAATTTAAAAAAACATTTAGAAAATTTTTGGGGTTTACCCACAAACTAAAATAATTAAAAAAATTAAAACAAGTTAAACATTAACCAAAAAAAAGAAGCCCGATCAATACAACAAAAAACTGAACCCTAAATTTTGAACCAGTTAATCAAAACAAAATATTAGAACCCTAACTCGAGAAAGGAAAAAATTGGGGTATGTTTTTATAATTTTCACTTTCAAACTATTATATATGTTATTTCGGTTAATGTTTAGGGTTCTTAGGTTTGGGGATTGATAAGCGATAAAAGTAACATATTCTAATCCTGTTCTTAATGCATTTTTGGATGATTATTCATGCAAATTGGTGAATTTTATGCTCTTAATCCTTCGAATCCATGTTTCTATACTTAGGTGAGCATTTTGGAGCAAAAAGAATGAAAAACGAGCAAAAATCAGACAAAAAGAGCAAATTTCAGGAGCCACATGGGCTGGACACACAACCGTATGAGCCACACAAGTTGGACACACGACCATGTGCCAGACCGTGTCGATTTCGCAACTTGCTTCCCAAACACGCGGAAAAACGCAATTTTTAGGCTTTCTGAGCATTCTAAAGTCTATAAATACCAATTAGAAGAAGAGATATGGGAGCGATAAGAGAATATTGAAGAAAAGAACTCGAAAAACACCATTGGAGCCAACTCTGAAGCAGATTTCCATCAAGATCAAAGACCTCCTTTTAATTTCTTTTGAAGTTTTTATGAGTTTATTTATTTCTTATGGTTATTCTAACTTTAAGATGTTTTTATTCAAAATTATGAACTAATTCCCTAGATACCTAGGGAAGATGAAACCTATGATGAATTCTATTATTTAATTTCTGTTTTACACGATAAATACTTTATTCTTGTTCTCAGTTATGTGGGCTTATTTCTTGTTTTAATATTTTCGGGATATTAATTCATGCTTGATGTGTTTAAATCAAATGAGAAAAGGTCCCTGTTTAAGAGTAAATCTAGCATAATTGAGTGGAGTTGCATGCAATCCTAGAAATAGGACAACATAAATCTACTGGATTAGAATTAAATCTAATAGGGGAATTCATAAATCGAGTTAATGCGATAATAGGGGTTTTAATTAAAAAGAAATTTCAATTAATCAACCTAGAGTCAATTGCTCTTACTCTCGAAAGAGATATTAACATAATTTAGGGATTTCTACGGACCAAGATACCAAGTGAATAAATCATTTAATCTAGATTCAAAATATTAGGGATTTCTATGGACCAAGATACCAAGTGAATAAATCATTTAATTCAGATTCATAATATTAGATGAAGTCTAGGTGGATTCTTTCTTGGGTATTATTTTTCTCATTAGGTATCTTTCGATTATTTTCCTAATTCATTCTCTGTCGAGTTCTCCAATTAGATTAATTTAGTAATTTTAGTTTAAAACCCATCACTCCAATTTGTCGGGCAAATAATAGGAAAACGGTAATTAATAATAGTTTTAGTCCTCGTAGATACAATATCCCTACTCACCATAGTTATACTACTTATCGATAGATGCACTTGCCTTAGTCGTATTTTTAGTTAGTTTAGTGACACATTAAGTTTTTGGCATCATTGTCGGGGACTAAAATATTAGGAATACTTTATTTTTATTAATTTAGCCATTTTTATTTTATTTTATTTTTATATTTTTATTTTATTTTAATTTTTACATTCTAATTTTTCTTTTGTTTGCTTCTGGCAGGTTTTTTTAATTTATGACTAGAGGAAACCCGTTGAGACCATTTCTTTTTGACAGCGAGATTGAAAGTACTGCTCGCAGAAATCATGGAGAAGCAAGGCAAAGTCAACGCAATATAGTAGACGAATAAGAGGACAACATTATTACTAAGGAGATGGGCGATAATCACAATATTCAGCTACCTCATACTATATACGATTATGCCAAGCCCAACCTAACTGGGGCTGAATCGAGTATTGTGCAACCTACCATTGCTGCAAATAATTTTGAACTAAAGCCGAACACTATTCAGATGGTACAATAGTATGTTCAGTTCGACGGTTTGCAAGATGAAGACCCAAATACTCATTTGGATAATTTTCTAGAGATCAGCAACACTTTCAAGATTAATGGCACCATTGATGACGCCATTTGCTTACGGTTATTCCTATTCTCGTTAAGGAACAAATCAAAACAATGGTTAAACTTTTTACCACGAGGTTCCATCACTATATGGGCTCAAATGACCAGGAAGTTTCTTCTGAAGTACTTCCCATTGGCTAAAACAACTAAGTTGAGGAATGATATTTCTTCCTTCACCCAGATCGATTTAGAGACGTTATATGATGCATATGAGAGATACAAGGACTTATTGAGAATCTGACCTCATCATGGGTTACCCTTATGGTTACAAGTTCAAACCTTCTATAATGGTTCGAATCCCTCAACTAGGCAACTAATTAATGGAGTAGTCGGTGGAACACTAACAATAAAACACCCGAGGTAGCTTATGAGTTTATAAAAGAGATGGCACTGAATAATTATCAGTGGCAAGTCATGAGGACAAAGCCAATGGAAGCAATCAGTGTTTTTAACTTAGATGCAGTCACCATGTTATCAAACCAAGTAGAAATACTAAATAAAAAAATTGATGGTTTATATCTTTCTGCACAGGTGAATTTGGTGATGCAATGCGATGCAAATGGAAGAGGAATGAATAATCAAGAATGTTTACCCTTCGGTCCTAGCATAGAGAATGAGCAAGTCAATTATATGGGTAATAACTCTAGACCTCGAAATAACCCTTATAGTAATAACTATAACGCAGGTTGGAGGAACCATCCCAATTTATCTTGGGGTAGTCAAGGAAATCAAATAGCACAATCACCTTTAGGCTTCCAACAACCATATCAGCAAGAGAAAAATTCGAACATTGAGAAGAGTTGACAAATTTTATCTCAGTGTCAGAAACTCATTTTCAAAACACTAAGGTAGCACTGAAAAATCAACAAGCATCAATACAAGGACTCGAAAACCAAATAGGATAGCATGCTAAATTAATTTTAGAATGATCACAAGGTAGCTTGCCTAGCAATACTAAACCTAACCCTTGGGAGCAACTTCACGAAATTACTATTCTAGATGTGGAAGGGCTAGTTGAACCTGAACAAGAACCGAGGCTAGAAGTTGTGGTGAACAATGATGAGGTTGAGGAAGATAGGAAAGAGCAAAAGCTGGTTGTCAAAGAATAGAAACCTCGAGTGCCATATCCTATAACGTCAAAAAGAGACCACACAAATGAACAATATGGTAAATTTCTTAAGCTTCTTAAAATACTACACATTAACTTACCATTTGTTGAAGTCCTTTCGCAGATGCCAAATTATGTCAAATTCTTAAAGGAGCTATTAACAAACAAGAGAAAGATTGACGACTCATTGACCGTAGAGCTCAACATAGTTTGCTCAACCATTTTCCAAAATAAACTACCCAACAAACTAAAATATCTAGAAAGTTTTACTATTCCTTGCCTCATTAGTAGTTTAAGTATTGATAATGCTTTGGTTGATTTAGGGGCTAGGATTAATGTCATGCCCTACAAAATGTTTAAACAACTAGGTCTTGGGTATCCCAAACACACTAAGATGAGTATTCAACTAGTGGATAGAACCATTAGATATCCTATGTAACACCCCTAACCAGTATCCGTCACCGAAATAGGGTTATGAAGCATTACCGGAGTTTACAATTTAAAACTATCAAAAATTGAACATTTTTAAATCACATCATCCATAGAAAAATTAATCAATAACATACATATTGTCCCTTACATGAGCCCTCGAGGCCCTAAAAACACATTAGAAACAAATCAGGACTAAATTAGAAACATATAGAATTTTTAGGAAAAAATGAAAATTTTCAAACTACAGGGGTCACACGGCCGTGTGACTCACACAGCTGAGACACACACCCATGTCTCAGGTCATGTGGGCATTCGAAGTAGGGACACACGGTCGTGTCCCAGCCCATGTCTGTGCCCGTGTAACTTTGTGACTTGGGTCATACGACCAAGCCATACGCCCGTGTGCTAGGCCGTGTACCCTTTGAAATGACCTCACACGTCTATGTGCCAGGCCATGTAACTGCCTGACTTGCAACCCTTTGTAAGCTACATGGGGACACACGGCCATGTCGCCTGGCCATGTCTCACACACGGCTGAGACACACGCCCGTGTCTCTGGCCGTGTGGATGAAAACTAGGTCATTTCCAAGCCAATTTTCTCACCCAAACATGCACACACCTACAACCAATTTCCTACATATAATCAAGCATCCCAAAGTGCACCAAACCATGTAACATTAAGCTAACCAAATAAGATAGATGGGCATACAACCAATATGTCCAAAAGGCATCTCAATAACAACAATTAAACATGTATAACCATATGCATAGTTTAGCCAAAAGCTCAACCAACTTATAACTAAGTTTATGCCAAAAGTATCAAATTTACCATTCATCACTTAGCACCATTAGCCATATAGGTCAATTACATTTCACATACCAAAATGACCATGTTCAACTTCCATTATCTAAGCATCATAAAGGCTATAAAATCAACCATCATAAGGCCACATACATATATCAACATATCAACCATTTCAATCATTCAAAATACCATAATTACAAGCCAAAACATAATGGTTAAAACATCAACCAAAACACCTATACATGCCATTATAACCAAGACTTTGAAACACCAAAATATACCGATTTAGCCAAAGGATGGTGTGATAGAACTTCGACAAGCTTCCAACCTTAACGAGCTTCTGATTCACTATAAAACATGGAAAATAACATCGAGTAAGCATAAATGCTTAATAAGTTCATATAATATAAAACTTAACTTACCGTTTAAATACATAACATTTATTAAATTAACATGGTATAATCCAACCAAAGCTTGGCTTACCGTTTAAATACATAACATTTATTAAATTAACATGGTATAATCCAACCAAAGCTTGGCCAAAGCTTAAGCATCCACACCAAACATGTTAGCAGACAAGATATAAATCATAGGCACTTTAACATGAATAGCCATTTAGTCACAACATATATCACATGAGTTTCTTACTCATTTCAACTTACAATATTACCATGTATCACCATATCAAGGATTTTCATATCATGTTCTTAACATTTCCTTTTTGAATAATGCCCGTTGAACCATTTAGAATATCGTTGGATACCTAGGATAGCTCACACAAGGTGTGCTAACTCATATAACTGTAATTTGTCAATTCCTGTACATATATGCTCACACGAGCTGTGAATAAGTATGCTCGCATGAGCTGTGAAAATGGGCTTACTCACACAAGCTGTGAAAATAGGCTTACTCACACGAGTTGTGGGTAGGAAAGTAGCTACGTGATACTGCTCACACGAGCTTTGGAGTACCTACAACACATGTCGGACCTCAACCATCAGTAGGACGTTCAATACCAGCACCCGAATCATGTAACCCTAATGACATGTCATTTGTATCCTATGAATTCCTATGGTTCAAACGGGGCTCGGTAGTCGATGTAATATCGTTGGTTATGCGACAAATTTCTAGATAACAGTCTATGATATATAGATATTTCAAAACGAGACATATAAATGAAATATAATTACACGAACTTACCCCGACGATAAAACGTAGATACGGAGGCGATTAATCCGAAACTTTATATTTGCCTCGATCTATAGCAGTATGAGGTTTGTCTTGATATGCAAGCCAAATAAGAAGAGCTGAATGTTCAAGTTTCCATGGCTTCTTTTCCTTTAATTTTCGATGGTGTTAAACCATTAAGGAAGATGACACTTTTTTTTCTTTTGTTTTTAACTTAATTATTAACTAATTTACTAATTTAACCTTACATTTAACCTTTAAAATTTCATAACTAATGTCCATATTTGTCCACTCAATAAAAAATGGTATAATTACCACATAAACCCCTTAACTAATTAATTTCATAGTCATTTGATACTTTTTAACTTATAAAACTTAAGTTTTGCACCTTTTGCAATTTAATCTTTTTTTATCAAATTAAGCATACAAACGGTAAAATTTCTTAACGAATTTTTTATACGGTAATACTAACATGCTGTAGACATTATAATAATAATAAAATACATATTCTCACATCAGATTTGTTGTCCCAAAACCACTGTTCTGGTTTCACTAAAAACAGGTTGTTACATTCTAGGGGTATTATTGAGGATGTGCTTGTGAAAATTGATAAACTCATATTCCCCGTTGACTTTGTTGTGTTAGTTATGGATGAGAATATTGAGGTACCTTTTATTTTAGGTCGCCCCTTTTTAGCCACTGCTATGACTATTATCAATGTTGGATGGGTGAACTTGTGCCTCGTGTAGGTGACAAAAAGATTATTCTCCAAGCACATGATTCTGTGAGAGTCTCTAGTAATCGAGATGAATTTAAATGCTCTATTAATGTTAGTAACCATGTGGCTCAACCTTCTTTGCAGAAAATCCCTCGTGAAAACATGATGGAGCCATGTGCCATTCAAGGTGACAAAAACAAAACAACATATGAAGAGCGAATGGTGCAACTTGATGAATTAGATGAAGAGCGAACACATGTCAAGGAGAAACCGAAAAAACAAAATGAAGAGCCAAAGTGATGCCATGATGAGAATGTGAATGGAACGAACCAATTTAAGGTTGGGGAAAAAGTACTACTAGACAAAATGGATCCACAAATTTACCTTTCGAAGCTCAACTCCAACGGATCGAACCCATTTATGGTACTAAATGTCTTCCCCTACAGTACAGTCTAAATAATACATTCTGAGTTCGGCACATTTAAGGTAAACAATACTCGACTCAAACATTATTTTGGTAATAAAATTGATAATGAGAAAGAAGAACTTCGACTCTAAGAACCACCGTAACCGCGCACATACAAGGTAAAGTCGAGCTTAGACTATAAATAAGCACTTCTCGAGAGGCAAGCCGAGTGTTTAACTTCTACTAATTCTTTTAATTTTATTGTATGCTAATTTAAAACTAATTAAATTAAATTCTTAATTTAAAAAAGATATTTTTTGACCCACAAGGCCTGGACATACGGGCGTGTCCCAGGCCGTGTGCAAAAGAGGGTAATTGACAGTGAGTCACACAACCTGGTAACAGTGAGGATAATGGAGTAAATGACAGATAGTTACACGGTGGGAAGACACTGCCGTGTAGGGCACACGGCCTGGACACACGGACATGTCCTGGGCCATGTGAGTCTTAGGACTTAATTTTTCCAATTTTGATTGTTACACGACTTAAGGTGGTCCACACGACCTGGACACAAGGGCATGTCCTAAGCCGTGTGAGTAATAGAGTTAATTTTTCAATTTTATTTTCAAGTCAGTGAATTACACAAGCAAAAGACATGGCCTGTCACACAGTCGTGTGTGAGACCGTGTGCTCCATACGGCCTTCCATACAAGTATGGCAGAAGCGAAGGAATAACACATACGGTCTAGAAACACTAGTGTGTCCAAGGCCATGTGAAGACTGGGCTTCAACTTTGAAATGCACACGGCCTGAGAGAGTGTCACACGGGCGTGTGACACGAACGTGTAGCCCAACATGGGCCTAAACATGACTGTGTCCCTTTAAAACCTTAATTTTCCCTTTTCCTTTTGTTTTGCCTTCTTCCTCACTTCCTTCTCCTAGCCGCCGTTCACCCAAGCTCCTCACAAAGCCTCGTCACCACCGTCCCTTTACCAATCTGGCCACCTTCGTCACCATATTCTATTGCCACCTGTCACTCCCCCTTTTCCCTTCCACAAACCACCATCGCCCTCACAGCCCCAAAACGTTCCATCCTGCACGTCTCCTTTGTCGCATCGGTTCCTTGAGTCAATCGCCATGCACACCACCCCGTCATAACTCCGGCCACCGCCCTACCGTCGGTCCTCCACTATTTAGCCTCACTTTTCCTTTTTATGTTCTATTATTTTTATTATTATTATTTTCATTATTATTATTTTCATTATTATTTATTTTCATTATTATTTATTTGTTTTATTATTCCTATAACTTTTTTCATTATTTTATTTTCATTATTATTATTATTATTAATCTTGTTTTTTTAGTTTTAGTTATTATTATTGTTATTATTGTTTTTATTATTTACTTTAGTTTTTCCTATTATTAGGTTTAGTCTTATTTATTTTACTATTTTTTTTCTTACTACTGTCATTATTCTTACTATTAATTTTTTTGTTTTTGTTTTTTTTTTATTATGATTAGTATTTGCTTTAGTTTCTTCCGATTTATTTTCGTTTCATGTTTATGTTATACTTCATGTGTTGGTATGCCTACTTAGTAAATTTAGTAACTAGTTTTTGCATGATTAGGTATTAGTACATAATGTTGTGGGAGTCAATTTTTTTATTTAGGTAGTTTGGATTTTGATGTTCGTCATGAGAGGATTGTTAGTAACATATTTTAATTTGCACATGACTCGTCAGCCTCTCTATTTGTTTAATTGGTGATGCATACTTTATTTCTTTTCAGATATTGGACTATTTTATTTTTTCAAGCACACCATGACGAACACTAGAGGCAAATCTAAGGTCGTTGTCCCCGCTTCGAAAAAGTGGATAACTCCGAGCGCGACCTCTTCCTCGAGCCCTTTCGCCGATGCATGCCATCCATGTCTCCAATTTTATTAGGATCCTCAAGAAGACCTATATCAGCATCTTTGACAGCGACCACTAGGATTGGGCAGCCTTGGAGCATATTAAGCTAGCTGATCAAGTCCACGCACTAGTTGCTACAGCTCCATGGGACCATTTCTTTTCCATCGTCGATCCCACCTATTTGGAGCTAACTTTAGAGTTTTGTTCAATATTTGTCCTTCAGCACGTAATGTCGAGCCACAATGATCTGAGCACTATTACTTTCTGACTCGATAGTACGACACGTCATCTGAGTGTCCCAGATTTCGTAACTGCCTTAGGACTCTATACTAAGGAATTCATGTGCGCCGAGGGGTTTCTCACTTTATACCAACACAACCACTATTCACCGTTTCTATGCTAGACAGAGCTTACAGCTAGCAGACGCCTTATGATTCGAGTTGGTTGTAGGCGACTTCCCTACCTCTAGCCTTGTGCTATATTAATGCCATATTGGCTCACACATTGACCGGTCAGAGTGAGAGCACCAACATCGTCGATACATTCGACGCTAACTTCCTGTGGAGCATGGCCACATAGCGCACCTTTGATCTTGCCTATTTGATCGCCCTAGCTTGTTTCCATCAGACAGAGCGCATTAGGAAGGGTCCTATCTATTTAGACCCTTAGGTGTGACTCACCTTGCATGACACTTCAGCATCCTTGACACTTCAGAGCATTCCTCCTCCTTCACACTAGTTGGACAGATGACCTCAAAGAAGTTATTGAGTATGAGTCACATGAGGATGATCGAGCGACTGCATGGAGTGGATCCTCCTCAATACTGATTATCTTATTCTAACCCTCAGGATGAGCATGAGGACTTCACTAATGATGTCCCTTTCCACCACAAGGACTCACCTCATTATCCACCTCCGAGTCATCGTCCTACTACTTCTGCTATTGCCTTCGCGGACCTCTCCGAGCGGCACTGTTTTGAGCGGTTCGACAGTATTGATGCGACTTTGCAGTAGATTTATCAACACCTCCACATATCTTCTTCAGTGCCAGCGCCTTACGATCCCAATGCCTCTGACGATGAAGATCATTGTTTTTATTTAAAATTTTTTCAATTTTATTTTTTTATTTTTAGTTGTTTTATTTTTATTTTCTTAGACTTCTTTCGTTTATTATCTTTCGAACTATGTTTTTATTTTTATTGTTTCTTTTAATTGAGTTTGTAACCTCCTAATCTTCTTCATTATTTATTTTTATTTTCTTATTAGTTTGTTCGAAACCATGCACTACATTTAGATTTGCCTACAATTTCAATTTTCACTATTCTGGCGATTTCATCCATATTCAGGGCAGTTTCAGTTTTCTTCCTCTCTTATGATATTCTGCTTATTCTGTGCTTATATACATCTTAAGTGTGGGAATGCTATTCATATAATTATTAGAAAATCCTTGAATTATTTATTGTGTTTAAGTACTTTTCTCATACTTTCATTAGAGAGAATTATTTTAAATTTGGGATTTTATTGATGTTGCTTTGGATTAATTTGTAGATATTTGTGCATTGGTTGATTTAAACTTTAAGACGTGAGAGAATCAAGCATTTTAGGTTGTTTCCCTGAATTAAAGTATTACTTTGAAGTTTCAAATTTGCAATTTTGACATCAAAACCATGATTTTTTATGAGATTTTGAGCCTTTAGAGCATACATTTTTCATGCTCATTCTATTATTGGTTATGAGTGTGTCAACTTGATTTGTTATTCTAGAACTTGCTTTGATTATGCATGTCGAGACCACACCTTTGATTTGCTATACTAAGATGATAAAGACACTTAGGTTTTAACCCACTTATCCAATAAAAAGCCTACCTTTTGAATTAACCCTTAGTGAACCCTGTTAAGCCTAACACACCTTTTCTTGATTAACCCGTTAATGTTAACCTATGACCCATTTTTTGTTTTAACTTTTTCCCATTTATTGACTCCTTTTTTGTTGAGATTTGACTTGGTTAGTTACCTAACTATGTTCTTTTGTTTGAATTACTGAATTTTCTTTATTGATTCTAGTTAAAAAAATCGAAAAAGAAAAAAATATATTTTGATTATTAATTAGTTTTATGTTGATTGAGCTTGAACAGTTAAATCCATATTTTGAAAAGAAGCTCGTTCTTTATTCATGTTTATTCTTGATTGATGCACTTGTTTTTAATTCAGCATTTGATTATTTTTTCTAGTTTGGTAATTTATCAACTCGATCTCAATTATAACCAACTTTTCTGGTCCTTTCCATACCCTTAACCTAAACTCCATTACAACCTATTAAAAACCTTTTGATTGGTCTATCATATCATTTTATAGCGATGGAGATTTGATTTTCAAGCAAGCTTATATAAATAACATTTATTGTTCGACTGTTGAGTGCTTATTTCTTGAACGTTAAAAACTTCGAGTGCTTTGAGTGAATCTTTAATGAGGATACCAATTCTTGTTGATTTTGAATTAAAGATAATTACTTAAATAAGGGGAGACAAATATGTTTTCATACTTTAAAATTTTCAGCTTGGATAGTTTGAACCTTTAGTGCCATTTTAGTTGAATTGTCAATACATGATTATTTGCAAATTACTTTGAAACATTATTGATGAGAATTATAAGTTGAGAAAGATTAACTTTAATGTGAGTTGAGGATTTTGCTTGAGGACAAGCAAACGTTTAGGTGAGGATATTTTATAAACGATAAAAGTAACATATTTTAGTCCCGTTTTTAATGCATATTCATGCAAATTGGTGAATTTTATATTTCTAATCCTTTGAATTCATGTTTCTATACTTAGGTGAGCATTTTGGAGCAAAAGAAGCGAAAAACGAGCAAAAATCAGACAAAAAGAGAAGATTTCAAGAGCCAAACGGACTGGGCCTTCCCACACAGGTTGAACACACGGCCATGTGCCAGACCATGTCAATTTCGCAACTTGCTTCCCAAACACGTTCAAAAATGCAATTTTTAGGCTTTCTGAGCATTCTAAAGTCTACAAATACCAATTAGAAGAAGAGATATGGGAGCGATCAGAGAATATTAAAGAAAACAACTCGAAGAATACCAGTGGAGCCAACTTTGAAGCAGATTTCCATTAAGATTGAAGACCTCCTTTTAATTTCTTTTGAAGTTTTTATGAGTTTCTTTATTTCTTGTGATTATTCTAATTTTGAGATGTTTTTATTCAGAATTATGAACTAATTTCCTAGATACCTAAGGAAGATGAAAGCTATGATGAATTCTATTATTTAATTTATGTTTTACACGATAAATACTTGATTCTTGTTCTCAGTTATGTGTGCTTATTTCTTGCTTTAATATTTTCGAGATATTATATAATATCCCTAAACTGAGCCTAGTAGTTTCATGTATACTTTTCGGGTTCCGATCGTGAATTTAGGAATTTATTGGGTTAATAGTAATTTTTAATTTAATTTAAGAGGTCAATTTCATCTAAAACCGATTAAACAATAATCTGGAAAAATAAAAATATATTTGGAAAATTAAGTTTAAAGTATTAAATAATTATTAGTGAAAATAATTAATTTTGGTTGAAAAAAATATAAAATAATTTTTATAGAGGGTTAATTTGAGTTAATTTTAAATATTAATTAAATTAGATTTAATTGTAAATAAGGGAAATTTTGGAGTATTTATTTGGAAAATAAATCTTTAAATTAAGATTTTGGAGGGAAATGATTAATTGGTAAAGTAAGGGAAATGTGGGAGTGGCCACTGGGCAAAATTTCCAAATTTTAAATTTCTAGTGGGTTGTTTCAATTTTAAACACAATGCATCTAGCCTACTTTTCACACCATTTATATCACTTAGAGAGCTATAAAATCCATTTTCTTTGTATGGTTTTAAAGATATATCATTAGAGAATAGATTCAACAAATTTCCTTCCCAAAATACTCTCTTTTCACCCAAAATTATCCACAAAAGTAGCCAAAAATATTTGAAATTTCTCAAGATTCTTGAATCAAGATTTTCAATCAAAGGATTTAGAACGAATCGAAGGTAATTATTATTTCAAAACTTGTTTTTATGATGATTAGAAGCATATTTACATGATTTGAGTGATAAATACATGATTTTTTATCAATATCATTTTCTTCAAAAGCTTAAGGTGCTTTAATGGTGGATCTTGAATTTTGAGAGGAAATCTACAAATCAATGGATGTTCCAACTCAAAATGGATCTCTTAAAAGGTGTTTGATCTTATTTATCAAGATTAAACATGCTTTGTAAGGTAATTTAAAGAAATTTGAATTTCATCATCTTCTTGAACTGATTTTCTAGATTTTTGTGAAATTGATGCTTATATTATGTTAATTTAGTGTAGTATTGATGTTTGGAAATGATTAGGAGGGATGGACAGATCGAATTTGTGAGGAATCGAGTTTTTGACTTGATGATACAAATCCGGTAAAGTAACTTTGAGTGAGAATTTCGTGTAGCCTAGTTGATGAAAATTTGTGTTTATTATATCTTTTGAAAGGTGGTAATATCTATTTTATATCTGTTGAAGCTCCGAATCTTGAAGAGGATCGAACTAATCGAAATTGAAGCTTGGATTTACTTGGTTGATCACTTGGTTGTGGTTGAGTTAGTTGTGTGGTGAGTGTTATTAAAGGGCGATTTGGTAAATTGACCCTCACTTATGCTTAATTGGATGATTAATTACTTATTGCAAATATTCAATTGAGTTTTGGTTGGTTAATTTTTCTAGATTATTGATATATGTTTAAGTGATGAAATTTTTGTTAAGTGTTGGTAAGTGAGCATCTAGTGATTTTATATGCTTGATTTGATTGATTATAATGGTGAACTAAGCAAGCATGCTGGAGTTTTTGGTTCATGGTGTGT
This sequence comes from Gossypium australe, assembly GCA_005393395.2. Classification (NCBI taxonomy): domain Eukaryota; kingdom Viridiplantae; phylum Streptophyta; class Magnoliopsida; order Malvales; family Malvaceae; genus Gossypium; species Gossypium australe. Next base: position 43,641,886 of record CM016621.1, read on the forward strand.
TGATAATTGATAAATGAACATTTATAATAGGTAATTGGTATGCTAGATTTAATTTGATGTTAAAATGGCTATGTTACATGATTCACATATGCATTTTAGCACTTTAAATTGAGCACATTATTGATTGAATTTCTATTATGATTGATTGATTATATTGGCATTAGAGCATGGTGGATCCATTGGATATAGTTGGCATGCCAAAGGATTTATGAGTACTCACCATATTGATATGTTATTTTTGAGCTACAAGGCTCTAGGTGGACTGATTTGGAGTAGATAAGTGAGCGTCGAGCTTGTATCTCCACTCAACCGGAGTGATTTGAGGCGATATAAGGGAGCGTGTGGCATTAACCAGCTCAATCCGAGACTGATTCTGATTCTGATTGGGAGTAAGGAGATCCATTTATCCGATGTATGATCACGCGATTAAGCCATGATTGTATAAGCCAATAAAAATGTATGAAATATTATATGCTAAATTGATGATTATATGCCATGATTAATTATGATTTTTGATACATGGTTGACCATATGGCATTGACCTATTATGTATTGATATTGTGATTAAAAATTTGTATTTGATTTGTTTCAATTTAAGCATGATTTGGGTGCTGATTTACTCGTCGTTTTATTAACATTCACTGAGCTTTTTAAGCTCACACCCTCACATTCGTGCAGTTAACCGACGGGATTGAGGAGCTGAGGAGCTGAGCAATAGAGTTCCAAGATATTAAGGCTCGGTAGAGATTTAGTTAGACATTTTGGAGATGTTAATCGGGTATTGTGGAACTTCCGGGATTTATTTTAATTTTGGTTGTAATTGGACTTGGACATTGGACATTGTTAATTTTGGATGGTTTTATAATATCACATATGCATGTTTGAGTTTGATTATTGAATAATTTAAGGTGTATTGTTGCTTGATAACATGGTGATTGCTAACATGGTATGTGAGGCATGATGTTTACACTAACCATTGTTTAAATGAAGCTTCCATGGTGTGGTTTATTAGCGACTAAGGTACGCCACTTGCTGGAATTAACTTGTGGGTGATATGCATGAAATTAAATGTTTAATTCTATTTAATTGAGGCTTAATTGGTGTTAATAAATTTAATTGAAGGTATATGAATATGTATCATATTTAATTGTAGTTAAATTGATTTTAATTGGCCATTAAAATACTCAAAATCGGGTCTAAAATTGAATTTTTCGCACAAAAAAATGTAGTGGACTGTTGGGGGTTTGAATTCTGGTCTTTTTAAATTGGTTCTCTAGTCCGTTTAAATTACAAATTAGTCCTGTAACTTGATAAGTCTAATTAAAGCCTTACATGATAATGAAACTTGATAAAATTTTAGGATTATACTTGTAATTGATAAAATTTGTTAGAAATGCACTCAATATTCAGGTATAGTACTAATAGTTTGAAATTGTTACGATATAGTCCTTAATGATAAAACTTGAATTAGACATAGAAAATAAATTCAAATTAAGTTGAAATTTTTAGGGCTTACATAAATTGACTAAAAGAGGGTTGGTAAATGTATAGATCTAAATTCAGGTTAGTTTAACTGTAGGTGGTAAGATGACAAAAATGCCCTTAGGTTAAATTACTTATAAAAAGTTTAAAATTGGTTCATAAGTTGCTTCCGCATTAATAAATAACTAATAAATGGATAATATTAAGGTGTTATAAGGTCGAGGTGTGTCTTGGGAGGTCCTTAGCCAGAGAGTCACTTAGGTGGCTAATGTAACGCTTCGAATTTGGGTCGATCTGTCCCAGTCAGGTTTGGGGTGTCACATATTAATTCATGCTTAATGTGCTTAAATAAGAGGAGGATGAGTCCATGTTTAAGAGTAGACCTAGTATAATTGAGTGGAGTTGCATGCGGTCCTATAAATAGGACGACATAAATCTACTAGGTTAGAGTCAAATCTAACAGGGGAATCCATAAATCAAGTTAACCCGATAATAGAGGTTTTAATTAGAAAGGAATTTCAATTAATCAACCTAGAGTCAGTTGCTCCTACTCTTGAAAAAGATATTAGCATAATTTAGGGATTTCTACCGATCAAGATACCAATTGAATAAATAGTTTAATTCAGATTCATAATATTAGATGAAGTCTAGGTAGATTCCTTCTTATGTATTATTTCTCTCATTTGTTATCTTTTGATTATTTTCCTGATTAGTTCTCTGTTGAGTTCTTAAGTTAGATTAATTTAGTAGTTTTAGTTTAAAACCCATTACTCCAATTTGCGGGTAAATAATAGGAAAATGGTAATTACTAATACTTTTAGTCCTCGTGGATACAATATCTCTACTCACCATAGCTATATTATTTATCAATAGGTGCACTTGCCTTAGTCGTATTTTTAGTTAGTCTAGTGACACATCAGGGATTTTGGTTTAGGTTTCAAAATTTTGGGGATTTTCAGGGATTTTTTTGGGTTATGAGATTGTTGTTTTTGGGGAATTTCAAGTTTAGGGTTCATTTATAATGTTTTTGCTCTTAGCTCTTTTGCAACGAATATTGGTGAAGGTTCATGCTGCAAATCACAGGGAAGAAAAGGTACAAACAAATAAAATGTTCTTCATTTTAATGCTTTGTTTTGTATGATTTTTTTTTTGTATTTGTTGGGTTTTTTTTTATTACTATACTACAACTTTTTCATGTATTTGGAGTTAAATAAAATTGTCTAAAGAAAGATTCCCCTCAATAAATTAGTTTATGTAAGCTTTCCCCTCCCCTCAATAAACTTGTCTATGTTTTGTCTTTTTGTACATTGAGGACCGACGAAAGGAAGATTCCCCTCGAGCTAATATGTTTAATATGAAGCAATAAAACATCTTTGAAACAAGAGAGAAGTGAGAAAGAGTGAGAAGGAAAAACAATAAAATTTTGAAGTTTGAAAATTTTTGAAGCCTTTAGGTTTGAACATAGATATATCCTCTTTGCCAGATTTTGAATTCCATTATTTTGTTTTATGTTGTTGGTTGAAATTGTCATGGAAGGTAAAAGTAATATCACTAAAAACAGTTTTATTTATTAATTGAAAAGATTCTGGGAATTTAAATTGAGCTTAAATTATAGGCCTCTCTAGTTTTTGTCTGCACTCTCGACAGAAGTTTAAGGATAGATCCACTAGGGAATGGCCTAATGTCCTGGGAAAAATTAAATAAATGAAAATCTAGTACTGTACTAGTTTCTTTATTTGTTCAAATATTATTTGTCTTTCCATGGTTTTTAGTTATCATTAACGGACAATTGGAGGAGTTGAATTTTTTTTTTCTAAAATTTAGTTATTATAATGGTATATAATTGAATGGCTTCACAATTGAAGAGTATTTGAGCCTTCACAATTGTTGTAAATTTATACTCACTTTACCAATATAATTACAGTTTTGTTGAGCTAATAAAAAATACTTCTACTTCTTGTTTGGTTTAAGAATTCTTTTTTATGTTTAGTAAATAATTTGTATTTTTTTTAATTTAAATTGAATTCTATATGCAGTTCCTTTTGCTAAGAAGTTTTTCTACCTGCTTTGCCAAACTCGTAGTTTCATTGAGTTCTGCATCCTCGGTACTGACAATTTTCCAAGGACTTTGCTAATGTATTTGGCAAATATGCCTTATTCCTTCACCAATTATTTCTCTACCATCCTTTGTAACTCTAAGTTCAAGAGCACTGTTATAAAACATAACCTCCAGTATGTAGCCTTCAACATGTCCTTTTCGAAGAAGAAGTTTTATATTTAATATGTCTACTGGTTGTTGTTTCTGTTTGTTTTTGTTGATAACTTTGGAGGGGGGCAATAATCTTGGATTTTCTGTGAACTTAGTAATAACTCTTGATGGAGGCAATAATTTTAGATTTTTCACTGCATGAGGAATGGAAGTGGTCCCTTCATGTTTTATTGTTGTGCTGTTATGATATATATAATTATTAAATCATTTAACTTTATATGAATTGTTTATGATTTATATTATTTAATAATTTGTTTGTATATACCTTTTTTGGTTGCACATTGTTTGTCATTATGCTTATGTTTTTTTATTCTTTAAACTGCAGATGTCTGTAGAGGAGGAATATTACATCAACTTGCATGTTGGGGGTAAATTTGTACGTGATCCCCATGTTAGGTATTTAGGTGGTGAGATGGTGAAGCTTAAAGAGGATCCAGATACGATATCATATTTTGAGTTGTGTAAAATAGTTAAAGATGGGTTAGGGTTTAATACAGTGCAACTAATTTATTTCCATGTACTTGGCAGTAAGACTTTGCAGGATAACCTTAGGGTTGTGTGGAATGATAGTAGCACTATTGACATGATAAACTACTGGGTTATGCATAAGGAGATATACTTATATGTAGAGCATGAGATTGACACTGCTATTTTTGTCGATGATGAATCAATGTTAGGTGTAGCATGTTCGCAATTTGGTGGTGATGGTAATGAAGGTGGTGAATGTGTTGGCAGTAAAGGGTGAGGGTGAGGGTGAGGGAGAGGGTGGCGAGGTTGCTGGTAGTAAAGGTGGTGAGGGTGTTGAGGGTCAAGGTGTTAGGGAGGGTGGTGAGGTTGCTAAAGGTTTAGGTGGAGAGGGTGATGATGTTGCTGTCAGTGAAGGTGGTGAGAGTGATGGAGGTGGTGAGGAGGGGGTTAGGGAAGTGGAGGGGAAAACTAGTGGGAAAGGTAAGGAAACATTACTTGATGAGACTGAAAGTGAAAGCACTAGAAAGCAGTTTGAGGCTGAGGTTCCTGAAGAAGTCGATGGTGAAAGACTAAATCAAAATGTTGATAGGGAAGAAGATGGAAATGAGACTGAATATTTTGATAGTGATGATCATGAGAGCATACTTGAGTCAAAAGATTATGACAATATTGATGTTTGTAGAAAAAGAAATAGGTTCCCCACATACAATCCAAACTCAGCAAGTCCACACTTCTGTATTGGGATGTTGTTTAAAGATGGTGAGCAATTCAAATCTGCAATCCGTAAGTACCCAATGTGTTGTAGAAGAGAACTTAAGATAATTAGGAATGAACCAAATAGAGTTAAAGTTAAATGCATTGCATCAAAAAATTTTGAATGGGGAATATTTACAAATTAGAGTAACATGGCCAGATGCATGCAAGTGAAAAGTTTCCATGATGAGCACAACTGTTGTGTTAGTTTTAGAAACAAAATTGTCAATCTAAAAGTTATTACAGAACATTTTGAATCTACTATTGGGGACCACCCAAAAATGAAGCTAAGGGAGATACAAAGAATGGTAGCTTCAAAAATGCATGTTAATGTTAATATGACAAGGTGTAGAAGGGCCAAGAAAATGGTGAAGGATAAGTTGGGAGGGAACTTTGTACAGGAATTTGCTATGCTGTGGGAATATGTTGATAAGTTGAGACTAAAGAATCCTGGAAGTACTAGTGAATAGAGTCACACTTGAATCTCCACTATATTTCAAGAGGTTTTATGTCTGTTTTGAAGCATTGAAAAAAGGCTTTAAAGAAGGGTGCAGACCTATACTAGGTTTGGATGGTTGCTTTTTAAAAGGTCCATTTAAGGGTGAGCTATTGGCTGCTGTTGGGAGATATGGAAACATTCAGATGTACCTAGTTGCATAGGCTATTGTTGAGGGGGAATTCATTGATTCTTGGGCATGGTTTCTTAGTCTATTGACAGCAGGCTTGGGAATGGAAGATGGTTTTAGGTATACCATCATCAGTGACCTACAAAAGGTAAACTATTTATTTTGCATTTATTTATTACTAATACTATTAATTATTACTGATGATTTACTTGTGTTTTGTAAATTAATTTGTAGGGTCTCGAGATAGTCATGAATGACATTATGCCTAGAGTAGAACATAGAAATTGTGCTAGGCATGTCTTATCAAATTGATTTGGTAGGAAGAAAACAAAGACATTTGAATTTACTTTTTGGAAAGTTGTGAAGTCTACAATAGAGCGGGAGTGGGAACAAAAAAAGAAGAAGACTTGTATAAGCTTGATGAAGGAGTTGCAAAGGAGTTGTTCTCTAAGAATTCGAAAGCTTGGACCAAGGCCTTTCAAGGGTTACACTCGGTGTCAGATATTGTAGACAATAACATCTATGAAGCATTTAACTCCAGCATCGTGGAGTCTAGATTTAAGAGCATAATAACCATGTTGGAGGAAATTAAAGTTAATATGATGGCCAGAATAGTGGCTAAGAGGAAGCAGTGCAATTCATGGGAATATAATTATGGTCAAGTAATAAAGAAGAAATTTGATGACAACAACAAGGAAGGTGTTGATTGGAAGATGATCTGGAATGGGGAAAATGGGTGTAAAGTTAAGAAAGGAAGAAAATAGTACATAGTAAATGTAGAGTATAAAACCTGCAGTGTAACACCCCTAACCCGTATTCATCGCTAGAATAGGATTAAGGAGCATTACCGGACTTAGCAATTAAATAATCATACATCTTTCATACCTTTTTCATATCCAATAAAAAAATCATTCACAATCAGTCATATTGTCCCTAATACGAGCCTTTGAGACTCAAATCAAACATTATAAGTAGTTCAGGACTAAACCGATAACTTGGAAAAATTTATGGAAAACATAGAAAATTTTCAAATTACAGGGGACACACACCCCTGTGGCCAAGTCGTGTGTCTCACACGGCCAAAGACACACCTGTGTCACAGGCCGTATGGACATTCGAAATGGGATCACATGGCCGTGTCCCAGCCTATGTCCAACCCTGTGTAACTCCCTGACTTGGGTCACACGACCAACCACACGCCCGTGTGACTAGCCCGTGTACCCTTCGAAATGGCCTCATACGCCTGTGTGCCAGGTCGTGTGCTAGGCCGTGCTAAAACTGTAGGGTATACTGACTTTTGCCACACGGCCAAGTCACACACCCATGTGCTGAGCCGTGCTGAGCCGTGTGGAGCTACTGACTTGGTTTCTAAATAAATATCAGAGGACACACGGCTGTGTCATTTGACCGTGTGTCACACACGGCTGAGACACACGCCCGTGTGGACAAAAATAGTCTATTTTCCAAGCCATCTTTCTCACCCAAATTTGCATCAACCTAAACATGTCAAATAGCATATAACATAGCATCAATAGGCATTCAAACCAATCTCAACTAAGCCTAAATCATGCTAATTCAATACCAACAACTATATTGCTCACAACATCATGTTTTGCCAATTTAAAACATACCAAATATGCTTCCAAAATATACCTAAATGGTCAATTACCTATTTTAGACTTTGTGCCTAACTTAGCATACATGCTCATCTCAATTCCAACCATTTTCTATACAAGATATCAATCCACAACAAGACATTTCCAAATCAATTATACACCATAAATCAAAGGGCCATTTCCATATATATATTCATCACCAAGTATACCAAAATAAGCCAAACCACATAGCTATACACATAACCAAAATCATATATCATTTACAAGCCAAATCAAATGGCTATCAACATTACAAACATATAAGCCATATTAACCACAACCCCTATACATGCCATATAACCAAATTCAGAAGTTCAAAAGTACCAAAATGACAGATGGATAGTGTGATGAGATCTCCGACAACTCCCAATCCGAGCAAGCTTCGAAATCACTATAAAACACAGAAAAGTAAACAGAGTAAGCTATAAAGCTTAGTAAGCTCGTATGCTTAATAAGTAAAACTTACCATTTAACTACAATTCAAGTACTTAAACATCACTTAATGCAACTCAATTTAAATCCAAAAGCCTAACACATATTCAATCCAAATGTTAGACATGAATTTCATCAATTTCTTCGATTCAATGATTGTATAGTTCACGTACATACCTCTACTAACACGTATCAATCTCTTACCCTTTCATATCTTTGATATACCTGTTGAACCATTTGGAATAATATCAGATACTCGAGAATCTCGTACCCTAAATGCCAATACATGGCCACACCATCTCAATCTCATATCTTATATAATGCTCACTCTTAAGCTATCAACGGGTCTACTCACACAAGCTGATGGTCAAGACGTAGCTACACAGTGTTACTCACAAAAGCTGATGAGAATTAGGAACACATGTCGAAGAACTCAGCCACCGGTAGAACGTACAGACCAGCACCCAAACACAATAACCCTTAATGACATGTCATTTGTATCCTATCTATCCCTAAGGTTCAACCGGAATTTCACATTGTCGAATCTTCGTCGAACATATCCGTAAGTTTGTATTAATTAACAATACAATTATAAAGCATTTAAAACACAATTACATTAATGCTTATTAACATGCGAACTTACCTTGAATTTACACGGAGAAAACCGAGTTATCAATCAACTATCTTGTTTTTATCCCGATCTAATTTCAAACTTCGCTTTTCTTGATCTATATATAATCAAATTTAACTTATTTATTATTCATTCTATTCAATTCAGCCCAAAATACATATTTTTGCAAATTTACACTTTTGTCCCTTAGATTTTGAATTCTCTACAATTTAGTCCTTAGCTCATAAAAATGCAAATTCATGCCATTGAGTCCACACCCATGCTAGCCGAATTTCATGTAGACCCATAGCAACCCAAAATTTTCATTATTTCACACATTTCACTATGAATTTTACATATTTAACAAATAAATCCCTAATTTGCAATGTCAACCAAAATCACTTAACAAATGTTGTTTATCTAACAACAACCATTCATTTTCTATCATCAAACATCAAAACACATACATATTCATCAATGGTAAAACCCTAGACTTTTAACAGTTTTGCAAATTAGTCCCTGGGCTAGCTAGATTTAAGTTACAACAACTTCAAAAACATAGAAATCCTCAAAAACGGGACAAAAACACTTACCTAATTGGAGAAACTAGGGTTGTCGAATGTTTAAGCTTCAACAATGGCTTCTCCCCTTCTAAAATCGGTTAACATTAAAAGATGATGACTTTTAATTTGTTTTATTTATTATATCCTTTAAATACTAATTTCCAAAATTAACCTTTTAAATTTAACCAAATTTCAATAATACCAAACCAACATCATCCACTAACTAATTAATGGGTTAATTACCACTTAAGTACCTCCACTTTAAAGTTCTATAGTTGTTAGACACCTTTATCTAATAGAACTCAACTTTTACACTTTATGCGATTTAGTCTTTTTTTATCAAATTGAGCATTCAAATGATAAAATTTCTTAACAAAATTTTCATACAATTATACTATCATGATGTAGACCTCAAATTAATAACAAAATAAATATTTCAACCTCGAATTTGTGGTCCTGAAACCACTGTTCCGATTTAACTAGAAACGGGTTGTTACATGCAGTTGTCGAAGATGGCAATTATTTGGGATCCCTTGTCCCCATGTCTGCTGTGCTATATAGCATCTTGAACAAGATCCTAATGATGACTTACATAGGTACTACCACAAGGACACATATTTGAAAGCATATGAATATGCTTTGCAACCCATAAATCTGGTATTGAGCCCGTGCTTCCACCAGTTGAGAAAACAATGCCTAGTAGGCCAAAGAAGAATAAAAGGAAGGTAAAAAATAAACTGAAAAAGGCGAAGCCTGGACAACTCAGTAGGGCTGGTCTAATTATGAGATGTAGGAAGTGTGGTGGTGAAGGTCACAACAAAAGATCATGCATTCAACCTAACACAACGGGAACACAAGTATATCATAACACTTTTTCATTGTCAATTCCAAAATATTAAAATCATATTTGGGTTCTGATTTTTTGGTCTTTGATAGAGCTCGAAACTAACTATTATTTCAACAAAGGCAAGCGCACCTATCGAACAATAGTATAGCTGTGGTGAGTCCGCAATATCGTATCCTCAAGGACCAAGAGTACTAGTATTAACTATTTGTTTATTATTTAGCCTAGTAATTAAGGGAATTTGGTTTTAATCTAAAATTAACTAACTAATTTAACTAACTATGGAGGCGACAGAGAGCGATTTGGGGAAAATACTTTTGGACAACTTGTATGAGATAGACAATACTTAAGGAAGAATTCATCTAGACTTCACTTATTACTTTTGATTCATGCGATTTATTCACTTGGCTTAATCCGTAGAAATCCTTAAATTATATTAATACCTCTCTCGAGGCTACTAATAACTGACTCTAGGTTGATTAATTGAAATCTCTTTCTAATTAAAACCCCTATTGTCGCATTAACTCGATCTATGGATTCCCTTATTAGGTTTGACCCTAATCCGGCAGATTTTCGTCGCCCTATCTCTAGGGTTGCAATCAACTCCACTTAATTGTGTTGATCTACTCTTAAACAGGGACTTTTGCTCTACTGAATAAGCACATTCGACTTTGAATCAATAACCTGAATTATCAAAACAAGAATAAGAACTCACAATTAAGAATAAGCACAAGTATTTATCTCATAAATCAAATAATAATAAGATTTGTCTTAGGTTTCATCCCCCTTAGATATTTGAGGGATTTAGATCATACTAAAAGAGGGAAACATCATAAAAGAGGAAAAACAAAAAAAACATAAGAAAACCCAAAAACTCCTAAAGAACTTGATGGGAGATCCTCAGTCTTGATGGAGACCCTTCTCCTAAGCTGTTCCCGACGGCTATCTTGGAGTATTTTCTCCTTCTACTTGGCGTCTATTCGACGTCCTGTCGAACTCCCCCCTTAGGTTGCCTCCTAAGGTGTTTATATAGGCTTCGAGATGCCTTTCTTGGCCCACAAGTATCCTATTCTGAAAAATTCATCCTTATTTTGGCAGGGACATGCCCGTGTGACACGCCCGTGGTCGATAGCCCAGGTCGTGTTCGATTCGGCTTGCCACACACGGCCATGTGGATTTGCCCGTGTGTGGTGGTCCAGGCCGTGTAGGCCCATTTTGTCCCTTTTTGGCCCGTCTTTTCGACTCCCTAAGCTCTCCTGAGTATAAAACATGAAATTAAGAGATTAGGAGAATCGAATTCATCAAATTCAATGGAAACTCATCCAAAATTAAGCCAAGCATGAGGTTAAAATATGTGTAAATTATGGTTTATCAAATATCCCCACACTTAAGCTTTTGATTGTCCTCAAACAAAATTCTCAACTCACAATTAAAAGTAGCTTCCTTGATTCATAATCCTTATCAATAATGTTTCATTATAATTCATAGATAACTCATACATTGATAATTTAACTAAAAGAGTCCTAAAGATTCAAACAGTCTAAGTCATAGATTTTTATAACACGAAAACATAGGTGTTTCCCCTTACCTAAATAATTTCTTCTAATTCAAAACCGACAAAAATTGACATCCTCACTAAAGATTCACTCATATCACTCAAGGTGTTTAAGGTTAAAATTAAGCACTCAAAGGTCAAACATGAAAAGTTTATCCTATAAGATTGCATGAAAATCAAATCTCCACCACTGTAAAATGAGATGATATACAAATCAAAAGGTCTTAAAAAGGGTTGTAACGGGGCTTGGGTTAAAGGTGTGGATAAAGGCTGAATTAGAGGGTTAGAATTGAGATTGAATTGACAAATTACCTAACTAGAAACAATGAACTAATAATGAATAATTACATTAAAAACAGGAGCTTCTTCTAAAGATGTGAATTTAACTGTTTAAGCTCATAAAACATAGAACTAATAATGAGTATACTTTTTTTTTAAGAATTAGAGTATACAATGATAAGAAAGAACTTTAACAACTAAAATAGAGAACATAGTTAGGCAACTGCTCAATTCAAATCTCGACAAAAAGGGACGTCAAAAGATTAGGGGAAGGCAAAAATTTGGTTTTGGGTTAAAATTAATGGGTGAGTCAACAAATGGTTTATTAGGCTAAAAAGGGGTTCACTAGGGGTTAATTATGGAGGTAGGCTTTTTGTGGAGTAAGTGGGTTAAATCCTAGGTGCTTTTATTATCTCAGTATATCAAATAAAAAATGTGGTCTCGACATGTATAATCGAAGCAAGTTCTAGAATAACAGATCAATGTTGACACACTCATAATCAAAAGTGAGCAAGAAAAATATATGATCTAAAAGGCTCAAAATCTCACAGAAATTATGGTTTTTGATGTCAACCTTGTAAATTTCAAACTTCAAAGTGATATTTAAGTTTAGGGAAACAACCTAATAAAATTTTAGTTTTGAAAATAGACTTATCATGTTTGATTCTCTAATGTCTTAAAGTTTAAACCATCAATGCACAATTAACTATAACTTAATCCGAAACATATCAACAAAAATCATAAATCAATGGAAGTTTCATTCTAATAGTAAATATGAGAAAACTACTTTAAGAACAAGATGTAATTCAGGGATTTTCTGGTAATGAAATCAATAACCTCCCCACACTTAAGATGTACATTGTCCTCAATGTACAAAGATGGGTAATAACAATAAAGTTAGAAATCATAAGAGAGGGAGAAAAGTGAAACTTCCTGAATTGTGGATGAAATCCTTAGAAAATAACTGATGATGAACATGATAACTAGGCAGAGGTGAAGGTGGGGGAGAATACCCCGGTGATGTGTTCGTTCCTTTAGTGGCACCTTGAACCTTTGTAAACTGCGAAGTAATCAGTAAATTTTTAGGGAGTTCTATTAGAGGATGTTGTTATATATACTCGAGAATTAGACAGCTGAAGATAAAAGAAATCGAATTATACTAATAAAAGTTTTAAACAAGAAAGGTAAAGATTTGAACAAACAAATGAAATTAAAAATAAAATTGAAAATAGAAATAAAAACAAAAATAAAAATAAAAATAGAGGGACTCAAAGGTACTCATCATCAGCTGGGTCGCTAGGTGGTAGTGGCGACGATATATGAAAATGCTGACAAATCTGATGAAGTGTCGCCTCAATGTCGTCAAACTGTTGAGCGTTGTTGTCAAATTGCTGAGTACAGTACTGCTCGAACCGAGTGAGGCGCTCAGAGATGTCCGAAAGTGAAGCAGCCGCATGAACTGGTCAGTGAGGGGAGTGTGGTACCGAAGGTGGCTCCTCGTGCTGTGGAAGGACATCATCAGTAATGTCCTCTAGGACGTTGGTGGCCTGTGATAGCCTATACTGGGAGGATCGGACCCACGGAGATGCTCAATCATCCTCATGTGGAGCATTGTCCGAATGCCCTGAGGGGATATCTGTCCTATCAGGGTGAGTGACGAGGACTAAGCAGTGGTATTGATGAGCCCAAAATACCGAGCCAGACATGTGAAGTACGGACCCATGGAGATGACCCCTCTCCTATGCTGCTCTGTCTAATGTTGTATGGCCCGAGCTAAGAAGTAGGCTAAGTCGAAGACGTACCCGTTCTCCATGCACCATAGGAAGTAGGCGTCGTGAGTGTTGACGACGCCGGTGCTCTCTCGCCTTCCTGTCAGTGTATGAGATAAGATGGCGTGTAAGTACCTCAGGGATGGGGCGAGAGCTGTCACCTTGGAGCGACTGGGGTCATATGTGGCCAAGACGTGGGCTAAGTTGTTCCAACACCTAGAAAGGGATTTATGGATGTGGCGATGGAGGTTCTCGAGATCATTGTCCTCCATGAATTCGTCGGTGTAGAGTCCCAAGGCTGCCCCGAACTATGGGACACTGAGCTCACGTGTGATGCCTCCGAGATGGAATTGGACTGTGCCAGGGTCATCGTGGTTCGTCATCACCGTCTAGAGGTGGAACGTGGAACAGAGCTCCAAAGTGAGCTCTAGGTATGTGGACTCGATGATCTAGAAGAATTGCCCATGGGTTGGTAGTCAAGAGGGCCCGGACGTTGTCGGCTAGTTGGACCTACTCCAAAGCAGCCCAATCAATGCACCTCCCCACGTCGAAGGGTCGCGCGTGAAGTATCTGAAAAAGGTCTTCCTGGGATCCTGGAGAAAACCGTAGGAATGGATGGCGCACTTCGACAAAGGCGCTCGAGGAAGTTGCACCGGGTCCTTTTCACTTTTTAGCGGCAGGGACGATGATCTTTTTCCCACGTGGGGGAGTCATTATATACCTGAAAATGTACAAAGTTCTCAATAAATCACATATTATTTCCATCCAAAACATGTATTATTCTATTACTTCTGATGCCAAAAAAAATGACATTTTTCTGTAACAAATCAGCATATATATATTAGTTCCTATTGCTAAACAAGAAAGGAAAGATAAACTAACAATCTAATAATGAGATTAGAAAATATGAATGATAAAGATAAACATAGTTCTAGACTAAAGAAAAGAAATATAATAACAATGATAATAATGAAATAAAATGGAGGGAAAAAGGAAAAGTGACCGATGGAGAGCAATTGTCAGAACACAGGCGTGGTGGTGGTGCATTGGCGTGTCGATCTTGCATGGGCATAGACTGCGTGTGGTGTGCATGGAGAAGACAGGGGAAAGAGGAAAATAGGGTGAAGGAAGATGGAAAGAGAGGCAGTGGAGTTAATGATGGTGGCCGGACTGTAGGAGGTGCGTAGAGAGGGTAGAGGGTGGCTAGGGATTTTAGGAGGGGGATTTGGGGGGAAGTGAACAGAGGGTCGGTTTAAATAGAAATAGGGGCACATGGTCAGGGATCACGGTCGTGTGCCTGACTATTTAGCCTGTGTGTTTCGTAAATTTTGAATTAGGGCGCGTCTGAGTAATGTTCCACGCCCGTGTCCCATGGGCGTGTTGTGTGACATGGCTGAATCGCACGGCCATGTGCGTCTTCGTTCACTTCTCCCACGCCCGTGCATATGATCATACGCCCATCTTCATTAATCAGTGTCGACCACGGCCTTCAGGCACGGGCGTGTCGCACGCCCGTGTCATTTATTCAGTGTCATCCACTGCTTTGAGGCACGAGCGTGTTGCACGCCCGTGTCATTTACTCAAAATCAACCACGGCTGCATCGTACGGCCGTGGCCCTTTTATCGCATCCCGTGTTGGGAAAAAGTTTTTCTTCCTTGACTCGCACAGCCTCCGCCACACCTATGTCTCTTCCCGTGGTTTCCACACGAACACGCCTGTATGCTGTACTGTGCGGATGAGAAATCATGTGTCTGTTAAATTGGTTAGTTCTTAGTTAGATGCTAAAACCAAAAATATGGATGTTAGTGAGATTAGTGCTCGAGTTGCCTCCCGAGAAGTGCTCATTTAAAGTCTTAAGCTAGACTTAACCTGTTTTCATTCCTAAATGAAGGTTCACGGAGCTGAATCTCCTCTCTCATATCCCCAAAATCTTCACCATTATAAATTTTCAGTCGCTGACCATTTACCTTGAATGTGCCACAAGTCAGATGAGTTACCTCGATTGTGCCATAAGGAAAAATAGTTTTGATTACGAATGGACCTGACCATCTTGATTTCAGCTTTCCAGGAAATAATTTGAGCCTTGAATTGTATAGTAGAACTAGATCTCCTACTTCGAATTGCTTCGGTTGCTTTAAACGAGCATCATGGCATCACTTTGTTGCCTCCTTATATAGACGTGAGTTCTCGTAGGCATTAGCTCGCCACTCATCTAGCTCGTTCAACTGCATCATTCTTTTCTCACCTGCAGGTTTAAGATCATAATTTAAGAATTTTATAGCCCAAAAAGCTTTGTGCTCTAATTCAAATGGTAGATGACAACTTTTTCCGTAGACAAGTCTATATGGGGATGTTCTTATGGGCATTTTAAATGTTGTTCTATAGGCCCATAAAACATCGTCTACTTTTAATGCCCAATCTTTCCTGTTTGATTCAACTGTTTTCTCTAGAATACGCTTAAGCTCTTGATTTGCTACTTCCACATGTCTACTGGTTTGAAGGTGATAAGGGGTAGCTGTTCTGTGGTGTACTCCATATTTCTTTAAGACCTTGTCAAATTGATTATTACAAAAATGAGTACCCCTATCGCTAATAATTGCTCTGGGTGTTCCAAATCGAGAAAAGAGTTTCTTAAGAAATCTCACTACCATTCTGGCATCATTAGTAGGTAAAGCTTGAGCTTCCACCCATTTTGACATATAGTCCACTGCTACTAAGATGTATTTATTCCTAAATGAGCTAGGGAATGGACCCATAAAATCAATACCCCATACATCGAGTATTTCACATGATAGTATATATGTTTGAGGCATTTCATCGCGTTTAGAGATATTACCTGTTCTCTGGCATCTATCACACGAAGCAACATACCTATTAGCGTCTTTGAACAAGGTGGGCCAATAAAAACCTGATTCGAGCATTTTATGTGCTGTCCTGATCCCGCTGTAATGTCCTTCTGAAGGTCCTGAATGGCAATGTTCTAAGATTTTGCTTGCTTCTGCTTTTGTAACACATCTCTGAATTACTTGATCTACACATATATGGAAAAGAAAATGGTCCTCCCAAAAATAGTTTTTCGCAGCAGCAAAGAATCGCTTCTTTTGATGATGTGTTAACCTTTTTGGTAGGATGTTAGCAGCTAAGTAATTTGCAATGTCTGCAAACCAAGGTACATCGGAGTCAAATATAGCAAATAGTTGTTCTTCAGGAAACGAGTCATTTATCTCACTCTCATAGAGTTCTTCGATATGTGGATTTTCAAGCCTAGAAAGATGATCTGCCGCAAGATTTTCAGCCCCTTTCTTAACTTGTATTTTCAAATCAAATTCCTGTAAGAGTAAAATCCATCTTATGAGTCGAGGTTTTGCATTAGATTTAGTTAAAAGATAACGAAGAGCTGAATGGTCAGTGTAAACGACAACTTTAGATAATATCAAATACTGTCTAAATTTATCAAATGCCAAAACCATGGCTAGCAATTCTTTTTCTGTGGTGCTGTAATTTTCTTGTGTGGCCGTCAATGTTTTGCTAGCATAATAGATCGGCTGAAAATGCTTGTCTCTTCGTTGTCCCAAAACTACACCTACTGCAAAGTCACTCGGATCAGACATTAGTTCAAAGGGTAAATTCCAATCAGGTGCAATTATAATTGGTTCATTTATCAATTTATTTTTGAGGGTATTAAATGCATCTAAACATTCCTGATCAAAATCGAAAGGCCATCTTTTTCTAGTAGTTTTGTTAATGGCTTAGCTTTAGAAAAATCCTTAATAAATCTTCTATAAAATCCGGCATGTCCTAAAAAGCTTCGAATAGCCTTAACTGAACTAGAAGGAGGTAATTTTTCTATAATTTCAACTTTTGCTTTATCAACCTCAATCCCTTTACTAGAAATTTTGTGGCCTAACACAATCCCCTCTCGAACCACAAAAGTGACATTTTTTCCAATTAAGCACAAGGTTCGTTTCCTTACATCTCATTAGAACTCCTTTTAAATTTTTAAGGCAAAGATGGAAAGAATTACCAAATACTGAAAAGTCGTCCATAAATACCTCCATAATATCGTCCACAAGTTCATCAAAGATGGCTAGCATGCAGCGCTGAAAAGTAGCAGGAGCATTACATAATCCAAAAGGCATTCTACGATAAGCAAACGTACCGTATGGGCATGTAAATGTTGTCTTTTCTTTATCCTCGGGAGCTATTGGGATTTGGAAGTAGCTAGAGAGTCCGTCTAGGAAGCAGTAGTACATATGCCCAGATAATCTTTCTAACATCTGATCAATAAAGGGTAAAGGGAAGTGATCTTTTTTGTGGCATCGTTCAACTTCCTATAGTCAATACAGACTCTCCAACCTATGGCTATTCTTGTAGGAAATAATTCATTCTTTTCGTTAGCTACAACAGTCATGCCTTCTTTCTTTGGAACAACCTACACAGGACTCACCCAAGTACTGTCAGAAATAGGATAAATAATTCCAGCATCTAGAAGTTTAATTACCTCAGCTTTAACAACTTCTTTCATGTTGGGATTCAATCGTCTTTGAGGTTGCACACATGGTTTATACTCATCTTCCATTAAAATTTTGTGGGTGCAAAACGATGGACTTATCCCTTTAATGTCAGAAATTTTCCAAGCTATGGCTCTTTTATGTTCCTTTAGTACCTGCAGCAACTCGTCTTTCTCTTTGGGTTCCAGTTCTGAAGAGATGATTACTGGTAGTGTAGAATTATCTCCGAGGAATGCATATTCTAAGTGATTTGGTAACTGTTTCAATTCCAATTTAGGTGGTTCTTCAATAAAGGGTTTTTGTTTTAGTTCGTCGTTTATTTCAATGCCCTCGTCTTTCTTTTGTCTAAAAAAAGATGTATTAGAATTCAACTCATTGGTATCACCGTTTGCCCCCTCACCTTGGGTAAGACATAGTTCCAACGTGCCGTCGTGTATGATTTCCTGCAAAGAATCTTGAATAAAATGATCAATGGCATCAATAAAATAACAGGAATCATCTTGCTCTCTAGAATATCGCATAGCATCGTAAATTTGAAAAATAATTTCCTCGTCACCTACCCTTAGCTCAAGTTTACCATCACCTACATCAAGAACAGCCCTAGCAGTAGCTACAAAGGGGCGTCCCAAAATTAAAGGTACCTCAACATCCTCATCCATGTCAAGCACAACAAAATCAATAGGGAATATAAATTTATCAACTTTTACCAGAATATCTTCAATAATTCCCCTAGGATATTTAATAGACCTGTCAGCTAATTGAATACTCATCCTAGTGGGTTTTGGTTCCCCAAGACCAAGCTGCTTGAACATTTTATAAGGCATTAAGTTAATACTGGCACCTAAATCAGTAGTGCTTTCTCAATGTTTAAACTACCAATTAAACAAGGAATAGTGAAACTTCCTGGATCTTTCAATTTGGTTGGTAGCTTATTTTGGAGAATAGCTGAACATTCCTCATTAAGTTCCACGGTTGATATCTCTTCAAAATTCCTTTTATTTGTTAGAAGCTCTTTTAAGAATTTTGCGTATGTCGGTATCTGCAAAATAGCAACAAAAGGTAAGTTAATATGTAATTGTTTAAAAAGTTCAAGAAATTTACCGTATTGTGCGTCTAAGCGATCTTTCTTCAACTTTGCCAAATATGGGATCGATGGTTTATATTCTTCACGTACCGGTGTTATATTCTCGACCTCCTCACCTTTTTCTTTATTAGTTTCTTGTGGCATCTTCTTTTCCGCTTCAACCAATACCTTCCCATTCCTTAATGTTACTGCCTTCACTTGCTCTTGAGGTTTAGGTTCAGTATTATTAGGTAAACGACCTGGTTGCCTTTTGGAAACTAACTTGGTCAACTGTCCTAGTTGATTTTTAAGCCCTTGAATTAATGTTTTTTGATTATTCAACACCATTTCGGTATTCTGAAAATGAGTTTCTGACGCTGAAATAAACTTTGCTAGCATATCCTCAAGGTTCGACATTTTCTCTTGCGGGTAGGGTTGCTGTTGAAAGACTAGGAGGTGTTGTTGTTGTCTCTGATTTCCTTGGCCACCCCTGAGAAGTTGGGGTGGTTCCTCCAACTTGGATTGTAATCGTTACTATAAGGGTTTTTTGAGGTCTAGAATTATTACCCATATATTTCATCTGTTCGCTTTCTATGCCAGGGTTGTAGGAAGGATATTCTGTATTGTTCATTCCCCCTCCATTCGTATCGCACTGCATTACTGGATGTACCTGTGAAGAACCACACAAACCATCAATCTTTTTATTAAGAAGCTCTACCTGATTTGATAGCATGGTTACTGCGTCGAGGTTGAAAACACCGGCGACTTTTGTTGGCTTTGTCCTCATAACTTGCCAGTGATAGTTATTTTTCCTCTGTAAAATCATAAGCCACTTCAGGGGTTTTGTTATTCAGGGTTCTACCGGCGGCTAAATCAATCAACTGCCTGGTTGAGGGGTTCACACCGTTGTAAAAGGTTTGAACCTGTAACTGAAAGGGTAACCCATGGTGAGGGCACCTCCTTAGTAGATCCTTGTATCTCTCCCATGCATCGTAAAGTGTCTCTAAATCCATATGCACAAAAGAAGAGATATCATTCCTCAACTTAGTCGTTTTAGCCGGCGGAAAAATATCTTAACAAAAAATTTTCGGTCATTTGTTCCCATGTAGTGATTGATCCTCGTGGTAACGAGTTCAACCACTGTTTAGCTTTGTTCCTCAACAAAAAGGGAAACAACTGAAGGTGAATGGCATCATCAGAAACACCATTTATTTTGAAACTATAGCAAAATTCTAGAAAATTTGCCAAGTGATTGTTTGGATCTTCATCCTGCAAACCATCAAACTGAACAAATTGCTGTATCATCTGAATTGTGTTAGGTTTTAGTTCAAAATTATTTGCAGCAACAGCAGGTTTAACAATACTTGACTCAGTTCCTGTTAAATTAGGTTTAGCGTAATCATAATAGTACGAGGAGCAGGATTTTGATTAACTGGGTTTGCGGCAACCACAGGAGATAGCGGATTGTTATCAGTCATCTCTTCGGTAGTGTTGGTATCGTCCTCTTGCTCTTCTTCTATGTATTGAAGGCTTTGCCTTATTTCTCTACGGTTTCTGTGAACTGTACTTTCAATTTCACTATCAAAAAGTAATGGTGCTGACGGGTTCCTTCTAGTCATAAACTAAAAGTATCTGCCAGAAGCAAAGAAGAGGAAAAGTTAGTAAACTAGAAACAAAAATAAATTGCAAATAAAAAATAAGAATGGCTAAAGTAATAAAAATTTAGCGTTCCTAATATCTTAGTCCCCGACAATGGCGCCAAAAACTTGATGGAGCTTGAAACTAACTATTATTTCGACAAAGGCAAGCGCACCTATCGAACAGTAGTATAGCTGTGGTGAGTCCGGAATATCGTATTCTCAAGGAGCAAGTGTACTAGTATTAACTATCTTTTTATTAATTATCCTAGTAATTAAGGGAATTTGGTTTTAATCTAAAATTAACTAACTAATTTAACTAACTATGGAGGCGACAGAGAGCAATTTGGGGAAAATACTTTTGGACAACTTGTATGAGATAGACAATACCTAAGGAAGAATTCATCTAGACTTCACTTATTACTTTTGATTCATGCGATTTATTCACTTGGCTTAATCCGTAGAAATCCCTAAATTATATTAATACCTCTCTCGAGGCTACTAATAACTGACTCTAGGTTGATTAATTGAAATCTCTTTCTAATTAAAACCCCTATTGTCGCATTAACTCGATCTATGGATTCCCTTATTAGGTTTGACCCTAATCCAGCAGATTTTCATCGCCCTATCTCTAGGGCTGCAATCAACTCCGCTTAATTGTGTTGATCTACTCTTAAACAGGGACTTTTGCTCCACTGAATAAGCACATTCGACTTTGAATCAATAACCTGAATTATCAAAACAAGAATAAGAACTCACAATTAAGAATAAGCACAAGTATTTATCTCATAAATCAAATAATAATAAGATTTTTCTTAGGTTTCATCCCCCTTAGATATTTGAGGGGTTTAGTTCATACTAGAAGAGGGAAACATCATAAAAGAGGAAAAACAACAAAACATAAGAAAACCCAAAAACTCATAAAGAACTTGATAGGAGATCCTCAGTCTTGATGGAGATCCTTATCCTAAGCTATTCTCGAGGGCTGTCTTAAAGTATTTTCTCCTTCTACTCGGCATCTATTTGACGTCCTGCCGAACTCCCCCCTTAGGTTGCCTCATAGGGTGTTTATATAGGCTTCGAGATGCCTTTCTTGTCCCACAAGTATCCTATTTCGAATAGAATTCATTTTTATTTCGGCAGGGACACACCCATGTGACACGTCAGTGGTCGATAGCCCAGGCCGTGTTCGATCCAGCTTGCCACACACGGCCATGTGGATTTGCCCGTATGCGGTGGTCTAGGCCATGTAGGCCCATTTTGTCCCTTTTTGGCCTGTTTCTCGTTCTTTTCGACTCCCTAAGCTCTCCTGAGTATAAAATATGAAATTAAGAGATCAAGAGCATCGAATTCATCAAATTCAATTGAAACTCATCCAAAATTAAGCCAAGCATGGGGTTAAAATATGTGTAAATTTTGGTTTATCAGTCTTAGTCTAATACGAGTGCGAGAACTAGAAGCCCAAAAAATAACAACATAACACCATGCATTCAGCCTAATACAACTGGATCATAGGTATATAAAATACACTATTTTAATGTCAACTCAAACGTATTTTAATCTAATTTGGGGTTTTGATTTTTTTGGTCTTAGTCTGGTACGAGTACATGAACTAGAAGCCAAAAAGAGAATAACATAACACCATGCATTCAACCTAACACAACTAGATCACATGTATATCGTAAACATTTTTTTAATGTCAATTCCAAACTATTTAAATCTAATTTGAGGTTCTGTTTTTTTTTCTCAATCTGGTACGAGTATGAGAACTAGGAGCCAAAAAAGGATGGCATATCAGGAACCTATCAGCTCACAAGAATCCACTGCAGCAAAGAAGATGAAGAAATGAATTGAGATGGTTAACATATTTTGTTTGTTTTTTGAAATGGTTGGTTAACATCTTACTATTATAGGATCATTTTGTTAGCATAACATATTTTGTTTGTTTTTTGAAATGATTTGTTGAAAGATGTATACCATGTAACACCCCTAACCCACATTCATCGCCGAAACAGGATTACGAGATGTTATCGAAGTTTACAGAAAAATTACAAATAATTCCACTATTTACTTATTTCATATCAAAGCTGTCCACTTGAGTTGTAGTCACTAAATTATTTATATCTAGAGCCACAGAAATTCTAAATTAAGATCCGCTTAATGTTTTTGAAACTAGCCTCAAATATCTTTCTACCATAAAAATATAAGAATTTATAATTTATCCAATAAGTACGGTAAAATCTTCAAATTTATACCTGTTCTGCTGTTTGAAAAATCCGACCTTTCTTCACTAAAATTAATTATCTCTTAGTACGAGATTTGGATGATGTTTCCGTTTGTATCTATTGAAAATAGACTCATTAAGAATTTAAACATATAAATTTAAACCTCTAATTATTTTTTTAAAAATTTTTTTGATGATTTTCAAAAGTCAGAACAGGAGAACCCGAAATCATTCTGATCTTGTCTCACAAAATTTATTATATCTCATAATTTACAATTCCGTTGCTTACAACGTTTCTTCTATGAACAACTAGACTCAATAAAATTTAATTTAATGTTTTATTAAACCTCTAATTCGATTTCCACAATTTTTGGTGATTTTCCAAAGTTGAAGCATTGCTGCTGTCTAGAAACAATTTTAATGCTAATTTTATTCTTTCATGATTCTTTGTATTAACTTTTATTTAGACATACATAATCATTATACTTTTAGGCACCTCTTATGCATATTCGACTACTATTTTACCTCTCATCATTCAATCACATCAATATTATAAGGTAAATCATGCAAATACCACAATCCCAAAACGCAAACCATATAAATGACTAATATCTGCATAACACCTATAGACTAACATTTAATCAAAATAACCTATACATGCTATTATAACCAGAATCAAGTGTAATGCCCCAAAATTTTAATTTTTGATTTCGTGTATGTGTGACACACAATGTCTATCTGCTTCAGTGGTTATGTGTTCTGGGTGTGTGTGTGAGGTCCCAAGTTCAAGCCTTACTTGGGCAAATTTTGGTATTTTTTTATAAATAAAGCCTTAACCTTGTGCAAAGGGCTTAAGTTTAATTACTGGTAAGTTTATATTAGAATAGACCTATTGGTCTGGTGGTTAAGTGGAGTGTTGGAGTGTTGGAGGTCCTGTGCTCAATTTTCTGTGATGGCGTGGAGACAGTATTTTTGCTCCAATTTCAGCTAAGAGTTGTGTTGGGGCAAAATTCTAAGTAGTTGTGTTTTAGTGGGTTACCAGGGAGTGATTTTAGAAGATAATTGGGGAGAGGTTATCAGAAAATAATCTGATTAACTTTTTATTGTAAAAAAAAGCAGAGTTTCGATTTTCTCTCCAATTCCCCAAACTTTTTCTAACGTTTTCTTCTTCTTCATTTTTTCCCTCCTCTTCCAATTCTTTCCCATAGTTGCTGCCAAAATTTCCATTATTTCTCCCCTTTTGTTTCTTTTTCTTTTTTCCTAATTGATTTGGTTGTTCATCGTTGGTTGCGCGTGTTCGATAAGGAACAATTTTTTCCATTGTTAATTGTTCTTGGTTAATCTCTAAAAGGGGATTCCTTTTTGGTGTTTAGGAGTTAATCAAGGGGCTGGTGGTTTTGAATCAAAGCTGTGATTGTGCGAAGTCATGGTTACTCAAGCGAGGTAAGGGTTTTGCTAGGTTTTTAGTCGAGTTCCTTCCGAAATTAGTTGATTAAAAATGAATTAAGTGATTAATCTGGAGATATGTTGGTCAATTTTTAGGTTTTGGAGGCTTAAGAGTGCTTACGCATCAGAAACCATACCATGTGTGTACCTAAAACGCAGAAAACGAGATTCGGCAAAAATCTGAAATTGATTGCTATCGAGAAATAAAAGAAAAAAGAGAAAATTATGCGAAAATTGTAGAGAAAGGAAATAAGGGTGTTATAAACTTGGAAATCAACGTTTTGCACTAAAATAGTTTTGGACAGCAACAGTAGTCTAACTTTGAAAAATCATCAAAAATAGTGGGAATTGAGTTAGAGGTTGAACAAAATATGAATTTAAATTTTGTTTAGTCTAGTTTTTCATGGAAGAAACAGTGTAAGCAATGAAATTGTAAATCATAAAATATAAAAAATTTTGTGAGACAAGATCAGAATGATTTCGGGTTCCCCTATTCTGACTTAGGAAAATTATCAAAAATTGTAAAAATATTATTAGGGAATTAAATTTATATTTTTAAATCCTTAATGAGTCTATTTTCAAGAGAAACAAATAGAAACATCATCTAAATTCCATACTAAGAGATAAATAATTTTTAGTAAGAAAAGGATAAAGTTGTCAAACAGCAGAATAGAGATAACTTTAAAGATTTTACTGTATTTATTTGATAAACTATAAATTTTGAAAATTTTATGGTAGAAAGATATTTGATTCTAGTTTCAAAAACATCAAGCGGATCTTAATTTGGAATTCCGTAGCTCAAGATATAATGACTCAACTAGACAGCTTTGAATGAACATATAAGTAAATAGTGAAAACATATATGAGTATTGAGCTAGCATGGGTTACTTTAAAAATGGATCACACGTCCAAGGCCAATTTGGGCCGAGTCGGCCACACGGGCGTGTGGGCCCACACGGGCAGATCACATGGGCATGTGGGTCCATTCTTACCGAAATATTTTTAAGGTTGCACGGGTCGCCCAAGTCGACTGTGAACCTACTGTAGGGTCGATAAGCGCTACTTAAACCCCTAAATGTGTGAAATTGACTGAATGATATCTATACTGAGCATGTTAATATCTGAACTGAATATATGTACTGAAATTGCATAATAGCATGTCATCCATTGTGTGTTGCATTGCATTGGGTTGGGGGTTGTTATTCGGAGGAAGTGTACTAAAAGGCTTTAAGCCTAATCTACTGGCAGTTCAGCTGCAAACTACTGTATTGTGCCGCATTCGGTACTACTTGGAGTGTAGGGATGGGTGGGTTGATTATATCCCCACATGGAGTGTAGGGTTGGACAGAGATGGTGTGTAGAGGCTGGTTGGGTAGGATTTTGCTACTTCATAACTGTTACTGGTACTGATACTGTGATGGGCTAAGGCCCTACTGCATTTTTGACACTGTACTGAGATAGGCTAAGGCCCAAACTGTCACTGATATTGAAAAGGGCTTAGGCCCAAGACTGCTCAATTGTGCACTATGAATACTGATTGTTTGTTTGTTTCTGCGGGATTACACACTGAGTTTACGTAAACTCACCCTTTTTGTTTAATGTGCACAGGTAATCGTAGACTTAGACGGATCGGTGCAACATAGGACTCAGCGGTGACCACAGTAATTTTTGGACTTCATGGTTTTCAATTTACGATTTATGATTTGATTATTATTGATTATTTGGGTTGTAATTTAAAGACCCTCTAGGACTTTGGTTTTAAATTTGGGTTTTTATTTATTTATTTTACTTTATGGATTTATACCTGCTGGTCGTAGGAATTTCGGTTTTCAAAAAGTTAAAGCAATTTCTAAACGCATGATCACCTAGACTGTTTTATTAAAGCTTTCGCAACGAGGAATGTTTCAAAACAAATTTTTTAAATGAATAAAGATGACTTCCTAAGTTCTAACAAAAGTTTACTAAAGATAATAACATGGAACGCTTTCATCGTAACAACGAGGTTTCAAAAACACTACCGTGTGACATTGCTAGATACGACCATAACGTCTAAGCTGGGTTTGGGGTGTTACATCAACTCATCCATGATTACTGATAGAACCAATGGATAGTATGATATAGCTCATAAGCTTCCAACTCGTTCGAGCTTCCAATGATCTGTAAGGTAAATAAATGAAACAAACACGTAAGCAATAAATGCCTAGTAAGTTCATATAACCTTTAATCATATTAATTCTTTTCAAATATAAATTATATATATCCAAATATTTCCATATTGTTTTTCCGTAGTACTCATAAAATTATATTCATTAATTCACAAGTTGAATAAATCCATAGTATCACACACATAAACTTATTACCCCAAGCTTAGTAAAATTTTATATAACTTTAACTTTTCTACATTTATTCCATATGCATATCATATATTCGTGATCGTAAGTTAGTGCATTTAACCAAGCCTTTTTCGTATTGAACACATAATAAGTTATTCCATATGAAATTCCATAATTTAAGCCTTACCATTCTTTCATGAGCAATAACTTATTTTCACTTAGATAGTTACCATTCCAGTGCTTCAAAAAAATAAACATACAACTATTCAATCAATAGCTTGGCACTTGCCTAATCATCAAGCAACAACAATAGTTAGCATACTTGCACATCTTACATATAAATTCGATATTGATAAACTTATTTTCACGACATATCACACTTGAATTTATTACTCATCACTATATACATTATTTCCTTGTATTAATATATCAAAGTTAATCACATATTTACATGTCACTTTCAAAATATCAAGTAAATATTATTACCAAGTATTTCAGGTATATACCGGTAATAACCATAAGTCTTTTAATATTAATTTTATCTATATCATTCTTAGCACATACAATTCTCATCAATTTACTATCTCAAATAGATTATTACAATTTAATACACAATCATTTAACAATATCAATGTCCATTTAATGAACTCATGATTCATATATCTCATTTATATAATTCAATTTAATATCTCATTCCAATTCATATTCAATATCGATTATATTATCAATTCATTTGTTTACCCCTCTTAACTCGACTTGGACTCGAACGGATACACGGATCCAACCAAAACACACCAGTTTGGCACCCAATGCCTCATCGGATAATTCGAAGTAACAGATTTGACACTCAGTGTCTCATCGGCCATGTCGAAGTAATTTGGTACCCAGTACCTCATCGAATTTATCCGAAGTAACAATTTGACACCCAGTGTCTCAC
Source organism: Gossypium australe (assembly GCA_005393395.2). Classification (NCBI taxonomy): domain Eukaryota; kingdom Viridiplantae; phylum Streptophyta; class Magnoliopsida; order Malvales; family Malvaceae; genus Gossypium; species Gossypium australe. The sequence continues at coordinate 43,669,343 of CM016621.1, forward strand.
CGTCTCGAGGTCGAATTATCTCTGAACACTTCCAATCCTATGGCATGCCAACTATATTCGACTCAGCCCAATACAGTTAATAGGGTTTCAATTCACCTTTCAATTTCCACAATTTTCCAATATTCAAATATCACAATTCTACATACATTCAATTCAATAACAATCAATATTCCTTATACCATTATTTTCAAGAATTTCGTGTATATTTATTTTGATACAAATTCATAATCATGAATGTACATAATTATCAGACAGGTTTCATATACATGAATTTTCCATGTCACTAACCAAGTTTTTCCGAATCGGAGAACGACTTACGGATATGAGTACATCGTTCTCTTTGTGCCATAACCCAGTTATGGTCTTTTCATTAAAATGCCATAGCCCAGCTATGGTCTTATATTTAAACATTGTCATGGTCCAACCATGGTCTTATCCGTCAATTCATCCTTTGCTACAAACAATGGTACTCAAATCCCGCGTTCCATTAAATCCAAACATTTACTTTGATTTCATTATATAATAATATTTCATGTTTTTAACAAATAGTATAAATAAATATATAATGCCATCCATCAATTCAATATAATTATCAAATTTCAACCATACAAACTTACCTGGGCATATTTGTAGAATTCGTAGAAATTCAGGGACTAGTCTGTTAATTTCTCTTTTCCCCGTTTATCTTAGGTTTCTTGATCTATAATATAAAATTACTCATTCATTAGCATATATTCCATTTCTAATTCACTTTACAATTTATACCCTTCAATTTTTGAAATTACACTTTTACCCTAAATTTTTACAATTTTTACAATTTAGTCCCTGTGCAATTAACCCATCAATGGAGCTAATTTTTCTCAATTGACAATTTACCTAATTATTTTAGGCTACCATACAGCCATTAATATTCATAATTTTAATGTCAAACCCTAATTCTCAACTTTTTCACAATTAGGTCCCTAAAATTATTTTCTATTGAAGTTACTAGATAAAATCATCATATAGTGAAATTAAAGCTTCAAATCCATGATAATTCATCATAAAATTCCAGCACTCATTCATGGTAACTTTCAAAATCACTCATGGAATCAAAAAAAACAAATGAATTCTATAGTTAGACCTAATTGTAAAAGTCCAAAAACATAAAACTTCAAGGAAAAAGAAAGAACTGAACTTAGTTGAAGCTAAAATATGAAATACCAGCTCAAACCCTCTTCAATGGTTGTTTTTGACGGAAGATTGATGAAGAAAATGTCTAGAAACTATTAAAATAACATTTGGCCATATAAACTTTATTTTAATTCCAATCTTGTCCTTAATCACATAAATATCTTTGATTTTTTTTCACGTTATGCCACCTCAGCCATTTAAGATGGTCCATTTGCCCTTTTAGTCCTCCTTTATTTACCATTAGGCTATTCAATCACTTTAGCAAGTTTTGTACCTTTTTCAATTTAGTCCTTTTCAATTAATTGACTACTGAAACGTTAAAATTTTCTGACGGAACTTTAATGCTAACTCAATGACACTCCATAAATATTTCTAAAAATATTTATGGCTCGGTTTATAAATTCGAGGTCTCAATACCTCATTTTTGACTCAATTTACCTAATAAATTCTTTTAAATCACAAAATTCACTAATTCAAAAATACTTCTAAAATCACACTTGACTAATATATTAATTCATTAAATTTTTGAACTCACTTGTCAGATTTAGTGATCCCGAATCACTGTTTCTGACACCACTGAAAATAAGGATGTTACAACTCTCCCCTTTTAGGAAATTTCGTCCTCGAAATTTCTCACCTGGTCAAATCATCAATTCGAGTCTTTCTATTTTTCTTCTCAATAATAAACCACATATAAGTCCATCATAACTCATTTTGATTCAGAACTCGTGTCAAAAGTCATATCAAAACTTGATATTATACCAAATTTAACTGAACGACCATGATATTCTCCTATCGCAACTTTATCATTAGCAGTACAATTACCAAGAAATTCCCAGTAATCTTCTGTGGAAACATAACCGAGAAACCCAGATTATCAAACTTTAACCAATGCTTCTAACATGTCTGCATCTGAAATCTTTCAACTTATATCTGTTCCCATTTTCTTGGAAAGTATCCAGCAATATCATTTTATACAAGTGCGATAACTTCAACAATCGGAACGATTTTAACCTATAATAACACTTCCCGATTGAAACTGACCTAATAGTTATATTTCTATATCATGTCTACTAGAATATGAATCCCTCATTCTGACGGTTCGCCAATTTACCAGTGAATACACAAAATTTATTCTCGGACCTGAAGATAAACTCAAATACATATAACTCAATTAATCTTTCAAATGAATAACCCACTCAGATTAAAATACTAAGAGTCGACTTTATCTATCGAATAATAACTTTTCAGAACAATCCATTCTTCTTTTTGTCGAGACAATCCAAATATTCCATATATCATAATTCTCTCAAAATACCAACCGAAAATTACCACAGACTGCATTAACTCAAACGAATTGACTTGTTGACACTAATCAAGATTACCCGAGGAGTGAAAACCAATATACAAGTTTGAACTTCATCATCCTCCAACTACACTTTTGCCAATGTCAACCCTTGTCACGAGAACGAGAAAGGGATTATGTATAGTAAAGCTATTCCAATTATTATCATTGAAGCTTTGAACTATACCAAAACCACAACCATCAGATAGATTAAGAACCATAGTGCTATAATAGAACCAACGTTTCAATTGAATAGATAGAACAATACCTCAACATCAATAGTGCACTCCGTAATAGAAGAAGAAAACCGGAAGTAATCCCAATAACAATCAGTGCAGTAATATAACTTTTATAATCTGAGGTCTGCATCACCAAGCTCCAATAATCGAACCAGGATTTATAACAGTAAATGTAATATATATAATTACCTTTGGCCCATAAGTATCTTTTATAGATGAACCGTGTTTGATGGATAAGATTAAACCATAAGAATGATAAGAAAACTTAGAGAATGAAATCCCAGATGTGAAGCTATACTGAATTTCCGAGTATAAAAACCACACTGAATGGTAAAGAGATCGATGATATCCCAGAGAAAGTCCAGAAGAAGAATATCGCTCATACGCACTAGAAACAATTGTGATATAGATAACGTAAATTGCTTATATGTAATTCAGAACATCAACCAGTAGAAGTAGAAAATAGCATCATATGAGTCTTATCATCAAGTCTTCTATCAAACATAATGGATCAGAAAACCAAAGAAAGATAGAGCAATGTCGATCATGAATCAACCAGGCTAACAATACTTCCATCTAACATTATGATTAACCAAACTTTCTATATGATAAGAATCACATCTGAAAATGAACAGTTGCATATACCTCTGAGGATAAAAGAACATATAGAATACCCATATAGAATACCCAGAAGAGATCACTGTAAAATACCTAACTATAACAGTTGCTTTTAGATATTTTTGCAATTTGAACACTGTCCCATTAACTACTAAAGTCATCAATAATATCACATTATCCCAATCTATAACAGTTGCTTTTAGATATTTTTGCAATTTCAACACTATCCCATTAACTACTAAAGTCATCAATAATATCACATTATCCCAATCACTAAAGAAATCAATTCAGAAGAAATTTCCGATTAACCCATTCTTTAAATACCATACCTGAATAAATCGATTACTCGTGAATAACTTCTTCCTTAATAGCAACATTATCTCTCCCAAAATAATCTTCAGAAAAATCTGATATCTCTTTTAGAACTGTCTTTACTTGCTAATTCATTCTCAATTCTAACCACATTATTAATTACTCAGCCACTGAACTCTTTAGTTTCCCACTTATGAACTTAATCAATATTAATCCTGTAAATTCTATTGTATAAGACATACAGGTGAGGGGTGGAGGTCGTAAAGCCTCAAAATTTTACTCTAAAAAATATACACACGTATAACATAACATTTATCATCAACATAATCATTATAAACATTTATTCATACCATTATGAATTCCATCTCTACTCATCATAAGTAACTTTTTAATCAAATCCTTGAGTATCGCTTTCAGCATTATCGGAATAAGCTCGGTTGGAAAGCATCTCTGTCTATTAGTAAAACAAATCTCCTTAGAGTCAAGAGATATCACACTATCACTGGTTATATAATGGCATGTATTTCTAAACTTTACATATACTTCATTCAGCCCGAGAACCAACTAAACCTGCAAAGCTCTGATACCACTAATTGTAACACCCCTAACCCACATCCTCGCCGAAATAGGGTTACAGGATGTTACCGGATTTTACAAAAAATCTACAGATAATTCCACTATTTACTTATATTCATATCAAAAATATCTACTTGAGCCGTAGTCACTAAATTATTTATATCTAGAACTAAAGAATTCTAAATTAAGATCTGCTTAATGGTTTTGAAACTAGACTCGAATATCTTTCTACCATTAAAATTTTAGAATTTATAATTTAGTCAATATGTACAGTAAAATCTTCAAATTTATCCCTATTCTGCTGTTTGACAGCTTCGACCTTTCTTCACTAAAATTAATTATCTCTTAGTACGAGATTTGGATGATGTTTATGTTTGTTTCTATTAAAAATAGACTCATTAATAATTTAAACATATAAATTTAAACTCTAATTATTTTTTTAAAATTTTTGATGATTTTCCAAAGTCTGAACAAGGGAACCCGAAATCGTTCTAACATTGTCTCACAAAATTTATTATATCTCATAATTTACAATTCCGCTGCTTACAGCGTTTCTTCTATGAACAACTAGACTCAATAAAATTTAATTTAATGTTTTATTAAACCTCTAATTCAATTTCCACAATTTTTTGTGATTTTTCAAAGTTGAACCATTGCTGCTGTCCAAAAACTATTTTAATGCTAATTTTATTCTGTCATGATTCTTTGTATTAACTTTTATTTAGACATACATAATCATTATACTTTTAGGCACCTCTTATGCATATTCGACTACTATTTTATCTCTCATCATTCAATCACATCAACATTACAAGGCAAATCATGCAAATACCACAATACCAAAACGCAAACCAAATAAATGACTAATATCTACATAACACCTATAGACTAACATTTAATCAAAATAACCTATACATGCCATTATAACCAGAATCAAGTCATCCATAATTACTGATAGAACCAATAGGTAGTGTGATATAGCTCTGATAAGCTTCCAACCCATTCAAGCTTCCGATAATCTGAAAGGTAAATAAATAAAACAAACACATAAGCAATAAATGCCTAGTAAGTTCGTATAATCTTTAATCATATTAATTCTTTTCAAATATAAAATTATATATATCCAAATATTTCCATATTGTTTTTCCCTAGTACTCATAAAACTATATTCATTAATTCATAAGGTGAATAAATCCATAGTATCACACACATAAACTTATTACCCAAGCTTAGTAAAATTTTATATAATTTTAAATCTTCTACATTTATTCCATATGCATATCATATAGCCATGATCGTAAGTTAGTGCATTTAACCAAGTGTAATACCCCAAACCCAGCCTAGACGTTATGGTCGTATCTGGCAATGTCACACGATAGTGTTTTTAAAACCTCGTTGTTACGATGAAAACATTCCATGTTGTTATCTTTAGTAAACCTTTGTTAGAACTTAGGAAGTCGTCTTTATTTATTTAAAACATTTGTTTTGAAACATTTTTCGTTGCGGAAGCTTTAATAAATCAATCTAGGTGATCATGCGTTTAGAAAATACTTTAACTTTTTTTTTTTTTGAAAACTGAATTTCCTACGACTAGCAAGTATAAATCCATAAAGTAAAATAAATAAATAAAACCCAAATTTAAAACCAAAGTCCCAGAGGGTCCTTAAATTACAACCCAAATAATCAATAATAAACAAATCATAACTCGTAAATTGAAAACCATGAAGTCCAAAAATTACTATGGTCACCGCTAAGTCCTCCATCGCACCGATCCGTCTAAGTCTAGGGATTACCTGTGCACATTAAACAAAAAGGGTGAGGTTACGTAAACTCAGTGTGTAATCCCGCAGAAACAAACAAACAATCGGCATTCGCAGTGCACAGTTGAACAGTCTTGGGCCTAAGTCCTTTTCAGTATCAGTGACAGTTTGGGCCTTAGCCTATCTCAATACAGTGTCAAAAATGCAGTAGGGTCTTATCCCATCATAGTATCAGTAGCAATAACAGTTATGTAATAGCAACATCCTACCCAACCAGCCTCTACACACCATCTCCGTCCAACCCTACACTCCATGTGGGGATATAATCAACTCACCCATCCCTACACTCCAAGTAATACCGAATGAGGCACCAAACAGTAGTTTGCAGTTGAGCTTCCAGTAAATTAGGCTTAAAGCCTTTCAGTACACTTTCCCCGAAAAACAACCCCCAACCTAATGCAATGCAACATATAATGGATGATATGCTATTATGCAATTTCAGTACATATATTCAATTTAGATATTATCATGCTCAGTACAAATATCATTCAGTCAATTTCACACATTTAAGGGTCTAAGTAGCGTTTACCGACCCTACAGTACGTTCACAGTAGACTTGCGCGACCGGTGAAACCTTAAAAACATTTCGGTAAAAATGGGCCCACATGCCCATGTGATCTGCCCGTGTGGGCCCACATGCCCGTGTGGGCCCACATGACGGTGTGGCCCACCCGACCCAAATTTGCCTTGGTCGTGTGATCCATTTTTAAAGTAACCCATACTAGCTCAATACTCATATATGCTTTCACTATTTACTTATATGTTCATTCAAAGTTGTCTACTTAAGTCATTATCACTAAATTATTTATATCTTGAGCTACAGAATTCTAAATTAAGATCCGCTTGATGTTTCTAAAACTAAACTCAAACACCTTTCTTCCATAAAATTTTTAGAATTTATAGTTTATTAAATAAGTACAGTAAAATCTTTAAAGTTATCACTATTCTTCTGTTTGACAGCTTCATCCTTTCCTTACTAAAAATTATTTATCTCTTAATACGGAATTTAGATGATGCTTCCGTTTGTTTCTCTTGAAAATAGACTCATTAAGGATTTAAACATATAAATTTAAACCCCTAATTATTGTTTATAATTTTTGATGATTTTCCTAAGTCAGAACAAGGGAACCCGTAATCATTCTGACCTTGTCTCACAAAATTTATTATATCCCTTAATTTACAATTTTATTGCTGACACTGTTTCTTCAATGAAAAACTAGACTTAATAAAATTTAATTTCATATTTTATTCAACCTCTAACTCAATTCTCACTATTTTTGATGATTTTTCAAAGTTAGACTACTGTTGTTGTCCAAAACTATTTTAGTGCAAAATGTTGATTTCCAAGTTTATAACACCCTTATTTCCTTTCTCTACAATTTTCGCATAATTTTCTCTTATTTCTTTTATTTCTTGATAGCAAACAACTTCGGCTTTTCGCCGAATCCCATTTTCTACGTTTCGGGTATACACCTATATCGTTTTCGCTGCTTACGCAATCCCGAGATCACCAAAAACCTATAACTGATAATCCCAACTTTAGAATCGGTCTTAAACTAAGATCAAACCGTATTCACGTACCAAAAGGTCTAAACTTGTTCGTTCATCACTTACCTTCTAACTTCGCACAATTCCACCATTACTCAACACGAGGGAGATAGCAACCGAAACGATTCGCTGCTGTAAAAATAACCATTCATCATTAACGAAGAGTTCAACAAAGTTAAGAACGAATTCAAAGCCAAAACCACTCGCTCAAATAACACAAGAAAACGCATACCTTATACGCTTACCAAACGATCACTACTTCGAGTCAAATCGACGAACGTTAATTCCAACCTCACGATTGACTCCTAAACAGCCAACAGAACACCCCTTAATCCCTTATCCAGAATAACATTCGAGTTTAATAAAACAGAAACTTACCATACAACACAATTGCACGCTTGCACAAAGGGGAAAAGATGAAGAAAGGTAGAAAATGGAAGGGGAATTCAAAGGAAATTCGGCAGTAAGAATTTATTATTTAGAGAAAAAAAAGAGGAAAACTGAAAATTGAGAGTGGGGGAGAAGAGAGAAAACGTAAAAAAAGTGGAAAAGAGTTCGAAATTTAAAAAAAAAAAACTAAACAAAAAGATAATGCCTAAAAATCTGGTAACTCATCTCCTTAATTCTCTCCCTAACCTCTCATAACAACTCCACTACTCAAAATTTCAATTTGACTAGGACTCCACCACGCCACACGGTCAAGCAACAAAAATAATTCCCTTACTCGCGCAAGGACTTGAACTCCAGACCTCCCACACGCCAACACACACCTTAGCTACCAAACCAACTAGCCCATTCAAATATAAACTTACCAACAATTAAACTAAAGCCCTTTACACAAGGTTAAGACTTTATTTATAAAAAATACCAAAATTTGCCCAAGTAAAACTTGAGCTTGGGACCTCACACATACACCCAAAACACATAACCAATGAAGCAGATAGACATTGTGTGTCACACATACACGAAATCAAAAATTAAAATTTTAGAGCGTTACACCGAGCCTTTTTGTATTGAACACATAATAAGTCATTTCATATGAAATTCCATAATTTAAGCCTTTCTTTCATGAGCACTAACTTATTTTCACTTAAATACTTACCATTCCAGTGCTTCAAACAAATAAACATAATACTATTTAATCAATAGCTTGACACTTGCCTAATCATCAAGCAACAACAATAGTTATTATTTTCACAACATATCACACTTGGGTTTATTACTCATCACCATATACATAATTTCCTTGTATCAATATATCAAAGTTATTCACATATTTACATGTCACTTTCAATATATCAAGTAAATATTATTACCAAGTATTTCAGGTATATACCGATAATAACCATCACTACAGGAAAATAGGTTTTTAGCAATATTTTTTTACCCCTAAAACAATTTGTAGCGTTTTCATAAGCACCGCAAAAAACACCGCCATAGATAAAGCCACTTAAATTTGTGGCGTTTATGTGAAAAAAGTAACGCTATAGAACATGATCTATAGCGATGCTTTTTCCACAAATGCCGCCATAGAACATTACCTTTAGCGGCGCTTTTCTCACAAACGCCGCTATAAAACATGACCTTTAAAAAAATTATTTTAATTAAATAATATTATTTCTATGATAAATATTTTATTTTATTTTATTTGAAATTTGAACTTTAAACTATATATTTCCAAGGATAAATAAAAAATATTATTTAAATTAAATTTCTATGAAAATTTTAACTTTAAACTAAATATAAAATTGATGAATTTACATTTAGAATTTAAAATAATAAATTAATAACACAATTAAAATCCAAAAGTTAGAACTCAAGTTATCTTAAATATTAAAATAAAAATAAAAATATAGAATCAAAACTAAAATAAATAATAAAAATTAGATTAAATATAAAGATATAAATAAAATACAGCAAGTCCTTTATTATCAGCAAGTCCAAATACAGCATCTTGTTTGCGAACCTAAACAACATTGAAGATTGGAAATTTGGTCTTTTATAAAAGACAAATTGCTAAGTTTTGAACTAGGAATTCTAATACCTTGGAGGACAATGCAAAGTTTAAACCTTCATAAACTACACTCTCATCAGGACAAGATGCCAATGAACCTACAAACAGAGGGGGGAAAATATTATAGATTTGAATAGTCTGCAAGTGTAAAGGATTTTTGTACACTACTCCAGTCTGTTAATGCAGAAGTCGTTGAAAAGGCTTCCGTTAACTACAAAATTGCAGGAAAAGAGAGAACAGCTTAATATTTCAGTTAATTTGGTTGGTTTTCGTTAATGAAACAAAATTAACCTTCAACATTTTTTCAATGGATAATTCTACATATCCAACCAAAATATCAGAACAAATCAAAATCTAGAAGCACAATACAATGAAGATATTAATCACCATCAGATGTTAAATTAACACATACTAAAAGTTCAAAACAAATAAAATTATGTATAAAAACTTAACAGGATAATCCTAACTGATAACCAAAACAACATTCAAATATCAAATTTTCTTAAAATCTCTTCTGTTAACCAAACTGAATTTTTTATGGTTAACCAACAAACCGAATTTGGTCAGTTAAATTCAGCTAAAAACAAAAGAATATTAGCAACAAATTATATAGCAACAAATTATAAATTGAATTTCAGGACCATGTCAAATTTTCCTAGAAAACTTCTAGTCAATCAAAATTTTGAGAAAGCAGTCCAAAAACTCCAACACTCAAATAAACTACATATGAAAATTACATACAAATTATTTAAGATAAGGATTGATGTATCAGTATCTTAACCTCAGTTTTCTTCAAGTAACCAAGTTACATACACTCAACACCTCAAACAGATTATGAAGGTATAAATATTCAAACAGAACGAAAAACAAAGTAAAATTTAAACATGCCCATGCGGAAAAATATCTATAAACCAAACATATATCAAACAACGAAACCAACCATCTAGAAGCATATATGTTAGTTCTTCCTTCAGCCTCTCTAGAAGAAAGGGAAAAAAATATATATATACATGTCCATTAGAGAATCGTAGAAAAAGATACGTCAACTTTTATGAAAGATACGTCAACTTTTATGGTATAAGAGGTAAAAACTGTTTGATATACATATCAAAACATGAAAATGTTTTGTAGGTATATAGGCTTACCCGACTGAAATACTAGAAACTTCCCCCCAGTACTTTTCATGGCCAAGATGAAGCCTGAAATATATATAGAATAGTGAGATATAAAATTTTACAGTTTTGTATACAGGAATTACCATATATTCTAATTATCATCAGGCCTTACTTTCAGGATAACCATAAAAGTCTAACTTTGATCAGTGATCATAGGCTTGAACCCCAGTGATCTCTTCTGGTATCGAATAAAGATACAAGTTATCTCGTTAAGGATTAAAATCTACAAAGCAAAAGAAATGCTATACTAATTTATAATATAACCTTGTAATGACTTACCTTGATTGCAGCACCAAAACATGACTCAGTAGTTGTACTACTCTGAAACATTGTTGGGATGTTTTCAAGCAATAGTTCTAAATGTTGGCGGCACTGAATCCTCGGAACAAAAAAAACCAAGTCAGTACAAAATACTCGAGAGGTCTTATATATGACATCATAGTAAATTAATAATTAAGAAACTCCAACTGGTATAAGAAAAAAATTCTCATATATTAAGAACTAGCCTCAGAAAGCTGGACTATAACATCTGTTTCAAGAGGGGTATAGACGTCTTGTATGTCAGGAACAATAAGCATCAATGGCTGCAAAATTTAAGACATCAAAATCAGCTTACATTTTCAGGAGGTTCTTCAGTAGATAAAATCAGAGAAAAAGATCATATAAAAAATAAATGCAAAGAGCTTTTAGTGATCAATAAAATTTGGAAATGGACACAATGCATTCCTGTTATTCAAAATAAAATCTCGATTTCCAGAGACAGAAACAACTAATGGAGGAAGATGGACCAAGTGAGATGGTCTCCTCAAGAAAACCATGAAGGTTAAACAAAACCTTCTCACAGCAACCCCAATCCCCCCATGTGATGTGGGTTCACAAACACATCTGACACGTTATTAGCAACCCCAATCGGAGGAAATTTATAATTGGGAAACGAAAAATTAATAAGAAATAAATAAGAAAAAGGGCAGTTACCTGTTAACAAATCTCTCTGGAAATGAAATGAAGAAATTGTGAAAAAAGAAAGGGTAAAAGAACAAGAAGAAAGTCTTACCTCTGTAAAGAAATTCCTCTCCTTCGAAGGATGTAGTATACGAGAAGGACCAGATAGCCAATCAAGATTTTACCATTTGATATGACCACCCGATGATTACCGAACTTCAAAGTGATATTAGAAAACCAAGATAGAAAGCCGTGGGGTTGTCTGTACAGTTTCAAATTTGCCAGCTTTGAATCTCTCTCTCCATTAAGCAGGCTGCTGGTCTGTAACAAAATTCTCCATTCTCACTCCTTTCCATTCTTCATGCTAAGCAAAGCCACCCTTTCTATACTTGGAAACAAGCAAAGGCAAAAGGAACTAAGCCAGTCACTAATTTCCCACTCCCGGATGCCGAATACTTGGAATGCAGAAATCCCATCAAAATTATACAAAGCAAGTCAGTGAGGCAGCCGAGGAGGGTATAACGGAAAAAACTTACCGATTGGTTGCGGCAGAGGAGTGCGACGTCGACGCAGCAGAGGGGAAATTTTAGGGGTGGCGATGGAGCAGATGGGTTGCGATTTTGATTTTGGGAAAATTTAGGGATTTGGGGAAATTTTAGGTATTTGGGGAAATTTTTTTAGGGGAAAAATGAGTGTTTCAGGTATATGGTTGGGATAAATTTGAGGAAAGCAAAACCACGTAGTTTTGCTTAAAACAAAATGACAGTTTGCAGCGTTTTTTATCTAGCGCCGTTAAAAGTCATTATAACATAGCGCCGCTATTACTTATTTTTTACGACGTTTGTATCATAAACGCCGCTAATGCCTTTGATACTAATAAATATTTATATTTTAATTATTTATTAAATTCCTTTAAATTAAGTTTGTTTTGTTTCAAATAATATATTTAATTTGTAAAATTTTATAATTGTGTACGAAAATAATTTTAAAAAATAAAACCAAACTTCCTTATGAAGAGTTTGTATCCACGAGTTTAATTTTTTGTGCAGCTGATAGAATTTATCCAAATTGATTTTAATAAAATTTAACTTCTCAAATTCTTTTTTGATATTATGTCTACAACTACTCATAATTCCTCTCCAACTCATAAACAGGAGGATAATGCATTTCAACACCCTCAAACTCATGTTCTCTTATATTGACAACATTAATGCTCACACTAATTGAGCTAAAACCCAATCTGCTTAACTTTCCAAATTCTAAATCACCAAGAGGTGGATTTTTGTATACAGAACTGTGGAAATAATGAATTTCTCTCACATTTTTATCCAAAACCCCTAGACCCTAAACATAACACTAAACCTTAAGACCCTAAACTTTAAACCATAAACATTAAATCACATACTCTAAAATATAATCATTAAACCCAAAAACATTTAACACTAAATCATAAACCCTAAAATCATAAAGGCTAAACCTTATACTTTATACCTTAAATCCTAAACCCTAAACCATAAAATAAAATAATTTTTTTGAGGCATTTGTATCAAAAACGCCACTATTGCTTACCTTTTGCAGCGTTTTTCTCATAAACGCTGCTAATGCTTGACTTTTTTACAATTTTTATATTGAACTTTTATATCTTTCATATCAATTTTAAATAAATAAATTTTTATAATTTAAGTAATATTTAAAAGAACTAGATAAATTTTGATATTTTTATATAATTTTTTATATAAAAAAACATAAACAAAATATGAAAAATATGAAAAAAAAATTTCTCTTTTGTAATTATATATTCTTTTAATATTTTAGGAAATTAAATAACTTTTTCAATTTACTAATTAATTTTGTTTCTCTAGAGATGCGTGGGTTAGCAATTTTTTTAATTTTAATATATATATATATAAAGTTTATTATTAATTATCTCTTAAATAATTTAAACTATAATGATAATTTTAATATTTTAATATATTAAAATTAATATTATCTCTTTTACAATTATATAAGAAATTATTTAATATATAAATTAAAAATAATTAGTCATATACCCAAAAAACTTTAAAATTATTTTAAATATTTGTATTTTAATTTTTTAATTCTTTTCATTTTTAACATATATTTTTCTATGTTTTTACTTTCAAATTCTTTCTGAAGATTTTAAATATTCAATTAAAAATAAATTATATTTTAATTAATAAAGAAACTATTTAAATAATAAATAGACAGGGAGCAAAATGGCACCGTTTTGTTTAAAATAAAAAGTTTTTTGCTATGCTTGACTTTTTGCAGCATTTTTGAGAAACGCCGCTATTGCTTGACCTTTTGAGGCGTTTTTCTCATAAACGCCGGTATAGCTCTAACCTTTTGCGGTATTTGCATGTTAGCACCACTAATTTATAACTTTTGCGGCGTTTTTGGTCCAAATGCTGCAAAAAACGCTGCTAAAAACTTGTTTTGGTGTAGTGCATAAGTCTTTCAATATTAATTTTATATATATATATATATATATATCATTCTTAGCACATGCAATTCTCATCAATTTACTATCTCAAATAGATTATTACAATTTAATACACAATCATTTAACAATATCAATGTCCATTTAATGAACTCATGATTCATACGTCTCATTTATATAATTCAATTCAATATCTCATTCCAATTCATATTCAATATCGATTATATTATCAATTCATTTGTTTATCCATATTTGTAACGCCCCAAATTTTGGGTCTAGAGGTATGGAGTCTTGGGCATAGGGGCAGTGAGGAGTCGCACATATGTAGTGAGTTGTGCAATTTAGTGACAAGAATGGGCTTGCTGGTCCGGTGGATAAGTGGAATGTTATTATGTTTGAGGTCCTGTGTTCGAATCTTTGCGTGAGCTAGGGAGATATTTTGTGCACTTTTTTTTCATTTAGTTATTATTTTATTATAATAATTATTTGATATTTTTGTTATGTTAAAAATCATTATTATTATTATTTTGATTTTAATTTTCTATTTTGACGTTTCTTCTCCCTTCTCCTCTCTGTTTTTCTTTTTTTTATTATTTTTCTTATTGCTCAAACGTTTTTAACTGTGGTTTCAGGATTGTCGCTCCTCCGTCGTTCTCTTCATCGTCAAATCAGGTGTGGGATTCGAATTTGGTTACTACTTTCTATTTTTTAAATCGATTGCTATCTTGTTTTAAGAATCCCTTTCCTTCGGCTTTTCGTAGTTATGCATTACCCCTTCGTTTCTGAGTTTTTAGACGATAGAAGTGAAGGGAAATTGTTGTTTTCTGATATATGTTGATAGGGTAAAGGTTAGGGGCTGTTACAGTGGCCAAAATAGTGTTTTCTATAACACCCCAAAATTTGGAATTTTAATTGTTGCATTATTTATTGCGTTAAGCTAGTTAAAAATAGTAATTGTGTATGTTTAGGTGTTCAATGAGGGCTCGGGGTTGAATTGGGCCCTAGTAATAAAATTTGTGTTTAAGCTTATTAAGGAGAGATAGTAAGTGGCATCAAGGCTTAAGGAGATAAGTGTGCATTTTGTTAGCACAAGTGAAGCTAGTAGAGGAGTGGTGAGGCGTTGCATGTATGGACTTGAGGGGAGGAGTTCGAATCCCATGGATTGCAAAATTGTTGATTTAATTTTTGTACTTCCTTCCTAAGTGTTGGCCATGGTTGTAATTATGGTAGGGGAGATTTCTTTTTTATTATTTTGGAAAGAATCAAAAAGAAATACAATGGATGAAAACATGGAAAGAAAGAAAGAAAAAAAAAAGAAAAGAAAAGGGAAAGTAAAGGGGAAACATGTTGGCATTTTTCAAGGGAGATGATTTGGAAAGTTTTGGTTGGCAAATTTTGACCTATTTGCCAAGGCATGGCCGGTTTTGGCATAGTTGAAAGTGGAAAGAAGGAAAATAAGAAAAAAAAAGTAAAGGAAAAAGATAAAAGGGGGAACATGTTGGCCTAATTTTTGGATGGTACTTGAGAAAAGAATTTTTGTCAACACTCACCTTTTTGGTAAAGGTGATACATGGCTTTGGTAGGAAGAAGAGGGGAGCTGAAAGTTTTTTTTGACCTTTTTGCAAGTTGTACATGAAAAGCTTTCTTGTTCTTTTTAATATTTTGGTGCTCTCTTTTTTCAATATTTTTCCTTTGTCTTGCCGAAACATTCAAGAAAATTATTCACTTTTTCCTTTGCTTTGCCAAAATACTCACATCCTTTTTATTCATTTTTTTCCCTTGGTGTTAGCCAAACCCTCTAACTCCTCTTTTCTCATGTTTTCCTTTCTTTTGATTATTTCTTCAACCTCTCTAATTTTTTTTTTCTCAAACCGATATTACCTTGTAGCCGAATCTTCTTTGTTTATTTTTT